>CM065591.1:263990831-265207648 GCA_033119425.1 Bufotes viridis | reverse complement strand
ATGGGCAGAAAATATGAGCCCTTCATAATATTTTTACATCACCACAAAATGACCATTCCTATAAGAGATGACTATTGAAAAAGACTAAAAGGAAGCATCTCGCCAGTGCAGTGCATGTGAATTAGCCATCAAAGTTGAATTAAATATTAAATATTAATTATGAGAATACTTGAGTAGCTGTAAAACACTAAATCTTGCTTCTTTTCTTCAAAAAAGTCAGTCAGTGACCACCTATCAGTGTACAAGCTAATTAATAAAAATAATACTTTCAGTGATTTCCAAGGTCAAACTGTAAAATATGTCACCATTAGACAGACGCTGACCAGAATCCACCAGGAGTTAATCTATGCACAAATACAAATAGGAGGTTGGATTATCTCTGAGATACTCCTGGCGTCAGCTAGGCAATTAAAAAGGAACATCTGTGTTTTTGGCACACACTTTTCATTTGTCACTGGAACTGCTGCAATACAAAATACATGAGAAACACAGGATCACGAGACAGATAATTTCTACTCACCACTAGAGATGAGTGGACCCATGGATGTTCGGGTTCGCTGGGTTTGGCCGAACTTCGGGTCAAAGTTCGGGTTCGGGACCTGAACTTGACCCGAACCCTATTGCGGGGGCCGCAAAAGGAAACAAAATGGGGGTAAGAGCAGGACAGTTGCCCTGCAAACAAATGTGGATGGGGAAATGACTTAAAATAACATAAAATAGAAAAAAATAATAATAATAATCTTGAACTAGGAGGCAAAGGTCAAAGTGGAGCAGTTGTTTGAGGAGGCGGGGGACGTGGCAGTGTAGGTGGAAGTGGATGTGGAGAAGGAGGAGGTAGCCAACACCGTTTTGTGTTTTTTATTTATTTATTTTCCTTTATGTATTTATTTTTATTTTTTATAAATTTGGTAAGACCCCAAAACATTGGGAAATAGAAAAGAGAATGCAAAGAGAAAGTGTGCTGGAGTATAACAATGGCTTGGTGCGGCCGCCGGTAAACTTGTCTACTCAGGACAAGGTACGGACAAGTCCTGTGGGATCCATGCCTGGGTCATTTTAATCAATGTAAGCTTGTCCACGTTGGCTGTGGACACGCAACTGCATTTGTCTGTGATTACCCCCCTGCCATGCTAAACACATGTTCGGACAATACACTTGATGCAGGGAAGGCCAGCACTTCCAAGGCATAAAGGGCAAGCTCAGGCCATGTGCCCAATCAGCTGGTTGTGCTGACAAAGCTTTTCCACATTTCGGCCATGCTAACCCTCTCTTCTGAGGTGCTGGCGGTGCTCTAGCTGCATTTTTGCTTCCACTGAGCCCCCACTGTCAGGTGTGAATGCCATCAGCAGCGTGTCTACCAACGTGCGCTTGTACTCGCGCAAGTTCTGATCATACTCCAGTGATGGAATTAAGGATAGCATGTTGTCCTTGTAGCGGGGATCCAGCAGGGTGGCTCCCTAGTAATCAGCACTGGTTAGAATGTGGGCAACTTGGCGGTCATTGTGCAGGCACTGCAGCATGTAGTCGCTCATATTTGCCAAGCTGCCAAGAGGCAACGACAAGATGTCCTCTGTGGCAGGTGTATTGTCTGTGTCCTCTGTATCCCCCCAGCCACACTCCAGTGATGGCCATGAGCTGCTTTGGGTACCATCCTGCTGTGAACATGGTTCCTCCTCCTCCTCATCCTCTTCATCCTGGACAGTAGTGTACCTGGCTTCTGTTGGTGCAGGAACTGACCCTCGGATCCACTTGTGAATGACTGGCCTGATATCCCTGGAAATGATCCCTCTTCCTCCTCCTCTTCCTCCTGTGCCACATCCTCTTCCATCATCGCACAAAGTGTTTTTTCAAGGAGACACAGAAGTCAGATAGTAACGCTGAGGACTGCGTCATCTGCACTGCCCATGTTGGTGGAGTACTCGAAACAGCGCAACATGGCACACTCGTCTCGCATGGAGGCCCACTCGTTGATGGTGGAGTAGTGCTGTTCCGCAGAGCAACTTACCCATGCGTGCTGCAGCTGAAACTCCACTATAGCCTGCCGCTGCTCGCACAGTCTCTCCAGCATGTACAAGGTGGAGTTTCACCTTGTGGGTACGTTGCATATGCGGCGGTAAGCGGGAAGGCTGAAGTTATACTGCAGCGCAGAAAGGCGAGCAGCAGCAGGGTGAGAACGCTGAATGCGCTCACAGATGGCCCGCACTTTCTTCAGCAGTTCTGACATATCGGGGTAAGTTTTAAAGAACCTCTGCACCACCAAATTCAGCACATGCACCAGGCAAGGGATGTGCGTCAAACAAGCCCCAGAGCTGCTACGAGATTTCGCCCGTTATCACACACCACCAGGCCGGGCTTGAGGGTCAGTGGCACCAACCACTCATCATTCTGTTGTTTCATGCCCATCCACATCTCCTGCGTGGTGTGGGTTTTTCCCCCCAAACAGATACGTTTCAAAACAGCCTGATTTCGTTTCCCTCTGACTGTGCTGAAGTTGGTGGTGAAGGAGTTACGCTGACCGGAGTGAGGAGGCGGAAGAGGAGGAAGCGGAGTAGGAGGAGGAGGCAACAGGAGGCAACGAGAAATGTCCTGCAATCCTCGGTGGCAGTAGGACATGCGCCAAACTGCTATCCACCTTAGGCCCAGCCACCACTGCATTTACCCAGTGTGCAGTTAGGGAAATATAATGTCCCTGCCCGTGCCTACTGGTCCACGTATCGGTGGTTATGTGTACCTTGCTACAGATGGCGTTGTGCAGTGCAATCCTAATTTTTTCCGCCACTTGGTTGTGCAGTGCAGGGATGGCTCGCCTGGAAAAGTAGTGGTGGCTGGGATCCACGTACTGTGGGACAGCAACCACCATAAGGTTTTTAAAAGTTTCTGCCTCCACCAGACGGAATGACAGCATTTCAAAGGCCAGGAATTTTTAAATGCTGGCATTCAGGGCCAGGGATCGCGGGTGGGTAAGGGGGTACTTCCTCTTTCTCTCCAGTGTTTGGGGGATGAACAGCTGAACGCTTCCATAGGACAGTGTGGAGATGTTTCGTGACGGTGGTGGAGGTGGTGGTGTTGCTGCCACATCCTCTGTTTGCGGGGTGGCAGGTGCCACTGTCACTCCAGAGGGGGAGGAAGAGGACGACACTGCAGCAAAAGATGTAGCAGGAGGAGCCTAAGATCTTTCATGGATTTTAAGGTGTTTACTCCACTGCAGCTCGTGCTTTGCATTTAGATGCCTGGTAATGCAGGTGGTGCTTAGGTTTAGAACATTTATGCCTCGCTTTAGGCTCTGATTGCACAGCGTGCAAACCACTCGCCTCTTGTCGTCAGCACATTGTCTCAAGAACTGCCATGCCAGGGAACACCTTGGAGCTGGGTTTGGTGTGCTCAGTCCCTGGGTGCGGTGGACAGTAGCAGGCATACTAGCTAGGGGATGGCCACTCTGCTTTTGCAACCTGCTCCCTCTTTTGCTGTGCGGCTGGCGCTGTGTGACCACCACCTCTTCCTCCAAATTGCACACGTCATTTACATGACCTTGATTCCATGTGGAGTCTAGGACCTCATTATCCTCCACATCATCTTTCACCCACTCTTCACCCCTGCCCTCCTTGCGGTGTGCATACGGCATAAAGCCGCAGCAGTTGGGACCTGTGTTTCATCATCATCATCAGAGAAGTGCTGCGGTGGTCCTCCCACATCCTGAAACATAAGTGATTGGGCATCAGTAAACTCAATCTCTTCCACATCTGGGGCAGGACTAGGTGGATGGCCCACGGAAACCCCACCAGCAGAGTCATTAAAAAGCATAAGAGACTGCTGGATGACTTTGGGCTCAGACTGCTTGGCTGATTTGCAAGGGGGTGAGGTGAAACACAGATTTCCTTGGGCTGCCCAACTCTGCGGTTTCAGCAGGGTACTGGGTGGGAGACAATGTGAAGGACCTACAAAATAACGCTGAACGTCCTGTTGCCTACGTGCACATAAGGAAGGTGTTTCATTTGGGTGAGTAGCTGGCACATATCAACCATGTCCTCTCCCTAAAACAGGAGCTCCACCAGCAGCATTACGACCAGGGCCACGTCTCTTATTTGATGCTCTCCTCATTCTTTTAGGTCACCCACTGAACTTACAGTCACAGACAGATTAACTATATTAATTTCCCTGTCATGTATGCAGTGCAGGTGTACCTCACACCAAAAATGGGAACATGTCACCCACCGAACTAACAGTCAGATTAACTTTATTAATGTAACCCATCGAACTAGCAGACGGATTAATTATTATATTTTTGTGTCAGGGGTACAAAAATGGTGTATTGCACCCACAACAAATTGCTATATGTCACCCACAGAATTAACAGACAGATTAATTATTATATTTCTGTGTCAGGGGTGCAAAGCTGGTGTATTGCACCCACAAAAAAATCATTATTGGTCACCCACAAAACAAATAGCCAGATTCCTAACACTCTCCCTCGCTTCAGCTGCCGGCTTCCTGTCCCTGCACTACTCAGTGCAGTGCTACATGTGATGCAGCTAGTATAGAGGCTGGGTCACATGATGCACCGGCCAATCACAGCCATGCCATTACTAGGCAAGGCTGTGATGGCTTCTAAGTGCCCACAGCTTAAAATCTTGTTGATTGGCTGCCCTGCAGCCTTTCAAAAGCTTTATTAACCCCTTAGTGAACAACGTATTTTGGGCCTGACTGACCAAGCGTTTTTCTTCATCGTTGCATTCCAAAAACTATAACTTTTTTATTTTTCTGTCTATACAGCTTAATGATGGCTTGTGTTTTGCAGGACACATTACAGTTTTTAATGGTGCCATTTTGGGGTACACATAACTTTCTGATACTGCCACTGCGTTTTTACGTTATAAATTTTACGGCGTTCAGTTCTTCGGTATAAATAACATAATATCTTTATTCTCTGGGTCAGTATTATTGCAGTAATACCAAATATATATAGTTTTTTTTCAATAAAACCCCTTTTTTTTTAAAAGAAAAAATGTTTTTGCATTGCTGCTTCACAAGACCCAGAACTTTTTTTATTTTTCTTTCTATAGAGTTGTGTGAAGGCTTGCTTTTTGCAATTCTGTCTTTTTTTTTTTTACGGCGTTCACCATAGCCGGATAATTTACATGATATTTATGTCGTCCGGGTCGTAACAGACACAGCAATACCAAATATATGGGGGGGAAGAAAAAGCATATTTAGGGGCTACTTCGATTTTTATATATTTTTTATTTTAGATTTTTTATTGTATTTTATAAATATGTTTTGCTTTGTTTTTAATTAATATGAATATGTACGCAATGGTTGCACATTAAATGTTTGTATAGAAAGTATACTGGTTCAGGATGTTTTCAGATCAGGAGTGCCGGTCTCTGCCATATTTGTATTCTTAAGTATTGACAGAGTGAAGCAATTTGACAGAGAACCATATCTATAACTACAGACAGCTGAGCCACTATAATTAATTTATTCAGTACCTATATTTTTTTATGGGATTTTTTTTATTCAATAAATTGTTATTTTTATTTTTTTTTTACTTTTTTTTACCACTTAATAGTCCCAGAAGGGGACTATAGCAGACAGCTTTTTGATTGCTTTTAAAATGCAATGCACCATCCCTATAGTGCATTGAATTTTAATGGCAATACTATTCTAACATTGACCAGCAGGCTGCCTGCTGGAAACTATTGAAGGCTGGTCTGGGGTCTACATCAGACCCCAGGCAGCCTTCACACACAGGCAATGTGATCGGCCCGAACATCCGAACACCCGAATACTTTGGTGCTCGCTAGTTCTATATCATCTCTACAATCTGGGAAGAAATCGTATGTTCTAAAACAAGGAGGTGGATTAGAGTAAAGGGATTAATGGGATAGTCTTCCCAAAGAACATATGTGGATCAACAGTAAAAGATGTTAAAAACCCATCTGAAAAACTGTATAAGAACTGTATAGACTGTATAAGGTCACATTTCAAATAGAGTGTGTGGGGACTTGGTGGGAGAAGTAGTCCTTGTTTACTGTGACATTGAGTTTCTGTTTACAGCAAAATAAATCTGTGAGCAGCTCACAGACTGACAAAGCACCTTTAAGCAATAAACAACCTTGAAACTCCATTCTTCCGAAGCCGAAATAAATACCTATGCCACAGTATTAATCTACAGAGTTACATGTGCACTGTTCCCCATAGACATTGGTAGAAAGTTTTTGCAATTCTGTATGCACAAACGAGTGTTCGCAAGCAGGTAATGTCTGAGGACAGGTTTAAATGCCGCCATTAGAAAGATCAATCAGAATCTCGTTTGCATGCATCCTAAGATTCCAAGAGACAGAGAAGGTTAAGCCTATTTTTCAAGATTGCATTTTAAGAATTTTAAAAGCTTTGTTATTAATTCAGAAACCGAGAAGACACTGTGTATCTTCCGCAAACAACCTAATTGTAGTTGTTCCCTCAACTATCACCTGCAAACCATGTCCTGTCACTCATTGGGTTTCGAATGCAAAATGAGGTTTCTGTGAAAGAAAGACAAATACTTGGTTTGATTTCTACTGTCACAATGATTTTTTCTTTCAATGGATTTTGGATTTTAAAAACTAGATAAAAAGAGTTGTTCTTTGGAAGCAAACATGTTACTATAGTTTGTTATTTGAGATGCAGCACAAAGTTTGCAAGAACATTCAATACAATATATCCAAATGAAGAAGCAGCACTTCAAAAATCTTGCCAAAAAGCAATTTGTTCACCCAATAGTCAGTAACATTTTAGTCCCTCTATGTTACCCTTTTCTGCTTGAGAATGGTTCCTTAGAAGGACAGAAACACTGCTAACCTTTGGGTGAATAAATCACTTTCTTCAGAAGATTTTTGAAGTGCTGCTTCTTCATTTGGGTAATATTCTGCTTATTTTAGGTTGTATAGATACACTGAGAACTGTTTGAAGGTGACAACTATTCCTTGGGAATTGGGATGGTAAGTCAAGACACATGAATTATGTGTGAAAATATTGCTCACAGCCAAGTGAAATCTATATAAGAATCACACCTTAATTATGTGCTGGTTGAATGTAATGTGACCGTTGTTAATAAACTAAAAATAAAACTTAAAATGACACCAGCTAAATGTAGTTATCATCAGGGCTGGGGTAAAGCGATAAGTGTCCATATTTTGTACAACAAATGGATGCCATCACCAAGCTGCTGATAATATTCTATGTGCCATGGTCTGACGTGCCCTTCGTTATATTATGCCTGGAGGTAATTTAAAGGCCTTACCCCACAAACATCACTTATCCCTTATCCTGGGGAAGTGGGGTCTATGTCAGTCCCATAGAAGAAGATGGAGCAGTGGACCAACATGAATACTTCCTTCAGATGGGAGACTCAGGAACTCCCTGTTAGGGATCATTCGGGTCCCAGCAGTTGGACCACCAGCAATCATACATTTGTCTCCTCCTTTAATGGATGATTGCCAATCCAACCGCTATTATGCTGAAATTCACACAATGAAGGGGGGGGGGGGTCACCAAGATTACTTGTTCTGTCTCTGGTTATCATGAATATCCATTATCATTCAGGAGTTGGAGATAACTTCATGGTAAAGTAGAAATGCTATACAGTATTTGACACATGTTATGATAATCGGTTATTTGGAAACTCTGGCACCTTTACAATATGTAAAACATAAGGGTATACCATGGCAACTGTGAGTCTCCATGCTGTTTGCCACTGCACACAATTAAAATAAATCACTGATGCTTGCATTACATTCAGTGAGTCTAGCCAACCACAGCCTAGCTTTATTTACTAAAATACCCAACATAAGCAAATTGATAACCAAGATATATAGCATGAGGCAACAATGCTGAAATGTCTCACTGCTAACCTGTGACCCACTGGTAATGTTTAGTGTTGAGAGCGAATATTTGAATAGCGAATATTTTTAACGAATATTGACACTTCGCTAATTCGCGAATATTTAGAATATAGTGCTATATATTCGTAAAAACAAATATTTTTTTCATTTTTTTTTTTACTTTTTTTTTTCAAGCAAAACCCAAGAATAAGATCCCGTTAAGGAAGATAGAGAATACAGCGCTATGTTCTCTAACTTCGCTAATTCTAGCAAGTCAACAACCAACAGGAAAGTCATAGCCCATTCAAAGTAATATTCGCGTACTGCGAATGAAACTTTGAACTGGGTATAACTTTCCTATTCGTTGGCTTGCTAGAATTAATGAAGATAGAGAATATAGCGCTATATTTGTATTTGTTATCTTCGCTAATTCTAGCAATACAAGTAAATTTGGCTATACACAGCTCTAATTTGGATGCGCAATGTGAGAATATTAAGTAATATTAGTCGCATTGCGCATCTAACTTAGAGCGGGGTATATGCAACTTACTTTACTATTGTTTGGCTGGGTAGAATTAACGAATATGACGAATACGCATATAGCGCTATATTGTCTATATTCGCTAATTCTAGCAAGCCAACCCAATAGCAAAGTTGACTGTACCCAGCTCTAAGTTGGATGCGCAGTGCGAAAATATCACTTTGCCTAGTTTTGGCAATAAATAGAATAATGAGTCAGTATTTATTGAATAAAAACAGGTAAAAGCAATATTTTCGCATTGTGCATCCAACTTAGAGCTGTCTATAGGCAACTTTCCTATTGGCTTGCTAGAATTAGCGAATATATAATGAATATAGCGCTATATTATCTATATTTGTTAATTCTAGCAAGCCAACCAATAGTAAAGTTGCCTTTATACCCCGTTCAATTTGCAATACGCGAATAATTAAATCGCATATTATTCACTATAAATAGAATAATGACGAATATTCGATTTTGATGAATATATGACGAATATTCAATCGAATATTCGCAAAGCATCACAAAATCGAATATGGCTCATCACTAGCAATGTTCACTCACAGATGTATAAATCCTGGCCATCTCCTTTGTATTAACTTGCTTATATTAATTCTCTAGGTTCAAAATCAGTCTATTAGAAATCCCTTTGGCAGTACTCTACATTGCAGATGTTCTAGCCGGTGGTTGGATTTAATAAAGCAAAGTTGACTCAGTCCAACTCGAAGTGTATGATGTTACTAGGGTATGGAAATTCGGTATGAATTGTCCACACTGCAATTTTAACCTATCAATATTACTTATTACTGTATACTTGTACTGTATAGTTATTACTTAGCACACACTATAATTAGCACACACAGATACAAAACAGATGTGACTGGGCAGACTGCTACAAATATACAATGTAAGGCCTCTTTCACACTTGCGTTGTGAGGATCTGGCGTGCACTTCCGTCGCCGGAAATGCCCGCCGGATCCGTCACAACGCAAGACAACTGAAAGCATTTGAAGACTGATCAGTCTTCAAAATGCTTTCAGTGTTACTATGGCAGCCAGGACGCTACTAAAGTCCTGGTTGTCATAGTAAATAGTGGGGAGCCAGGGGAGCAGATACTTACAGTCCGTGCGGCTCTCGGGGCTCTCCACAATGACGTCAGAGCGCCCCACACGCATGGATCACGTGATCCATGCGATCATGTGATCCATGCTCATGGGGCACTCTGACTTCATTGTGGAGCGCCCCGGGACTCGGGAGCCGCACGGACGGTAAGTATACTTCTCCCCTGCCTCCCCACTACACTTTACCATGGCGGCCAGGACTTTAGCGTCCTGGCTGCCATGGTAACCATTCACAAAAGCTAAACATCGGATCCAGCGATGCGCCGAAACAACGTTTAGCTTAATGCCGGATCTGGATTAATGCACTTCAATGGGCATTAATTCCGGATCCGGCGTTACAGCATGTCTTCCGGACTTTTGGACGGAGACAAATCCGCAGCATGCTGCGGTTTTGTCAACGTCCAAAAAACGTTCACATACTGAACTGAAGACATCCTGATGCATCCTGAACGGATTTCTTTCTATTCAGAATGCATTAGGATAAATCCTGATCAGCATCTTTCCGTCCTAGAGCTCCGAGGACGGAAAGGAAAAGCGCTAGTGTGAACGAGCCCTAAGTCAGTAATTGTCAAAGAGTCAAGACACAGATCCAATAAAGTAAAAAATAACTGCATGCATGGAGCTCACTATGCTGGACACACTGGCGTACCGCCAATAGAGGCAAACTACACAGCTGCTAGGGGGCCCTTGAGTTGAAAGGGCCAGACCAGGCCAGGCTGAATGGCCCCGCCCCTTTACTGACCTGAGTACACTGCTCCCTTCCTCCCTGCCCCTGCAGCTGCCTGCCAAATCGTTTAGTCTGACCCATTCACTGTCTATGAGGCCGGACAAGGTGCGGAGAGCACACTAGGTGCTCTCCGCTTCCGCATTTGCGGAGCGCGGCCCCGAACTTCCGGTCCGCGGCTCCGCAAAAGATAGAACATGTCCTATTCTTGTCCGCAGCCTGCGGACAAGAATAGGCATTTCTATAGGGGGTGCGGCTGGGTGTATTGCGGATCCGCAATTTGCGGATCCGTAATACACTACGGTCGTGTGAATGTAGCCTTACTCTGCTGCTCAGGGCCGGTGTGGGGGGTGGTGGTGGGGTGTTGTCAGGTCCCCTCCCTTACATAGAAATCATTACCCTAGTGCTGACAGGACCTGCAATAATGTCAGATGCAGTAAGCAGAACTCAGCAGAGGGGATGAAGGACCTTCGATAACCTCACCATCATGTGACCAAAACAGGAGGCGGAGCTCAGCAGGGCAGTAAAGTAATGAAGACGAGCCATCCATGTGAAGAAGTATGAATTCAATGTAAGTGCCAGGGAAATGCTGGGTTGTAGTCCACTTATACCTCCTGTTAGGTACATTACAAGAGGAAGCATGAGGAGAGGACTACAAATCCCAGCATATCCAGCTTGTTATGTAATATCAGAGTACATTACAAGAGAAGGTATAGGAGGAGAGAACTACAATTCTCAGCATGTCCAGGCCATTATTATTTAATATCAGGGTACATTACAACACCCTGGATATTCTGGGAGTTGTATATCTCCTCTTATAATGTACTCTGATATTACATAATAACGTTTTGGACATGCTGGGAGTTATGTCCCATACTCTTATGTGTCCCCCTGTAATATGCTCTGATATTAAATAATAATGATTTAGACATGTTGGGAGTTATAGTCCTCTCCTGTGATACCTCCTGCAGTAATGTGCTCTGAATTAGGGCCGGGACGATCGATAGGGGAGTGTAGTCATCTGACTAGGGCACCACCGTAAAGGGGGCGCACTCATGGCCATCCAACTTCACAAGCCTCAGGCTGTTAGAACTGAGCAAGAAGCCGCAATGATATCATTGCAACTTCCTGCTCTGGGTCTCTCATAATGACGTCATCACGTGAGACCCGGAGCAGGAGTGGTGATGTCCAGTGGCGTTGCGGGGGGGGGGGGGGGGGTGCGGGCCGCACTGGGTGACACCAGTCTGATGGGGTGACACCCGGACCCCCCACCCAACACCAGTAGCATCCCCGGGCACCGCACCCCCGGCGCTGCACTGACAGTAGTGGCTGAAAACTCCAGACACGAAACAGACCTCCTGACTTCACTGGGTCACGTGACATTCTCTTGTCACGTGACTCTGAATTGGCAGCGCAGCGGCAGTCAGGGTCGGAATCCAGAGAGCTCAGAGCTCAGGCTGTCTGCAGAGCAGGTCACAGATGGCTGCTCTTAACTCATAGAGGGGGGAGAGAGAGAGTGAATGTGTGCTGTGGACGTGCTGAGGGGAGGGGGGCCCGAAAACTGTATGGTGAAGGAGTCTGTGTGAGACTGTATGCAGAGGTGGGGGATGCCTTTAATATTGTATACGGGTGGGCGGTCGGGCTGTGTATTATTTGTAGCGGGGCATTGTAATATTTTGAAGGGGGGGGACGTATTATTGTCTGCAGAAGGGGGCCGTGTAATATTGCATGCGGGGGGTTTGGAGGGTGTAATAATGCAGTTTTGTATGCAGGGGGGGGGGCTGCCGTGTAGTTTTGTATGCAGGGGGGGGCCTTGTAGTTTTGTATTGGGGGGAGCGTGTAGTTTTGTATGTAGGGAAGGGGGTGCCGTGTAGTTTTGTATTGGGGGGAGCGTGTCGTTTTGTATTGGGGGGAGCGTGTAGTTTTGTATGGGGGGGAGCGTGTAGTTTTGTATGGGTGGGGAGCGTGTAGTTTTGTATGGGGGGGGCGTGTAGTTTTGTATGGGGGGGCGGCGATCTGTCTGCTAGCGGGGGGGGGGGGGGTGACACCATTTTCTACCGCACCGGGTGACACCAGCCCTAGCAACGCCACTGGTGATGTCATTGTGACCGCATGCATCAGCACGCAGCAACACAAGCTACAGATAAAACTGTAGTCTGCATCACAGACAGCGGCGGGGGTACTAAATTTCCCCACTGCTGGGGGCACCAGGGATGGGGGGAAGGAGATCATTATATATACCTGGCATTACTGGGGAGTAATGGTGGAGCATTGTATATATACTGGCACTACGGTGGAACTATATATATATATAGGCACTATGGGGGGAAGCAATATATTTTGGGGGGCACTACAGGAGGACATTAGAGCCACTGGGAGCATTTTGGGTATGTTATTATTACTATTACTAGTGTACTGTGGGGGCATTATTATTATTTGATGCAATTTGGAGGGAATTGATACTAATGGGGAGTAATGTCACAATTAGGCCTCATGCACATGGCCATGCGCGGACCGTGGTACCCCGTGGTACACCCATACGAGTATATTACTGTAGTCCGGCGGCGTCATAGCAACCACGGCCGTGTGCATGAGGCCTTAGGGGCACCATTACTAATGAGGGCAGTCTGGGTGTTTAGTATAGTATAGTGTTTGTGGACATGGGGGGAGCAGAACAGGCACAGTATTGGGGGTAGCTTCAAGAGGGGCAGAGGTCTGCCATTCAGCACTCCCACCGATCAGCTGTATAAGGAGATGGCGAGTGCTGTGCGCACGTGCCGTCTCCCTTCTCTCTTCCTGCCCTGCTGGACAGCAGCAGTGAACAGCTGATCGGCAGGGGTTTTCGGACGTCGGACTGTGTTTTTAGCACATTATTTCAAGATGTGGGCCCCCCCTTCTGATTTTCCCCAGCGCCAACATTTTGTCTAAAACAGGCCCTGCTGCTGCTTCTCCTGCAGGATGTACCTGTCATCATTTCAGGTTTAGCAGCAGCGCCGTGTGAGAGAGAGCAGCCCCGGCAGGGTTAGCAGCGCTTTACTGCTCTGACCTCCTCACCACTGTGACCCGCAGAGCCCGGCCAGAAAGGTATCTCCAGCATCGCACATCGCACAGACA
This sequence comes from Bufotes viridis, assembly GCA_033119425.1. Taxonomy (NCBI): domain Eukaryota; kingdom Metazoa; phylum Chordata; class Amphibia; order Anura; family Bufonidae; genus Bufotes; species Bufotes viridis. The sequence continues at coordinate 265,194,310 of CM065591.1, read as the reverse complement.
CAGCAGACAGACCGCACATGTGCTGCAGGGTGGAAGGAGGACATAGTGAGTTTACACTGGGCCATTGGTGTGTATGTATATATATTAATGAGTGTGAGTATGTATGTATATATATATGTATACACACACAAAACACTATTCACTGCTTACCACACAGCAGCCCCCCATAGACATATGCTTGAAATTCTGAAGGGGGGGTTTCAATCCCTGCCCTTCATTGCCTAATTACTAATAGCCTATTTCTAAAAAGGCAATGGGAGGTAGGAGGTACTGAACCCCCCTCAGAATCTCAAACATATGTCTATGTAATATTATATGTGTGTGTATATATATATATATATATATATATATATATAGTTATACACACACATATATTATGTATTGTAAGACCTTTTCTTGCCCTGCTACATAGATGTGTAGAACCTGTGCCATCAGCTGTTGGTGTCGGCTATATATTGCTGAATCTAACAGGACTGGAGTTAGCACCAGTTCTGCCATCTTAACCCTTTAGATGCTTCATGTGAACATAAACACAACGCGCATAATATGTACCCATATTGTTCTTATGAGGCCTTATGCACATGGCCATAGCCGTTTTTGCGGTCCGCAAAAGACGGAAACTGTCTGTCTGCATTCCGCATCTGACCCGCAAACAATGTTGATTGGATGTGGACAAAAAGACGTTCATGTGCATGAGCCCTTAGGTTAGTGCAATAATTGTACTTTTTTTAAGGGGGGGCCCAATTATGAGTTTTGCTATGGGGCCCCATGATTTTTATGTACGCCCCTGGCTGGACACTCTCAAATGGAAAATGTTTGAAGCTTGTATGGCAGTTAGTGCATTTGCTTAGGTATGCTAATTAGCTTAATTCCAGATTTATCATTGTGGCTTTTTCAAAAATTTGCAAAAAAAAGTCTCAAACTCACTTCACAGTTTTAAAAGTGCTAGGTTTAAGGATGTGCCAAATTTATCAAATACAGTACAACTTTATTAAATGTGGCAGCACCATTTGCCAAATGCAAACTCAAAGCAGAACTGACTTCAAAATGTCCCATCATAATACATTCCTTAATGTGTCTGGAGCTATGTTTTTTGTCAGAAAACATGTACAGTGATCTATAGAGGGGCAGTTAGTTTAAGATGGAGTGCATGCTTCACAAGTACCAAAACTCGATACTTACAGGTCGTATAAGAACAATCATAACTTGGACATACTGGGCATGAGCAGGGCAAAAAGAAGACACAGTGATCCTCAGTTCAAGAATTTTGCTTTTCAAGATTAGCCTTTGTTATGACTGCCCATCCTCAAATTAACCCTTCTACCTGCTGTCCACAGAGTCACATATGAAAGCCATACTCATTATTGAACTTGAATGTGTGCTGACAGCAATGTATGAACATATTAATAACTGCTAACAAAATAATAAAGGAAAATGGTGCTTTGGCTCCTATAGAATATCTGGTTCAGTTTCACTCTGGGCCTCCCTAATGTGACTATTGCACAAAATGACTTATGCGATGACAAGTTTTGGAAGACCAGAACATTGAAGCATTGATTTTAGTAATAAACCTTCAAATTAAATCACACTCCTGCATGGCACAAACAGATCAACCTCTGGCAAGGTTCATCTAATCCACAACGATCTGTTAAAGAACAATTCTTTATTTTTACGATTTATTTTAAAAGGCTGGGGTGGTGGTGGTGGGGGGTTCTGGGGGGTATGCTTAGTGCGTGCCCATTTTTCCGGAGATAAAAAATTGCTAATTTAAAAAATATATATTTGATGCCACCCTTGCAACTTTTAAAACATAGGTGGTTAATTAGTTTCACTCCAGATTTATTACTGCTTCATTTCCAAAAAAAAACAAAACAAAAAGAAAAAAATGCAATCTCACTCCAGTAGGTGGGTGGAAAAGAAAAGGTGGAGTAGCATGTCTAGACAAAGGTGGCAAAGGTGGCATAATGCTTCAAGTTTATCAAACCACATGCAATATTGGATGAATTTGACTCAAAAGTACTCCAACGCAGCCTCAAATAAAAGCTGAATTAAAAAATTATCCTCAGGATAAATTCCGCCCTTTGACTTGCAGCTAAAATATATTGCTATTGGAGTTCCATCTTAATAATGTAATGTACTGCATGGTGTAGAGTTTATCACGTACCTAAATTTTCTACATCTGATAAACAGCTTGACATGTCACCGAACTTCGCTAATCAGAATTTACTGCAATGTGACTAGCTTGGTAGATCATTTTCAGAAGCACAATGGGGCTTCATAATCAACAAGGGATGCTAGTAAAGTCATTATCAAGGGCCATTCAAATCTGCTGATCGAACCCTGAGCATTTATTGTGTTCTGAAAAAAGATAAGTTCTCCTAATTACAAATCCAGAATTACATACTGCACATAAAGCCTAATTGAAAGACATAGTGCATGAAGCATGACTTGATGGTCTGTGCATGTTCTATCAAGCAGGCTGTTCTGTACAAAGCTCCAAGCAAAAAACATCCATTCTCTACGAACCTCAATTATTAATGTCACAATGCAGCATGGGCTGCTCCAACAAATATTCCCTTCTTCATAGAAGGAAAATCCCACTGGTGATGACATTTGAGAGTTATTAGGAAAGAAGCTTACATATTGACCTCACTAATTCCATTCATGGCTGTTTGTATCTTGAATCCTGTACACATATATTTACTCTATACTGTGCTGTATAACTTTAACCCCTTAAAGACCTGCACCGTACATGTGCGGAGCTGGTGGGCGTGACTTAAGGACCAGCGCCTTACACGTATGGGGGGCTGATCGGGCGGGTGCAGGTGCTGCTCCCGCCCAATCAGTGGCAGGGGTCCGGCAGTCACTGAAAGCCGGACGTATTAGCCCTTGTACTGCTGCAGTCAGCACAGACTGCGGCACGTGCAGTATCCTGACAGGGCCAGGGTGGCCATCAGATCCCCACGCTGCTGTGACGGGGACCCGATGGCAGGGAAGGCAGCCCGATGCCTTCCTTAGGCATCATGGCTGTCTTTGGTGATAGCCTGTGAGATCCAGCCCTCTGGATCTCACAGCAGGAAGCTTTAAGTGTATTACACTACGTAATACACTTTCAGCCAATGAATTACAATACAGAAGTATTAATGCATTGTAAAGGGGATCAGACCCCCAGAAGTTGAAGTCCCAGAGTGGGACAAAATAAAAAAAGTTAAAAAACATTGTTTTCAAAAATAAAAAAATAAATAAAGTTTCAAGTAAAAAAAAAACGCCCCTTTCCCCAAATAAAACACATAAAATTGTAAAAAAAAAATGAAAAAAATAGTAAAACAGACATATTTGGTATAACCGCGTCCGCAACGACCAGCTATATAAAAATATCACATGACCTAACCCCTCAGGTGAACACCATAAAAAAAATAAAACTGTACTAAAAAAAAAAAATTTGTCACCTTGCATCACTAAAAATGCAACACCAAGCGATCAAAAAGGCGTATGCCCCCTACAATAGTACCAATCACCCAAAAAATAAAAAAAACTCAGAATATGGAGACACTAAAACATGATTTTTTTGTTTCAAAAATGCTTTTACTGTGTTAAATGTAAGAAAAAAAATTATCTATCGCCGCATCCATAACAACCTGTTCTATAAAAATACCACATGACCTAATCCCTCAGCTGAACACCGTAAAAAAAAAACGTATCAAAAAAGCCATTTTTGTCACCTTACATCATAGAAAGTGTAATAGCAAGCTATCAAAAAGTCATATGCACCCCAAAATAGTGCCAATCAAACCGTCATCTCATCCTGCAAAAAATAATACCCTACCTAAGACAATCGCCCAAAAAATGAAAACAAATATGGCTCTCAGACTATGGAGACACTAAAACATTATTATTTTTTTTTCAAAAATGATGTTATTTTGTAAAACTTAAATAAATAGAAAAAGTATACATGTTAGGTATTGCCACGTCCATAACGTGCTGCTCTATCCAAATATCAAAAGACCTAACCCCTCAGGAGAACACCGTAAATAAAATAAAAATGGTGTAAAAAAATGCCATTTTTTGTCACCTTACACCACAACAAACAACTAAAAGAAGTAGTCTTATTTGTTATTACCGCGTTAGTAACAACCTGCTCTATAAAAATACCACATGATGTAACAAAAAATAAAAACGGTGCCAAAACAGCTATTTTTGGTTACCTTTACTCACAAAAAGTGTAATATAGAGCAAACAAAAATCATATCTATCCTAAAATAGTGCAAACAAAACTGACACCTTATCCTGCAGTTTCCAAAATAGGGTATTTTTTGGGAGTTTCTACTCTAGGGGTGCATCAGGGGTTCTTCAAATGGGACATCGCAACTTAAAATTATCTCAGTGAAATCTGCCTCCATAAACCATATGGTGTTCCTTTCCTTCTGCGCCCTGCCGTGTGCCTATACAGCAGTTTACGACCACATATGGGATTTTTCTGTAAACTAAAGAATCAGGGTAATTAATATTGAGTTTTGTTTGGATCCCAAAAGTGAAAGAGAGCACCATGTGTATGCATTGCATGCTATCCATCAATTTCTATGGGAGTACCAAAAATAGCCAAATGAGTGTACTAAGCTATTTTTGGAAGTCCCACAGAAATGAATGGAGAATGCACAAGCGCAGCCACTGCTTCACTCACTTCTATGGGACTGCTGGTGATAGCCTGGGCCAGCTCTCAGTTTTTTTTAGCAGTGCCACAGAAATGAGTGGAGCATGGCCGCGCATGCAAGGCTGCTCTCCAGTCACTTCAGGGGTCCTGTTCTGGAGATAGGTGTGGGATCTGCACCTATCTGATATTGGTGGCATATCCAAGCATATACCACCATTGTCTAAGATAAGACAACCCCTTTAAGAGAAGACTGTATCACAGTTAACTGAAACAGGCTTATGTGTAGGTTCTTCATTTTAGGAATAGTCAAATGTGTAGGTACAGTCATGTAATTAAGCATGTTGCATATTGCATATTATTTCAAGATAATGAGTAGTTACAGCAAAAGCAATACTGCAATATTGCCATTTTTATACCGATGTAATTAAAATAGTTGCATCTTACTGCAAGATAGCTGTAGCAAAAGCAATACTGCAATAAGGCTATTTTTATACGAATGTTATTAAATGGATGGGATATTACTGCAAGGTCATTTTAACAAAAACAATAATGCAATAATGCCACTTTTATATTCATGTTATTAAACATATTACTGCAAGATAATGTTTAAGGTAACAGGTGGTTACAGCAAAAGCTAAACTGCAATAAAGCCATTTTTATACCTGTGTTATTGAACATATTTTATTGTTACTGCAAAAAACAAGTTGTATTTCTGCAAGATTCCATGTAGTTCAAAGACATTTCACTGCAAATATTGCATTGTTATATCTTTGTTAGTGAACACATTACCACATTATACCATGCAGTTCACAGACATTTTACAGCAAAAATTGCATTTTTATTCCCGCGTTAGGGAACATATTACTGCATTATGCCATGAAGTTCAGACATTTTATGCAAAAATTGCATTATTACCAAAGTAAATTATTAATACCAGTGTGCAGTGTGTTTGTGGAAGGCAATGGACATTTAATTGCACCTCTGTGCTTAAATTAAAGAAAAAAACACTTGCAATTTTGCTTGCACTGTTTAATAATCCATGTTCCAAACCTGGGACTTTTCATTTATAGAAAACCTGTGACTTTTCACTTAGATCTCATGATAAAATGTCTGGAAAAGGGAATAGTGTAAAACAATAGACCCATGCCTTGTCATACAGGAGTAAGAATGTTGCTAGTAGCAGTAGTAGCAAGCACCAGTCATCTGGCCAGTAGTAGTAATGTCACATGTAAACACAGTGGTAATGGTAGGGGAAGTGGTTGTGACAGTGGCACTGGAAGCACATAAAGAGCAGGCAATTTGGAGGGGTCCAAGGAGCACAAAATTACATAGCACAGTCTGATAAAATTAGTGGGGAGGGTGAGGACTATGACCATGATTGTCTGTTGGAAAGGACATACGAGCCGGATCAGGGTGCTGATGAGGAGATGACATCAGAGGAGGAGGGTGGTAACCAAAAACTCCCAAAAAACAGGGTCAGATCTTCTTCTATTGTGATTAGCTCTGGAACAGGTAATGCTGTTGATACTGTGGGCAAATCCCCAAACATGTTGGAACTAGGGCAAGCTTTTCTGTCTCTAGGTCTGTGTGAGCAACTCCAGTATGACGTTTTTTCTCCTTAAGGCCAGCACACAAAACTGTAGCCATGTACAAAATTTGCAGGATTAAAATAAACCATAAATGTTCAAACATAAACATAGGCACCAGGGTTCTATTGTAGCACATGAGGTGGAATCACCGGATCCTGGCAAGCATTGTGAATGGGAACAACTCTGTCCTTATTTTCTTGGTTTTATTTGTGACAGCCAGTCTGCATCCCCAAGCAGTAGTGTCCTTGTCTTCATTATCAGCCTCTTCTCCTATCAGAGTCCTCCTCCTCTTTGTCCTCCACTTCACTGTGAGACATCCAACATGGTATGTGTGGCCATGAGAAAACTATTTGCGATTAAATTAAGTTGAACTCCCACATTGCTGGTAGTCCAGTTGCTGTCATACCCACTTAGTTGTGTCAATAGTGGCACAGTTCTGTACCTACACCCAAATTTTATTCTCCTATATGATATCCATACTTCTGCCTAGCTTTTCATTTTAATGTTTAAAATTGAGTGCACACCTGGAGCAGCTATTAAGCTACATTTATTTTATGGCCCACTAGGTCAAAATTTTTCAGGTCAGCAGCAAGGTAGCAACAAGGCTAGGTCCTATTGACTTAAAAGCAGCAAGGAGGGTCCAGCATCAACAAATACAATCTAAAGTTTATTGTCCAATTAAAAACCATCTTCCATACTCCATACAAGAATTAAAGAGTGTTAAGATGCAAGCAGAAAGGCCACATAGGTCAACCAATGCTATTTTCTGCTTGCATCCAGGCACTCTTTAATTCTTATATGGACTATGCAAGATGGTTTTCTACATTGATATTTTAATTGGACAATAAACTTTTAATTGTATTTGAAAAACATACACATTCTCCCTGCATGGCAATTGTGATATACCTAGTCCAGTAACACTTAAAAAAAAAATACAGTGGCTTGTAGAGGGTGCTGGCTATGTCAGGAGACACCCATCTCCTGCTGTTTTTGCTACCACAAGCAGCAGAAACCACAGCAGCAGCCAGTTTAGTATTATCAACATTAAGCAGCAATTTTTTCACATACTGCGCTAGGCTGACGCAATGCAGCAAATGGGGATATACCACCTGAACACCCAGCCCCAGTCCTACCAAGACTCTGACCATTCTCTAGCATATACTATGTTCCGTGAACCCAAGGACGTCTGGCCAGCCAAATTGAAACAGACAAATTGATACTGTCGCAGTATGCTTTCTCTGTTCTCTTTTTCCTAGCCTCCAGTGTCACCTCAGAGAGGAATTTCAGCGACGCAGGTGCCATCATCACACCCAAATGGACAAACTTGGTCCCCACCAGTGTGCAAATCTTTGCCTTTGTCAAAATGTACAAGGCATGGATCCGTGAGGATTTTCACTTTCATCCAGCTGAGGGTAATAAATAGATCTGCCGTACTTGAGGGTGCCCCATCAAGACACTTCCGCTGTCTGCCTATTATCATGCTCTGTAACCTATGACCGCTGTCTGCTATACAGTAAACCATTGTGCTTTGTTAATGCAAAATTGTTGGATCTGTATATATATATATATATATATATATATATACTGAAAAAAGGGCCAGCAGCACTCCAAATGAATTCTAGTGAACAAACAGCGGGTCTCTCTTTGACCACGTGGCTTGAGAAAGACTGCAATAAGCAGTCGAAATGTCGCCGTTTGACCCGGACACTGGGTGAATAAACGTTGTTCACTGGAATTCATTTGGAGTGCTGCTGGCCCTTTTTTCAGTTTGTATATTGTGGACTTTGATGCCAGTCCTTAGGCCTTGATTTGCACCCGCTGCCTACAAGTGTGCTGCTACCTCTTTCTTTTACTCCTATATATATATATATATATATATATATATATAGAGAGAGAGAGAGAGAGAGAGAGAGAGAGACAGTAAGGGCATAAGCAGTCAGAAAAGAAAAAAAAAGAAAGAAAAATGACAGTTAGTTTAAGAGCAAAAGTGGGCAAAGAAAACACCTGGCTATGGTTGACTTCTGGAACATTGAAAAAAGAGATCAAGGGACTGATCCTGGCTGCACAAGAACAGGCCATCAAGACTAAATCCATAAAAGCCACAATTGAAAAGTCAACAATGATACCATGTGCAGACTTTGCAAATAACCTGATGAAACAGTTGACCACATAATCAGCTGCTGTAAGAAGATTGTACAGACTGACTATAAACAATGGCATAACCTTTGCAAAAACTACCAATTCCAGGAGCAAGGAACTGGTGGAACCACAAGCCTGAAAAGGTGGTTGAAAAGGAAGGTAAAAATTACCATATATCAACTTCGGAAAGCCACACTGGTGGAATCTACACATATCATCTGCTAATACATAACTATGTCCTAGATTCATAGGAGAAATTTAATTATTGACGAAAGATGAATACCAACTGTGATCTTGTGTTGTGTTTTATATGTATTTTTTAGCAAAAAATGATAATAATAACAACAATAATAACAGTATATTAACACTCTCATAAAATATGCTATAATAAAAATACTATAATTATGTGTATACATGTTCTGCATGCATAGTAATAGGGTTAGCTGAGAAAAGCTCAGAACAAATCAGAATTATTCTATAAAATTGAAAGGATGTCAAAAGTGTGAAACAGTTAAGTACATTCAATGTATTATGCCTCTGTTGAACATTCTAAGTACTAAGGATACTTTAAACAAAATTTGGAGGAGAAATGTCTAAGTGCTCATATTAAACTAGACTAATCAGTAAAATACATGTATTTGCATTACTCCTACTTTGATAATTATGGCTTTCTAGACAGCCAGCAGAATAGAAAAAAGATGCAGTGATAACAAGATAGTATCACATGTCCTAAAAATGAAAACATACATCTAGTTGCTGATAAAAAGTAAAAAAGAACCATGGAGAACATAGTTGAAAGGATTATCCGGTTTCCCATATTGATGATCAATCCTAAGGATAGGTCATTAATATATAAGCGAAGGTCCAACTTCTGATTGGCACCCCTGCTGACCAGCTGTTTGAAGAGCGCTCATATAAGCACTGCATTCTCTTCACTGTTTACCTGGATGTCATCAACATTGCATCTGTCAAGCAGTGCACTGGGATGCAGAAGTGGTAATTACATGACAGGGCGGCTGAGATATCTATGGCAGGCAGATAAACAAGAAAGTGCAGCACTGCAGTCTTTTCAAACAACTGATCAGCAGAGGTGACGTGGGTTGGAACCACGCCAACCTGATATTGATTAACTATCCTGAGGATAGGTCATCAATATGGGAATCCAGAAACCCCTTTAAGTAACATTACAAAGGGGGGAGGGGTATTACAAATGCCCTGATCATGGAATAACATTACATTTATGGAACACAGTGCAACGTCTATGCCATGACTCCACAGTTTCTTTTCACAGGCTGTTATTTTTTATTGCACATCAATCTGCATTTCAAGGACATATCATGAATAATCTAGCAATGAATTTGTCTGATGATGGATAGACAAGAAAGGATGAGGGTATTTGTAGAGTAAATGACCCATTTCTTGGTTTGTGATGGCCTGTATGTTTAAATCTTTAGCAACTTTGAGAGGAGAAAGAAGAATTTGCACTAAATGTGACATTCAGTATAAACCACTGTGATAAATTTGGCACTACAATTTAAGCAGTTTTAGTAAATTTGTCCCTTTGCTTTTCAATTTTAAATTATTTTTAACAAACAAATCTGGTGGCTGTGAATGGGAACATTATTTTTTATACTTATAGGTCAAAAACCCACAGACCTAATGCTTCTTATTAGTGTTGAGCAAATAGAAATATCCTAAGTGGACTTCGATCAGAGTTTTAGAGAAACTTCGATTTGCTGCAAAGCCGAATTTCCTTGTGCTTCGTGGTAACTAATCAAACTAATGCCGCGATCAGCAATGATCAATGATGGGGGGCAGCGTAATTGCCGTTCACTGTCATTGTACCCACTACTTACAAAGAAATGTGATTCGTGATAAGGTAATTTGTCATGAAGCTAATTTCTTTGTGAAATTTGGCAAAGCACTCAAATCGCAGTGTTCATAGCTTCGCTCATCTCTACTTCTCACTTCTGACTTTGCTATATCTGTATTCATTAGGCAATCCAGTTTAACCAAAATGGACTCGGGGTCCCTTTTTCTTGATACCAGTGTGGGTTCCAGAAGTAAAACTCCAATGTATCATACTTTTACGGCTTGTGTAATTGGCATTTTAGAAAAGTAAAACATGGTCTACTCCACCTTAGTGCTAACCGGTACATTCAGTAAAAGTTTATTCTCAGTCTACTTTGCCCAGCTACATTCTCACCTTTTCTTTCTCCCAAAGCAGACTGTTTCATCCTACATGCCATATTTTTGTTGATTTCTTTACTGAGTGCCCCAATAAGCTCAGTAGGGGTTTTCAGAGTCAACCCCTGGTGAGGAAACCACTTTCATCAACCACTAGTGAGGGAACCACTTTTATTTCCTGCAAATTTATAGTCAAGCTGAGAAAAAACTGAAATCATTGGGAAGAATTCCACAGCTTTCAAAAATCGAATCCATGCCTTCACTAAAAACTCATGCAGTCTTAAAAACATGATACATTGATGTATTAAATATGTAAATTCAATTTTTTTAATATGATCTCTTAATTTTTTTTTATTTCTGCTTGCACTTTAAAAGGCTTGTTAGTTACTGTTAGTTTAATATAGCTCAACATGAAAAACTAGTTACTTTCAAAAATGTTCCAGTTACAAATTAGGAGCTTCAGAGATGGCAGTCGCACCAACGCACTGCATCCTGAAAGAGTACGATGTGTCACACGTGAATAATAAAAAGGATAGGATTGTTGGAAAGCCCTTGAAAATACAGTGCATTCGGCCTAGCACCCTCATGCTGCACCTGTCACTGGATAAATTATGGAGAGGTTCAGTGGCGCTTCACACGAGCCTCACAAGAGAAAGTATTAGCACAGATTTTTTATGATTTGAGATAACACCATATGGTTCATAACATTGGATTTCAAAGGATCTTTCATGAAAGATAAGAGCTGCGAACACGGTAATGACGGGTACCGCTGAGTAAATGTCGCTACATGTAGATAAAAGTAACACAAAATTCAACAAAGGATTAGTAACCAAACCTATAATTGTTTCAGATTGATCTGCTAAAATATATAGATATCTAGAGAACTCAAAGCAACAAACCCCAGTGGTGCTGGCCTTGTACCAGACTGGACCTTTAATATTTGGAACATTTAAAAAATGACATGTCGATGTATTTATGACCAGTATATCATTCTCATTTACACTGCAGATTACCGGCTGTGCATGAAAGCAATTGCCATCATGTTGGTCTTCTTTCAAACGTGTTCAATGTTTGCTAAAGATATAATTTTTGGGCCTATTTAGATCTTTTTTTTTTTTCAAATAGAGGTTGAAATCCCAGTTAAACATCTACATCTTGAGATAAAAGAACCAATGGAGCAGATTTATAAAAATTGCCTATAGCAAAATGTCTTTATTACCCATACCAACCAATCACAGTGCCGCTTTCATTTTGCAAGTGTGCATCATAAAATAAAAAACTATGCTGTTATTGGCTGCAATAAAGATTTACTTTTGGTCAGATTGTCAGTTTCATTATTCTCCCCTAGTATGTTCAAAGTAGTTTATATAGGACCCATCAAGGATTGGCAGCGATGTTTGTCCTTTTCTGCATACTTACCAACATTTGAGCTCCAACCCAAACCTACTAACGAGTACCTATTTCTGGATGGGGTTTACATAAATTGGTAAGATTACAAAAGAAATAGATAAAAGGAGTAATGTAGGATGTATATACAGTAACTGCTGAGCTGTTATGCTGCAAATTGAGAGCTAGGAGTAGGAATGAGTTTCCACATTGAGTTTTCTATAGAAGCTACAACTGGACCAAAAGGCTGAGTAGGGCAATTTAGTTGAAAAACACTGTATACATTTCTGTTGTTCAGTTTACTGCCAACAAAAATGAGGCCTGTTTTTGACTTTGCTATACAGGATTACTAACTGTAGTTACGACCCTGCTCCTGTTATGCAATGTTTTGGGCTAAATCTCTACTCATTATTGGTTTAGGAGTCCAGTAGGTAGTCCTATCAGTGACAGCTGTTTCTCTTAACACAGTCAGAGTAGGACCACCCACCGGACACCTAAGCCCAAAGATGTAGACCAATAAATGTGAAGCCATACTGATTCTTTTCCCATAACAATATATATCAATCTGCTTAGCTCCCTCTGCTCTATAACATATTGCCTGCAGATTGTACTGCAGTTTCATAGTGACAGGTTTCCTATAAGTGTCATCTTTCATAGTCTCCTACTCTTCCTAGGATCTTATAAAGGGACTGCTACATACCAGATTATTATATGGATCGGAATGCTTTCGTGCTATGGCTGTACTATTGCTTTAAAGCTGTCTGTGTGCACTAGACCTTAAAATATTTGATCACAACAAAGAGAAATTTTCTAATAACATGGTGAATATAAATGTTAACTACTTGCTAGTTTTGTGCTAATGTACTTGTTTGTTAGCTTGGGGCATAATTTTGAGGAATAATGATACAATTATTTTGGCTGACGCAATGTGGAACAGGAGAGACTTCATTTCTATTTAACAATGTATTAATACATGAGTCACTGATTATACTCACAGACATGACAGTACGGTCATAGGTGTCAATACAAATACACATTGAACACTTCAGATATATTAAAGTCTTCAAGATATAACCATATTATGCTTGCTCTGTCTCAAGAATTAGAATAATAAAATGCTACAAAAGCACAAAAAAATCAATTTGGTCCCTGTATGCATTCTATTGTACACAGAGCCCAAGAATTAATAACCCCCATTTTTCTGACATGTGAACAGTGTAGGTTCCATATACAGCCCAGTGTAAATTGACTTACTGGCATACATATTTATGCTTTGATAAAATATTGAAAATTACTTTTCCCAAGGACTAAAGCAATTGGATTTTTCATTTTATACCTCAGAGTCTTCCGATATTTGCAGTTTTTTTTTTCTAAGTGATTTGAAAGCTTAATACAGATGGAGGGGTGTACTGAGATTCTGAGTGCTAGGCACTTGTCCAGAGCTACACACAGTACTGTATATTGTAAAACCACTATAATGGCAGAGCAGTGAAGCGTGAGATCTCCTTATTTAACAGGCCTTCCATAATTTAAGACGTTACACACTTTAATCTGATGCTGTGTGTTCAGAGCTTGTACTGGACATAATAAACAAGTTAGCGGAGAAGTTGGTGGAGCCACAGAAATGCCAGCTTAACATAAACAATGCTAGAGAAACATGAAACATACTGCATTAAATATTGTTACAGGAGGTTAAGCAACTAGCGGAGAATTTCCCCGTGGAGACTAGAATGTATTTCTCTCTAGGAAATGGTAAGTAAAGCATAGCTTTACTTCATGCTGTATGGAGACTTGACTCTGTACAGCATTAAAATGTATGTGCTTTGTGGAGAAAAAATTAGTTAAGTTGTACAAGACTTTGGTGAATAATAGTAATGAGCGAGCTATGCTCGGCGCACGGCTTTGCTCGGCTGAGCACCACGTGTATTCGTCGCATTGCTCGAGTCTCCTCCCCGCACGTTTGACACCTTCTAAGCAGCCAATGAAGGTCCAGGTAAGTAATTCCCCTCAGTGTAAGGCCATAACCATGTTAGCTCCAAACCTTACACTCATTGGCTGGCCGGAACACGTGATACCATTTCATATAGGAGCTGAGGTCCGGCGCTCAGCTCATTCAGCGCCAGGGAGAGCAGATAGTAGGCAGGGACAGATAGCATTTTGCTCTAAACTTACTGATTTCACTCCAATAACCTTATTGAAAGATCCTTTTAAGGACTAGAGTATGTGTTTGACAGCAGTGCAGCACCTTGTTTTTTTTTAAGAAGGGGTTTGCTTCAGCACTATCAGGAACAGGCGTCACCAGGAAGGAACAGATAAGTGCAGGGCTTGAAAATCGCTTTTTAAATTCGAAAGAAGGAGGAAAGAAGGAGGAAAGAAGGAGGAAAGAAGGTTTGTACACAAACATAGAAAAGGGTTCTTCACGGTAAGAGCAGTAAGACTATGGAACTCTCTGCCTGAGGAGGTGGTGATGGTGAGTACAATAAAGGAATTCAAGAGGGGCCTGGATGTATTTCTGGAGCGTAATAATATTTCAGGCTATAGCTACTAAAGATGGGTCGTTGATCCAGGGAGTTATTCTGACTGCCTGATTGGAGTCGGGAAGGAATTTTTTCCCCTTAAGTGGGGAAAATTGGCTCTACCTCACAGGGGTTTTTTGCCTTCCTCTGGATCAACTTGCAGGAAACAGGTCGAACTGGAAGTACAAATGTCTTTTTTCGGCCTTATATACTATGTTACTATGTTACTATGAAAGGACAGAAAGATTTCAGATTAGTGACATCTACAATACGCCATCATTAAGCAGTGTGTTGGGCAGGTATTATAAAGAGGGGCTTATTCACTACAGTGTGCCTGCTACTGAGATATACACTGCACCATCATAAAGCAGTGTGTTGGGCAAACATTATAAAAAGGGGCTTATTCACTACACTGTGACTGCTACTGAGATATACACTGCACCATCAGAGAAATTATTTGTTCTGGGGAAATTAACCTAACTTGTGTCACATCTGTGTGTGGGTTCAATCCACAACCATTATATTAATTACTCCAGCAGAAAGTGATTTATATTTTGGCCATAGTTAACTAGTTTTAGGCACATCTGTGTGTGCGTTTAGGCCGCAACCGTATATACAGTATTCACGCAGAGAATACATTTTATTTGGGACAAATTTGTATCCAATATAGAACTACATCCAAATACAGTGTGTATTGTCAAAATTACATTATCTCTGGGCTAGTGTAGTGCCGAAAATATGTATTTTTCTGTATCCAGTACCTTACTGCAAGCCAATACAGTGTGAATTGTAAAAATTACATTATCTCTGGGCTAGTCTAGTGCTGAAAATCTTTGTTTTTCTGTATCCAGTACCTTACTGGAACCCAATACAGTGCGTATTTTAAAAATTACATTATCTCTAGGCTAGTGTAGTGACAAAAATCTGTAATTCTCTGTATCCAGTACATTACAGCAAGCCAATACAGTAAGTATTGTAAAAATTACATTATCTCTTCCCTAGTGTAGTGCCAAAAATCTGTATTTTTCTGCATCCAGTATCTTACTGGAAGCCAATAGAATATGTATTGTCAAAGTTACTTTACCTCTGGCCTATTGTAGCACCGAAAATCTGTATTTTTCTGTATCCAGTACCTTACTCGAAGCCAAAACAGTGTGTATTGTAAAAATTACATTATCTCTGGGCTAGTGTAGTGCTGAAAATCTTTATTTTTCTGTATCCAGTACATTACAGCCAGCCAATACAGTGTGTATCGTAAAAATTATATTATCTCTGGGCTAGTGTAGTGCTGAAAATCTTTATTTCTCTGTATCCAGTACATTACAGCAAGCCAAATGCAGTGTGTATTGTAAAAATTATATTATCTCTGGGCCAGTGTACTGTTGAAGATTAGAGATGAGCGAACTTTAAAAAAAAGTCCGGTGTTCGGCGTTCGGGTTGGGGTAAGTCGCGCATCCCGTTATGGATTCCACTATAGCGGCATATGGAATCCATAAGGGGCGGCTGCCACCAACCCGAACTGTTGAACAGCCGAAGGACCTGGGGTGACGTCACCGTCATGTGATCAGTGCAGGGGGCGTGGCTCAGCACGGGATCAAATCCAGTGCTGAGCCACGCCCCCTGCACTGATCACATGACAGTGACGTCACCCCAGGTCCTTCGGCTGTTCAACAGTTTGGGTTGGTGGCAGCCGCCCCTTATGGATTCCATATGCCGCTATAGTGGAATCCATAACCGGATGCGCGACTTACCACAACCCGAACGCCGAACACCGGACTTTTTTTTAAAGTTCGCTCATCTCTACTGAAGATCTTTATTTTTCTATATTCAGTACATTACAGCAAGCCAATACAGTGTGTATTGTAAAAATGTCATTATCTGTGGCCTAGTGTAGAAGAAAATTAGTATTTCTCTGTATCCAGTACATTACAGCAAGCCAATACAATGTGTAGTGTAAAAAATTCATTATCTGTGGCCTAGTGTAGTGTTGAAAATTTGTAGTTCTTTGTATCCAATACATTACAGCAAGCCAATACAGTGTGTAGTGTAAAAAATTTATTATCTGTGGCCTATTGTAGTGCTGAAAATTTGTATTTCTCTGTATCCAGTACATTACAGCAAGCCAATATAATGTGTAGTGTAAAAATGTCATTATCTGTGGCCTGGTGTAGTGCCGAAAATATTTATTTTTCTGTATCCAGTACTTTAAATCAAGCCAATACAGTGTGTATTATAAAAATGTAATTATCTGTTGCCTAGTGTAGTGCCAAAAATTTGTATTTCTCTGTATCCAGTACCTTACTGGATGCCAATAGAGTGTGTATTGTCAAAATTACATTATTTCTGGGCTAGTGTAGTGCCGGAAATCAGTATTTTCCTGTATCCAGTACATTACAGCAAGCCAATACAGTGTGTATTGTAAAAAATACATTATCTCTGAGCTAGTGTAGTGCCGAAAATCTGTATTTTTCTGTATCCAGTACTGTCCTACATCAGAAAACTGTGTCTTTAGCGGACAGTAAAACAATATGCGCTACATCTACAGACAAAACCATTAATATGAAGAAGGCGAGCACAAAGGGAGGGGGAAGTGGGCATGATGCTGATGGTGCAAGCAGAGGCCGTGGCCCTGGGTGTGATGCTGATGGTGCAAGCAGAGGCTGTGGCCCTGGGCGTGATGCTGATGGTGCAAGCAGAGGTTGTGGCCCTGGTCGCAATGAAACTGTGCCTGCTGCCAGTGCACCAGAAAAAACAAAAAAATCTATCTTACCCAGCTTCATGTCCAACTTAGCTGGGAGGCGCAGGACAACACTGTCCAAGTCGGACCAGTGCGAACAGGTGGTCGGTTGGATTGCAGAAGATAATGCTTCCAGTCGGTTAAGCACCACCCTCTCTTCCACGAAGTTCAGTATCTGTAGACAAGAGTCTGGTCAACCGAATTCTCACTCCTCACTTCCTCCCACCATGTCGCGTCTGGCCATACAAGTGATCCCACACTCGGATATTCACATGACCTCTTTTCATCAACAGTACTTGGTTTGGCTCTCTTGGCAAGCAGGCTTGAAGAGGTACCTGAGATATTGTGCCCTGATTCCCAACCTCTTGAGCCTTCACAGTCTCAAGAAGATGACGGTGGTTAACGGCAATCATTCGTTCACTAGGTGGATGATGATGAGACACAGTTGCCAATCACTTAGGTGGTGGTTAGGTCAAGTCAGGAGGATGAGCAGAGTGAGGAAGCGGAAGAGGAAGTGGTGGATGATGAGGTCACTGACCCAAAATGGGAAGGTGAAAAGCCGAGTGAGGACAGCAGTACAGAGGGGGAGGGATCTTAAGCACCGCAATAGTCTGGAAGAGGCAGTGGGGTTGCTAAAGGGATACGTAGGCCCAAACCAAACAGGCCAGCAACTGTTACACCGAGCACCCCCATGCGTAAAACTGCCTTGCCAAGGGATAGATGTTCCACAGTATGGCGCTTTTTTGAGGAAAGCGCAGACGACAAAAGAGTGGTAGTTTGCAACCTGTGTCGTCCCAAAATGAGTCGGGGCGTGAACACTAGCAACCTCACCACAACCAGCATGATCCGCCACATGGCATCCAAGTAGGCCGAAGTGGGCCGACTGCCTGACTCTGCGTCTGTAGGTCTCACCACTGCCTCCAATTCCCCTGTGTTACGCACTGCTGGCCAATCCCCTGTCGAAGGCGCAGGCCCGGATGCCCCTCGCCCTGCACCTGGACCTTCGCATGAACCGTCAACAACAACATCCACTTTCCTGTCCCAGTGCAGCGTCCAAATGTCGATAACAGAGGCATTTGAACGCAAGAGCAAATACCCACCCACAGGCCATAGCACTAAACAACTTGCACAACTTTCGAAATTACTGGCCCTTGAAATGTTGCCATTTAGGCTTGTGGACACTGAGGCCTTCCGCAGCCTGATGTCAGCGGTCCTCCCTCGGTACGCAGTCCCCAGCTGCCACTATTTTTCACGGTGTCCCATGCCCGCCTTACACCAGTATGTGTCCCAGAACATCATCCGTGCCCTGACCAATGCACTTACTGGGTGCCCTGACCGCACACTAGGTAAATGTTGTGGAGGCTGGGAGTGAGTCATACCCTGGGATGACACACGTGCTACCCACGCCCAGGATTGCGGGCCCTACGTCCATCAGGGTCTCTGCCAGCAGCTATATTACTGGCTCCAACCCCCACTTCTCCTCCTCCACCGCCTCCTCCTCCACTTCCACCTCCAGCAGCAGTCACCAATCAGTCGCTAGCTGGAAGCAGTGTAGCACTGCTGTGGGTATGCATCAACAGGCCGTGCTGAAGCTGATCTGTTTAGGGGACAAACAGTACACCGGCGCAGAGCTGTGGTAGGGTATAAGGGACCAGACCAAGCTGTGGCTCTCGCCACTTAACCTAGAAACAGGCATGGTTGTGTCTGACAATGGCCGTAACTTGGTGGCGGCTTTGGAGCTCGGCAACCTGACACATTCCATGCCTAGCCCACTTAGTGGTTCAGCGGTTTATCAAAACCTACCCCAATATGTAGGAGCTACTAATGAAGGCGCGCCGCTTGTGAGACCATTTCCGAAAGTCATCCACAGCTTCAGCCGGTCTGTCAACTCTGCAGCAGCGCTTGCGGCTTCCAGGTCACCTACTGTTGTGCAACATGAGCATGCGGTGGAACTCTACATTCTACATGTTGGCTAGGCTTTGTGAGCAGCAGAGGGCAGTTGTGGAATATCAGCTGCAACTTCGTCGACTCGTCACCTTTCCAGTCAACTGCCACTATTCACAAGCGAGGAGTGGGCATTGATGTCAGACCTACAGTATGTGAGGTTTTTAAAAACTTTGATGAATCCACATAGATGATTAGTGGCGATAACGCTATTATCAGTGTAACCATCCCACTGCTGTGTCTACTCAAACGATCGCTGCTCACAATTAAGGAGGATGCTTTGAATGTGGCAGACGACGTAATTGGGGAGAAGATGACACAGGGTGATAGCCAGACTTCCCCCAGTTCGTTTTCTCAGAGCGAATTGGGCCATGAAGCGGAGGAGGAGGAGGAGCTGAAGACATTTGCCTCTGCTACAGAGGCTAGTACCCATGAAACTTTAATTCCATCTGTTCAGCGTGGATGGGCAGAAGAGGAGGAGGATGAGGGTATGGAGAGTAGAGATGTCGCGAACATAAAATTTTCCATTTGCGAACGGCGAGCGAACGCAAATATTTGTGAACGGGCGAACCGGGCGAAACGCCATAGACTTCAATAGGCAGACGAATTTTAAAACCCACATGGACTCTTTCTGGCCACAATAGTGATGGAAAAGTTGTTTCAAGGAGACTGGGGAGGTGCATGAGGAGATAGAAAAAAGATTGCTCTGTCCGCTTCCTTTTAATTTTGGGCACTTGCATTGGAATTTGCCACCAATGCAACTAGTGATAACTAAGTACTATTCCTATCAGTTTAATCTCTGTTTTGTCTCTTATCAGGGCCAGGGCCAGTGTACTGAATAGAGTTTTGGAATCGGGAGATGGAAGACCATAATCGGTCCGCTTCATTTGAACTTTAGGTCACTGCACGTGCGCCGTGCAATGTACTGTGACACCCTATATGAGTGGTGGGCAGTGGGCACAGTACAGTCTGTGGGCCTGACACACACTGGCAGGCAACTGCAATTATATTAACCACCTCAGCCCCCCCAGCTTAAACACCCTTAATGACCAGGCCACTTTTTACAATTCTGCACTACACTACTTTCACCGTTTATTGCTCCGTCATGCAACTTACCACCCAAATGAATTTTACCTCCTTTTCTTCTCACTAATAGAGCTTGCATTTGGTGGTATTTCATTGTTGCTGACATTTTAACTTTTTTTGCTATTAATAAAAATTTAACGACATTTTTGCAAAAAAATGACATTTTTCACTTTCTGTTGTAAATTTTTTTTTAAAAAACTACATTTCTATATAAATTTTTCTCTAAATTTATTGTTCTACATGTCTTTGATAAAAAAAAATCCAATAAGTGTATATTTATTGGTTTGGGTAAAAGTTATAGAGTTTACAAACTATGGTGCAAAAAAGTGAATTTCCGCATTTTGAAGCAGCTCTGACTTTCTGAGCACCTGTCATGTTTCTTCAGGTGCTAGAATGCCAGGATAGTATAAATACCCCCCAAATAACACCATTTTAGAAAGAAGACACCCTAAAGTATTCGCTGAGGGGCATGGTGAGTTCATGTATAATTTAATTTTTTTTCACATGTTAGCGGAAAATGACACTTTCTGAGGAAAAAAAATAAAAATAAAGTTTCCATTTCTGCTAACTTCTGGCAAAAAAAAAAAAAAAATCTCAGACGGACTCACTATGTCCCTCAGTGAATACCTTGGGGTGTCTACTTTCCGAAATGGGGTCATTTGTGGGGTGTGTCCTTTCCCCTGAAGACGCCAGTTTATCTGGTGAAACATGTTGGGGGACAGAATCTGTTGGTTTTAGCTCTGCTCGAGTTGCTAAACACTGAGTAGGAAACAGTAGGAAACAGTTATTTACTTTAGGGTGTATGTTCACAGCACCGAGTACCCTGCAGGATTAGTCAGGCAGGTAGTTATACACTGATTGCAAACTTGTGGGAAGGTTAGGAGGGTAGTGCACACCCTCCGTTACCACTAGCAACCTGTGCGATAGCAGTGTGCAAATTCGAGCAGTAGTTTTAACAAGTGTGTCAAAACTCACAAACATTTTTAGAGAACTACTAATAAAAGTGAAGTTTTACTGATTTAAATATTAAGGGTAAAAGTGGTGAATTGAGCTCAATTGAGCAAAGTTTTTTTGTGTGTTTACTGTTCTGGCATTTTGGGCGGGGCTAAATTGTGAGCAGCCATGTAACAGCTAAAGGTACTCGTTGGAATTTGGGCCCCTTTGTGCACCCAGGCTGCAAAAAAGTGTCACTCATGTGGTATCGCCGTACTCAGGAGAAGTAGGGCAATGTGTTTTGGGGTGTATTTTTACATATACCCATGTTGGGTGAGAGAAATATCTCTGTAAATTGTCAACTTTGAATAAAAAAATGTAAAAAGTTGTCGTTTACAAAGATATTTCTCACACAAAGTATGGGTATATATAAAAATACACCCCAAAACACATTGCCCTACTTCTCCTGAGTACGGCGATACCACATGAGTGACACTTTTTTGCAGGAAATAACATCATATAAAATCATTAAAACACTGGAGCACAGACAAATGATGACAAGATTCCCCCTCCCAATATGGTTGTACACAATTAATTCGACAAAAGGGAACCCTAGTAACAAAAATGCAATAGGATGTGTCTATGCAAACCAAATAAAACGTCCACAAAGTCATTAAGGGAATGATAACTGGTGTCCACTAACTGGAGACATACCTATATTACCCATTAAGACATGAGACAAAGTATTGCACATAAAACATCAACAATCCCGATAATATCATAGTTACTGACCTAAGGAGGGAGAGAGCCCTGACGACCGTTTCGCCACTGCTTCTTCTGAGGGCATGCCTCAGAAGAAGCAGGGGATAATCGGGATTGTTGATGTTTTATGTGCAAAACTTTGTCTCATGTCTTAATGGGTAATATAGGTATGTCTCCAGTTAGTGGACACCAGTTATCATTCCCTTAATGACTTTGTGGACGTTTTATTTGGTTTGCATGGACACATCCTATTGCATTTTTGTTACTGGGATCCCTTTTGTCGAATTAATTGTGTACAACCATATTGGGAGGGGGAATCTTGTCATCATTTGTATGTGCTCCAGTGTTTTAATGATTTTATATGATGTTATTTCTTGTTGAATATTTAATAAAGATTTATATGATGCACCTATAGCGCTGAATTATTTATAGGGGTTTATGACATTGTAGGAGTGGTGAATTATTGTTTTGTATAGATTGGTTTGACACTTTTTTGCAGCCAAGATGCGCAAAGGGGCCCTAATTCCAATGAGTACCTTTAGGATTTCACAAGGCATTTTTACGCATTTGGATTCCAGACTTCTTCTCACGCTTTAGGGGCCCCTTAAATGCCAGGGCAGTATAAATACCCCACATGTGACCCCATTTTAGAAAGAAAACACCCCAAGGTATTCCGTGAGGGGTATGGTGAGTTCATGTAAAATTTTATTTTTTGTCACAAGTTAGTGGAATATGAGACTTTGTAAAAAATAAAAATTAAAAAAAAAAAAATATAAATTTCCGCTAACTTGTGCCAAAAAAAAAAAAAATTCTGTGAACTCGACATGCCCCTCACGGAATACCTTGGGGTGTCTTCTTTCCAAAATGGGGTCACTTGGGTATTTATACTGCCCTGGCATTTTAGGGTCCCTAAAGCGTGAGAATCCAAATGCGTAAAAATGCCCTGTGAAATCCTAAAGGTACTCATTGGTTTTAGGGCCCCTTTGCACATCTTGGCTGCAAAAAAGGGCCATACTGAGGAGAAGTAGGGCAATGAGTTTTGGGGTGTATTTTTACATATACCCATACTTTGTGTGAGAAATGTCGCTGTAAACAACAACTTTTTAAAATATTTTATACAAAGTTGTCAATTTACAGAGATATTTCTCTCACCCAGCATGGGTATATGTAAAAATACACCCTAAAACACATTGCCCTACTTCTTATGATTACGGCGATACCACATGAGTGACACTTTTTTGCAGCCAAGATGCGCACAGGGTCCCAAATTCCAATGAGTACCTTTTAGGAGGGCATTTTTACGCATTTTTCTTCTCACGCTTTAGGGCCCCTAAAATGCCAGGGCAGTATAGATACCCCACATGTGACCCCATTTTAGAAAGAAGACACCCCAAGGTATTCCGTGAGAGCCATGGCGAGTTCATAGAAAAAAAAATTCTCACAAAGTCTCCCTTTCCGCTAAACTTTTGACAAAAAGTTAAATTTTTCATGGACTCACTATGCCCCTCAGCGAATACCTTGGGGTGTCTTCTTTCCAAAATGGGGTCATTTGTGGGGTGTTTGTACTGTTCTGGCATTTTGGGTGGGGCTAAATTGTGAGCAGCCATGTAAAACCTAAAGGTATTCATTGGCATTAGGGCCCCTTTGCGCACCCAGGCTGCAAAAAGGTGTCACACATGTGGTATCGCCGTACTCAGGAGAAGTAGGGCAATGTGTTTTGGGGTGTATTTTTGCATATACCCATGTTGGGTGAGAGAAATATCTCTGTAAATTGACAACTTTGTATAAAAAAATTAAAAAGTTGTCGTTTACAGCGATATTTCTCACACAAAGTATGGGTATATATAAAAATACACCCCAAAACTCATTGCCCTACTTCTCCTGAGTACGGCGATACCACATGTGTGACACTTTTTGCAGCCAAGATGCGTAAAGGGCCCAAATTCCCATGAGTACCTTTAGGATTTCACAGGGCATTTTACGCATTTGGATTCTCACGCTTTAGGACCCCTAAAATGCCAGGGCAGTATAAATACCCCACATGTGACCCCATTTTGGAAAGAAGACACCCCAAGGTATTCTGTGAGGGGCATGGCGAGTTCACAGAAAAAAAAAATTTTGGGCACAAGTTAGCGGAAATTGATATATATATATTTTTTTACAAAGTCTCATATTCCACTAACTTGTGACAAAAAATAAAATTTTACATGAACTCACTATACCCCTCACGGAATACCTTGGGGTGTCTTCTTTCTAAAATGTGGTCACATGTGAGGTGTTTGTACTGCCCTGGCATTTGAGGGTCTCCGCAATCATTACACATATGGCCAGCATTAGGAGTTTCTGCGATTCTCCTTATATTAAGCATACGGGTAATGAGATTTTTTTTTTCCGTTCAGCCTCTGGGCTGAAAAAAAAAAATAAACGTCACAGATTTTTTCATTCGCATCGATCAATGTGGATGAAAAAATCTCTGCCAAAATCAGTGACTGCGGTGCGGTGGGCTGGACGCTAACTACCTAACAAGTAGCTAACTAACTGGCGGTGATAAGGGACCCTTATGCCCCATTCACACGTCCGCAATTCTGTTTGCGGAACTGAATTGCGGACCCATTCATTTCTATGGGGACAGACTTTGTCCCGCTTGGTTCCGGAATTACGGATCCGCGCTTCCGGGTCTGCACTTCTGTTCCGCAAAAATATAGAACATGTCCTATTCTAAAAAGCATTTTCTATATAGTTTTCTGCGGAAAGCACATTGCCGGTGTCCGTGTTTTGAGGATCTGCGGATCCACGGATCCGCAAAACACATATGGACGTCTGAATAGAGCCTTACAAGGGGTGTGATCAATGACAGGGGGCTGATCAGTGACAAGGGGGTTATCAGGGAATCTAGATGGGGTGATCAAGGGGTTAACAAGGGGTTAATAAGTGAGGGGGGGGGGTTAGTGTAGTGTTTGGTGCAACTTTACATAGCTACCTGGTCCTCTGGTGGTCGATCCCAGCAAATGGGACCACCAGAGGACCAGGTAGCAGGTATATCAGACGCTGTTAACAAAACAGCGTCTGATATACCTGTTTGATGCGATTTATTTCGCATCTACAGCCTGCCAGTGATTGATCATCGCTGGCAGGCTGTACTACAACTTGTGAGGCATGCGGCACTGTGAACTTCACAGGAAGTCTCGCGTCTCGCGAGATGACGCGCCAAGGCGTCAACCCAGAACTACAGGACCACTCGCCGGACGCATCCGTGCGTTAGGCGGTCCTGTAGTGGTTAAAGGGTAAAAATTGAATTACTTTTTTATCTGCAAGGTACTGTGCCACTCTAAGTGAGTGGTGGGCAGTGGACACAGTACAGTCTGTGGGCCTGACACACACTGGCAGGCAACTGCAATTATATTAAAGGGTAAAAATTAAATGACTTTATCTGCAAGGTACTGTGCCACCCGATATGAGTGGTGGGCACTGGCCCTGGGCGCAGTACTGTCTGTGGGCCTGCGGCCTCTCACACACGGGCAGGCAACTGCAATATATATATAGAAAAAATATATAAAAGTAGACTTATGTACCAGCCATAAAAAGGGTGCTTTGGGGTGCTGTCAGGACGCTGTCCTTACAGCAGATGAGTCTTGGACACAGAACACTGGCCTAGCTAACGCTTTCCCTATTAATTCCGCAGCAGCAGCACTCTCCCTGCTCTAACTAAGGCCCCATTCAGACATCCATAGTGTGTTGCGGATCCGTAACACACCATGCCAGCACTCCCCATAGAGACGCCTATTCTTGTCCGCAGGTTGCGGACTAGAATAGGACATGCTCTTTTTTTTGCGGAGCCGCGGCCGGATGTTTCAGGGCCGAAACCCGGAAGTTCGGGGCTGTGGCTCCGCAAATGCGGAAGCAGAAAGCACATAGTGTGCTCTCCCATCATGTCCGGCCCCATTCACAATGAATGGGTCCGCATCCATTCCGCAGAATTGCGGAATGGATGTGGACAAAATTGCGAATGTGTGAGTGGGGCTTAACACTGCAGCTTCAGAATGAATCTAAGATGGATGCTGTTAATGCTTTTGGATAGGAGGTGGGAGGGTCTGGGAGGGAGAGTATGCTGATTGTCTGGAATGTGTCTGCTGACTGTGAGGTACAGGGTCAAAGTTTGCTCAATGATGACGTATAGGGGGCGGACCGAACATCGCATATGTTTGCCCGCCGTGGCGAACGCGACATGCGATGTTCGCCGGGAACTCTTTGCCGGCGAATAGTTTGGGACATCTCTAATGGAGAGTCATCCTAAAGTTGACATCGACTTCTTGCCCGTTTGTACTCTGGCACACAAGGCTGACCCTATTTTAGGCTGCTTTTTCCGTGACTCTCATGTTATACGCATTTTAGGTAACACAGATTCCTGGGTGTTCACCCTTCTTGACCCCCGCTACAAAGAGAACTTCTCATCTCTCATTCCTGTGGTGTAGAGGACGAGTAAAACCGTGCAATACCAGAAGGTACTTGACAGATTGCTCCAAAATTTTCCATC
Organism: Bufotes viridis; assembly: GCA_033119425.1. Classification (NCBI taxonomy): domain Eukaryota; kingdom Metazoa; phylum Chordata; class Amphibia; order Anura; family Bufonidae; genus Bufotes; species Bufotes viridis. The sequence goes on along the minus strand of CM065591.1, from coordinate 265,167,846 downwards.
TGATAATGCGGCCGCCAGAGTCCGTACTTCCTTAGGCAACCGAGAAAGGGAGACAAGGGGGACACAAAATAGTTCCAAGAGGGGCAGGGCAACACTTTCCAAGGCATGAGACACTTTCATGACACCCCGCCAGCAACCTCACCCTGAATCACAGCCTAGTGCTACAAGGAGGGAAAAGTTTGGAAGATGGTGAATGAATACATTGCAGACCGTGTCAGTGTCCTAAATGATCCCTCAGTGCCTTACTACTACTGGGTGTCCAAGCTGGACACGTGGCACAAACTTGTGCTCTACACGTTGGAGGTGCTGGCCTGCCCTGTCGCCAGTGTATTGTCTTAGCGTGTATTTAGTGCTGCTGGTGGAATTATAACAGATAAGCATATCTGGTTGTCCACTGACAATGCTGACAGGTTGACTCAGATAAAAATGTACAAGGCCAGGATTGCCCCTAACTTTTCCACTCCACCAGAGAAAAGCTGAGCTAATGAGGAACAAAAACGCAATTTAAATGTATGCTTTATAATGTACTCAATCCACAAGATTCAGATGCAAAAAAAAGGGTATATGTTTAAATTTTGTTTTCTTATCCGCCTCCTCCTCCATCTCCTCTTCCATACAGAATAGATATGCCCTCACTACAATGTTTTGTAGGGTTCGCTCGGCTTCAGGCCCTCCCATCTAATGTTTTATACGGTCTGCTCACCTGTCGGCCTCCACTGCAATGTTTTATGGGGTTTGCTCGGCTTCAGGCCCTCACCTCCAATGCTTTTTACGGTCTGCTCACCTGTAGGCCATCACTGCAATGTTTTATGGGGTTCACTCACCTTCAGTCCCTCACCTCCAATGCTTTATCTGGTCTGCTCACCTGTAGGCCATCACTGCAATGTTTTATGGGGTTCACTCACCTTCAGTCCGTCACCTCCAATGCTTTATATGGTCTGCTCACCTGTAGGCCATTACTGTAATTTTTTATGGAGTTCACTCACCTTCAGGCTCTCACCTCTAATGTTTTATACGGTCTGCTCACCTGTAGGCCATCACTGCATTGTTTTATGGGGTTCGCTCACCTTCAGGCCCTCACTACAATGTTTTAGAGGGTAACGAGCACGCCCTTGCTCCAAATCTTTTTGAGGGTCACCAGTAGGCCATCAATGATAATTTTTCAAGGGTTTGTATGATGCCCTCCTTTATGTGTAATAAAGAGTGTATTGGAGTGCTGGTTCCTTGTAATTTTTTGCATCCCTTTCACTTAGTGCATAGGCTTTATGAGTGTAGCAGTATACCTGAACAATTGTTGCACCATGTGAATGAGACCATCCTTAATGTAATATACAGGCTATATCGGAGTGCTTCTTCCTTGTAATTTTTGGCAGCATTTGCACTGTATATACAATTGAAAATACAGGAAAGAATGTTTCCTAACAATTTTACCTCAAAAAATGTCTTTTTTTTTTAGGGGGTGGGATTTTGGGAGTGATTTTGTCGCTATGTAAAAGTGGCGGACAACTGGGACAATATAGTTCCCAGCAGCAACATTGAAGTCCAAGATGTACCCAGACTTTTGCCCCATGCTGTTCCAGATCCATTTCGGTGGTGTTTCTGTCACTTTATGACCTTTTCCAATGGACCAGGCACCCTCCCCTCATCCGAGCAGTGGGTGTCTGGTTGTCTCCCATTGACTTCCATAATACTTGGGTGCTCGGCCGAGCGCACAAATATCATGATGTGTTCAGACCGAGTACCATAGGCGTGCGCACGGGGTGTGCCAGGTAAATTAATTTACGATACCTGCTGCGCTGCTGCGGGCTGTCGGCAGGCGGCGGCTAGTATTCACATATGGGGGCGGAGTCCTGGACCCGGCGGAGGCATAGAAACAGCGGTGCGTGCTGTGCGCCGCAGGCTGAGTTAACTGTTGACGTCACGCGGCCTGCCCTGCGCGCCTGCTAGCTGGTGAGGTCAGGGCGGCGGCGGAGGAAGCAGAGGCGCAACGTGAACGGTGGTGATATGTCTGTGGATGGCATGAGTCAAATTCACTGCCCAGCTGCTCCAGTGACGGGACCATACAGTGTATATTCAAATATAAAAAATAAGTATGTACCACCAACAAACTGTAAACTCACAAAAAAGAAGTATGTACCTCCCTGTCCCACAGTGCTACCCTGTTGTCCCCTATCTTACCCTGATATACCCCTCAGTTATATAATATATCTGAGGGGTATCAGGGTAAATTACGGGGGTATATAACTAGGGAGGGGTAGGGTACATGAGGGTAATATAACAGAAGGGCTACTGGGCTAGGCTACTATCAGACATTATACAGGGTTAGGGGTGATATAAATTATATATTACCCCTAACCCCTGTATTATGTCCCTGATAGCCCTCCTTAGTTATATTACCCCTGTATAATGTACCCTGATAGCCCTCCTCAGTCATGTGTCCTCCACAGGTCCCCATAACAGTGTCATCTCCAGACCCCCCATAACAGTGTCGTCCACAGATCCCCCATAACAGTGTCGTCCACAGATCCCCCATAACAGTGTCATCCACAGACCCCATTAAAGTGTCCTCCACAGACCCCCCATAACAGTATGTCATCCAGAGATCCCCATAACAGTGTGTCATCCACAGATCCCCATAATAGTGTCATCCACAGCCCCCCCATAACAGTGTGTCCTCCACAGATCCCCCATAACAGTGTCCTCCACAGATCCCCCGTAGCAGTTTCATCCACAGATCCCCCATAACAGTGTCATCCACAAATCCCTCATAACAGTGTGTCATCCACAGCGCCCCATAACAGTGACATCCACAGATTCTCCATAACAGTGACATCCACAGCGCCCCCATAACAGTGTCATCCACGGATCCCACATAACAGTGTGTCATCCACAGATCCCCCCTTAGCAGTGCGCCTGCCCTGCGCACTGAGGAGAGACTGAAAGGAGGGAAAGAATCCGCAGAGCCAAGCAGAGGACAGCACAGCAGATGACTGAATAGCTTTTTTTGTAAGTAAATTATTTTATTATAGTGCTGAAACTGCGTCAAATTCTAAAGAAAAGTTTTCGAGAGTGTTTCTCTCTTTCTCAGGTCTGAAGCAATACCGAGGAAGAAAGGAAGACTCTTATAATCTTGTCTTTTAAGTATTAGGATAGTACAATAAAAAGGTATCCCTGCATACCGCAATACTCTCTTATTTATATATACTTATTTAGTTTTTTTCAGTAGTATGATTAAGTGGTGAAAATTATTAGTGCCCCCCCCATTTTTCACTGTGGTATCTTATGTGCCCCCCCCCTTATATATTGTTCCTAGAGCCACTGCGTAGAGGAGGAGTCACGGGAATGCTAGGGTGAGGCCCGGCCTGTGTGTGTGTGTGTGTATGTGTATATAATATGTGTGTATATATATATATATATATGGCTTGAGAAAGGCTCTATTTTGAAGGAGCCGAAACGTCGCACTGTTCAGGTGAATAAAGGAGTTCCTTTTTTCCACTTTTATTGGAGTGCTGTTCGCTTTTTCTGCATTATATATATATATATTGTGGCAATGTGAACACTGGGGTGTGCAGTGAAACCCCAGGGAGGCCGTCAGAGAGAGCGTGTCACCAAGGTGCCTGGCCTTGGGGGAGTGAAAGCCCAAGTACTAGTGTTAGTATAGCTGGCTCAGCCAGTTCCAGGGCGGGCTTTTACTGGGAACAGGCAATGTGCTGGGTGGGTGCCTGTTCCCCATGCTCCAGTCCAGGATTTTGGACAATGCCCATGTCCAGGGAGGATATTTAATCCTCTTGTTGGACATGGGTGGGGCCCCACTCTGGAGAGAGCTTTGGAGACAGAGGCTCTGTGTGAGTGGTCTCGGCTGAGTTGGCTGAGGGGCCACGGGGCTAGCGATAGCCCGGAATTGGGGACACAGCGACGCCTGGAAGGGTCGCAGGGCCACAGTCAGGAGGACTGGTGAGCCTGAATTCCCCAACGGACACTGATCGGAGGCTGTGTGTGAACAGTGCTCTGAACAGCCAGGAGGCTGTGGGACATTGGGCTGGAGAAAGCCGCAGCAGTTCACAGGGTGTGAACTGTACCCACTAGGTGAGTGAGGGACCCAACTAATATGTTTAGTTAGAGCCTAGCCGGGCCAGTGTTTATTGTTTTGCACCTGTTGTGTTGTTTCTGCTATAATAAACGCACTGTTTGGACGTGAAATCCGTTGTCCGGAAGGAAGTTTTTGTGAACGATCCTCGAGACCAGAGCTAACCCCCACATTTGGTGTCGGATGCGGGCAAGTCGTCCCTGCTGGATAAAGGTAAAGTGTTGCTGGGGGCAACGACAGGACAGAGGAAAAAACTGTGCGATTGCTGTATTGGAGCTTAGGGCCGGAAGCCTGTTTGTTCGGTGGAGCAGGTGCTGCTCGTGTGGTCCTGGACACTTTGCTGGGTTGCAAAAGAACTGCTGTCTGGACTGTTTTTCCCTGTGGTGCAAGCGGTGCGAAGGTTTAAAGGGCCAGAAGCACAAAAGAGGAAAAAGGAAAAAAAACTGACCTGTGGAAATTTTTTTGCTCAAAATGGCGTCCTGGGTGAAAGATAGTCAGGTGTGGCGGAAGCTGCTTATGCCAAAGGTGATGCCATATGTGAGAAGTGGCCCGGTTTGGCGGAAAACCAAGGCCACTGAGGGTGTAATGGAGCAGCTGGTGCTGGAGACTGATCGGTTGGTGAGAAAGCCGAGTGCGGCACTTGGAGAGCGGCTCTGAGTGGACTGTTCGAGGTTATATGTGCCGTTGCCAAGGGCAACCGTCGGGAAGACAAAGAGGTGGAGAGCGGTGCGTTTCTCAGGAGTGCCTATTTTCCCTGCGACTGTGCACAGAATCCTAAAGGGTGCGGCTGGAATGTCCGTCCAGAAAAAGACAGGAGACAAGTCCAAGGCGTCTCCGTGGCAACTACTGCATTGAGGAGAAGGGTGATGACCGTGCTGGAGATATTCCTGGACTACCCTTATCTTCCGGGAGTGCCGAGTCAGTGACGACAATCGGTAAGACTGTTCCTATTGATAATTTTGTGGCAGACCCTGTGACAATGAGCCGGCGGCAGTTGCTACCTGCCGGGCTGGTCAGTGATAAAGCGCTGCGGCGTGAAGATGTCTCAAAAATGAGTGACTATGGGAAAAATGCTGTGTCTGAACAGGCTGGTAAGCCTGTTGCGGTTGCTCTCTCGCAGGAATCTGCAGGGAGAAGCTCAAGATGTTGTTTAAAGTGCCCGTGACCAAGGCTAGATTTGGGATGGTGAAAATCAGAGATCCCATGCTAGCCTGGGTAAGAGGTAGAATGATGTTTGTCGGGACAATTATGTGAATCCTGTGGACTATCCAGTGGTCCGCACGGAGGGTGAGACCATGGTGGGAACAGAGACTGATGGACTTGATGTTGGAAATAGGCTCATGCGTGATGTAATGTGGGGCAATGGAGACACTTCTGTAGGAAGTAATGAAGCTCCTACAGAACCTGTACCTGTCCCTTTAAATGAAGGTGTAAGGGAAATGCAGATAGGAAGCAATGGTTTAAGTGAAATGACCATTGGAAACAATGGTGCCGACACGGTGCCAAGTGAAGGTGCAGAGTTTGATGAAATGTATAATGATAATGTGGGTCTATGTGCAAGAAGTGATGAGGATGATGACAGTCCTTTTCCTTTGCAGGCTGTGATTGGGGAAAAAGCTCCCCTGTTGGTAAAAATGTGGATGGTATAAAAATGCTAATTGATATTGAGAGCTCACAACTGAGGGAACCCACTGTGACAAATGTGCAAGTACATGGGGCGGTCCTAGAGGGTGTACCACACGTACTAGAAGTGGATATGCAGTCTCCACAGGTTTCTATGGTTAATAAAATGTCCCAGGTGGGGATTAACTCATCGGTGCCCCTAGAGGACGGAAATGAGAATGACATGAGCAGTATATATGAAGCAGGTGCTATGACCGACAGCAACTCTGAGAGAGAGGCTGCCATGTTGAGGTCTTGCCAAACTGGCGTGGTTACTGGTAGCAACCAGACGATAGTTATACCTGATGTGACGAGAGTACAGTCGGGTGACGTCAGCCTAGTGTCTGAAGCTCATGTCCAGGCAGTCTTAGATGACCTGACAGGACAGTACAGCGGCAAACAGGAGGCTGCCCTCCCTCTCGCCACACGGTCCCTAGATATGATAGAGAAGGGACAAGCTGTCGTCACAGGGTCACCGAAGAAGGCTGCAGAAGGGTCAAAGAGGAGACCCCAGAAAAGATGAGTGAACTGAAGGGTCTACCTCCTGGTGTCCTGGGGAGGGAAAAGACTCCAGAAAGACACAAAAGTCTATAGTAGACATCAACAATGGGCTTGAAGAGTCCCTGGGTGGAAATCCCACAGAGTGTCTAAGAAAGAATGGTGGTACTCCTACAACTGCTGTTACACCAGAACAGAGTGAAGAGCAGCTGGACCAGAAGGCCCAAGAGCGGGGCGCTGCTAACAAGCTAGTGCGAAAAATTAAGAAGAAGACCAAGGCCCTCTCCTTGACTAGAGCCCTTGGAAAAGTGCTTAAGGAGCAAGATGAATTGGAGAGGCTGAACAAGCAACTCAGAGCAGAGATGGAAGATCTCAGGAGCTCAAAAGATGAAGTCTATGAGTTGGAGAAGCCTAAGCGTGCTCCTGCGCAGCAGGTGGAAGAAAATGAGATGCCTGAAGAGGAAGATCCTCTGAAAGATGCCAAGAAGTAAGATCCCGTTAAGAATGGGTCTGGAGGTGGTTGCGCTGTGGTGCCAGCCGAGGCAGAGAAGATGGAAGATGTATCTGCTGAACAAGATGGTGGTGCTGAGGTGGATGCAGAAACCCAGAGACTCGTGGCAGTGGGTGGCCAGGACCTGGTCATGAAAGACATTCCCTCTGCTGTCAATGCCTGCCAGAAAGCCAGCAGTCTGCTGGGGAAGAAATACGAGGGGACCGACAACCAGTATGAGGGTCCTGTCTACTCCGATGGGCTGGCTCCCTGAATCCTGCCCGAAAGGAGAACCATGTCCCGGGTGAACCTCTGCAGGGATTGCCAGAAGGCAGCGAGTCTGGCGAAGGTCCTGATGTCCCCGGTGCCTCCAACCTTGATGAGAAAGAGGAGGAGGAGTTAAGAAGGAAAGCATATGATGCCATGTCCGTGAAGCATAAGACGGCTAATAAAGTGAATGGAGACTCCAAAGAAAAGACTGGAAAAGAGTCTGCTGAAGTGGGGAGTACCACTGAAGAAGCAGAAGATTCTGAAACTGAAGCCAAACCTGACATAACCCCTGGAGGAGTAAAGGAAAAGAAAGATGCTATCTGTTGATAAAACAAAGAGACAAAAAGAGGCTGACAGGTCAAGGTCCGCTAAAACTGTGGTAGTTGCTAGTAGCGACCAGGTGTCTCTAGTATGGGACAAGATGACTGGTAGGGTAGTAAGCTTCGTGTTTGTGACGAACTGGGTTCTGCTGGCGTGGTTGTGGCAGAATAAGGGGAAGCCTGTGAGGCTGGCCACATCTTCCAGGGGGACCCTTGAGCTTAAAGATGGCAAGATAATGCGGGTGCCCTATCACGAGCGACCAGGCGGTACATGTGTTGACCCCCACAGGTGTGAACAGAGGGGGGGGATATGTGGCAATGTGAACACTGGGGTGTGCAGTGAAACCCCAGGGAAGCCGTCAGAGAGAGCGTGTCACCAAGGTGCCTGGCCTTGGGGGAGTGAAAGCCCAAGTACTAGTGTTAGTATAGCTGGCTCAGCCAGTTCCAGGGCGGGCTTTTACTGGGAACAGGCAATGTGCTGGGTGGGTGCCTGTTCCCCATGCTCCAGTCCAGGATTTTGGACAATGCCCATGTCCAGGGAGGATATTTAATCCTCTTGTTGGACATGGGTGGGGCCCCACTCTGGAGAGAGCTTTGGAGACAGAGGCTCTGTGTGAGTGGTCTCGGCTGAGTTGGCTGAGGGGCCACGGGGCTAAGCGATAGCCCGGAATTGGGGGACACAGTGACGCCTGGAAGGGTCGCAGGGCCACAGTCAGGAGGACTGGTGAGCCTGAATTCCCCAACGGACACTGATCGGAGGCTGTGTGTGAACAGTGCTCTGAACAGCCAGGAGGCTGTGGGACATTGGGCTGGAGAAAGCCGCAGCAGTTCACAGGGTGTGAACTGTACCCACTAGGTGAGTGAGGGACCCAACTAATATGTTTAGTTAGAGCCTAGCCGGGCCAGTGTTTATTGTTTTGCACCTGTTGTGTTGTTTCTGCTATAATAAACGCACTGTTTGGACGTGAAATCCGTTGTCCGGAAGGAAGTTTTTGTGAACGATCCTCGAGACCAGAGCTAACCCCCCACAATATATATATATACACACATACATACAGACTTGCGGCGTGTGTGTTTGTGCTTAAGGGTGCACACCCTAATGCATTAGGCTGCGCACGCCTATGCTGAGTACCGAACACCCAAACACTTTGGTGCTCGCTCATCACCAGTAAATAACTTTAGGCTTTGATTTTACGACTTTAAAAACATTTTAAAACAGGAATCTGAAGCCAACTTCGGATTCCTGTTTTAAAATGTTTTTAAAGTCATAGAATAAAAGCCAGAAGCTATTCACTGAAGTCTCGCACGACATCAGACTTAAAGAATTTTGCATATACATTTTATTGCTGTATGGAATCAGGTCTCTGTTCAGCATTAAAAGGAAGTGTTAGAACGAATCGACTTCAGATCTATGATGCGAAGCTTGATTCGCTTAACACTAATAGCTACCTTACATATTGTAGGCATGACTTTCTTTTCGTTTAGGATATAAAGCTAATTTGTATATAATTTAATGGGGACATGTTAAAAGTTCATGTCAAGGAAAGGTGGAATTACATGGGTGGTGTGACCTGCACTAGTGTTGGGCGCGAATATTCGAATTGCGAATTTTAATCGTGAATATCGCAACTTCGGGAATTCTTCGAATATTTTGAATATATTGATATATATTCGTATTTTCGAATATTCTACATTTTTTTTCATCAGTAACCTCCCTTTTTGCTTGTGGCCCAATGAGAAAGCTGCAATGTCTTTGTCTGAGCTTAGAAACATCCCTGGCAACCAATAGGAAATTTGCCTTCCCCTTTATTATATAAGAACCTCCCTCCAGCCATTTTCTACAGTTTATTACAGTTATCCGTGAGACAGCAGTGTTATTGCTGTGCTCTCTGCTTTCCCGTGTCACATTACATTAGATAGATAGTTAGTTAGCTAGCTAGTTTATATATATAATACAGATAATTAGCAGGAGATAGAAAGTGTAGGTTAGATAGTGATATAGTGTAGCTTCTGTTGTCCATACATACATGCTACATACATAGTTCTCTATGTATGTATGTATGCTACATACATACATACATACATACATAGTGCTGTGATGTCACAAGTTCACAACAATTCTTAGTACACCAATGACTAATATGTAGTCAGACCTGTTAAAATGTGAAGTTGCACGTATTGCACCAAAATATTTGCATCATTAGTGCTGCATATAAAGCTATTGTAATGTTCTGCTGTGCCAACCATTTTCTCCAGTCTCGGTAAACTTTGAGCAGTTTGAAAAATGTAGCTATAGTGACCCACGCCTGTGTTTCGCGCGCATTACATGAATATTAAATTGCTGATTTTTGCAATCTAGAAAATAATAGCAAATTTGCTAATATATGACAAATGTTCCACCAAATATTCGCAAAATATTGCGAATTCAAATATTGCCCCTTCCGCTCATCACTAACCTGCAATTCATTGCAAGAATAAAGGGGCAGAGGCACTTGACTAAGTGGTGGATCCCTTAATGTTAAAGGCTCAGTGGTAGTCTAAGTGTGCAAACCCCCACAGATATAATGTAAATACAAAGTGCCACTATGTGCACACACCTCTCCCTAATTCATTGCCACTGCCCTTTTTCTCAGAAATGAAAAGTCCTCAGGGGAAAGAAGATAGACAAGAACAAGAGTAGCCTCCTAGAGGTGCCAGATGGGAAGTCGTAGTCCAGACCAGATATGCTGAAATAAATTGCGAGAATCCAGAGTCAGACTGTGGTGCCTAGGACCCACCAGTAATTGTACAGCTACATGCAAATATTATCTGTCCCCATTCACAAATCCCTAGGAGACCTAGGTGCCCTCAGAGTGTCACACTAATTTTCTGGGCAAATGTAGCACTTTTAATTCAGGTAGACTTTCTGACTGTTTTAATAGGGATTACATCTATTTGACTTAGTTTACTACAAGAATAGGTAAGGTACATAAAAACCATGTGCTTCTCCTGTACTTGCAGCAAAACCAAGGTAATTAGAGATAATCCAAATGTGGTTACAGCAGCCAAAGAGTGTTCTTACAGGTTTGCCCCGATTTGTGCCACTGGGACCAATTTAAAAAGAATGGCCACCTTTAGAACATCAGGTGAATCCAGTTCCTTATTAGTTCTGCCCTGTATATTCTATCAGCAGAATGAAAGCTGTTATTCAGAAGATTGTATATTGACTGTATACTGTTTTTGACACAGTGGATATTGATTTCCAAGGACTATGATTTGTCTTTAACTTTAAATATAATGTAAACGCAGGATTACAGAGTTAATAGTATGGAGATTCTTATTATATTTCATCACGGTCTGCTCATTACCGTTTTCAACCATCAAAACCTTCACCGTGCCCTTATTGGCACAATTCCTGGATATAGGCTGCTTCCTGCACATGCTGCTGAACCTAGCAATCTCTCCTAGCTTTAGCTATGAATTTGTAATATAATGTTTCTATTTTTAATGACCATGACACCCTGCTGTATCTTGCTGATTGTGGTACTTCTACAGGTCATTTCCACAAAAAAAAAAAAAAATATGTGCTTAGAAGAAAAAGAAGTAATTGAAGAGAAGCAGGTGCTTAAATAAACCATCTACTATGGTGTAGACCACAGCACTGCATTATTGCCAATTTTGCTTACTGAGCTGCTAGCTTTACAAGAAAGAGAATAGGATCTTAACATAACTGAATTAGTTTTGCTCTTCTAAAAAAATATATATAATGAAATGAGACACTAAATTTATAGACAACCATGCAGTGAAATGCAATCTTATGGTCCCTGTTATCAAACATTTTGAGCTTAGGAGAAACATCTTTATGGTCTGTTCTCTAATATAATGCTCAGTACCATGTTTAACTGTGAAGTAGCATATTTTATGTTGTTCAGATCGGTTGTCAATCACAATGAAAAGAATGCAATCACACAAAATACACTTAACACGTCTCAGGGTATAACGTTTGTTACAGGATGATTACTTGCCATACAAATGACCATGGCTGTGTGGAACGTGCTTATGTTAATGACAGACGACAGAGCCATAAGATATCAATAAATCCTTCTTCTATGGAAATCTCCATTAATTGCAGTTAGAAGTGAGATGTGTGTTCAATTGAGCAATGAATGTTGTGGACCAGTGGCCCATGCCGTGTTGTTAGGCTGTAAATGGTAATAACCTTTCAATAAAGACAAATCTGTTGCCTTGAGATGTCAGATTTTCAAAGTCATGGCAGTCACTGTGTATAGCTATCTGGGGAGACTAAGAACACAGCCTTGTCTGTAGAGGATTACTGAAAACAAAGTTGTCTGGCAGGAATACAAATAAGACCAATACTACATAAAATATAGGATGAGGAGATAAGCATTATGCTACAATGCATAGGGCATTTCACAGGATTTTACATTTTACTAACTGTTTTGCCAGAGCTCAGCGCTCAGCTCCGGCTGTGGGGAAAGTACTTAACTGTTCCACCAGAGTTGGGCTGGGACAGAAGTGGAAGTGTGTGTGTGTGCGTGTGCGTGTGCGTGGGGGGACTTAAACTGCTGATATCTCCTGGTTAGTAGCAGAAGTATGCAACATGCAACTGGTCTTGTTTGAAAGATGGCATTTCAGTCTTTCATAGAAGACCAAAATGACAGCATTAGCCCAAGATAAACAGGAGATATCACTGTTAGAAATCGAGTCGGGAATAGTTTGAGGTGAAACCTACTTTTACTTTCACTTTCAGCTGCATTTACTGCATCCCAATTTCTAACAGTGATATCTTCCCATTTACTAAAGATTTTTGGAATGCCAGTGTTCAAACAATACAAAGCCCATATATCTAGCTGGTACCAAACCAGAGATATGAGCTATTAATGAACTGACCACCCTCTCCTTCAAGAGTACACATGGGAATGTGTACTCTTGACCATAGCCTAAAACTAACAACATCCCTAGCACCTTCTGCATTCTTTCAAGACATTAAGTCAACAAATCCCCTCTGTTCCTTCTATCTCACAAGTCCTGTTTTCAGGTTATGGAACTTAAGCTGGTTTAGTGCCGCTAACCCCTTTCTATTGAAAGGACCGACATCAATAGCCATACCCCCCTGCCTCTATGGTATGTTCTTAGCCCCTGGTTATTTTTTTAGTGTCAGATTAGGATGTCTCACACCCATCAATGGGAATGATGTTGAGGTCCCATCAACCAGCTTTACAGAAATAGTACATGTCTACTTTTGCTTGTAAACCTATACTGTTGCCCATATCATATTAGCTAGAGATAATCAGGTACAGACATTATGGTGTAATAAACTAATGGATTAACTCCATGTCTCTCTCTCTCTCTCTCTCTCTCTCTCTCTCTCATTACGCCATTAATAGCTTCATAAAGGATAGTCTCTCCACTGGATTTTATTAACCCTATTTGGATGGGGCATGTTGTCATATGAGCACTGTACCCTTATGCTGTAGTAGATAAACCCTTCTTTACATTTCTGTCTGTTTTGAGATATTTAAAGACAAAATCAGACCTCCCATCAGACAAAAAACATCAACTCACCTCTTGTGTTCTCGACACTACTGTAATTCCTGAGATGCAGCACACTCCTGCCCTCTACTGTGACCTGACATCGCACAGCGTGAGGTCTCAGAGTGCACCAATGTCCTCACGCCGTGCGCAGGTCACAGCACATCGTGTGGTGTCTGCATGAGAAGACCAGAAGGTGATGAGTAGAGAGCCAGAACAAGGAGCACTGTATTCACTACTTCCTGGAACTAAAGTACTAATGAACGCTCATTAGTACTCACCCTATAAGACACACTGACATTTTTCCGCCACTTGTGGCTGGAGGGCGTCATATAGAGAGAAAAATATGGTATTTTACAATATTAGAAAGGACATATGTGACTTGTAGAAAATAATTTTGTCAAGAGCCTTTGGTTTTTTTAATTGCTTTAATACCTCCGTTGTGATTGCACTATTGCACATGCACTAGTGCACATGCACTATTCATTGTCCTTAATGTTCAGGGACACTAGGATTTTACAGTTTGTCCCTGGAGATGCCCTTTTATTCTTACTAGCAAAAACACAAAAATATGCTTCTGAGTCTGATTTTCAATCCAAGCATAGACCTCTTCTAAAAGTAACTAATACTGTTGAGTGAAGTTATGAAAACTTTGATTCGGTTGCTTTGCCGAATTTAACAAAGAAATTTGCTTAGTGATGAATTACTTAGTCATGAAGCGCATTTTTTTAAAAGTAGCAGACACAATGATTCTGCTGCCCCCCGTCACTGAACCCCTCAGATATCGTGTTTATTGCTGATTGTGGCATCTGATGTAAAAATGGAGGCCTTTCAGGGGTTACAAAAATATAATGACATTACTCACCTTATCAATATAGGTGTGAAGAGGCCGCTGCGGCCATCTTGATTGAAGATCCCGCGTGAAATCTCGAGCATTGCATGATGACACCATAACACTGGCTGGCGTGGTGATGTCATACATCCCCGCACATGAGATTTTGCGCAGGATTTTCAATCAAGATGGCAATGGCTGCCTCTTCGCACTCAAATAGATGAGGTTTTTTTTACGCCATTTCAGTAAAAATTGATTTGTTACCCCAAAGCACACAGCGTCTTTACGACAAATTAAATTTTCCCTGAAATTCGGATTGAAGTCTACTTCTGATACTTTGATTTGCTAAACCCTAATAACTATTAATTGAATAGGACCTAATTCTAAAATGTTAAGGAATCTACCACCAGAACAGTCAGCAGAACACCTCCACCCGATAAATTCTTGAAATTTCAACTACAGTATAGGAAATGCCTGGGTTGGGCCTATATTTCAATGGATTTTAGATTAGAGCAATTCAGTGGAGGCAGCTGTTCACCATGATAGGATGTTTTTGCACTGATACCCTTATCTAAAGCTTAATCTGAGCCTTATCTAAAGGGGTTGTTCGATCAAAAACATGCATTTCCTAACCACAGGTTAGGGGATAAGTGTCTGATCAGCAGGATTCTGGCCATATGCATGCTTGCTGCACTATAGAACTCTATGGGACTGCTGTAAATACCCAAATACAAGCATTTGGTTACCTCCAGAAGTCCCATAGAGTTGAAGGAAGCAGCAGTGAGCATGAATGAGACCACCTCTGCACTCATATAGGGGATGCATTTCTGTGATCAGTGGGGCCCCAGCTGTTGGACTTCCACTTCTGTGGATAGGGAATAAACGTTTGTTATGGTACGACCCCTTTAATATGCCCTGGTAATAGTGTTACAGAAACTGTATTAACTCTGGCAGCTTTGGATGCACAAATATTATCCCACATTAAAAAAAGCTAATATTTCATCTTATTGTTAAGCTAATGTTTGAAGTTTACAGGTTATGGACTCTCTGAAATGTAAAAAATGTATTTCCTGAAAACCAACAGACTATGCACAGTTGGGCTGGAGTGCCCACTAGTCCAATTAATTCTGGGGGCTTACTGTACAGCTACAGTACACGCAAATCCCACAAATCCCTAAAAATGTGCCAAGCACAGTTGTAGTAGCCATCACCTTGCCTGTGACTCAGACTGTTCTGTCCTGTAGCTCATGTCAGTATCCTGCTGATGGATTCTTACCCTGGACTAGGACCCTCTTAGCTATGTAAGCCAGAAACCCTTGTTTACACAGTGAAACCCATGTTCACACACTGATGATGCCGGTCCCTGCAGCAACACAGAAAAGGTAAGTTCCTGGGGAAAGAGGATACTGGCTAGAAGTCATCTCAGCCCCCAATGCATCTATAATAATAAACTGGGTAGTTTGTTAAATACTGTACTGAGGTGCTGTACTCTGCCTATCTGAATGCAATGCAGTCAGTGTGTGGGGGGTGAGTAGGAGCCCACTCTGGCTTATGGGCCCACTGGGGGGGTTCATTTGCTTTCATGTCAGCCAGTCCAAGCCTGTTCATGCATTTTTTAGGGGCACCTGCATTTTTCTGTTGCTGTTTTTGTGGTGCTTTTAAGTAGTGTTTTTTTTCTAAATGGCTGTGTGAACTGCAGGTTCTGTTCTGGCTTTTCTTTTCTATAGTAAAAGAGATGTGCTTTTGAAAAAAAGTAGCACCAGTAGCAAAAACCACTTGTGTGGCCAGCATTTCATATTTCCCCTAGACCTTGAGCTGGCAAAAAATGCAAAAAAAAAAAAAAATGCAGGAGCAAAAAAATTAAATTCACTAAAAATGCAAAAGTGCAGAAAAACAGCAGGCAAAACCTTGTGTGAAAGAACCTTAATTGATCTGGCCTGCTGCACATAAAGAACATTTGACTGGGCCACAACGACCTTAGATGATTACAGCAAAGATGCTAAGGGGCCAGCAGCTAAGGGAACCCAAGTTCTATGGACCCCCACAGGCTACAAAGTAGGTAACGATCAGTGTGTTCAACCTGCTACAAAAAAAAGGGGTAATCTGCATAATGGAGGAGGTGAAATGGCTTCTGGCACAAGTAGCTATTATGAAGAGGTCACTGGTATAATAGGGTCTCTTGTAAAATACTATAAGTTCTATTACAAGAGAATTGTAACTATGATTGTAAATTTTTTTTCTGTACTAACCTGTTCTAGTTTTTAGGAAAGCAAGACCATTTGAACTAATTGTTTGTAACTTTTAAAGTTTTGATTGAACAGTTTTTTTTTCTTAAGTATATTATACTGTACCAGATTACATAACTAAGCTTCCATACTAGTAGTCAGGCGACTATTTGGTTACAAAAATAAGCTTTTGCTACCTGTGTCGTTGTGTAAGTGGTAGGCGTATCACAGTTACCAGTTCTTCATGCAAGTGTGTGGGCTCATTTCTACTGAATTCAGAATACACTTTGTTAGACATTGGACTCTTCATTATTTTTCACTTTTCTTAGAAATTGTAAGTTTCTAAATAACAATGGTGCAACATTACAGCAGTCAAACACCAATCACAATTGACTCTGCATGTTTAATAGGAAAGCCCTCATGTACAGTGTCATTGTTATACGGATATGTCTCAGTATGAAATCTTCTGAGCAATTTTGTATGTTCCATAGGGTCAGTTCAAGAACAAAGATTTACACAAAGCATTTGTTAAGTATACACTATAACAATAACCTTCTAAAAGGAAGAAGGTATACACATGCATTGTCTATAAAATTATTTTAAAATGGAAATCCAAAGTTGCACTATGCCATTAGTTAATGATACGTTTTGTTATTTATATTTTTACAATATGCTTTCTCAGATACGAACCACTAAGGTTATCTACTCCCATATGTACTTTAAAGGACTGATAAAGAATTCAATATTTCTATATTCATAAATTTTCTGTTCTCCTGTCTTTATGGCCATTGGGCAAACTAATTCTATCTAATATATAGAAAATGTAAACTTAGACAGTCTAAAGATACGTCCAATTTATCGCTGAGAATGATGCTGGAGCTGGATGATAAATTTGGTGCATTGCTAGACACTTTTCTCTAACAACATCAGCTATAGGTTGATGCTCTGTGTTACACCTTGAAGGGATTGTCTGGAAATATACAACTAATAACTGTAGCCTGCAGCCTGTCTCCAATATTGAAAAATTCATACTTACCCACTCCCTTTGCTCCAGCCCTGTTCCCTGGCTCCTGTGTGTCCATCTTCAGGTCCCTAGATTATTTACTTCTTCTTGGTCATGGTCACATACTCTGCTGCAGCCAAGCACTGTCTCTTATGGACACATAACCACTAAAGGCAGACATTGGCTGCAGTGGAGCAGATGATCGGGAGAAAGTAAACTGGAACACATGGGAGCCAGCATACAGTACTGGAGTGGCGAGGAGCAGGTAAGTATGACTCTTTCAATGGCAGAGGCAGGTCGGGGGTAGGGGTGGACTGGGAACTTAAAGTGGCCCTGCCAAAAAAGTGGCCTTATGGTATAGGAGGGTCCACATTGACAGAAGTCGGAGCAAAACCAGTAGGAGAGGCCAACACATGTCACAAATAGGCAGTGTCAACAGTAGGTGGGTACATCCGGACAATACTGTAGTGCAGCACAAAGTACTGCTCAAGCAAAACCAATTACCATAGTACAGCATAAAATACTGTCCTATCTATGTCTATGACCAGTCTACCACTGGTTGCGGGTATCAGGAGGCACTCCAGCCCTGTACTGTGTGTATGTGTGTGTGTGTGTGTGTGCTGAATGAGCTTCTATGAGACTTCAGGGCCAAGCATAAGTATGTCTTCACTATATGGCCAAGTCAGTCAATGATGGGAGAGCGGCATAAAATGCAGTAAGAGCAGCCTCTGAGAGCAACATGATGCAATGGCACTGCCCTTGTAGCCCATGAGGCTCAGTTGCATATCATAAAACATCAATTTTCTCAAGAACGCAGGCATATAGGAAGATGGAACCAAGACCATGAAGATCAACTGTCAAGTGCCTCAGGTGAAACAGTTTTATTGTGACATATCTGATAATAAAACCCTTTTAAGCTACACCCCTATTTGCTAAATGTCTAAATGCTAAATAAATTTCTGTATGTCAGAATTCAGACTCAATTTTGATAAATAAATCTACTCCAATATCTTATGTATTACACTGAATACAGAGGAAGCCATGTCATAGATGGCATGTCCAATATATAGCTTATTGACTCCCTCACTCAAGCTGATTGACTAAGTCACAAAGGAACTGAAGAACCTCACTGTGCTTTGTAGAAATCAGTGGAAGGTGTTTTCTTAACTGTACACTTTCTGTGAGACTTTAGTGACTATTACTTACTGATACAATTTTTCCTACATTTATCCTGCAATAGGCTAGAGTGACTGGTTGGAAACTAGATTACACTTGTGTCTCTCCTTATCAGATTTCTTCTTAAGCCCTTTATCATTCATCAATGATGGAGACAGAGAACAGAAGAACTCTGTCATGTGAGTAAAGCAGGAAACAATCCTGATTACAGATGACCTAGCCATCTCCATCCAATGTAGCAGAGACCTCTGTTGATGGCAGAAATCATGATTCCCATTTAATGAGGTTGACTATTTTTTCATTTATCAGTTATGCCTAAATTATCACATTATTATTGCTGGCATATACGTTCATCACTAGATTAATTTTAACTACTGGTCCACAATTTGACAGCATTATCTGTTATCTAACATGTGCACTATACTAAATGCCCATTTATTAAACTCTGTCATTGTTAGGACTTTAATATAGATTGTCCAGTGTAACTGCAGAAAATAATAAACAATAAATCATAAAATGTTTTATCATTGATTAATCATCCTATCTTAAAGCTTACCTAAGTTAAAAAAAAAAAGTTTGCATAATGTTGTTGTTGCATAATGGCTGTTCTTCTTTGCACAATCATAACTGTGAAGGAATAGGTCTTTTAGGCTTCCCTAATGTATCTTTCAATCGAATTTTGGGTATGTCAGAATTTTTGGTGGGAGAGAGAAAGGGAGAGACCGATGTGAATACTTAATTTGCATATTTTTGTAGAATGCTGTAGGACACCACCTCACCACTCATTAAGCAGACCACACCTTAGGTAACTGTGAGCATCTGAATAATTTAGGAATAAAGATTTTTTTTATGTTTAGTGTATTCATACGTACATTGTGCCTTTAGCAGATGCCTACCATAAGGACTGCCAATAGGCATAAGTCTATTCAGACAACAGGTAGATCCAGTCCCCATCATTAGCCACAAATGGAAATCCTGAAATAGCTAAGTCCCATGCCTCCTCTCTAAATAAGTGCCTGGAAGATTCTCTCCAAATATCTAGAGTTGGCACTGATATCATATACAGGTTTTCACTAAAATTATTAACTTGTGGAGCTATGAAGAGGTAAAACATCAATGACCTAGACAACTAGAAAAAAAGGAAACTTCAGGGTTAAAAGAGGTTCTTCCACTTCACAAGTTTAGTTGAATTTTAAAATTAAGTACATGGATCCTTCACCAGAGAAGGACATTTCTAATTACCAAACATGATTACTTTGTATTGTACACCGGCACATTTATTTTAACTTAATTAAAATCCTTCATGTGTCTGAATGGTATAAAACGGCAATACAAGAATGCAGCGCCACTGGATTTATTACAGCGTTCTCATGCTGAATCTGCACTCTTCTGAATTCATGGAAATTTTGCTATGATAACGATGCAGGGTCTTTGGAAATGACTAATTGTCACCTAACCAAGATACCATCTGTTTACTTCATTTGTGTAACAAAAAAGGCAGGTGTTATGTTATTAAAAATGCAATTAGAGGCGCTTTTTTTCCCATGATTTGTGATGACTTCCAATGTAGCGTGTACCTTTTTTTCCATACACATTATCATTTAGAGTGAAAAAATAAATATTTAGATTGAGGGGTCCCAGCTCCTATCTACACAGCACAAAATGAGCAATTGCAGTTTGTGAATGGAAACCTTACTGTCAAAGTGTAATTAAACACAAAGGCAAGTAAGAATCATTTCTCTCACCCCAGCTGCACTTCCTCTAGCTCCAGCTAAAGCTTCCAGTGCGCTACTCATAGTATATCAAGGCAGGCACTTATTCTGTCCTTTTATCTTAAAGATTGGAGTTTAAGCAGCTCCATATATCTGAACTAAACTGCAGAATTTATTTGGTGCTCTCTGATTGCAATCTTCACTTTTCAAAGTCTTTTTTATGCTTTGAGGCTAAAAGTGTTCACCTTTCAACACTATTTTAATGCTTTCAAATAGAATGACCCTGCATACAAAGTTAAGGAACTTTCTAAATATATTGCACTGCTTACCTTGTTCTGATCCTATATCATAGCAGAGAGCTATATTTACAGTGGCACAAGCTTCAGAGCTGAAATCTTACGGCATTCTATGCTGGTTTAAAGTGAGCATGTCAGGTTTAGCAGGTGATTTAGCAGGACAAAATGCTAAGCTATATGATATGTGGGCTCATATGATTTGAAGCTGAATTTCTGAGTAAAAAGCGAAGAAAATCCTGACAGGACTTCTGGGAGAAGCAGTGAGAGTCCTGCTTGCCCCACCCACACACTGTGATTAAAAGCTTTCTCTGTATAAATGTGTGTGCACATAAGACTGACAATGATCTTGTGTTGATGGGGTCAGTAGGACTCTCATTGTCTCTTCTAGGAGTCCTGTCAAGAGTTATTTTACTTAGATCTACTTTTACTTAGAAATACTGCTTCAAATCATATCATCATATTTAAAACCCATATATCACAGACCTTAGCTTCACTCCTTCTTTCGTATCCTACTCACAGTTTCACTTTGAGCTGGAAGGAAAATAAGGTGTAAGTGCAACATCAGGTGATACCCTAAAGAACAAGTAGTGTTCAGAAGGACACATAGACGGTGCTTGATTGATGTTGTTGTGTAAGCCACAACAACTGTAATAGCATGTAATCTAACTCCCAGGGGCTTTCAAATGGGAGAATTTGGGATCAGCAACAGGGTCTACAAGATCTATGTGACTGAGTCCAGCCAGCTATGCTTCCAAACAATTAAACAGATGAAGAGTGGAACAAACCAAAAGGATCAATGGGACCCATGCTTGATCTAACACATGCGGTTTTTTTACTCATACTTCAATAAAGAATATGTGTATTGAATGAAGTGTGCGTTCTAGTGATAACTTTGATATGTTTTACTATTCGTTCGTTTCACTTTAAGGAAGGTGTAATTATAGGAGGTCAGAAGAGCTGTTAGGAGTATGTATTTCCAATGTCTCTAATAAGCAACAGACCAACAGAAATGTTTGGCACTGTACATGCAAAGTTCCTAAAGAAATTATGTATATTACATTTGTAGATAAAAATGGTGCTCCACACTGGACATACCCTTCAAAGGGAATTGTTCACTCACAGTATGCTGCCCTAATTAAGAGTAGCATATTATAACTCTAAATCTTCTGTGTCATTCTGTCAAACAGCACAAAACATGTGCTTCTATTTTTGTTGCTAATATGATAGAAGAAGGAATGAAGCAGTCTTACAAAGACAACCGCTTTACATATGTTCGATTAGGACACAAATGCTAAAGAGGGCATATCTTACTATTGACCTTCTAGAATACCTGGGTCTGGAAGGTTCTAGCAAAGAGCATGTCTAGCTTTGCTGGGTCCACCCAATCCATGTAGTACATAATCAGCCATTAAACCAAGTTTATAGAATATATATGGTACATCCAGCAACAAATCTACCTCCTCCCTGATTTCAGCTGTTCCAGATTTATGTACTACGACCATTCATGTTCAGACAACATTGTTGATATATATATGCCAATATGTTTTTCTCGCAACTATATGTGAATATATCTACCATACTAAACAGTGATGCAATAATTACTTAAGTGACTTAGGATGTTTGTATACATTTTAATGCAATGTCTGTTATAAAATATATGAAAACAAAATAAAAACTATTTGCAAAGAAAAAGGAATAGCATTTGCTTGTAGGTTGGCTAGTCAATTTACCATGAATGTCTTCATGATAAGAATCCATTTCATGGAATAAGTGGAATGCTATTTTTTTGTAATTTCTTGATGTTCTGAATAAACACAATTTTAAAAATCATTTAAAGATTTCAACAAGTTCTGGTAAGATAATTTCTTCCACTTCCATTGGCAAGAATTAATAAAATGAGGTGATAATTGAAAAGTGCAACGATTAGTCTATTTTCTGGGACACAAAGAAAACTTTCAAACCACAGCTGTGAGATTTGACTATCAAATAAAAGCATGAAATTAATATCAATCTCTAATCCACAGAGCATGCTCTGAGTTTGATTAATGCAGAATCAGCCATTAACAGCCTGAAATAAGAATTATTTGACACGGTTATTAAAATGTGTCTGTATCCTTCAAAGTACCACTGCAAATGAACCTCTTAATCTTATATCATTTTTTCCATTGGGATTTCTCTGAAGGAAAAAAAAAAAGAACATGTTATGGTTTACTGATGTGGCAAAAAGCAAAAAGGGTTTGTAGGAGGTGGGAACATTAAGTAATCTCACCAGGACAAGGCTGATGCTTAGTTTTATACATTCATTTGATTATATACATTTTACTCTACATATATTTTGCTTAATTAATGACTTCTATAATAACGTGCAATGTATTCCATCTCCAGAATCAGGAGAATTGAATTTCCATTAGTTTTTGTTTTCTAATGTCACTGTCATCCTTGGACCTTAAAGGGGTTATCCGGGTTCAGAGCTGAACCCGGACATATCCCCATCTTCAGACTCTTCACCCCTCCGGTGCAATGATATGAGCATCGGAGCAAGAGCTTTTTTGTTGACATTGACAAACTGCTGGGCAGAGGCTTCGGTGATGTCACTGGCTAGGGCAATGCTAAAGCCCACCCATTAGTGCAGGTGACGCCACTGGGCTCACTGCTAGGTGGAAGCCTCCACCTAGCAGTCCCCATGGAGAGCCCAGTACGTCACCGGATTTCCATAAAATGCCGGAACTGCACATGGCAAAGGTGAGTGGCGGAGCATGAAATGCTCCGATGCTCATATCAGAAGGGATGGAGGAATAAAGAGGGGGATATGTCCGGGTTCAACTCTGAACTTGGACAACCCCTTTAAAGGAGTTGTCCCATCTCACACTTTGGTGGCATATCACTAGGATATGGAACCAATGTCCAATCGATGCCGGTCCCACCAACACTTATCTCTAGAACAGGGTCCTCAAAGTTAACAAGGGTGCACTATGCAAGCGCGGCTACCCCATATTGACTTCTATGGGAGATCCAGAAAGAGCTGAGTGCCAGCTTAACTATTTATGGAACTCCCATAGAGGTGAATGGAGAGGTGGCCGTGCTTTTTAATATCTAATTCAGTCATCTTACGCTGCTACCTCAAAGTGGTATTGGTGCTCATGCAAAAGCTGCTTCCTCAAAATTACCTGCACATCATCTCCTTTATGTACAAATGCTCATCCTATTCAAGTGGAAAAGTGGTGACCAGGGCTCCAAACCCCTAAAAGGTGCACAATTTTGTGCAAGTATGGCATGTGCCAAAATGTGTGACTTTTTGGCACCAGTTTTCAGGCGTAAGGGTAGATAAATGTCCCTTTACATTTGTACAGATTTTAACTTTGCCCCTAAGTTTACATCTGTCAGATCAGGGGTGCACCACCAATGAGAACAGGTGAGGCGATTGCATCGGGCAGCGGAAGGGCCATGGGCAATGAGCACTTTTATTGTGGCAAAGGGGGTAGGTTAAGAAATTGGCATGGGGGGTGGCGGGGCGCTGTTTTAGTTTATGCCTCAGGCAGCAGAAAGGCTAGGGGCATCAATGTCTGTCACAAAGCAGCAGTATTTAAAGGGTCACTCTAGGCTTTTTAAGAAATCAGCCTTTTCTTCAGTCCTGTGAATGAGGGACAATTCAGTTTGTACTTCGACCCCCTCCCCTCGTCATGCCACTGATGCCAGAATCTACACTGCACTCACATAGGCTGCAGGCTCTTCCACTTGGTTCCCGACAGGATGTGTGCCCTTCTTTTTCTGTTCAGCTTCATAACAGTGAATGCCACTGAATAGGAAGAGAAGGGGCACATCCAGTCGGGAACCAAGTGGAAGAGCCTGTAGCCTGCATGAGTTCAGCAGTGATGGTAGCATCTGTGGTGCAGTTGAGGAGCAAGTTCTAACTAAACTGTACCTTTTCCACAGGACTAAAGAAAGAACTGAGTTCCTAAAAAGCCCATATAACCCCTATAAATAAGATTCAATGCATATTAAACAATAGTTATATAGGAAATACAGTACTAGAAAACCTACAACAGTATTGAGGGATTTATTTACAAAGATTGTAGGAAACCTTCTTGCTCTTAAAGAAACCTCGTGAATTTCATGTAATGGAGACAGCACATGTTTCTTGATTCTTACAGTCTTTAATCTGCAGAGCAGTTTTAGCAGTTATAAATGTGCATATTTTAAAGCCCTTCTTCAGTAATCAGAACTCATCTTTCACTGTGATGCTTTAGCTAAAGACACAATGTATATAGGGAACATGCTAATAGGAATTTGTATATTTATGCAAATATAAAATATAAATGTACAATTATGACAGGCTGAATACAGAGTAAATCTTCAGAGAATTTTGTAGTATTAAAAGAAAACCCTTTGATTATTTCAGCAGTAAATATATAGCTCTGTATACTGCCGTAAATTGCTTGCGCTATCATAACATTTGTAGAATATTTTCTATTACTTTACAAATCGTGGACATTTTTGATCTTCTCCTCTTTGCTTGCTATTCCAGATTTATATATATATATATATATATATATATATATATAAATCCAAAAGATTGAAGCAGCACTCCGTGGTACAAAACAAGTGGATCGACCTTTATTCCCCTGCAACGTTTCAACTGCTCAACGCAGTCTTTCTCAAGCTCAAGTCTTTCTGATGCTTGAGAAAGACTGCATTGAGCAGTTGAAACGTTGCAGGGGAATAAAGGTCGATCCACTTGTTTTGTACCACGGAGTGCTGCTTCAATCTTTTGGATTTATATATTCTGTAGACAGCTGAGCCTGCTGCTTTGGAAGGATTGCACCCACTTTTCAATTTTTTTTGAGTGCTGCTGTGTTTCTCTTTGCTATTTATATATATATATATATATATATATATATATATATATATATATACATACATATACTTAGTTTTGCACGGGTATAGTTTGACTATTTTATTTAATGCTTATGTATATGATTAAAAGATATCCACAGTGTTTCCCTTTAGAGTGACCTGCACAGCACACCATCCCCTTAACAGTGACCTCCACAGTGCCCCACCCCCTTAACATTGACCTCCACAGGGCCATACCCCCTAAGATTGACCTCCACAGCAGCCTATTCTCTTAACATCAACCTCCAAAGTGTCCATTCCCTTAACAGTGACCTCTACAGCGACCCACTCCCCACAAAACACACCACGCCCTTAACATTGAGCCCTACAATGGCCTATCCTCTTAACAGTGATGTCCACAGAGCCCAGACCCTTAACAGTCACCTCCACAAAGGACAACCCCCTTAGGGATGACCTACAGCAATAAAGAAAAATGGCTGTGTTTTTATGGAAACCTGTTGTAAAATTGTGTGAATATCAAAACTGAAGACCTGTGAGCTTCTATAGGGTGATAAGGGTGATGTGATGGTGTCATATTTGCATTTTTTGGGAATATCTCAAGACACCTGATATACCTATATGCTAGATTTGGTGCAAGTTGGTGCAGTCATTTTAATTTATTAATACAGTCTAGGATATCTATATCTATATAATAGGATATTGAGTATATCAGTGGTTCCAGAAATGTTGAACGCTAAAAATCTCAATTATTAAAGATTTTCTAGAGTCATCTTCAGTGGTGTCACTATGAAGAATACCTCATCCACTTTCTTGAGGAAACAAATGGCATTGTATTTCCATTGGAGCCAATAGATCCGGAACATAGAATACACATTACGACTAAATGGAAATGTTTTTTATTTTTCCATTTTGGGGTCATAAAACAGTGCAGAAATTTATGCTCTAAGCCAGCACGTAAGTGTGTGAAAACTGTCCGTAGTATAGAGCTCAAAGGGGTTTTCTGGGGTTTTAATATTGATGACCTATCCTCAGGAAAGGTCATCAATATAAGATCGGCGGGGGTCCAACACCCGGCACCCCCGCTGATCAGCTGTAAGAGGAGACGGCGCATGCAATGTG
The DNA here is from genome assembly GCA_033119425.1 of Bufotes viridis. NCBI lineage: Eukaryota > Metazoa > Chordata > Amphibia > Anura > Bufonidae > Bufotes > Bufotes viridis. The sequence goes on along the minus strand of CM065591.1, from coordinate 265,141,770 downwards.
CATGTGCCGTCTCCCTTCTCTTTTCCTGCAGCTGCTATGTCTATGGAACAGGGGGAGGGAGGAGGAAGAGACATAGGAGATGGCACGCGCACACTGAGTGAGCCGTCTGCTCATACAGGTGATTGGTGGGGGTGCTGGGTGTCAGACCCCCGCTGATCTGATATTGATGACCTATCCTGAGAAAAGGTCATTAATAGAAAAAGCCCAGACAACAGCTTTAATAGTGTCTACATGCTAAAAATATATATGACATTGCAGCATATTAGAGGCCTCATGCACTAGAACTGACCATGTGTCTAGGAATATTGACATTTACCAGAGAGACAATATAAGCAGCAAAATTTACACATTATTTAAAGAGATTATGCCATGTAAAGTATTTATCAGCTATCCACTGTAAAGATGATAACTATTAGATTGTCAGGGGTGCCACCGCTAAGACCCTCAGTAATGCTGAGAACAGAAGGTCCTTGTGTCCTCTCTCTGAATAGAGCAGTAGTGTTCACGTCAATCCACCGATCCATCCTATGCGGCTATGAGATAACCCTTAATGTTTTTTTGGTTTTTTTTAAATGATAGGGCTGCAATCCTATGTAAATTGTATTAAACATTAAGTAGTAGCATCATTAAACGTGTACTAATGACGTTCATTTAAAAAAATTGAAGATTCAGAACAGAAGACACTGTTTTAGAAAAGAGTGTCAAAATGGATAAAGGGAGAATAACTTCCCAGCCGTTTAATTTTATTTCCCAATAAAGCTTTTCTCTTCTCTTTCCTTCTATACGTACAGTACAGTAGCAGATGACACATCAGATAATTAGGGATCTGTCTGGATTCTGCACTCCATGGGGACTATTTAGGAAAATGTTTTGTATCATTTTCTCAGCCACAACATAAGGATGCAGCACATGAGATGCTCATTATTCCCTCATCACTTTATCTCAAACTGTACTTTCCCAAATGGTTGGGAACCATAAAGAAAGGGGTGAGAAGCCAGTTGTAAAATACAGTATAGTTGTATGCACATACACGCTGCTAGTGCTTTTATCATAGAAGACTTGTGTGTCTAATATTTCTATATAAAAACAATTCAGGTTCCAAAACGCCAGTGTAATGTGTACCTAGAAATGTTAAGGGAACATTTTTTATTCATTAGCTGTTTCTTTATATTACATGATTTCTGAAATTGCTGCAGGAGTGATTCAGAAGCACAGCAAGACATCCAGGGAAATTTCCAGTTTAGATGCCCCGAGTATCCATCAGCAGACTGCAGGGTGCTGATAATGATGGTTTATAGCCTATACATGCGAACTAGATTACAGACTGGAGGTATTTGAACTTATATTTCGCAACACTTTTGCAGGGAGTATAGAGTTAATGTTAGAGATTACCGATTTTTAAAAATTCGATTCGGCCGGTTCGCCGAATATTACAAAAGAATATTTGATTCGATCCGAATGTATTATTTATTCGTGGCGAATCGCGCTAAAACACTGACTATTTCCTGGCTGCAGAGAGCCTTTATAGTGGTGTAGAACACTGTGCCTTGCAGTAACATGCACAGGAAGTCTGCTCTGGTAGTGACACAATACTTTGAGTCAGTATGACATGCAGGCGTCGCTCTTAGAATCACTGCATACTTTACTTATTTGGGCAGTTACGGGACCAAATTACTCAAGGATGAACTCGATGTTAGCATCAAGAAGAACGCACTCCTTTTACACCCTCGTCAGCTGATTCCACATAGATGTCTACAGAACCTGTTCAATTAAACACCTATACAAGTAGAGATTCTGTTGACGTCACTGATTATTTTGCCCTTCCTCTGATCCGTCAAAACAATAGCCCCCAAAAAACGGATCCTGTCTGTTGAGCATCCGTCTTCACTCGGTCAGCATTTGTTCAGTAATCCATCAGTATTGCTTATGCCAAAAAAAACAGGAGTGGATCCAAAGCAGAGATGACACATGAGTGGAATATTGGCATATCTTCTGTGTTTTGTACCCACTCCTGCTTTTGGCTACCAAATCATAAGCCAATTCTGATGGGACCATACAGGCCTTACAGCTGCTACACAGACAGGATCCGTTGTGCATCTCATTTTTCCTTCCTTCTGACAGATCAGAAGAAGGGTCAGATAAATGGTGATGTCATCCAGGCCAAAAAGGCAAAATAGTGGCCCAGTCATGAAGTGGGGAGAGTGGGAGAATGACATAGTAGTGAGGTGGCAGCAGCAGCATAAGGAGACCACAGAGTGGCCCAGTGACACAGTGTTGAGGTAGCATCAGCAGCATGAGGAGGCCACAGAGTAGCACAATAACATAGTGTTGAGGTAGCAGCAGCATGAGGAGGCCACAGAGTGGTCCAGTGACATAATGTTTAGGTAGCAGCAGCATGAGGGGGCCACAGAGTGGCAAGGCGACACAGTGTTGAGGTAGCAGCAGCAGCATGAGGTAGCCACAGAGTGGCGCAATGACAAAGTGTGGAGGTGCCAGCAGCAGAATGGGGAGGTCACAGAGTGTCCCAATGACAGAGTGTGGAGGTGGCTGCAGCAGCATTAGGAGGCCACAGAGTGGCACAATGTCAGTGTGGAATTGGCAGCAGCATGAGAAGCCCGCAGAGTGGCAAGGTGACATAGTGTGAAGGTGGCAGCAGCATGAAGAGGCCACAGAGTAGCCACAGAGAAACCGGTGACATAGTGTGGAGATGGCAGCAGTAGCATCATGAGGAAACCACTGAATGACTGGGTGACAGAGTGGGGAGGTGGGTGGCAATAACAGTACCTGCTGACAATGGTGGGTGTAAGAAGAAGCACTTCACATCAGATGTGCGGCATTAAGCGGGTGGCAGCATCAGAATAGTAGCTGAGGCAGGTAGCCAGAAGAAACCGGTCTCTTTTGTCAAGGTTTGGGTGAGGCAGCATGGATGATTTAATCAGTAGTGTTGATCACGAATATTCATTCACTTTGAGAATTCGCGAATATTTAGAATATCTCAAAATATAGTCGTAATCGCGAATATTCGTTATTTTTTTTAAATATCAGTCCATGAGAATTTTTATGTGAATTTCATGCAAATTTTTTAAAGCGAATTTTCGCAATCAATAAAATAATGCCTGAAGATCAGGAATTCGCGAATTCACGAATATATGCCATATATTCGCCCAAATATTTGCGAAATATCGCAAATTCGAATATTGCCCTGACGCTCATCACAACTAATCAGATGCAGCAGGCATTGGTGGATGGAAATCCTGGCTGATCTACGCCTGATTCATCTTGACAAAGGTCAGTCTCTCCACATTTTAGGTGGACAGGTGAGTTCTCATTGGGGTATCGATGTCCTCCGCTGCACTAAACACCCTCTCTGATGTCACACTACTTGCCGGTCAGGGCAGCTTTTCCAGGGCAAACTCAGCCAGTTGCGGCCACAAATCCAGTGCTCCTAGTGCTTTTTCTAACCTCTCTCCCTGCACTAAGATGCTGTGAAATGATTCCTCCCTATCCTTTCCCTGCACTTATAAATAGTTTTTTCAGTTTTTTTTTCACAATGAGGTTTTTCCAATTGCTATCCCTAGCGCCTTCTTACATCTGTCCCTGCACTCAGGATGATGGAAAATGTCTGAATCTAGGATGGCCACCGTATTTATTGGGCTGTGGCATCACAGGGCTGGCTGCTGATTGGCTGCAACATGCATGTCAGTCTGGTTGATCCTGCCTTCCCATATTTCCTTTCCCATGTCCTCACACATGCAGTAGCCATTTTAGGAACAATGCGATTCGTTACCATGAAGCGCAAGGAAATTCGAATTCTTTGCAAAATCGAATTTTTCTTGAAATTCAGATTGAATTCCACCTTGTCAGCTTCAATTCGCTCATCTCTATTCACCCAATGGCTAATAAGCCCACAAATACATGTCAAAAAAAGGCTTTAGAACATATAACTGGGGCCGTGAACAGCAAATATATTTTACTTTTGCCAATAATACACGCCAAAAAGAGCTGTAATTTTCTCACTTCACCACACAATGGCTAATTAGCTCCCCCCCCCACACACACACTAATACACAACTAAAAAAGGCACAGCACAAGGGCTAATAAATAACCTCAATAACAAGAACGGTTTGCTGAAATTACAGAGGTAATGCAAACCTGAAATGAGCAGCAGTATAATGGCAATTTGGATCTGCAGTCAATGCAGCAAGGTGTAATAGGATTGTTCCTATTACCCAGGCTGTAAACATCGCTATTGAACCCTGTTCTGCTCTAATACTGTGGAATAATTCCTCCCTATCCTTTCTCTGAACTTCTATACAGCAAAATGAAAGTTTGAATTTTTTTTCTACCACTGTCCCTAGTGCTTGTAGACATCTCTACCTGCACTAAGTACACTGAAAAATGATAGAATCCAAGATGGCTGAGGCTATTTATACGGCTGTGACATCACAAGGCTGGCTGGCTGCTGATTGGCTGCATGCATGGCATGCATGGTGGGTGATCCCTTGTTCCCAGAGTTCCTTGTTCCATGTCCTAACATGTGCAGCAACCATTTTAGAAAAAAATGCGATTCGTTACCATGAAGCATTAGGAAGATCAGATTCGGTGCGAATCGAATAAATACTTAAATTCAGATCGAATTCCACTTTGTCAGCATGGATTCGCTCATCTCTATTTAATGTGTATTCACAACTTAAAAATTGTGCATTTACTGGGGGACCCCATTAAGGTTGTCCACAGTGTCCAGCTCCTTAAAGGGAACCTGTCACCATGAAAATGCAGTGTAATCTGCAGGCAGCATATTATAGAGCAAGAGGAGCTGAGCAGATTGATATATATATATATATATATATATATATATATATATATATATATATATAGTTTTATAGGGAAAAAAAATCTGTATAAATTGTAATATATTTTAATTCTTACTTGTTATGAACTTTAAAATTAAGGAGACAGTCCTATCATTGACAGACACCCTACCCTCTTTTACTCTGCCTATAGAGGTAGCTGTCAATCACTGATAGGACCGCCTCCTTGACTTCAAAGCTCAGAATAAGCAGGAATATAAATGAACGAAATACAAGTTTTACTGATTATTTTCTTACAAAACTATACATCAATCTGCTCAGCTCCTCCTGATCTACAACTTGCTGCCTGCAGATTACACTGCATTTTCATGGTGACAGGTTCCCTTTAAAAGGTTGTTGTGCAACCTATCAAAACATTTCTCTTATGTTCTGCAGAAATTATTTTTTAACTCTTCATCTGGCACGTTAATATTCTGAATTTACAGATAAAATTGGCAAATTCTGTTTTCCGTACTGAAAGGCACCTGTTAAGGCCTTTGTCTTCAAGTAGAGGTGGTCAAAAAGTTTAGCAAGGTTTTAGATGCAAAGCTGAGCAATAAGTAAGGACAGGAGTGTTTGGTCAAATCCTGTGATACATAATAACATTCCCTAAATAAGTCAGGTTAGTCCTGTCTGGGGCTATTCCAGCATATAGGGCAAGAAGAGCATAGCCATTCATTGCCACATGCATCCTGTGTAAGTCTTATAAACTGCATCAGCAGTATTTCAGGCTTCCTGGTGACGAGCTGAAAAAACAAAAAAACACAAAGCATGATTTTTTTCGGGAGGTATGTAATATGTTTCTATATGTGGCCACCCAGTGGCTGTGATGCCAGTTGCAGGCTGCCCCTTCTTTTGCCTTTTCATATAGCTGGAGTCAGATACCCATCTATCTGATAGGTATGACCTATCCTGATGATAGACAATCAATATTAAATTCCTGGAAAACCCATTTAATGGATTACATCCATTAATCAACCAAAGTATGTTGTATCACCCTGTTCGTAGACGCACACAGTCTTTACATGACATTGGGGTTCATATTGAAACCGGTGGTGTAACTAGAGTTCTATGGGCCCCAGGGCAAACTCTGAATTAACCCTCCCAACCAACAAGCCCCTGCCCTCTTCCTAAGCCTCCGCCCCCTGACAAGCCTCCGCCCCACTCGCAAGCCTCTGCCGACTGATTTCAGACAATGACAATAATGATGTCTGAATTCAGGGGGTGGGGTGGATGGATGGATTATCAGTGGACAGTAATAATGATGTCTGAAATCAGGGTGGGGGTGATGCGGATAGATGGATCATCAGTGGACGGCAATAAATTATTGCTGTCCACTGTTGATCCATCCATTCCACCCCAGACATTGATTATTGCCATCCACTGATCCACATTCACCTGCCTAATGCCGTGCCAATGTCATCCAATCCATCTGCCCCCCCCCTTCAGACTTTAATTTGGCATCCAGATACATCCATTACCATTATGATAAATCCCGCCCCGCCCCCGGCCTGAAACAAGTATGTGCCCCACAGAAAATAACAAAATACTACCTACTAGTTCCTCAGTGTTCTTCACAGCATCTGCCTCGCCCTTGGGCCCCCGCTCACCCTCATCTGCTCATCTGAAGCCCAGTCAGACGACTGTCAGCCTCTGCCTGACCTGCTGTGGCTGTGCCTGCGCACTGTTTCCAGCTGTGAAGATCCCGCGAGACACGCTGTGGGAGGGCCGGCGGGGGTAGGCCAGTGCAGCCGCAATTATCGGAAGAGGAGGGGAGTGGGGACTGTCTGTAGGGGAGGGCCCGCCACAGTCACCGCACTTAAAAAAAAAAAAAGGGAGTAAGGACTCTGGAGGGCCCGCCCACCGCAAGCACTTGCGGCCTGCGGCGGGCCTTCCCCGCCGCCAGGCCCGGTCTCTCCCAATTCTTGATTTATATGAATCACAATTTGCTTTATGATTTTTATTTTTTTTTACCACAAATTAAACCGAATGGTAAGGTTACATTAAGGGTATGGCCACATGGTGGATCTTTTGTGGTGGAATTTTCGCTGTAGATCTGTAGTGGATTTTGGTGCAGTTTTGCCAGATTTTTGAGCAGCATAAGGAAAATTATTAAAATCTGATCCACCCTGCTGGTACTGGTACCGATACCTTGCTGGTACTCCACTGGGAATCTGCTGGCTGCAAATCTGCTGTGGCAAATTCGCATACCCTGACAAAGTGAAATTTCAAAGTTTTTCTCATTTCTGAGTGAAAAGGTTATATAGAGAAGAAATTTGTATTACAATGTGATTTACGAAATCGCCATGTGGCTCTGAATGAAACATCAACATAACTTCACTCTATTGCTGAAAAGCTATAAATTAATAGTGAAAAGACACACAATGCATTTGGAGCACACTTCCCCTGTGATAGATCTTCCACATCTGTTCTGATTTCTAATTAAAGATACAGAACCACAACAGGAGCTCACAGATAAGCCTGGCTTCCATTTTTCCTACTTAGGTTAACGCTGACATAAATGCATTTCCTAGCTTCCTTAATTCAATTGAATTCACATTTAGATTTTTTTTTCTCCAGATTGACTGAAACTAAAGGGAAGGAGATTCCTGCTGATGTTGTAAATTTGCAGATTCACTCCTGTCATCAATAACCCTAATATATAATCCCAGTATTAATCGTAACTCCTGCTGCCCTGCTAAAGACATGGTAACACCTTAACATAGTTTTTGAGGGTGAAAAAATACTTCTGCCCACCCAGTTCAGCCTGTTATCTTGCAAGGTATTCCAGAGGAAGGAAAAAAAAAACTGTGAGGTACAAGCTCACTTTAGCTTTTTCACTTTAGGGGAAAAAATTCCTTCAAGACTCCAATCAATCAGATAACTCCCTGGATCAATGACCTCTTTCCAGTAGCTATAGCCTGTAATATTATTACACCCTAGAAATATATCCCGGCCCCTCTTGAAGTGAAGTATTCTCTTTTAGTGAACTCACCATGACCACCTCCTCAGGCAGAGAGTTCCATAGTCCCACTGCTCTTACTGTAAAGAATCCTCTTTTATGTTTGTGTTCAAACCTTCTTTCCTCTAGATGCAGAGGATGTCCCCTCGTCACAGTCCTGGGGATAAATAGATGATGGGAGAGATCTCTGTACTGACCCCTAATATATTTATACATAGTTATTAGATGTCCCCTTAGTCATCTTTTTTCTAAAATAATTAACCCTAATTTTGATAATCTTCCTGGGTACTGTAGTCCCCCCATTCCAGTTATTACTTTAGTTGCCCTCCTCTGAACCTTTTCCAGCACTGCTATGTCTGTCTTCTTCACAGAAGCCCAGAACTGTACATAGTACTCCACGTGTGGACTGACTAGTGATTTATAAAGTGGCAGGACTATGTTCTTATCATGGGCATCTATGCCTCTTTTGACACACCTGCAAACAATTTATAAAACTGCGCTACCATCCAGGTCATGCTCAAACTGATTAATCAAGGGCACCGATGAATATTTAGTACTTTTTACTGAGCCTATTTTACTGTAAAGGGGTTGTGCAGTAGATTAATATTGATGACCTAGCCTCAGGAGAGGTCATCAATATCAGATCGGTGGGGGTTCAACCCCCTGCAACCCTTCCAATCAGCTGTTTCTTCTAGGAGAGCTGCTTCCTGTTCAAAATTACCGGTGTGGGCCCAGAAACAGTAGAATGCGCGACGCATGCAGTTTCAGTAGCTCTTTTTGCGGTGCATGGGAACTACAGAAACAGCGTAGCACAGCGAGATATACTATTTCCGAGTTAGGAAGACACCATAGCTTGATGTGCTACACTGCTTCTATAGCTCCCATATTCCACAATGGGAGCTACTGAGACTGCACACCTCAGAGAGTTCTGCTGTTTGCCCCTCACCCTAGTAACGGCGAGATAAGACAACCCCTTTAAGTGTTAAAACCAGAAATGCTAAACTTCTGGTTGCCGTCAGCCACCACTAGGGCGAGATTTGGAGCTTGCTGCATACTTTCTTATTATTGAGTTAAACATAGCCAGAATCTAAAAATGTCTATGAAATATCAGGTGTTTTTTTCCCATCAAGTGTAAGTCAGTATATGTATGTGTAATGTGCTTTCCTATACCTCATTTTTATAAACTTATCCTTAAAGGAGATTCTGGTTGTAGCAAGTCATCCCCTATTAACAGGATAGAGGATAATTGGCTAGGGGTCCTATTTCTGGGACTCTCACTGATCATGAGAATGGAGGCCTCATACCCCAAGGGAACAACTGAAGTGAATGGAGCAGCAGGTTGAGCATGCACACTGCCACTCCATTCATCTCTATAGGAGTTTGGGAGATAGCTGAGTAAAGTCCTAGGCTATTTCAGGAGCTCCCACATTTGAGCTTTCTTTTAACAAAATTATATACTTTTAATAATAATTAAACAAACTGTGAAATATTTAACATGAGCCCATACAGACAGTTCAGGTATATATATATATATATATATATATATATATATATATATATATATATAAATAAGAGTGTGTTTTATGAAGATGTACAATAACTCTTTCTTTTAACTCTACAAGGTACAGCTCTATACAGCCTTGTGCTATCGATTCATTAACATTCTTTCCACTAAATTTATTTCCAATGTATCCTCTGATGTAACTCTGTTCAAATATGCCAATCAATTTTGCAAATTGCAGTAACTAGTAATCCTATGTAATCCATTAAACGCCAAGGAATTAGTCTGCACAGACAGATTTCAATTCATTGCCATTAGCCCCTGGTAATTGAGATAAACCATACCCATCTGAGCTTTAGAGCGCTTGTCTACAAACTTCAATGTCATTTGACAATTTTAAACAGCATTATGCTCTCATATATGTATATGCAATTTCTCTTACAAATCATTAGTTAGAATTCCATGCCACCACTTTACAGTGCTGCCATTAGAGTCTGCATTGAGTTTTTTAGTGTCTGCGTTGTGACTTGCGCATTTGTTATTTGTTTTCTTTCAGCAAAGGGAAAACACACATCAGATTTTAAAATGACCTTAAAGGATACCTATCAGCAGATTTGTACCTATAAAATTGGCTGACCTGTTTCATGTGCGCTTGACAGCTGAAGGCTGAATGTAGATGCCCAACAGCATAGATAGGTTTAGAGTAGGTCTTGAGACCACCTTGGCACTGGTAGGCGGGCAGAGATGTGTTTTGATCAAAATATATTGGCTAAGAATCTATTCTAATTTTATCATATCAGAATTAAGGCTTTGTCTAAATATTATATTTGCATCTACTGTGTTGTGCATTATTTTCAGTGATTTTTCCATGTTCATATGTGCCCTGCTCAGAAAAATGATGTTTTAATATATGCAACTGAGCCTCTAGGAGCAACAGGGGCATTGCTCTTACACCTAGAGTTTTAGCTCTCCTACTAAAAAGATACTACAGATGAGTGATTTACGCCAAATTCTTTTCTGGTCAGATTCCAGTCTCCTAGTCCTTTATCCAACCCTTTTCAAGCTCTTGAACACCAAGACAGCATTAGTAATATCAACGTGACATTGCCACATAGTAAATGGACAATAGCCCTGTTGAATAACACAGTGTACTGTCAGATTTTTTTTAAATTAAAAATAGGTCCAATAATGATCCCTTTTTTATGGCTTCTTTGTCTTCTGAAATACAAAATTGAAGCCATTTTATGCAATTTATGCAGGATGTTTTGTGGAAATTTCTAACAAATTGGATTTATTTAGAATCATTTGGACATCTCTAGGAAACCATAGGCATGAATTATGTGGTGTAACATACAGATGTAGCAAATAATAACTTGACACAACACAAAAAGCCTAAAGTTTGCTGTAACTGTGAATGTAATGTATTTCAAGGTAAAATTATGTACTTCTGTATTTTGTGCCCTACAATGAGTTTATCTTGAGCGCAAGAGACTACAGTATTTAGAGGCAGATTGTACAACTACAATGATGTCTTCCCTACCTGAGCCCTTTCAGTCAGCCTTCCATCATTAAAGGGGTTTTCCAATGATGGGCTATCCTTAGGACATGTTTCCATCATTTTTCTCTCCCAATAGATCATTTTTTTTCACTATGCAAGTTTATGGCATTGAGATGCAATTGCATGCTACAGGCTTTTTATAAAAAAAAAAAAAAAGACATTTGTTGAGATGCTAAAGTGTAGTGTGAACCTAATCTATGCACTACTGTATTATATCAATGGAAACCAGAGGGTCCCGACAGTCTCCTGTAATTATCTGTTTATTACAGGCCCTCGCTATGAAATCACATCTGAAAATATTTTCTTCTTTATATTTTATTATATTGCTTAGGCTTTTGATGGCTTTTTTGTAAAGATTTCCAAGCTTCTGCACATCTTCCACTGGCTCATGCGTGAATGTAATTTTATTGAAATGGCTTTCCTGCCTGACAGCTGGATTTCATTACAATCTTTAGCTTCACTTAACTTCGTTTTGTTTTAATAAATACAATACCCAGGCAAATTAAAGAGAAAAAGGACATAAACCAGATAACAGAGCTCATGTCTTGCAGTATACTCGAGAGTTTACAGCCTCCATATGCCGTTCTATGGCCACTAAGCAGTGTTTCATGCGGAATGGTTTGCTTGTGCCATGAAATCTTCCGCCTTGTTCATGCATTCTTAATACGTCTCTGTGAAGTGGAATTAAAATGCAAAAAACTATGTTGCAGACATAGGAGAAAAGTCATTATAAGGCTAAATTCACAGTCCTATTGTTTTTTTCCCCTTTCTTTAGAATCATCCCCCCAAACAAAAAATAAATGAAAAAAAAAAAAAAAACTAATAAATAAATAAAAGAAGGGTTAGAAAATGGAGGAAATTGTTAATTATTATTCTGCCTTTTTAAGGATCTGTTTCAGTTTGGTCAAAAACAAAGGGAATACCTATGTTATAATTAGTGTTGACTTGAATGAAGTTTATAAAAATTAGATTTGGCTGTTTTGCTGAATCTCACAAAGAAATTCGCTTTGTGGCGAATTACTTCATCCCAAAGTGCATTTCTTTGTAGGTAGGAGGAGCAATGACAGGGAACGGCGATTATGCCGCCCCCCATTATTAAAGCCCTCAGATGACGCGTTCGTTGCTGATCACGGCATCTGAAGTTAAATATGAGGGCTTTCTGGGGTTAATCAGTAGAAAAAAAAGAATCACCTTATCCATTTGAAAGTGAAGAGGCCATAGTGGCATCTTGATTGAAGAAAGATTTCACGCTGTGAGTGATAACATCATCATGCTGGCCAGCGTTGTGTTGTGATGTCATAAATCACCGCGCACGAGATTTTGTGCGAGATCTTCAATCATGATGGCTGCGGTGGCCTCTTCACACTCAAATGGATCAGGTAAGTATGTATTTATTTTAGGGAGAATTGATTCATTACCACAAAGCACAAAGAAATCTGGCTTCCCAGTGAATTTAATTTTCCCTGAAACTCTGACTGAAGTCTTCTTCGCACACTTCGATTTGCTCAACCCTACTTACGATGACAGCTTCGCATGGGCCTAATAAAAAAGTAACAAGAAGGACAATACGTTGAGGGTAAATTCTGCATTTTCAAATACAGATTTACATGTGGATTTCTATATAGATTTATGCAGATTGCAGCCATACGGCATAATGGTTAGTTCTTATAACCGACCCCTTTTCATATAATTTTTATTGTTGCCTACAATATGAAGGGCATTACTACTAATTTGCATTATTACCATATGGGGAACTTTTAGTAATGGAGAAACTCTGGGAGAGAATTATAATTTGCAGGACTTGGGGGAGCACTATAAGTATGCTGGGAAATATCTGTATGGTACGGTTATTTCTGCAGAATAGTGTTTGTGGGCATTGGAGAGCAAAGCGGGCAACAAGATTACACTGTCGGCGCACCAGGAGGAAAGGATGATGGAAAAGTGAGGAATCTAAAATGCCTGTGTTGTTAACTCTGCAGAGAAGAGATGTGGCTAAAAAATATCATCATGGTGGTCTGCTTCCAATGGAAAAGATGAACAAAGAGAACATGTACATAAAATACATTAATGGATGTAACAGTTGTGTAGTGCTGTATTCTCCTGTATTTTTGGTAGTGCAAAATGTCCATACAAATATGCCTTTAGCACTGAGTTGGAGGTGGAGTGGGTCCACACAAACATAACCCAGGGCTGAATTTCAATCCAAGTATGGCCCTATTAGAATATATAGATGTCATAGAGGTGCATCCCCCACTCTGGATGCAACTCTATTAGCCAGAGAGAATTGCTGATTACAAAGACCCTTGCTAGCCCAGCACTGCCACTTATTATGAGGCTGGACATTAAATTGAAAGGCCAACATGTAATATTAAGTCCAAAACATGGTTAACATATGGCCATTTGCAACCTCCCCAGTCTGCATAAACTGTTCAGGGGGTCATGTCACCTCCCCTGACACATCCATTTAGTAATTACTTGTATTCACTATGTAATAACAATTCTGGATCATCTTTTGATACAACTGAATGTTGGGCAATTTCTCTAGAATTTTATGAATAAATTAACAACTGGATGTTATCATTACTCTTGTCAAAGGGATGTTTCCATGTCTGGCACTGCCAATGCTGATAGACCATGCACGGACAAACTCTCCAACAAGAAGCACCCAGATGTCAGTTTATTCATACACTTCTAGCAGGAATAATAGAGGAATGACAGAACACAGAGTTGGAAGAAAAGGTTCTCAAGAATAGACATTTAATGTGGAATGCAATTATTTGCAAAAAACAGACATGCAGTATTAGTGTTTGTGAGCAGATGAGGTGACAACTCCTCTTTAAGGACCTGACCATATTACAGCGCTGACCCAGCTCTGAGTTGTACTGATCAATAATATGGCACCAAGGAGGTGTACAGGACCCACTGTAATTTAATATGAACTCATAAGAAGGAATACAGAGAATCCATCAGATGCAGCATTACAAATATCGAATCATGTCTCCTAAAAATTAATTTCTCTGTATTGTAGAGCTCTACAGAGACACCATAGGACGGTACATGGAGTGTCTACATCTCAGATCTATATAGATTAAAGACAGAAAATAAGCTCTCTTTCTCTGTGATATTATCCTTAGGCGGCTAGCACACAGTCAGATTTTGATCAGTGATTTCCATCAGTGATTGTGAGTAGAGTTGAGTGAATAGAAGTGAAACTAATTGAAATTAATTCGAATTTAAGGAAAATTTTAATTTGCAACAAATCTGAATTTCCTCTCGCTTCGTTGTAACAAATCAATTTTTTCCTACATGTCTTACAAAATGCAAGTAAGAAGCCCGGGAAGGAGATATAACCCATAATGCCGTGTAGCCAGCCAATCAGCAGATAGCCATCCCCTGCGTTGCATGGGCGGATTGGGAACTTAAAGTGGCCCTGGTAAAAATACTAAAAGTGACCTCGTTTTGAAGTCGGGTCCAAATTGATGGCAGGCAGGGCCACAACAAATAGGCGGGGCCAGCAATACCATTTTGTGGCAGATTATACCACCCCAACAGAGCCAAATACCACAGTCCAACACATATTACTGCCGGCAGCAGCACAAAATAAATCCCCCAAAATTTCCAGTGGCCGGCTGTGAGGAGGCCCACCCTGAAAATTTCCCTGTAAGGTCTATGGCTATTCCGCCCCTGCTGCGATGTCACAGCCCTTAAAAAAGCCTAATCTTGCCATTTTTCATTTTTTCAGAGCCCTGTAGGAACTGAAAGCTGAGCTCTGATTGGTTGCTATGGGCAACTAAGACTGATTTACTATTAGGTAGTTTGATTTGGAGATATTGGAGACGGTCTACTTTTTCGTGGGTCACCCTGTATTTGTGCCATTGTCAGCATAATTCTGCTTTCTCTACTAACCACAAGTATTTTGCCCAGATTGCTAGACCAACCCCTTAACCACTTCCAGACTGGGCCATTTTCCCCCTTCCGCACCAGGCCTAATTTAGCAAATCTGACATGCATCAATTTATGTGGTAATAGCTTTTGAACACCTTTACTTATCCAAGCCGTTCTGAGAACGTTTTCTCGTGACACATTGTACTTCATGATAGTCATAAATTTGAGTCAATATATTTCACCTTTATTTATGAAAAAATCCCAAATTTACCAAAAAGTTTGAAAAATTAGCAATTTTAAAAATTTCTATTTCTCTGCTTTTAAAACAGAAAGTGATACCTTATAAAATATTCATTAATTAACATTCCCCATATGTATATTTTATGTTGGCATCATTTTGTAAATTACATTTTATTTTTTTAGGATGTTAGAAGGCTTAGAATTTTAGAAGCAATTCCTCAAAGTTTTAAGAAAATTTCCCAAACCCACTTTTTAAGGACCAGTTCAGGTCTCAAGTCACTTTGTGGGGCTTATGCAGAGGAACCCCCCATAAATGACCCCATTGTAGAAACTACACCCCTCGAGTTACTCAAAACTGATTTTACAAACTTTGTTAACCCTTTAGGTGTTCCACAAGAATTTAAGGAAAATGGAGATTAAATTTCTGAAATTTACTTTTTTGGCAGATTTTCCATTTTAATCATTTTTTTTCTTTAACACATAGAGAGTTAACAGCCAAACAAAGCATAATATTTATTACCCTGATTCTGCAGTTTACAGAAACACCCCACATATGGTCGTAAACTGATGTAAGGGCATATGGCAGGGTGCAGAAGAAAATGAGCGCCGTATGGTTTTTGGAAGGCAGATTGTGCTGAACTGGTTTTTAGATGCCGTGTCCCATTTGAAGCCCCTCTAATGCACCCTTACAGTAGAAACTCCCAATAATTGACCCCATTTTGGAAACTAGGGATTAAGTTGCAAGGTTTATTGGTACTATTTTGGGGTAAATATGATTTTTGATTGCTCTATATTACGTTTTTTGTGAGGCAAGCTAACAAAAAAATGGCTGTTTTGGCAATTTTTCTATTTTTAAAACATCCATCTAAAATGGTAGATCATGCACTATTTTTATAGATCAGGTTGTTACGGCCGAAATTATATCAAATATGTCTACTTTCTTTTTTGTTTGTTTCAGTTTTACATAATAAAGCACTTTTGAAAAAAAATAGTTTTTGTGCCTCCATTTTCTGAACGCCATATATTTTTTTTTTTCAGCCAATCATCTTGTGCAGGGGCTCGTTTTTTTGGAGAAAGAGTTGATGTTTTTATTGGTACAATTTTTGGGTGCATATGATTTTTTGATCATTGATTATTACAGTTTATGGGGTAAGGTGACCAAAAGATTTGTCGTTTTAGCACAGTTTTTAATTCTTTATTTTTCTAGCATTCACCTGAGGGGTTAAGTCATGTGATATTTTTATAGAGCAGGTTTTTACGAACGTGGCAATACCAAATAGATATACTTTTTCTTATTTATGTAAGTTTTACATTTTTACAAAAAAAATGATGGTTTAGTGTCTCCATAGTCAGAGAGCCATAGCTTTTTTATTTTTCAACCTATTGTCTTAGTAAGGATCTCATTTTTTGAGGGATGAGGTGACAGTTTGATTGGTACTATTTTGGGGGGCATACACCATTTTGATTGCTTGGTGTTGCACTTTATGTGATGCTAGATGACAAAAAAATGGCTTTTTTGGCACTTTTTATTTTATTTTTATTACATGTGATATTTTTAAAGAGCTGGTTGTTAAGAACGCGGCGATACCTAATATGTAAAAAAAATTACATTTATTTCACTTTAACAAAATAATAGCTTTTTTTAAACAAAAATTGATGTTTTAATGTCTCCATGTTCTGAGAGCTATAGTTTTTAAATTTTTAGTGCAATTTTCTTATGTAGGTGCTCATTTTTTGTGGGATGAGGTGATGGTTTTATTGGTTTCATTTTGTGGGAATATACTCATTTTTGATCACTTGTTGCACTTTTTGTGATATAAGATTACAAAAATTGCTTTTTTCTTACACAGTTTTTATTTGAATTTTTTTATGGTGTTTATCGGACGGGGTCAATCAGGTGATATATTTATAGAGCCGGCCGTCACAGACGCGGCAATACCAAATATGTCTATTTTGTTTTATTTTTTCTATTTTTAACATTTTTTTAAATTGCTTAATTGGGGATTTTTTTTTTACCTGTAAAACCTTTTTTTTTTAACACTTTATTTATTTATTTTTAATTTTACACTTAGAGTTCCCCATAAGGTCATACAAGACCTCTAGAGGACATTTAACTTTATTTTTTTTTAATTTTTTTTCACTATTGATTTATCCTGTCACTGGGGCT
Organism: Bufotes viridis; assembly: GCA_033119425.1. Taxonomy (NCBI): domain Eukaryota; kingdom Metazoa; phylum Chordata; class Amphibia; order Anura; family Bufonidae; genus Bufotes; species Bufotes viridis. Next base: position 265,124,607 of record CM065591.1, on the reverse strand, counting down.
GATATATTAGCCCCAGTTACAGTGGAAATACAACACCCAGAGAGGCTGTACAGAAGAATGCAACGCTGTACAGCCTCAGTGCAGGGCGGATCGAGGTCTGTGAAAGACCCGACAGCTCCTGCACTCTCCCGGCCTCGGTGGTCACATGACACTCGGTGAGCGCTTCTGTATGCAGCGACTTAGAAGGCAGGGACACCAGGGAACTGTCTTTGCCTTCTCTCTGGGTTGCCCTGCTGTGACTGCAGCTGCGTGCAGCTTCCATTTCTGAATGGACATTTTAAAATGTCCATTTAGAGATAGACAACCGCCCATAGGACTTTTATATCCTACTGGCGGTCGTCAAGTGGTTAGTGACCAGATTGTTTCAGGCCTAATAGACCACACACTTTTTGGCAATTTTGTGCATGTCGTGCCCTGACTTTTTTTTCTTTTTGGTTGGGCTAACAAAATAGATTTTTTTGACACACACTGGGGCTATCTTGATACCTCTTGTAGACAAATATTTTGTAGAGATTGCATCTGATACAGTTGTCTTTCTACAAACCAGATTCTTATGTTATTTATGTAGAAAGCGTTTTTGTAGGCATGCATGAAGGTACATTTATATGTTCAATAAGCAAAAATCATCATTGCAAAAATGAGGCTCTCACATTGTAGAAAATGCATGAGCAGCATTGCACAAAGATTCTGAATAACTCATCAAATACCGTACAATGCAGGGAATGGTGACACAATGCCATCAAGAACAATGACTATTTTACTAATCCTGTATTTTCTAGCTTTTGCAAAACTACATTTCTTGTGCCCACAAGAAGACATTTTCTTGGGGCCCAACTGACAGGGTTCTGAATCAAAGAAATAGACTCTAGTGGCAAGTGATTGGCTCCAAAATCAGCTCCAAATATTTTTTTTTCTCCTTGACTTGATGAGGCATCTATGCCATCAGAAGTTGGGCCCACCAGAGGTTCTCTGCTTCTCTGGTGAGTTCATCTGACCCAGGTGTTATCCAGATCAAAAATTGTTACTTGTGTTCTAATGCAAAAACAACAGCTAAAAATACAGTGTAGTACATATATGTAACATTCAGGCCTACCTTCCTTCCTTGCCTATACAGCAGCTCATTTGAAGCAATTGACACCCTTTCAGGAAAAGGTGGGAAAAAATACAATAACGCAAAGTTGATGATGAAAGAAGTGAATGCCTAAAATGCTTGAAACCCCTCTATATGAGATTTTACTTGGGTGCTATTGGTCCTGTGCTATATAGGGTGCACTACCAGAAAAGCTGTATAGGTTGTATAGTGTTCTCTTGCTGAGATATTGTTGCGTTCTACTTACCATATACATCTACAATGCAATCAAAGACATTTTACCCAGTCATATTGACTGTCTGCCATTTAGGCCACTCTGACCTAGAGAGTAATAGTTATGTGAGAGCATGCACACACTGTAAACAGACTCTGGACAGGCTAGATAGACCACCAGATGAGAGGATCATTTGATCTGTCAACAAGCATGAACAGATCCCACAGTTTTATTGTCTACCATCCAGACACAGGTGGCACCTTCATTATATACCTCTTTGTTTACCCAGACCATTTCCAGGTAATTAGTAGTAGGAAATTTGGTGTCACAGTGGCCATTGATGGCCAGCTATTATTGCCTTTGTTTGCAGTAGTGTCGTAAATGAGAACTCTGGACTGCTGTGGACTGAAAACATATAGTCTTTAATGACAATGTACAGTTTTCCTCTATAAACACATAAAAGGTTGATTCCATTCCAAAAACTTCTTCTTGGTGTGTTATTATTATTATTATTATTATTATTATTATTATTATTATGATTGTGTTAATGAGGGAAGATCTAACAAAGAACAACAGTAGAAATATATGAGGTTTCAATTATCCTCTTTACAATGATCATTTCAGGTTTCTCATAGTTACAATCAGATACAGTAAGCCTTGTGAAGAGCTATTCACAAGACCTATTTTTTGTGTAGAGCAGGTGAAAATCTAGACCACAGGGTTAACCTTGGCTGTTGGGAATAATTGGTGACTTTATTGTGGTGTTGTGTCCAGAAAAGTAATTGTTTCCCACAAGTAAATGTTACCCATATGTGTCCGGCCAGGTGATTTTTCCTCTGCATTGGAAATGTACAACTGCCACCATTAAAATAATACTATGCACTCAACCAATGAGTATGTATTCCCCATTATTGTACCCCTCAGATGCAGCATCTGATATAAATAACAGTATAACATTTTTAAAAAACTCCAGCTGGCATGGTAATGTCATACGTCACCACGCAAGATTTTGTGCGAGATCTTCAAGCAAGATGGCGGCGTGCTGTAAGTATGATTTTTTTGTTTTTGTTTTTTTATCTGCCATGAAGTACAAGGAAATTCACCTTTGCAGCAAATCAAATTTTTCCTGAAATTTGGATTGAAGTCCTTTGTGGATTTCAATTATCTCGACACTAGAAATGAGTTATTATAATACTTTCTGTCTCTGGGTCTGATAATCTAAATAGTGTTATCTCTGGTAAAGAACTGAGGTAAAGAACCTGGTAAAAAATTGACTCTTCTTTCTTCAACATACATTTATTATATTTTTTTACAACAATATAAGGCAAACCACTATCTCTTATATCTCTTAGATCTCTACTATAATGTAAGAAAGATGTCAGAATCCTCCGGCACTCCAGCTGTGGTGAAACTACAACTCCCAGCATGCACACTTGCTTGCTTTTTCTCAGAACTCCTATATGAGTGAGTGGAGCATGCTGGGAGTTGTGATTTCATCTCAGCTGGAGTGCCGAAGGTTGCTGATCCCTGATGTAAGATGAAAATGTTGATGTATATGAGAATAAAAAAAAAAGTAAAGCAGATACATCACTATCCAACATCTCAGCTCAATATTTAGGTATCTGGGACTCACAGAGTAAAGATTGCTTGCTTGTTTCATTGAGTAGCATTATCTTTAAGCTGTTACCTGCATATGCTGTTCAATATAAAGCATCTTATTATCGAGAATAGTCCATTCTTCTATTAGTCCAAACAGTATATAAAATAGAATGACTACCAGTGAGTGAACTGTACTCATGGGGGAAGTGCCCCCAGCCTCTCCTGCCCTTCTGAGGAGTGATTGACCAGGTATGTCCATGTATACATTCATACACAGCAGCCAGCCATCAGTCATTGCTGAGGCAGGCGAGGTTTTGCTTTCCTTATCTGCTCAACAAACTCATCTAGTCAAGAGACTTCACTTGGAAGCTTGTAACTGATGATGGGAAGAAATGTGGCCATATTAATTAATACTCCGTCAAGGAGACAAACATCTTCCTTACGGCCATCTATTAAATATCAGGACTGGTAACAGCAAATAGTAATTGAAAAACAAACTGCAAAAATGCACTTGGGCCCTATTTACATAAGCAGATGTGCAGAGCAATGATTGGGAATCAACTGCTTATCCCCAATCACTGCCCTCTCTCAACTACAGTAGAGTTGCATTTATATGAAGCAATAATCCCCTCTGTATGGGGATGAATGATTGCTACTGTGATCATTCATCCCCATATTTAGTCCTCATTTTTCAGCAGCACTTGCCTGTTTACACAGGGAAATCTATTCCTGACTATTATAGGCGCTGCGTGAAAGATGTGATCACCTGATGGACCATCATTGGCATGTTTGATGGGTATATGGCCCTTCTAAACAGGACAAATATTGATAACAAATGTTCATATGAATGTTCATCCCCAATTGTCCAGATCCTCAGTGCAGGTAAAAGGACCCTTAGGCTAGGTAATAAATACTCTGGAAGAGCAAGAGCTTGAGTAAAGGAGAAATCAATGTGGGTGGGAACTACTCTAGAAACAATAACACAGAGGTGAGAAACAGAAAAGGAAATAAAGCAGCGTGATAATGTATGTTGAGTAGGCAGTAGAAAGAAGGAAGACTAATGTAACATAGATTAGAAATTGCCTGAGTTGCAAGAAAAGATGCATAAGATTCCCACTAGGGTATGAAAAAGGCATCTTGTAAAATGCAACCTAGATATCTGTCAGTCATGGGTTCTAAATTCATAGGAAATTAAACTGTCATGACGATTAAGGTAAAATGGAGGTAGCATATGCTGCCAAGTCATATATTAGGTCACTTTTATAACCTCAGAAAGTTTGAGGGAAAGTACCTTCCATGCCTTGCCAACTATGACCTGTGAGATATTGCCTTTTAGCTTTACTACCAAATTGAGAATTATTCATGCACACATGTACCCACCATTACCTTTGCTCAAATTTGTTCAAGGACTCCAATTTCTCAAGAAACAAACTCAATATAACAGAGCAACATGCTAGCAAAACCCTTGACAAGGTGGTCGCACACAGACACATATAGGATAGACATCTTGTGACAGAATATCACAAAACCATGTTTTCATTTATTAATTAAATTTTGAAAAACTGGTCGTCCCCTACCATATCTTAGGATATGTAAGCCAACAGAACAGGTAAGGAAGGACACATCTGTAAGTGCAGCTACATCAAATTATTGGGATGCCATATTCACATGGCTGACAGCCTCACAAAATCAATAGCACTTAGACTTCCCATCATTTTCTGCTGAAAGTAATTGATGGCTGGAAACATTATATTTTGAGTCATTTTCAAACAAAACTATCTTTTTAAACTTCCGTTAAAAGGAGGAACACATTTGGAGGATATCAATTAGATACCACCAGACATACACTTTAAAAGATGCTGTCAGTGGATGGACTAAGGCCTACATGAAACTTTAATATCTTTCACCAGAGATTACTGTGACTCCCTGTGTTTCTTTATCTGTATGAAGCCGTAAGGCTCCCTGATACAGAGCTGCACAGGCGTCATAATTGGAGGAATAAAGATATATAGTAAGGCACTGAGAAAAGGACTTTCTTTACCGTCCTACATAACCAGACAGATCCGTTATGCTTGCCCACAGACCTCTATTATAATTGATCAAAACGAAATGCCTCTAAAGGTTTCCATTTTGAATTCCATCTTACAAATTCCATTATTTTCTGTTATAACCATGTTATTCACTGTATTCACTGTTGTGAACTTGCCCTTGCTTGCTAGGTTCCGTGTTCCCTGTTCTTGCATTTGTATACTGATTCCTCTGTGCTTCTGACCTAGGCTTGTCTTCTGACCACTCTCTGTCTCTCGTTTGGTACTACATAGCTCATCTGGGTCAGACCTATTTCCCTACGACTCTGCTTTGGTGTTTGTTTGTCTGTTGGTGTTTGTCCATCTCTGCACTTATTTAGAGTAGGGACCATCGTCCAGTTGCAGTTCTGCCAAGTAGGGCTTATACTGCAAATAGGTAGGTAAAGCAGGCTGAGTTCTAGGTTAGGACTCACTGTGCTTGCCTGTCCCTACCTACAGGCGTTACAGTATCTTAAAAGTTTTTATTTCATAAAACTGCAGTAAAGTACATAAAATAGCTATAAGCCAAGACTTTGGGTTTAACTTTTTTTGCAGAATTTTACTTTTCTTTCATCGCTTCTATATGATTATTTGCTTCTTTTTTTAGTTGATGATTGTGTTGTGTTCTAGGTGATAAACGTATCTATAGGGATCTCATAGAGTCACGCTTTCGGATCGCTGGCTCAGTAACTTGAGATTTGTGCATCATCAACATTCTCCACAGCAGGAAAAAGCCTTAGGCCTATCCCTGCCATGCTGTTTTCAGAGAAGCCTCTAAAGGATGGCATAGCTTCTGGCCAGGGCTCATTGTTATCATTTAGTGGACAAATTGGTCAGAACAGACAACCATCCTAGTGAAACTGAATTTACTAGTGTCAAACATTTTAACTCTTCATGGAGTAAATACAGAAACAGTTCAACTTAACGTTAATATAAAACTATTATATTATAACTTATTAAAGTGTTTGCATAACAAGGAACACATTGCCTAAATCTAGTGTATTGAATGCAAAAGCTTATAACTCAATAATATAGAGTAATATAAATACCAGAAAATGCATATATTCCCCAGAAAAAAAAAATATAATATTTTCTTGAAACTCAATATTGTGGCTTTCCTCAGGAAAAAACACAAATAAAATGCCCAACTGGCTGTTACCAAGCTTCTTGGCCATTGATCATGTAGATATATTCATGTTTATTTTTAGAAAGTATGTTGACGGAGCCAGACTGTGTAGGGACACACATTTTAAACCATATCCATTTGTCCAACTTTTTGTACATTTTTAGGTGGAATAAAAGAGAAGCCCATTGAAGAATTCTAATAAACATGCGCTACAATTGTTATTTTATAGCAAAAATTTACTAAATGGAACAAGTCAGGAGAGATGACTGGTACTCTTCAAATAGCAATATAAAAAAAATATGTCCATAGCAGAAGCCAAGCACGTTTCCGTTGCATACTTATACACAGAAAGAAAAAGCTATGAAATCGATTTCTAGGAACTGTAACTGTGCAGCAGTTTAGAGAATCTGTTCTGTATCATGCTATGTGATATTAAAAATAGACTCTATTGGTGAAAGCTGTGATAGAAATTCTATGACAGGAGGGTGAGAAGTGCAGTTTATCACTTACTATTCTGACTGAAAATGCTAAAACAAAGCCTAAAAAATGTCACCAGAGGAAAAATGCCAGAAGCAAAGTGACTACTGGCAGATTCATGCTCCTCTTCAACAAACAGCAAATCAATCATCTCTTCCCCTCGGACTTAATTAGTTGAAATCTTCAATGAATGATACCAATGAAGATGTTATACATTCGCAAATCTTCTGTTAAGGTGTTTAAAACCCATCTTAATTGCCATCCATCATGGTACACACATATATATATATATATATATATATATATATATATATAACAATTATACACACCCCTGTTAAGATGTCAGGTTTCTGTGCTGTAAAAAAATGAGACAAAGATAAATCATTTCAGAACTTTTTCCACCTTTAATGTGACCTATAGTCAGCATACACCCGCCATCATTTACAGTGCCTCTGATTAACCCCAAATAAAGTTCAGCTGCTCTAGTTGGTCTTTCCTGAAATTTTCTTAGTCGCATCCCACAGCAAAAGCCATGGTCCACGGAGAGCTTCCAAAGCATCAGAGGAACCTCATTGTTAAAAGGTATCAGTCAGGAGAAGGGTATAAAAGAATTTCCAAGGAATTAGATATATCATGGAACACAGTGAAGACAGTCATCATCAAGTGGAGAAAATATGGCACAACAGTGACATTACCAAGAACTGGACTTCCCTCCAAAATTTACGAAAAGACGAGAAAAAAACTGGTCTCGGAGGCTACCAAGAGGCCTACACAGCAACATTAAAGGAGCTGCAGGAATATCTGGCAAGTACTGGCTGTGTGGTACATGTGACAACAATCTCCAATATTCCTCATATGTCTAGGCTATGGGGTAGAGTGGCAAGATGAAAGCCGTTTTTTACGAAGAAAAACATCCTAGCCAGGCTGCATTTTGCAAAAACACATCTGAATTCTCCCAAAAGCATGTGGGAAAAGGTGTTATGGTCTGATGAAACCAAGGTTGATCTTTTTGGCCATAATTCCAAAAGATATGTTTGGCACAAAAACAACACTGCACATCACCAAAAGAACACCATACCCACAGTGAAGCATGGTGGAGGCAGCATCATGCTTTAGGGCTGTTTTTCTTCAGCTGGAACTGGGGCCTTAGTTAAGATAGAGAGAATTATGAACAGTTCCAAATACAAGTCAATATTGGCACAAAACCTTTATCTTTCTGCATGACAACAACCCAAAGCAGACATCCAAATCAACAAAGGAATGGCTTCACCAAAAGCCATCCTACTTAAGGGCGGGTCTATGAGACGCAAGCCGCACCACATGCGAGCATCAGTGTGTTATTCGCCATAGTGCGCATGCGCCAATACCCTATGCACTCAGCAATGCTGTGCACCATCTTATCTAAGAGCAAATCTATGGGAATGCTCTTATTTATGATATAAGTATACTCATGTTTAAATAATATCCTAACGTCCTATAGTGATGGTCCCAAAAAGACAAACAAACATTCCTGCAACTCAAGGATAGCTATACATATCTATTTAACCCATATGATTCCGTCACATTAACCCCTCACGGGTCTATCTCTCACCTAATACTTAGAACACTCTTAAAGGACTAGAGCACATTCATACCTTACCTATATATATTGCCCACATTTTATTCCCCATGTATTGCTGGAGACTCTGATATTAGATGGAGGCACTCCACGTGTATTAGATATAGAACTCATATATGACAGACTCAAGCATTTTAACCCCTTGCATATACATTTCACAAATTTATTCACCATCTGCTACCGAAGATGTTCATAATTATTGGCTATATTACCATATAAATTGAAGTACCCCTTGACACAGACCCTTGACGTTTCCTCTGTCCCGTCATTGGGCGCACTGACAAAAATGTCTACCTAAAATCACAGGTGGATTTTCTTATTTTTCCTTGTATTTTATCATTGTCCTCACTAAACAATGAAAGTCTAGATTCTGCATGTTATGAATCAATAACAATATCCGGAAAAAGTGCAAGGTGAAAAACAACCAACCAGCTTATAAATGACCTCCTCACCATACTTAATGTGCTCAAAATTTCACTTCAGAGCTGAAATGTTATGTGGGCAACAAAATGTTATCTTTCTTTTACCTGGATAAACTAGAAGCCTCCACAAATCATCCTCAAATGCAGAGTGACAAGAGTATTCCAACCACATTATACCTGTGAGATGCAACTCACTGTATCTTACCACAGGGAAATGTGACTGCCAGTCACTTCTGTCATGTAACAATGTACCATTTATTATCACATTTTCAGCTGCCTGCAACGTATCCCGACTGTTTGGTATATCGATGTATTTTAAGCTTACCAAGCTGAATGAGTATGATGGAAAACATGATGTGTTTATCTATCTATCTAACTATCTATCTATCTATCTATCTATCTATCTATCTATCTATCTAATATCTGTTATTCTCATGTCTATCTATCTATTATCTATCTATCTATCTATCTATCTATCTATCTAATATCTATTATCTATTATTCTTATGTCTATCTATCTATCTATCTATCTATCTATCTATCTATCTATGGCACCTCCCTGAATGCTGTTAGTCTATCAATTTCTTATCAACTACTTTGATTACGAGTTCTGTGATGAGTTAGTTTTTAAAGTTCCAAAAAGTTCCCAAAGAACTTTCCTAGAGCTTCCGCGGGCTTCCGCATCTGCACCGCGGACCCGCCATTTGCTGTCCGCAATACGGGCACGGAGCCATTACAGTCATGTGAATGGGCCCTTATATTGATGGCCTATCCTATGGTAGTGAATAGGATGGAACTGTCCCATTGAAGTTAATAGGGATCGCATTACACCTGCTTGCCACTGCAATTGCAACGACAAGCAGTGAGGAGAACACGGAGTACGAAACATCTGATCAACAAGAGTGTTGGCAGTTAGATGGATCATCCTGAGGATAGGTCATCAATATAAACACACGGACAACTCCTTTAACACCAGTGTGTGGGCATGTGCTATGTGCGCCTGCGCAGATCAATGTAACAGGGCCTGCGCTCTGGATTAGCTGAGATGCCAAGCTCCACAAAGTGAGCTTCAACTTAGCCCATGTTTAGAGGAACCTTGCAGGTGATTATTTACAGTATTTATTTATTTGTATGCAGGTTTAGTTTTATGTGACTGCACTTGATAGCACTGCATTTATGGAAAACTGATCACTTTCAAATAACCATTGATGCAGATTATACATATATTTTTTATACCGCTGTATATATACTCACTATAGATCTGTACACATGTATTATAGATATACACATTTAATGGATATTTACAATGTATTTTTTAGATCAGGATTATTGTATTGATTCATTACTTTGATTTGTATGGCTCTCTATATACCTCATACTGGCACACGTTTCATTGCTTGAGAAAGGCCTCAGAGTGTTGGGCTGAAACGTTGTATTCAGGGGTGAATAGAGCGGGTCCACCATCCTTTCACTTTACTTTGAAGAGCTGCCTCATTCTTCCATGGTAGACAGAGATAGATAGATCGATAGATAGATCGATCGATCGATCGATCGATAGATAGATAGATAGATAGATAGTGCGGAGAGTGATTTACAACGGTAAACATGCAACTATAGAACTCAACCTAACTTTTTACTACCTATTACTTGTTACTTACATAGACTGATTGTCTTGTAAATAGTTATTAACAGAGACGATAACTAACATTTCTGATAGTTAAGATCATGTAACAAAACAAATGTGTCACGTGTATGATTCGCAACTACTTGTTGCGATCATGTGACTAAGGTGGTGTCACGTGGATGATAATATTACAGTGATGTAATATGTCAGGAGGAGCGCACTGATCTCACGTAAGGGCAGAGGACGACTGGGAACGCTGTAGACATGTGGAATTAATGGGGTCCATGCTGGTTAGTGTTCATTTGGCCGATTTGTTTTTAATTACTCTTCTGATGCACAAAGATGTCTAATATTTATTATTAACACAAATTAAGTCACTTACATAAAAAAAGGTATGAAATATATATGAATTTGAGCATTATTTTTCATAAATTAATTTGCACATTGTACACGATCATGTTTAGTTGGATTTATAGGATTATATTACTGATGGAATCATGGTTTTCTTTCAATGTTTTACTATGATCAATTTCCCTGAGGGGCCTATATATATGTATATAGCACCATTATGTTCTATTACTGCTTGAGAAAAGCCCCAGTAAGAGGACTGAACCGTCGCTTTGGTGATTAAAGGACACTTTGATTTACAACCTAGAAAGTGCAGTGGAATTTCTTTATACTACTTATTGGATAAACGCTCACTTCCGAAGCACACCACTACTGGATTTATAACACGGTGCCGCTCATATTAGATTTTTATCTAGATACTGACTGAGGGACTGATTTTGGCTTAGAATGAGCTTATGATGTCAGATGACGTGGTACTTGAGGTTTAGCTTACAGGCTGTCCTTTGGAATGGAATTGACACAACATTTACTAGAACTGAAAAGAAATATCTTTTTGATCATGAACAATGTATCTAACATCCCTGATTTCTATTAACATAAGAAATGAATAAAATCAAGTAGAACAACCATGTCATAAAGCGATGCACCAAGGTCCCAGTAACATTTGTGTTGAGTGCTTGCCCTGCAGCAAGCTGTCTCTGGGAATTATTTTAGAATCCTGCCAAGTGTGTTTGTCTGGTGTAGGCATCCCGAATACTGTTCTTTGCAGTATTACATGCCCGAAAATGAGAAGACAATGCTAATTATAATTTATCAATCATGTAGTCCGTTCTCATCTTTATACAGGGTAGTATAGCTATAAAAACGAAAATCGTTACTGGGGATCATCACAACTCATTGGTGCTTTTATAGTACTCTAATTTACTTTTTTAAAGAAGCATAAAATTGTTGGCACAATCAAAGAAGAATGGGACAATGTCAAACTGAGATACTAAGAAAATAAGGACTTCCAATCCAGGTAGAGAGTGCGTAAATAGTGCCTAAAATATGCATGCTTTGCAGATGTCAGCAGAAGTCTCTCCATGAAATTGAAGGAGAAATAGGGCTGTGTATTCAGATGGGTGGATAATTTTGTAAACTTTGCAAAAAGAAAAGCTTTTGTCACCTTTTGGTCTCCAAAGACTTTTTGCTAAATAGAAACATTTCTGCTATCGGTTTAAGAAAACACTGAGTGAGTCAGCAAGAGCTACTGCGAGAAATACATTGCATACATTGAGTATAATTATCACAAAATAAAATTCAAGTCTTCTCTGTGAACTGACCTTGAAAGAGATGACTGTACTTGTTCTGTGCTGTGCTATTTTGTCTGGAGGACCGAGAAGTTTTATCTGAAAGCTGGCAACCTGTTTTTATTTGTCTGATTAACATAGGGGAAAACCGCACTTAGAAACCTTCTATTACCTAATTCTAGATGGATATATTGATAGATATCAGATATATAGATGGTTATATAAATAGCTATATAGTTATATGGTATAAGAAAAAACATATATTTATTGTAGAAAAATGAAAATAGTCTGAACACTAATCCAATAGTAGAATTTCAGATATACAAAGTTTTAGTTTACAATAAAGATGAAGTTTTACATTCCTGAATTTGCCGCTCATCTTTGGGCATGTCCATTCACCTTTCTGCGCATTTGTTGTTACATCTAACACCTTCATAATGATCTAGAATGGAGATTGTGAGCCAGGCCCTCCATCCAACATCTGTGTCTGACCTTATAAAATGTTCTGGATGAATGGCTGTAAACAATGGGCGGGCTAACGCCATATTAAAACGTATGGATTTAGAATGGGATGTTAGAAATGGTTGTGTAGGTGTAATGTAAAGGGACCTATCTCCATGAAAATGCAGTGCAATGCGCAGGTAGCATGTTATAGAGCAGGAGGAGCTGAGCAGATTCATATATATATAGGTTTATGGGGAAACATTCAGTAAAACTTGCATTTCGTTCATATAATCATTTGGTTTTCAAGCTTAGGAGTCATGTGGGCAGTCCTACTTACTGACTGACAGCTAGCTGTAGGCTTAGTCATGCAGCAATAGATGTCAATCTCTGATAGAAGAGCCCTCATGACTCCTAAGCAAAGAAAGACCAATGGGTCAAATTAATAAATTATATGTTTTACAGAGTCATCTCCCTTAAGACTATATATCCATCTGCTCAGCTCCTCCTGCTTTCTAACATGCTGCCTGCAGATTGAATGCATTTCCTTGTTCACAGGTTTCCTTTAAATGCAATACAAATGGATGACAAAGTCATACATCTTTTGGGAAAAGAAAACAAATGTTTGAAGGATCTATTTTTAGTTCTAGGAAGATAGCAAATGTTGGTGCTGGTGTTAAAATTACACTTTTGTTTTTTAAACTATTGCCTTGTTACTTTCAGAAGAGACATTGCCTAAGGCAGAGAGTTACTGTATGGAACATACAGGGTCAGCCCAAGTTTATTCCTTTCCAACTCTAACTAAAACACTGACTTTAAAATGGGATTTTCATTGACCCTTACAACCATAAAGAGAGCACAGCTTTCTGTGTTTAGGTAAGTCCGTGTTTCGAGTGGTGTTACTGTGCTATGTATAGAATTATGTTTGCAGCAGGATTGAGCCAAGAAAAGAATAGCACAGTAAAAAGAAATTAAAATTCCATGCAGTGATGATAAATTAAATTCCCTTTAGTAGACTATAGACCACTGTCTATGGCAGTCTGTAGTCTGCAAATGGATAAATACTAGCTATGATATTTGACAAAATGCACCACTCAGCACATCAAGGTGGATCCCTACTGTAATTTTAAGCATCGACACATGGCACCCACAGGCTTCACAACATTGGTGTTTATGCAGGTACTTTTATTATAGAGTACTTTCAGGCACTCTTCAACTATCCGTCTGTCCATGGATTTGAAATGTATCCACGTGTCCACATGTAGCTTGGCAAGGGCGTTCCTGAGCATCTTTGCAGGCTTAGAAGTTCCATGCTAATTAAGCGGATGCAGGAGCAAGGAGCCGGCTGTCAGTGACACAAATATGGTAAAATAAAAATAACAAAAAACAAAACCCCATATATCACCTAAAAAGGCACAAAAAATTTTCATATAAAAAACTATAGCTATCAAAGACAAATACACTTAAAAAATGGAAAAGCTGGCCGAGAAGGGGGTAAATAGCTTGGTCTTGAACTGGTTAAACATACAAATCAAGAATTAGTCAACATGAGTATATACAAGTTTGTCTAGGTCTGTGTTGTTGGTTATTGTGTTTTTTGCATACTCTACATGGTTTATGTAATAAACCTAACACAGACTGGCCAGCAGAGTTGTGCTGACATAGGAGCTGGTACTCACTAATGATGTAATTGAGGTGGGAGAATTACACCTCACTTTCCCAAATATTTACTGCCTGAGTGTTCTGCCCAGCAGGGTTAGAAAATTATTCTATTTCATTCTGTCAGGGTTTTGGTATTTCTCTAGTGTTTAATGTAGTTATAGCACCATCAAACTTTTCTGGTATTAAGTTCCGTCCTCGGGGCTCAATACCTGAAAAAAGCTGATCAGTTTTATCCTAATGCATTCTGAATGGAGAGAGATTGATTCAGTGTGCATCAAGATGTCTTCAGTTTAGTCACTGTACGGTTTTTGGACGGAGAAAATACCGCAGCATGCTGCGGTACTTTCTCTGTCCAGAATTTTGGAACACTTGCTGGAATGCCGGATCCAGCATTATTTTCCATTGAAATGCATTAATGCTGGATCCGGCCCCAAGTATTCTGGAAAAACGGATCCGGATTTACGGTCTGTGCATATACCGGATCCATTTTTCCAGATGAAAACCGGCGAGACGGATCCGGTATGGAAATGCATTTGTGAGATGGATCCGCATCCGGATCCGTCTACAAATGTTATCCGTTTGCATACAGATTGCCAGATCCGGCAGGCAGTTCCGTAGACAACGCAAGTGTGAAAGTACCCTTAAACTTCACCATCTTTGTAAAAGCATATCTGTTTTACCAAACAATCCTGTTATGCTAATCAACAACCTGCTTTATCAATAGCACACTTGTACAATCTCTCACTCACGCGCACCGCGCAGAGAGTACAACCTGTTGATCAGTAAACAAGTTAGACTACAAAGAACAGTCCTCTTATTGGGAAGACGGGAATGTTTATGCTGAATGTCAGACTGCACACTATGTGAATATTGAAGAAGACAGAACACCGAGTGTTGTTGTACCCTGTGTCTCCATCCAGCTCTGATTTGAGATGTTCTCAGTTGTTTCTGAGTCTGACACTTTGCTACATTTCTGTACTTCTACCTGGTTGTGAAGTCTGATATGTGATCTCAACATTTTTACTGACCTCCTCTGTGCCATGCTACCTGACCTTTGAATAGGATCCCTGCTGTGGAGGCCACACCAGCAATCAGTGAAACCTCAACATTGTGTTTTGAGATCTAACGTTTTTTGTTGTACTTCTACTGCATGGCGCAGTTGCAGGTACTGATAAAAAACATGTATGTGACAGGTTATACTCCTGTTGGATCAGAGGAAAGGATTTAAATCCCTGAGCAGAGAAAACATATTGGATTGGAGTGTAGTAACACTTTCTTCCATCCAGGCTGCAATAGAGTTAGAGAGTTTAGGTAACCAAGAAGTTGACCAAATGAATGTATACACAATATATCCCAAAATTATGTGTCCATAAGGGCCAATGTGGCCAGAGTTCGGGAGTTAACCTGAAACACAGATTATTAGTGTGAAATTAATTATTAGTAATACAGAATACCCTGTCATTAAAGCAAACATTTCCCCAGCCCTTAAGATATTGAATTTGAGAGGCATACAGATATAGCAGGGTTAACACACAAACTTCTTGAAACAAAAGCCAGTGAAAAGCAATTGAAGGTGTTTGCCTAATGCATTTAGTTTAGATAACACGTCTCATAAAGCTTGCGTGTTAACTCCACTACTTCTGTAGACATAAATCTCTGGATTAGGTAGTGCTAGGCCCCCTTCATCTGTACTTTACTGCAAAGTTTCAAGTCTGATCCAGTGGAGGCCCTGTTTCCAAATTAACTCTCTAAATAAATTTTAAGTACAAAAGCTGGGGTACCCAGATCATTTTCAGCAAATTAACCCTGCTGATCACTAAAATTGGGAGTTTACACCAAAGTGATAATTTATGCTGAAATTTATCTAGCAGTGGTAATAAACTGAGAGATTCATAGCTGTTTACATGGGCAGTTACACGCCTAAATAGCTGAATAGGGTCACCCATTTTAGAGAGAAAGTAGACTTGAGGCAATGGATCTGCCAGTATTACAGTGGATTTGGTCCAGTTAATTGTTACACCAGAGTATAGGCCAAATTCATTAATAAAAGACATAATGTTCATTTATATAAAAGTTGTCTCCATGAAATGAATTGGCCCCTAAGTCTCTTTCAGATAGTATTGCCCAGGGAAATGGTCATTCTACACAATCAAAAGCCTTAGCAAAGTCTAGGAAACATACCACGCCAGAACTAGCACAGGCAGGAGGAATCTGTAGATTAATAAAGAGCCACCTAAGGTTGATGGACATAGTCTTAGACAGCATAAATCACATCTGATCAAGATGGATAACAGAAGTAATAACCCTAGATAAACAGTTCCTCAGAACTTTAGCTACAATTTTAACATCTACGGGAAGAAGTGAGATATGATAGGTCTATAGGAGTCCGGAATCAGAGGGCCCTTCACAGGTTTTAAAAGCACCACAATTATATATTTCTGCATTAATGATGGGAAAAAGTAATGTGTCATGGAAGCATTGAAAACATCCAGGAGATTTGGTAGTATTACATTCCCTAAGTGTTTAAATACCTCCACAGGCAAATCATCTGACCCTGACGCCTTCTTATCAAGCATGAACTTAACCGCCTCTGTGAGTTTATTAAGTGTCAGGGGAGCATATAAGCTACTTTTGTCCTCCTGAGAAAAATATGGAGGTGAGATCTTATTCAAATATGAAGAAATCTGTTATAAAGACATATTGCATTTGGAGGCATATAGGGAGGCCTAATATTGTTGAAAGACAGGCAAAATATCAGCAGAATCAGATATAGCCATTCCTTCCTCAGTATGAATGCATAGAATATAAGAGGAGCTAGATTGGGCATTGCTAACATGGCTAAAAGATGGCCTTCTCTTTTTATCCCTCCTTAAAATAACGTTGTTGCATAAAGGACTTCTTAGGCTCCATTCACACGTCCGCAATTCCGTTCCGCATTTTGCGGAACGGAATTGCGGACCCATTAGTTTCAATGGGGACTTTATAGGAAGCTACTTCGAGAAGGTGGGTGGTATAGACATTTTGTGCTGTCTCTGAATTATCTAAACAAGAACAAATGGCATCTCCAAGAGATTTAGTCCAACTCTTTACTTTATGAATTTTCTGTATTAGAGAGCCTTGAACCGAGGCATTTATCACGTCCCAAACAATCCCAGAGCCAATATTTATGTCAAAATAGTATCCAATATCCAAAGTCACCCTTTCCAGTGATACTATTTTAAGCCAATGTGGGTTAAGATTCTAGAGCCCTTTAGAGTGAAAAGTGGGACAAACAAAGGTACAGGTAACAAAATGGGGAGAGTGATCAGATAGACCTGTAGTAAGACAGTCCACCTATGTAACCATGGGTAACATTTCAGCATTCCCCAAGTTCATGTCAATTCTGGAAAAGGAAGTATAAAAACTGGAGTGACAGGAAAAATTACAAACACCCGAGTTCCTAATCTGTCATAATTCAAGTCCTCTAGTAAGCAGCCAAATTATGTATAGGGACAATTAGCTAAAGCGGACAGGCCAGTAAACATATCCAAATATGGGTGAATATACCCATTAAAATACCTCAATATAATGGTTGGGCACGCAGGGGCTGAGGACACAAAAGCCACTACCTTATTAATCATGCTACCATCATATGGAGGAGGGATGTAGACTCCAGCCAAGATACAGACAACATGATATATCTGACACAATAACCAGACATATCGTTTTTGGAATCGTAACACTTACTTCTCAGGATAAGGAAGAATAAACAGAATGATAAGCTGAGCCTATCCAAGAGAGATTCATGCTCTGCAATTTTTCTCTCACTGCGTCTCCTGAAGACACACAATACAGGGCAGATATGCCTTAACATATCTATCTAAGTGGGATCACCCAGACCCCTAACATTCCATGTAAAGAAACTAACCTTACCTGCCATAATGACAGATGGCAGATATATGATCCAACAGAGTATATGTTAAGTATAGCAGCAGAAGTTGCCAAGAAAAACAAATGGCTACATGGTTACAGAACATAGGACCCACTGTGCAGGAGAACAAACCCTAAAACTAAGAAAACAAATAAATGCAAAAACATCAGTCACCCCCCCCCCTCCCTAACAGCTGAAGGGTGGGGGTAAAAGTCTTCCTTGTAGAGAAACATATTATGAACAAATATTGCCAGAAGCAGTTCCTGCTATTCCTATCAAATGGATGGGTGTTTACTTGTATGGAACGGGAGAATGACTTTCCCAAGCGTAATAAAACAAAGTTCCATTTGGTAGGTTTCATATTACAGCTCAGCATAGTGCGACTTTAGGATTTTCAAAAAAATGAGTCTCCCGTGAGAAACAACTCTCTGACGGGCTGTGTATGATATAGCATATGGCACTTGAAGATTTCTCAGCCATTTCTTGATATCCAAAATAAAGTGCAAGTTTCTTCTGTATGACATGAAAAATCTAGCTAAAAAGCAATAGTGTTGCCAGCAATAGAGAAATCTTGGAGGTCCTGCACTTTCCTAAGTATTATATCTCTATCATGATAGTGTAGTAGTTTAACCAACACTGACCATGACAGAGCTCCAGGTGTCAAAGGTCTTGTGAGCACACTGTGTGCTCTCTCCACAGCAAACAAAGGAGATAACACAGTCTTGCCAAATATATTGAGTAACCATTTTTCAAAAAACTAGTAAGTTGTGTAATTCTGCCTTTTTTGGCATTCCAACTAGTCAGACATTGTTCTGACGGAGGCAGTTCTCAAGGTCAACTGCTTTGGCTATTAAGACGGGTATAGTAGTATCATGCTTCGTAGACTGCTGGTCTTCTATATCACTGATTCGGCCTTCTACACCTGGGTCCCCAGATTTAGTAAGCTTCACAGCATGAAACACATCCCTGAGAGTAGGCTCTGGGTCATCAGCAGGCGAAGGAGACAGCTTGGGGTCGCCCATAACAGACAAAGAAACTGCAACATCATCATCTTCCTGGGCCTTCAGGTAAGGCACCATTTTACCTCCCTCCTCATGGCAGACCTGAAAGCAGGTAGGTTGTGTTTCCTTGGCAGCTGACATAGCCTTTTTTCCACCACATCAGGCACTAAAAGATTTAAAATGCTGATACAATTTACCCAAGTGCTCCGCTGTTTTGTCAGTATGTTTGGAGGTGCACAGTCCAGTCGCAGGAGTGTGGGCACTATATTGTAGTTCAGTATCCTCTGAGAGAGGAGCTTCGATATGGCATCTCCATAGTTGCAGCTTAGATTGCACTCGAACACAGAGTTTGAAGCTTGTCATCCACAAGTAAGTGCTCAGTAGCTGTATAGCTCAATGTAGTTTGCCCAGGAACAGGATACTAGATCAAGGGGAAGTAGTAGAAAAATCTACATGTGGCGGATCACTCAGACATCCAGACCACACCCACTTTGACTTTGAATTCTGGCTGCACATTAGCAACTATATTGCCTTTGCCTGCTGGTTCCTGCAGTGCAATAGCTGCTGACTAGAAATTGTCCTGCGGGAGAGCAACATGAGGCAATCAGTCAATCAACGGTATAGAGGGTCCCATATCTGTCTTCATAACATGGCAATCTTATAGAAATCTACTGTATGTTTTTCTATGTTATTATCATAATCAGCCTGGCTACACAGAGAGATGGGTGATGCCAGCACTGTGCATGAATATGGAGCATGGGCTTGGAAGACACGTACTGCAGCTTTTGTCTGCATGAGTTTAAGAAAATATAGATTATTGTATTCATGACTTGACATGCTTAAAGAATACGGTGTGCTACTGGAAGTGTTATTTTGCAATATGAAGGGAAGAGCTACACAACAAGATAAAATATCATGATGAAACCAGTGAAAAATGAGGAAGGAAAAAATAGAATAACATTTTGAGAGCTGAAAACTAATACTTCAAAAGAGAAGTTGTGGGTAAGCATCAGGATTTACATCTACAATCTCTCACAGAGGACAGCATGTTCCACTCCTTAAACCTAGCAGCAGTGGCATGCAAGGGGGGTGCAAGGTAGGAGGCAGTCTGTCCTGGGTGCCAGCTCTCGGGGTGGGGGGGGGATCGGACACAAATAGCACTTCCATCAATATAGATGGAAGCTCTCATTGCTACATCACCCGGGAGGTGGCGGTCCTTTCACTTACATACCTCTCAGCTCCCTGCGCTACTTCCCTCCTCCAGGTCATCTGCCCCTTGCTTCACCATTCAGCCCTGGAGGTACTCCCAGACTATGTAGGAGGAGCCTGGAAATCTGCCTGTGCCTGTGCTGCAGCATGATCTGTGCCTGAGGGAAGTGCTGGAGGGGATCTGATCATCAAGAATGGGAAATTTTTTATTATGAAGTATACTAACAAATAGGTGGTATAAACTTGACTAGACAGTATAAAGATGCACTATATGTATCATCAGCCACTATGATAAATTATGCACATTTTAAGACTGTCCATGTTTACATCTAGAAAAAAGAAGGTTTCTACACAAACATAGAAGAGGATTCTTTACGGTAAGAGCAGTGAGACTATGGAACTCTCTTCCTGAGGAGAAGGTGATGGTAAACTCACTAATAGAGTTCAAGCGGGACCTGGATGCATTTCTGGAGTGTAATCATATAACATTATTAGATTTCTGGAGAGGGGTTGTTGATCCAGGGAGTTATTTTTTGCCTGCCTCTGGATCAACTTGCAAGATAACAGGCTGATAAAGGCTGGATAGACAGATGTCTTTTTTTTGGCCTAAAAAACTATATTACTGTCACGCTTAGGTGTGGGAGGGAAAAACCACACAGAGCATAGGAGGAAAGGGGGGAACAAGGAATCAGGCCTGAGAACTAGGGAAGGAAGATGGACACCTTCTAGTGAAAACACTAACCAAAATCCTAAATGACTACCAGTTTGAACAGACCCCAAAGGTAGGTGAGTTCATATGCATGAATACCTAGAGTCCTATCTAGCCCTATAGGACCCTGGTACTAATGGCAGGGACGAGACATCTGTTCCTCCAAAAGGAAGCATGAACAGGCCTAATACAAACAATAGGAAATTGCAACACACAGAACGCAAACAAAATACAAAAGTGAAAGGGTCTATAGAAGCACCAGGAACTAAGCCGAGATCCAACCACAAACTATCCACAGGCACAGAAGCTATAAACCGCACAGCATTGTGGGAGAAGCAACTATAAATAAGGAAGGTTAAATGACCACATTAGCAACATCTGGAGGCAAGGGATGTGGCCATTACCAGACACAACAGAGACGCCAAAAGATCAACAAGGAAAACCTGTCAGATCAAACCACGTGTTCCCAGTCTCACACATCTTCTGCCATTTACTGTCGCCGGGACGTCCATATGTCTTAGGACGTCCGTGACAGTTACTATGTTACAAATTAGACAGTATTAGTAAATGTGGGCCAGTGTGTATACAATACAAAATAGTAGGGCAGATTTACTAAGCTACATGTGCCAGATGTGGCTCAATTTGCAGAAAAAAGTGGTGTACATACAGTACTTGTGAACTTGTGTATTACTCGTTTTAGACATTTTTTGCACCTCCCTAGACTAGGGGTCATGAGTGACTCAGAGAGGGAAGGGAATACATATGCGTATGTTACCTATTATATTTATGTTTAATGCACAGCATTCATAAGAACTGTTCCTAATCCATGTGGCAGGATAGATTCTGCTTCTTCAGGTGACACTGAGATCAGCTATACTTCATTGACTCCAAGACCACAGCTGCCCAAAGGTGTGTTAAATATCCCCACACAAAAGATGCATAAATGACATTTTCTCTAATATAAAGTCTCCTACCTGTGTTTTATTCAGCATACACAGCAGTATTCTTGTATATAAATATTAATGATGGGTTATTAAAGGGCTTCTTTTAATGACCATTGAGGGAATTGCAAATTATGCTAGTTTTTATTGCTAGAGATATAACAGTCGTCATAGAAACACTGAAATTTCTGGGAAATAAGAACTGCATGTCCCATGCAGACACTTGTCGTACATGCGGTACATCCTCTGAACTCGCTATGTATTTGGAAGTAAAGCAATACAGAACAGAATGCAGCCCTTAATTACTGCTCTACCTGGTTATGTATAAAAGTTAAAAAATTGTTCTGTGTTAAGTTGGCAACATTTTTTCTGGTAGGAGTAGCTCATTTTTTATTTTATTTGTACAGTGTTTTTATATACCTCAGCATTGTAGAGAGATTGTCATCACACAATGATAGTATGGAAACATATGATTTATTGCACTGTATATGGATGCAGAGGGATTATTTATGAGAGAGATACTATTTATAATTTTGGTGAATTGATTGATCGCTGGAAGGATTAAGTTCATCTGGTTCAACCTATTATCCTGCAGTGTTGGTCCAGAGGACAGAAGGTGCATAATATAAGAGGAAAACCATTTTCAACCTCCATTATGAATCAGAATAAATCTCTGGATCAACAACCCATCTCGGAAGTCTAATACAGATATCTCATAGTAATATGTGTATATATATATATATATATATATATATATATATATATATATATATTGAAAAATATCAGGCGAGCACTCATATGCGTACTAGGCAATATATATTCAAACAAACTCTTTATTGTAATAAAATTCATGTAAAATCAATAGTTTGAATATATGTTGCCTAGTATATGAGTGCTCGCCTGATATTTTTCAATTTTAAACCCCTTTTTCACGGACAGAGGGTGCCCTCCAACAGAGCTAGCAGCCCCATACCATAGCGGATCGGGAGTAAGGCACCCTTAGATTACTTTTGTTCATATATATATATATATATATATATATATATATTTTTTTTGAGAGGCATGTCGGCCTTGGCTGAATTCATTTAATAAATCAGCCACTACAATGCCCTGGTGCAAAGATGGGAGCAGATAAAAGGTTTGCCATATTGACCAATTTAATTATCAATTTGTCTATAGGTTTCAGGTACTATGAGTTCATTTGGATATATTAATACATTTGTATTGTGTATTAGCTCTTTAGCATTGATCAACTTACTATGGCAGATACAAAGGCTTTCGGTTTCACTAGAATCCACTGCAACTGTAGATGGTTTTCATGTACCATTGAATGCCAAATATCTATCTTCCAAAAGGGTATGGTGAATCCAATAACTTTACGGTTATTTGAATGCACTATCTTTTACTACCTACTACAGTACTTTATATGGCATGGATGTTCTTTTCTTTATGTTAGGTATATTATTTTTTTGGAGCATTATCAGGACTTAAACACCTTGGTGCTTACTCTAACAGGATTGCTGTAGCCTCCTCCTCGTCCCTCCTTGGGTGTCCTCCTCTCCTCTTGTCTACAGCACACTGAGTGTCTAATAAACATATAAATACACATGATTACATGTGACTACATATTGCTTAATGCATTCCTACTATATGTAAATATTGTCTTCTACGGAAACACTTTCCCAGGGCCAGGTAACACTTCCCTTTTACACAGGCCAACATAGCAGCCAATTATTGGGAACAACCGATTTGTTCTTAATAAGTGCTTGCTCATCAGAGGAAGTGAAAGCTGCATTTACAGGCAGCAATCATCTCCTCTGCATGAGGAAGAGCGATTGCTGCTGCGATCACTCGTCCCCATAGAGAATCAATGCTTCTGGGCAGCAGGTAGCTGTTTAGACAGGACGTTCTCATATGCAGAAACAATGATTTAGGTGCGCACATTGACAATGCTTTCACTCAACGAAGGAATGTCTGGTCCTAAAAATTTCCCTTCTTGATGATTGCACTAATCCTTAGACAGTTAAAAATGTTTCCTTTCAAAGTATTCACACCCAAAACACTGCATGAACTAGACCAGTAATGGTATTTTTATTTTTTTACTAAATTCTGATCACCTTTGTTAAACTTATTCAGAAATATAGGGAACTATAGCAACCTGTAGGTGAACCTCAAATATTCTGAAAGTATTCCTTTAAACTTACAAAAACTTACTAGGAAATCATGCATCTTATTTCATATTAATGATGTTGTGTTGTCATTAATAATATAATCAAACCTGAAACGCAAAGAAGAAAAGTTTGTTCTTTCCTTGAAATAATTTTGTTTCCATAACAATTGCTATGTACATGTTGCTATGTTAGTCTAATAATGGTTTCAATGGTTTCAATATTCAACTCCTTTACAACTATCTCTTTTAATTCTTTAACATATTACATGCTTCTTATCTTGCTCTTCTAATATTATAGCACATTTACAAGCAGATCAAATTATTCCTGCTAATAAAAAATTGCTCATACTTCATTGATTACTTCCACCGTCCAACGAAAGCACAAGCATTCCAACCGCTGCATTCTGCATAATCTTATTTTTTCCATGCGTAATTCTAATTAATTCTATTCGCTTAATGATGCAAAACATTTTCATGAATATTCAGGCTTTTTAGCTTTTAAGAAATTTATCTTTTACTTCTGGGATTAATCAGTTTGCATTTATTTTTTTATTTAATCTTTAAAATGTCCTTTACATCTGGGTTATTTGCTCACCTAACATAACTGCAAGGCTTTTGTTTTTATGTGAGGTGTTCTAGTCAAAGATTTTAGAACGGGCAAATGAATTGCAGGGAACTGTTGGCTGAAGAATAAGAAAATGCAATGTTGTAAAAACCTTTAAAATAGCAGTCTTTTTTTTTTTTAAATAGTATGCACTCCTTACAGTAATAATAGGATAAAACTACTAAGTGATCATGGATAGGCATGTAGGCTGAAAATACTGTCAGGTCCACATGCAGTGGGGTAACTATATGAGGTGTAGACGTAGCATTGCATCTGGGCCCTGGTGCTTGAGGGGGTCCAAATATTCTTCCACCACATTCAAAGGCACCAGTATTATCCATGATAATTATAAACTGATTTTGGCTATAAAAAATGCTCATAAACTGCTTTATGTGAACCCAGCTTAAAATTTGCCATGCACATTTAATAGTTGTTGGCCAAATGCTCACACAGCCAAAACACATATTCCTTCCAATACCCCCTCCCAAAAGTGCATGTGTTCTAAATGGGATAGTGGAGTAAGCTGATGCCAGACAGATTAGCCTAATGTCTATTACATATTAGTCCTGCGGAAATTTGTAGATTCGGCAAACATAGGTTGTTCGAGTCATTCAAAAATAACCTGAAAGTAATCAGTTTATTCCCTCTTCCGTCATAACTTCAAATTCTCCTGTTGGGCTTTGTTTTCTTGGCTGCAGTCACAACATGCCTGTATAGCCCATATGACTGCTGCGGCCAATCACTGGCCTCAACAGCATACAGAATGAGACAGATGACAACCAGAGCAATCATGAGTATTGATCCTATTTATCACAATTCTTGGCTTTGGAATTCATATAATCTCTTTAATATTCATGGTCACCCTTCAGATACTTTTTTTTAATAATTAGGAGCCCATTATATAGAGTTCATTTCCAATTCCTATAAAAAGTGTATAGACTATATACTAATGTACAAATGTAACCCGGCTGTTTTATGGTAAATACTGCAGACCAGAATTTATTAAAGGCTGTAAGTCCTGGTGTATGACATTTGTAAATTGCCATTTTTCACAATAATTTGCAACTCTACCCAATTTTGTGCTCTTTTCATTTCAATCAAACCACCCTGCCTCATAGGTTTGCAACTTAAGGAATCAGAATATAGATCCACTGGAGGTTCTTTAGCACCATGTGTCTTCATGGCCCAAGGGCTAAAGGACAGGGTCCAAATATCTATGAGTCATTGTGGGTGAAATGTCTATTCCAAGCTTTACTTGACAATCATACGGAATAATTACCAAGATGACCATGAACTTCTCAAGTCGATTGGATCATAACATCTACCCATACTGCACAAGCTCTGCAACCACTTGCCATTTGCTGCTACTAAAAACAACGGATCTTCTTCTAATTTTGATTGGTATAGAGCAGGATGAGCTAGAGAGTTTTTTTGTGGAAAGAGTCTGTATAATTTCAACCTGAATGAAATTCTTGCTCTTTCTATGTTTAGACATCCAGTGGGTGGTCTAACATGACTGACAACTATTTCCATACGCACATACAGGGAAGTCTGCCCTTAACTGGGTAGGGCTGCCCACTGGACTCCTATTCATAGAAAGATTGAAATAAAAAATTCTGCTTGGCACTACCTGACAGGTTCTCTTAAAATTAAACTAAAACCACACATAGCATAATGGTATGCTCAAATGGCTTCATAGTAGTGTGGAAAAATACGATGAAGAATTGGCATCATAAATGCGAAATTCTGTGTGAAGATTAGCCCAATGCACTCGGCTATTCCACATGTGGTGACAAGCTACAGTTTGACACCAAAAATGGACATGTCACTTTCTGATTCGGAAAAAAAAACTGTGTCGTATAGATAGCAATGCAAACTATCATTAAAAATGATGGGACAGAGATTCAATAGGAATTTTTCAGAGTTTTGTAGGGAATGCATGTCAAACTCCTCCTGAAAAAACAAAAAACAAACACTGTGTGAAAATACACTTATAGTAGTGCACCTATCCAATCAGTGTAAAAAGTTGAAACATCCCTTTAAACCGCACCCACTGTTCACAGCTCTACCTCAATAGAAAAACCAAACAGCCAAACACTAATGAATTGCATAAAATATTATATGTATTGAATACAAACAAGTACATGGAAGTTTTAACCTCTTTCCGACCGCCTAACGCAGGATTGCATCCTGCGGGCGGTCGGTTCATTTCTCTTTGACGTGTGGGCGCGTCATCTCGCGAGACGCGAGATTTCCTGTGAACGCGCGCACACGCGTGCGCGCGTTCACAGGATCGAATTGGGGAGAAGTTAAACTACAGCCTGCAAGCGCTGATCGTGCGCTGGCAGGCTGTAGAAGTTAAAAAAAATGGCATATCAGACGCTGTTTTGTTAACAGCGTCTGATATGCTTGCTGTTCATTCCTTTGGTGGTCCCTTTTGCTTGGGACCACCAAAGGAAACTTTTGTAAGTGCACCAATCACCACAGAGACCCCCCCCATCCATCCCCCCCACCTCCGTCACTGATTAACCCCTGATTAACCCCCGATTAACCCCTGATCACCCCCTGTCACCCCTCTGTCACTAATCACCCCCCAGTAAGGCTCATTCAGACGTCCGTATGTGTTTTGCGGATCGATGGATCCGCAAAACACGGACACCGGCAATGTGCTTTCCGCATTTTGCGGATCCGCACATTGCCAGAACTATATAGAAAATGCCTTTTCTTGTCCGCAATTGCGGACAAGAATAGGACATGCTCTATCTTTTGTGGAGCTGCGGCCGGATGTTTGGGGGCCGAAACCCGGAAGTTTGTGGCCGCAGCTCCGCAAATGCTGATGCGGCGAGCGCATAGTGTGCTCTCTGCATCACCGCCAGCCCCATTCACACTGAATGGGTCCGCATCTATTCCACAGAATTGCGGAATAGATGCGGACATTTTTGCGGATGTGTGAATGGGGCCTTACTATTTTTTTTTTTTTTGCACATTTTTTGGCAGAGATTTTTTCATCCACATTGATCGATGCGAATGAGGAAATCTGTGCCGTTCATTTTTTTTTTTTTGCACATTCTTTGGCAGAGATTTTTTCATCCACATTGATCGATGCAAATGAGGAAATCTGTGCCGTTCATTTTTTTTTTTCATCCCAGAGGCTGAACGGAAAAAAAAAATCTCATTACCCGTATGCTCAATATAAGGAGAATCGCAGAAACTCCTAATGCTGGCCATACGTGTAATGATTGCGGAGACCCTCAAATGCCAGGGCAGTACAAACACCCCACAAGTGACCCTATTTTAGAAAGAAGACACCCCAAGGTATTCCGTGAGGGGTATGGTGAGTTCATGTAAAATTTTATTTTTTGTCACAAGTTAGTGGAATATGAGACTTTATAAAAAAAAATATATATATCAATTTCCGCTAACTTGTGCCAAAACAAAAAAAATTTCTGTGAACTCTCCATGCCCATCACAGAATACCTTGGGGTGTCTTCTTTCCACAATGGGGTCACATGTGGGGTATTTATACTGCCCTGGCATTTTAGGGGCCCTAAAGCGTGAGAATCTAAATGCGTAAAAATGCCCTGTGAAATACTAAAGGTAATCATTGGAATTTGGGCCCCTTTGTGCATTTTGGCTGCTAAAAAGTGGCACACATGTGGTATCACCGTACTCAGAAGAAGTAGGGCAATGAGTTTTGGGGTGTATTTTTATATATACCCATACTTTGTGTGAGAAATATCGTTGTAAATGACAACTTTTTAAATTTTTTTATACAAAGTTGTCAGTTTACAGAGATATTTCACTCACGCAACATGGGTATATGTAAAAATGCACCCCAAAACACATTGCCCTACTTCTCCTGAGTACGGCGATACCACATGAGTGACACTTTTTTGCAGCCTGGGTGCGCAAAGGGGCCCAAATTCCAACGAGTACCTTTAGCTTTTACATGGCTGCTCACAATTTAGCCCCGCCCAAAATGCCAGAACAGTAAACACACCCCACAAATGACCCCATTTCGGAAAGTAGACACCCCAAGGTATTCGCTGAGGGGCATAGTGAGTCCGTGGGAGATTTTATTTTTGCCAGAAGTTAGCAGAAATGGAAACTTTATTATTTTTATTTTTTTCCTCAGAAAGTGTAATTTTCCGCTAACTTGTGAAAAAAAAGTAAATGATACATGAACTCACCATGCCCCTCCACAAATACTATACTATCCTGGCATTCTAGCACCTGAAGAAACATGACAGGTGCTCAGAAAGTCAGAGCTGCTTCAAAATGCGGAAATTCACTTTTTTGCACCATAGTTTGTAAACGCTATAAATATACACTTATTGAATTTTTTTTTTATCAAAGACATGTAGAACAATAAATTTTGCTAAAAATTTATATAGAAATGTAGTTTTTTAAAAAATAATTTACAACAGAAAGTGAAAAATGTCATTTTTTTGCAAAAATTTCGGTCATTTTTGATTAATAGCAAAAAAAGTAAAAATGTCAGCAGCAATGAAATACCACCAAATGAAAGCTCTATTAGTGAGAAGAAAAGGAGGTAAAATTCATTTGGGTGGTAAGTTGCATGACGGAGCAATAAACAGTGAAAGTAGTGTAGTGCAGAATTGTAAAAAGTGGCCTGGTCATTAAGGGTGTTTAAGCTAGGGGGGCTGAAGTGGTTAAAGGGACACCCCTATCAAAAACATTTTTATCATATATTAAAAGCCTATATGTAAATATGCTATGTATTTATTTTTTTTAACAAAAATGGGTGGGTGATTTTACGGATATAATTTTTTAATGTCACTCCATGTATTCTACTTCCTGCCCTGGCTCTCTTATGTTTGGTCTTTTAGAATAGCAAACGGTCTTGCTTGGCTTTCTTAGTCAGATCATTCACTGCGACCAGAGAGGGAAGGAGATGAATGACTCAATTGGAACATCTGATAAGCATCTGATAAGTATCTGATATGTCCAACGCTCTCCTATAGAGATCTATCTCTAGGCCTATGAGGAAAACAATATGGCTGTCATGCTGTTACCCCAATTCTATTAATCTACTAGTATAGGAACACAACATTTTCCCCTCTCAACAGCAGTAAACTAACAATTGGTTACCTATCTATATAGGGATTTTATCTCTCTGTGCCGAACAATATTTTGTATTACATTTTCAATCAATGATATAGTACTACTGAAATGAAAAATAAAAACAGCCAAAAATACTTAAAACTTAGTAGTCTATGAATATTGAGTTTAAAAATACCCCTTTCTTATGGCAGTGTCCCTTTAAGTGAGTCATTATTTAATTACCAGACATTGTAAAATGATTGCTTCAAATCTCAGTGGGGGGCATGTGCTTTGGAGGAAAAACATTGTCTACCATGTGCATATTATCAGAACACAGCATGTATACATATCATACAATATAAACCTGCAGCGCCTAATAAAGCAGATTACTTGTGTAATACATACACAGTTTTGTTTTATCACACTGCATATCCATTAGCATCACTGTCATTATTTTAGAGCTTCATCTTTTTTTTACATTTTATCCTTATGCATATTTAATCTACCAAATTATTTTGAACAACCAAATATTCAAATTATTCTAGCATCAAATTAATCTACCAATAAAGTTTTTTCATGGAAACTCTAATCCATTAGTAGCTGTGGATTTAGAGCAACATACTGATATATCCTAGCACTTAAGGAGATCTTTCCTCTACATCGCCATGTTGCAATCTACGCTCGCAACTATGCACGGACTTCAGACCGAGGCCTGGCACGCAAGGCCTCAAGTGCAAGCGCACAGCACTACCCCGGACGCGTGTATGCTTTATCTGGGCACCACTCACAATCATACAGCATGGCGTCCTCCTGGCGTGCTAATGCACACAATTCCCAGCAGCCATCATAATCAGAACAGCACTTGATGTGGCAACGAGTAACACATGTTCTCAGCTACTCCCGATTTGCTTCTGTATTTATCTACTGTTTATATATCAATGTATTTTAATGCTTCAATACAGAGATATTGCACCTTAACATAGGATGGCCAGTTTTTAACCACCTAGTGTTAGCATAAGCCGGTTAATAACAATATGGAACCTATCACGGATCTGCATAGATCAGAATTAGTAACCACAACCACTAGATGCCTGACAACAATATTTGATGTTTATGTGACAGATTGTGTACACTCTGTTATGCTTTTTGGTTCTCTCAGCTTGTGATGACATAAGATACATGTACCAACTATGGATTGGGACTTAGTGTGCGTAATATGAAGATTCAAGGTCCCACAGATATTTTATAAGATATACTAGCATTATGTCAAGACGATATATGTGCAGATGCTGCATAATAACTATGTATATGAGTAATTTGCCATGACGATTTATGTATAAAAATGCTGTGTAAAAATGCTGTATACTAATTGTATGATTTTATATGTTTTATGCCTCAGTTTGATAAAGGCCCTACAGGTCGAAACGTCACATTTGAGCCGCATATCAAATAAAGAAACTCACAGATCAAATTCATCTACTACCATTACTGGAGTTTTAATTCTAATATATATATATATATATATATATATGTATATATGGAAAAAGAATGGACTGCACTCCAATTCGTAATCCAAAGGTGTAAAAACTTTTATTGACCCATCGGGTGGCACAGGTGTGATGTTTCGGCTCACATGAGCCTTCCTCAAGCGGCTTGTGTCAATGTCGCACTTGTGCCACCCGATGGGTTAATAAAAGTTTTTACACCTTTGGATTAGGAATTGGAGTGCAGTCAGATCTTTTTCTTTTTATATTTTGGGACAATACCTGGAGCCCGGAGTTGGACATTGCACCCGCTGTGTTACCTTTGTGGATGCTGCTGCCTGTGTTTTTTTCTAAACTATATATATATATATATCAAGTGTAGGAGAGGTTATGGTCAACATCTAAATAAGATTATAGTATATTAAAAGGGTCTCATAAAAATTAGTCCACATTTTTCACACCACATGGATCTGAATTCTTTTGTATTCAATAAAATCTATCATCTACAGTATATCTGTACCTAATAGATTTTATTGAAGACACTCCATGTACAGTATATCTATCACTGAAGCAGGTATAGCAATGCCTGCTGTTTGTTCTTTTCCTTATTTTTCTGTCTACCTCAGTAACATTGCTGAGGGTGGCCACACAAGCTCAGTTCTATCCTTCAATTGCCACCAGCTTTATCTTTTGTTATGAGCTGTAACAGTTACAGAGAGAGAGCTGCGCCAGAAAGGACACACCTTATGAAAAAGCACATGGCCCTTGAACTGCCAGGATGTACAAAATCCAAAATAGCAATGAATGGGGAGATATCTGGATCCATGTGATTTACAAGGCTGTTTTTCACTTTGTTAGAAATAGATTGTCATGTACTCTATGATGTCTGATTTTTATTTATGTTACTTATGGGACAACTCCTTTTAGTCGCCTATCCAATTCGATTTAAGTCTGAGTAAATGATAGCCTCTCCCTCTCGCTTTGATTATCCAGGATCAACTGACACAAAATTGTGATTCTAACGAATCAGAATTTTCTGAAATTTTGGGTTGAATTCCCAAATGTGTGAATTAATTTGCACATCTCTAGTCCCCATAATGCTGAGATATCGGCTCAGTAGATCTGTGGTCGTGCTGATATACTTGGCTGCAGCATGGGTATAATAGGGTGCCTGTGATATGTTTGTGTGAAACATGTACATGGGAATCCACCTTAGGGTGGGTTCACATCACGTTTAATGCCTCTGTTTGACGTTTACACATTGTATATGTTAAAAGAATGGGAAAAAGGTGATGTGATTCCACCCTTACTTTGTGAGGTCCAACAGATGTAGGTGATGTAAGTGGACATAATTTGTGCACAGAACAGGAGAATATGTTAGAGCAATAAAAATAGGTATAATGGGAACCATTTCTAGAGCAAATATGATGTGATATGCCCTTTCTATGTCGTCAAATATAATGTGTGAAACCTACAAAACACAACTTATCTTATCAAAAGAACAAAGTTTTAATACATGCTCATAATTAGTCTGCTTAATTAAGAAGATGAAACATTGGCAGAAGCTTTTTTATGAAAGCTCTGGTGAAGCGATAAGATATGGACAGGATTGCTGAAGTGTTTACTCATCCAGCAAGGAAAAAAAAAATAGAAGAGCTTTTTGATTTTCCTCATCTCCGCCTCCCGGCCCCCTCCCAATATTCAGGGATGGAAGAGATTCAATCTCTGTGTAGAATTTATTTGAACATTGCTACGGCATGTCTGGAGCTGGCCATCAGAAAATTAACACAGCAGTTTTATTTCCTATTTAAATTCTGCTTTGTATTTCCAATTACTAAACGATTATTTATTTATTCGCTTGCTCTCTTGAGTCTGTAGAGAAATATGGGAAAATGGGCTTAGTGAACATTTACAAATGCGCAGGCGACCGTAATAGAAAAATTGTCGGATTCAGATCATATTTGTGTAAAACACAAACTGAATGAAATTTGAAACTGCTCCTGTAACACAATTTATACTATTATTCCTTGGTACCTCATTTTAACACATGCCAGACTGACAGCCCGTCGCTTCTCTAATCCTTCCAAGGACTGTTGTCTTTCTGAGAAAGAGGCTGCAAAAATGCTTATGAGAAATTAATTAAAACTATCTAGTATACAACGGGAAACAAGTGGTGGATGTTCTATACCAGGGGTAGGCAACCTCCAGCACTCCAGCTGTTGTAAAACTACAACTCCCAGCATGCACACTTGCTCTGCTCTTTTAAGAGCTCACATGGAAATGAATGGAGCATGCTGGGAATTGTAGTTTCACAACAGCTGGAGTGCCGAAAGTTGCTGATCCCTGTTCTATACACATGTAGGCACAGATTTGGCATTTCTGGGGCCCTAAGCAAAGTTATCTTTTGCACCACTAGGCTCCACCCAGTCACATCATTACGCTCCACCCCATCCAACTATACTCTTGCTCTTCAATCCTGCTAGGCCACACTATGCCTCTTTAAGCCTGCTAGGCCACACTCTTAAGCTTAGAGTGTTCCCTAGCAGGCCACATTCTTAAGCTTAGAGTGTGGCCTGCTAGGCCACACTCTAAGCCTCTAGAGTTGATCCTCGACACTCCCTGGGACCATGTTCAGCTCAGATGGCTGCATAGGCAGCATCTCTGCCCTTTTAGAAATGTTTGCTTAATTAGTCCAACACCAAAACATTCATGAGTTGACCCATTATTTGCATGTGGCATTCGTGGGTGGCAACAGTAGCTAGGCAGGCTTCATACACACCATGCCTACCTCTAGACATGGCAGCCACCAGGGCAATTCTGTAGGTAGTGCTGTCAGGGGTTTAGAGACTGTTGTGAACTAAATTCAGGAGTGACTACCCAGCTTTGCTGCATGGGAAGAGACAAAGTTTTTTTTGCAAGATGAAATGGACCTTTTAATAGGCAATGAGGTCTAAACCTGGTACATGGAGCCTCTGATTTCACATAATTATAAATTAACAGATCCCAATTAGTATTCTGGCCCTCTCCATGGGCTGAGTACTGTATATGATAGGGGTCTTAAATAGGGACGCAACTACCATAGTGGTAGACCATGTGACTGCTATGGGGCTAAGGGCAAGAAGGGGCCCAGTTTTAGTTGGGATTATCTCCTCTTCTACTGGGGGTGAAAATTTGGTCAGGAATCTACCTGAAAATGAGGCAGTGGAAAAATGGCCCAAAGTTAATTGAAAAGGGTTTAGGCAGAAACCCTTCTGTCCTGGGGGGGGGGGGGGGCTGGTTTGATTTTGATTCTCATAATGGGGCCCTTACCTTGCTTCTCTCTTGACAGCATATCAATCAATAAAAATACAACTGGACCTTTCAAATGTAGAAATCCTTGAAAATATCCCTGTCACATCGCAAGCAAGATTTACATCACAAACAAATATCATACCTGAAGGCACTTGTCATCGATTTCTAAAGCCTCCTCAAAAAAGCTCATACACTTTCAAATATGGGCTTCTAGAAGTCAACCTCATAGGCATTAGCTCCCCAGGCTCCCCAGTGACAAGAATAAATGGCTAGAGTCTTTGTTCAGTTACACTCTCCAGTGAAAGGAAACATATGTGTAATTCACATTTGTTTCAACAAAGAGAAACCATGATCATGATCTTCTACTCAATACAATGAGGTACTCAGACTTAGACACTAAGAGGTAATCCATTACAAGACCTTAAATTTAACATTGTCTACAGGATATAATCTATTAGCTTATATTTTGTCTCTTACAATAAAAATAAAAATCCTGCAATCTAGGAGGAGCGAGTCAAATCCCCAGCTGTCAGTGACAGTAGAAGAACCTAAGGAGAAGACAAAAGTGCTTTATTTCTACATTTTGCCTTTCTTCATGCATAGCGTTCAAGGAGCATTATGCAGTGAACAAAGGAAGTGGCTACACTGCTTCCTCTATTGGACCAATCACAAAAGTTTGATAAAATTGCCCACAACAACCAAAACTGCCATAGTTGCCTATTCACACCAAAGTATACATATTATATATCAAAGAGACAAACACAAAATTGGGAACATATTTTAATATATTATGTTGGTGTTAGTTTGCATATTTAAAAAATAAAAAGCTATTGTTTGAAAAAAAATAATTGCTTTAGATTTTTGAACAGTATTCCCAAAATAAAACTAAAATATAAAAAAAAAAATGTGTACAAACATATTAATAAAAAGACCTAGGTATCACATACCAAAAACCACAACAATTCAACACAAATTACAAAAAAAAACTGACTGGTCATTAAGCCTCGTTATTATTTTCCAGCAGTTCAACTTTCTCAGGATAGACCATCAATATCTGATTGGTGGGTGTCTAACTCATGGCAGCCCCGATGATCAGCCGTTTGATGAAGCCGCCTTGCTTTATTAAGCACCATAGTCTCTTCCTAGGCCAGTGACACACACATCCAGCCAGGACCTGGGCAAAGACCCCACAGCCTGTGTGGATGCACCGACGATGGCGGTATCTGCGGAGTATTAAAGAAAATCTGTCAGCTCCAAAACACCTCCAATCTATAGTAAGTAGTGTATAGAATAAGTGTTTCTGAGTTTCATTATGTCATTTTATCTTTATATTCACTTGCATTCTGATGCTGTGCTCCCATAAACCAGCAGTAAAATACATTGAGAGCACTCTTCTCTGACTCCTCTCCATTATGTGCATGAGCACGGGAGTCCTTTCAATGCATTTCACTGCTGTTTGTCAGAATACAGCATTGAAATGCACGTGAGTATGAAGATAAAAATTACATAACTAGACTTGGCATCACTTACTCTATACACTGTTTATAATAGTTTTGGGGTTTCCCTTTAAGGATACTCTTTATTTCAAGGGCCCATGATGCCTGTGTGAACATTCATTTTAAGGGCCCATGATGCCTGTGTGAACATTGGATACTGCATTCTCCATGTCTATAGGAATGAAGGTGGTAGTGGCCATGTGATTTACCCATATGTCCACTTCCCTGGCTATCCCCATGTGCAGATAGAGGCAGCAAAATCTACTTTGGCGCAGGTACTGATCACTTTCAGCAAATTTCCTGAATCTGTAACTGCAAAATTGGATGGAACCAGGAGACATCTGAGAAAATAGGCTTGTGGATATGTCACAATGTGATGTGATCACCTCCATCTTCATTCCTATGGACGTGGAGAGCACCATATCCAATCTTTGCATGGGCAGCAAGGGGCCTTAAAATTAAAAGTTCGGGTTGAGCACCAAGTTGATATGAAGTTTCCTAACTTCTTTGTCATGGGCTGTCACTAATAGTGAGACCCAGGAACCTCTATTTTCTGGAAGGTGAGGCTGAAAAAGAATGAGAGGCTTATGGAATATTGCACATTTTACAGGAAATCAGAATATGAAATATTTAGTATGCTAGTAATAGATTTCTGTTACTTTTTTGCTTACTGTTAACGCTTTGTATTTCTTTTTATGTGCAGTGGCATGGAATACACTTCAGTAAGTTTTTCAATTATCTGTTATTCTTATAATGGTTTGTTGTTTAGTATCCTATATACACAAAAGTGCTATGCGGTGAGTGCACTGTTCTCATTAGGTCATAAACATCCTAACTTCTTGGCAATGCTTTTCATTAACACAAAACAAAGCAGGTCAATCATATTATCTAGATCTTGATGAACGGTGAATATTCCACAAATGCGCTGTGTAGAAATATACAACAGAGAGACAAGTTAAATTCCTCTCTGGCAGAAAAAGGGTTTAAATACATCTGCTTCAATAGATTAGCTGATCCTATTACCATAATGCCTGTGTTTTTACCGATGAAATGTTTAATCCTACACAATGTTCCATTTTCATCCTGGATCCATCCTTGCTGCGGAATTGAATTCATGAAAATAAATAAATGTAATGCTGCATGCATTTCTCTGATTACGCTCAGGATAAACACACGTTTTTCATTAGACCTTCTACATTTTTCATTAACAAACATGTCAGATTTCACTGACTTCCTGTCAAGTTAACTAATTTAGAATCAAGCTCATGATTTTGACCATCACAATGTAATGTATACATTCGGCATCATCTGTCTGATTAAAATAATCGTCTTTCCTAGTACATTTTTCCTCAAATCCTATAGAATTCTTTGCATACCTTCATATAAATAAGTCAGCCTCCCTGTAGCATACAATTGACTTTTTCCATAACTCGTTCATGCAGTTCAGTACAAACTGCTTACATTTTCCAGCAAGACCTTTGAGAGCAACCAGAACTACTTTATGGGGCATCTGTTTAAATTTCGATATCTATTATGATATCCATGTGTGTCTCTGACATGGTTTGGCTTCAAACTAGTATTAATTAGGTTGGGTTCAAATATGGTAGGCTTAATATTCTCAAATCACCTTGAAACATTCAACAATAGCTAATTAAAGGAGATTTTCAAAGTGCATGTAATATGCTGATATAAAGGAGATAAGGATTGGGCAGTTGGATTTCAGCTTGCTCAATTCTGTTTTTTTTTGTTTGGCAGAGGTGTCTGCCAATGTCCTTCTTTTCTCTTACCTCATTCAGAACACAAATCTAAGGCCAACTAAGGAAGAAACATTCTATAAACGGACTGTCTATTGACACTGGTATAGGAACTGGCCCAGCGTTGGACTGGCTGACCAAAGTACCAGAGGATTCTCTGGTGGGCCCAGGCTCTGATATCATAGTGGGCCCCAAAGGTCCAGAAGAAAAACCTGAAACTGCTTTTGGAGCCAATAACTTGCCACAATGTTCTATTTCTTTGAACGAAAACTTTTTAACATTTTTTGATGATATGGAGGTTAGGCCGTAAGAAAATTTTTACTCTGGTGGGCTCTAGGAAACTTAGTCCAACCCTGAACTAGCCCCATGTTACTATCAAAGAAAATGACTTTGTGTCTGCCTTGTATTATTATGTTTCGTTATGTTTCGTTAAGTATATACACTCTTTCTATCACAGATGGTGCTTAAAAGGGTTTTCTTAGATATTTTTATTGATGATCAATCCTCAGGATAGATCATCAATATTAGATCGGTGGGGGTCCTACACCCAGCACCCATGATGATCGGCTGGTTGAAGAGATGACCGCGCACCATGCCATTGCAGCCTTCCCTTTATTATTTACCTGCCGTCCATTGACATTGCAGTGGTGAGCAGGTGTAATTACAAGAAGCCATCACATTAGCTTCAATGGGACGGCTCATTCCTACACAAGGGAGCTGGGTTTCTGATATCTGGGAATATGGCTAAGACTCAAAATATAATAGGAATATTTTGGAAAGGATTGCTCAATTTTTTATATGTTTCAACACTCTTTTGTGTGTACAGTATCTATCCTTGTTCGAATTTGTAACCCCCTCCTCTAGACAATGGGAAAATAAGTGTTAGGATACCCATACGCCCTACAACATTAGCAAACAAGGGCGGGGAGTTAACACAGGGATTACGGAAAGAAAAAGTGGGTAAACAAGTCCTCCTCACCCACGTAATAAGGAGTGTGGTGGTGTTAACCAGCACCATAAGTGGCCTCATGTTAATCTTTACAAAGAATACATTTTTACTCTTTTTAGATACTTTACATTAGCTGTATCACAGTTGTATTCATTGAATGTCTTCTGGAATAAAGCAGGCTAGATGTATAATTACATGCAAAGTAAATGTCTCCTGGCTCCTGCAGCAATTTCATCCTATCAATAAGGTTGTGGGAGCCAAACCTGACCAAAGAAAGCTTGTATTTAGGCTCAAAGATGTTGGACTGGAAACAAATTAGATCAATTGGATGAATAACAGATTAAAAAAGTCAAACACCATTCACAGGTCACAGATCTACCTATTGACACTCTGGAGACAAATTTCATCTTTAGTATAGGAGTGTGCGGTAGCTTCCTGGAGTCATTTATAATCTAGAAAATGAAATCTATTAAATACAGTGTGGTGCCAGCTTCAATTAAACTGAAGTCACACTCAGCTTAAAACTGTAGGAACCTTCAAATAGACAATCTAATAAAAAATAATAAGATTTTTTAAGAGACATAGACTAAATCATGGTCTTGCTGTGGTCAATAATTATAGATCCAAAGCACAAGAACAGAATTTATAAATGTCTGAGACATCGATCAAAAAATGTGTTACAAAAAGTAAAACTTATAAATAATTTTTGTGATATCCTATTCACCAGTAAAAATTACAGAAGGTTAAAGTTTAACTGGTGTTTCAGGTACTTTATCAAAATCAGCTGCCATGTGGGTTTACATGAGTAATAACAGTATTTTTGAGCATTATATGACATATCTGGCATTTTTATAAGCTTTTTATCTTTCTATAATTGTTATTATTTCAGAGCTAGTGGGCAGAGACAATATTTTATCATGTCTGTCCATGAACTACACAGGGAGAAACAGGGAACCCTATTTTCTAATTTCAGGTAGCATTACCTCAAAAGCAGCAATAGTATTTGAGAACATTATACTGCAGAACTAAACAGTATCAGGGTCCATTCACACGTCCGTTGTGTTTTGCGGATCCACGGATCCGCGGATCCGCGAAAGCACGGACATCGAGCGATGTGCGTTCCGCAATTTGCTGGACCGCGCATCATCCGGCACCTCATAGAAAATGCCTTTTCTTGTCCGCAGTTGCGGACAAGAATAGGACATGTTCTATATTTTTCGGGAACGCAATTGCGGACCCGGAAGTGCGGATCCGCAATTGCGGACCCGGCCGGGACATCGTCTGTCCCCATTGAAACTAATGGGTCCGCAATTCCGTTCCGCAAAATGCGGAATGGAATTGCGGACGTGTGAATGGACCCTCAATGTGAATCTAGCAATTAAATTAAGACAAACCACTTACAAACCAACAGCAGTTTGTCTGTGTCAGTTCCTTGCCTGTACTGACTAACTTTGCCACATGTCTTGGAGTTATCAATAAATCTTATTGCGAGATGCTGCCGAGAACACCCATCTTTTCTTGCATTTACTGATGGCCGCTTGGATCGGAGGCCAAGGGTGAGGCTGCTGCATCTGCTGGACCTGAATCCGTTGGTGCTGCCTCTACACTACATTATTTAACTTTGCCATTTGTCTTTACTGTATGCATTTAGAGGTGTGGCTGTCTCCATTTTGGTTGTATACTCCTAACTAAGGCCCCTTTCACAAAAGCGAGAATTCCGTGCGGGTGCAATGCATGATGCAAACGTATTGTGCCCAGACGGAATCCCGACCCATTCATTTAAATGGGTCTGTTTACATGAGTGGTGGTTTTCACGCATCAATTTTGCATTGTGTAAAAAATTGCAGCATGTTCTATATACTGCGATTTTCACGCAAAGATAGAACTGAAAGGGGCTGCGTGAAAATCGCATTGCATCCACAAGCAAGTGCGCATGTGATGCGATTTTCACGGATGTTTGCTAAGAGATGTTGTTTGTACACATCAGTTTTTTAAACGCAGTAAATCGCATTACAGTGGCGCGATAAAAACTGAACAACTGAACGAGATCGCAAACAAAACTGAATTACTTTGTTTGATGCAGAAAACAGATTGCGGACAAAGCCCTTGTCAAATTTATTTGCTGAATTCATTTTCCAGATAAACTTTGTAACACCTTATGTATGTACAGTAAATGCATATTCTTATGTTATTATTGCCAGTTATATTATGCAAACATGAGAGGAATTATTTAATAGTAAATACATACCAAGATGGTTTATTTATCCGGTAATTAGTTGCTTGTTTCCTCTTTAAGAGAATGTATCTTGACGTTAGCTCCCATAATTGCCTCTAGTGTACGTCTTCAGTATTCAATTTCATTTATCAGAACGGAAACACTGACCCTATTTACCTGGTTCTCAGTGAGATATTTTCCAGAATATTGTTTGTTGGATAAATATATAAAAAGTCTAATTACAGCAATCATAATAGATGTTGCATATAACATTCCATTAAACAAACATCTACAGATTTCCTTATTACAGTGCAATTTCCTCCAATTTATATTACAGTCGGTCTTCTGTTTTATTAGGTTTATATTTTTTACCATCGTGGATTTGTTTATGTAAGCGTAGACAAGATGCACACAGCCTAATTAAATCTTTTATCATTGACCTTAAACAGCTTGTTAGGTTTATTCCATAGACTGTAAGTTTACTAAGTTTAACTTTTATGCCCCCTATCTTTAACCATTAATTTATAGTTGATGGCACCAAGAAACTATTTCTAAATGTGAAATGTGATGACTATAAGGCAGGGGTGCACAACCTGCGGCCCGGGGGCCACATGCGGCCCTCAATACCATTCTGTGCGGCCCCTAAACATATGGTAAAAGACATGTAGGTCTATGTCTTATGGCTTCTTATTTGTATCTTTCATGTATTCTCCTATTAGATGGGAGTCCTAGAACTGTAACTAGACATTTACAGTATATACTGTATGTTCAATATGGCAAAAATACAGTATTTCAGTTGGTAATACCCCTTTAAGTTTTATTTTCGGCCCTTGGAATTGGTTCAGGCTGAGAATGTTGCCCCCAACCAGAAAAGTATGTGCACCCCTGCTATAAGGGCTTGACATGTAAGGAAAAGTTATCAAATCAAAGAAACCTTTTTGAGGTATCATTACATTGACATATACGCTGCTTTATTCTAATGCTTTTGTAGGTTCTAATATGTTCTTCACTGCAGTAAATGGGAAACAGAGTCAATTCAGAAGGCAGACAAAAACCCACAGAAGGATTAACAGGATATTTATGAAAATCTAACACAAATCCTATTACAAAATGAGCTTGTAACCCATTGAAACTGTAGGATGACAAAACTAATCAGCTTTGGCTGGCGGCAGTGGAAAAAAGAGAGGGAAGAGGAAAATGAGATCAGATA
The DNA here is from genome assembly GCA_033119425.1 of Bufotes viridis. Taxonomy (NCBI): domain Eukaryota; kingdom Metazoa; phylum Chordata; class Amphibia; order Anura; family Bufonidae; genus Bufotes; species Bufotes viridis. Next base: position 265,082,624 of record CM065591.1, on the reverse strand, counting down.
CACAGATGTTCCATATCTTTGTATCTGAAACGCATAGAGAGTATGTGCATTGCAGAGATTAGAGGGGATGTTGTTTGAAAGCTACTTCTGTACTTGAGTTGGAAAAACAAAACATAAATTTGCCTCCAAATAATATAAAATGCAGACAAGCAGTCATAGATATGATAGCCATATCTGGGAAACGTGAATTAATACTGTATATGTTTATATTACTGCATAGTCTGTGGTTCTGCATAGTCTTGAAGTATTGAAGTATCCAAAGTGGACTTCAATCCGAATTTCAGGAAAAATGTAATTTGGCACGAAGCCGAATTTCCTCACGCTTCGGGGTAACAAATCAATTTCCCCTACAATGGTGGCTGAAAGTAAAAAAACATTATTCTCACATCATCCACTTGATCGCAGAGAGGTTGTCCACTCCATTCTTAATTGAAGAGAACCCTCCAAAAGGATCTGCAGTGAGTGTGATGACCTCATCATGTGATCACACTGGGCGTCATGATGACATCACCTCATACACCCAACGTGATCACGTGGTGATATCATCACGCTCACTGCAGGTTCTTTGGTGGGTTTTCTTCAATCAAGACCCACATTCCTCCTCAGTCCTCAGATCAGACCCCTATAAAACCCACAAGCTCCATTAGACCTCAGATTAGACCCTCATTAGATCTCTGTATCAAACCTCCATTCTTCCTCCAGCTTCAGATGTAACCCCAATTCCTCTTCCGACCTTAGATCAGCCCCCAAACACCATTAGAAAAATAAATAAATTAACTTATGGTACCTCTCTTGCTCTAGGACGTGCACTCCTCCATCACTCACAGTGCCCTAGTCCCTATGCTGTCATCATGTTGTGAGAAAGCACAGTTTCAGGTAATGGAAGAAGAAGACCAGGGAGCAGTGAGTACAGCCAGTGCAGCACTTCACTCACCACTCACTGCTCCCCACACCTCATGCATACTAATGGCAGCTTTCATAATGGAAGGGGTCATTAGCATTTGCTTTGTAAGATGCAGTGCAATTTCCCCCCTCCTTTGGGAGGAAAACAAGTGTGTCCTATAGTTAAAAAAATATGGCAATTAATTAATGACTAATACAATTTTAAAAAATTTCAAAAATCAACCTAATTTAGTCAATAATCTCGATTTAATATCAGGGGCTATAATTCTGAAGGTCAGTATATAAAACAACACCCTTCATACATTAAATTTCACAGTACTATACTTTCAGAAACCCCAGGGGCTGAACATATAAACTGTATCTATCTACTCCTTAGAGTGTTACAATTCACTAAAAACAATAGAATGTTGAAGTATATAATTTATTATATTGAGAGTACACTTGACATGAGCTTCTAGCTACAGACCATCAACAATCAAAGCTTTTGACAGATTCCTTCACTTTTCAGTGGCAGGTTAACCCACTGGATCCCACAGAATATTTATAATTTATTTGTGTTCTTCCTTATTAACAAGGAGCAACGTTCATTGTAACATGTACTTGTACGGTATGTATGTCAAATCTCCTGTTTGTGTGCCCAATTCTCTTAACCAGTTTCTCTGAAAGAGTTCTTCTCTTAGCAAATGTCCAAACCAGCCAATGTTACAGAAGGAGAGAGCCAGAGCTGCGTGACTAACGGAACAATTATCGTTGTGCTGCCAACATCACACAGCCATATGTTATATTTGCTAGCTGAGTGCCTGGCCCATATTTATATGTAAAAGATTAATGCTTGGTCTACACTTTGTCTAAAATGTTGGCAAGTTGAGTCCTTTATTATGGCTCCCACAGGTCATGTCTGATACCTTGAGTCTGTCTTGCCTTATGCATAAACTAATTATGAAAATGCTGAGGGACTGAAGTGATTTAAACAATCATCCATTCTCAAGCATAGGCTTCAACAGTTAACATATCTTTCTTCTAACATGCACCCTGATGTAAATGTGTTTATAGAAAACCCAAACTACACTTGTCTATAAAAGAATATTGACTCTTAAAGTCACATAAGATGAATGCCAGACTGGTGTTCTTTGGATTTATCAATGGAATTTATTCTGAAGGCATGTCCTCCACTTATACAGAAAGAGTGCAAATCAATTTTTTTTGAATGATAATCTTGATTTATGATTACACATACAGGATATCACATCAGTTAGGTCTTCTATGGATCAAATTATAAGAAATAAACCTTAGTACCAATTGACCAGCTGCAAACTCAGCTCCAAATTGGGTTCTTCTTCTGGAACCTTGGAGCCCATTATAGTATCAAAACAATGCCATTCTAAACCTGACAAGAAGATTACACAATCAAGGTACTATCTGCATTTATGGCATCGTCTGAAAAGATCTTATAATCAGGTTCTTGAAACAAAAGAATATGTTTCTCCTATTTACATGGATACAATTAATGGCCAGTGCATTAGTAAAGTCTCTTTCTGTTTCAGCATACATTACGTTATAACAGGACTTCTTCTTTAAGCTTAAGTGGGGAATTAATTAATGCATTAATGGACAGCATTGGATGTATGTTAATGCACAAATGCTAGAAAAACTTCTAAAAAGCAGCAATATGTATGTGTAATGCAATGTGTCCACTTCATTTATTGCTCTGCATTAGAATCTGGAAGTAGCATCAGCTATCTATACTGAAGAGGTAATTTACTTTTAAGTATGCTGCGAGGGAAGAATTCACCTTTATTGTGACATTAAATTGTTAGTGCCTGTTTGCTAGTTCTTTGACTTAGACCACTTATTGGTCTCGCTAATAGATGGGGGTCTTAAATTGGGGGCTACTGTCCATCAGATAAGTAAAAGTGTATTTGAAAATTGAATTTCTAAGCCAGATTTGAATACTTTCAAATCTCATATGACAATATGGGAAACCAGAAGTCTTTCTGATTCTCGAGTAACAAGGGGCTGAGGTGGGGTTACTCTGACAGTTGTTCTAGTAGCTTGTAGGATTGGGTTGGCTTATCATATTTATGTTTAGAAAAGGGATTGCTAAGATTTCATAGGAGTCACATTGATTTATATAGACATGGCCAAAACACCATAACATAAATCCCAGTGTAGATGGTCATATATGTATTTTGGTCATTAGGGTAGATTTTGTTTATTCTTAATAAAGCCATTGAAAAACTATGGAAAGCAAACCGAGAGTTAACATTGTTCTCTGTTTTGGACAGTCATTTTTTGTTAGAATAATCCTCATCAGGTTTGCTCACCAGAATTTTTCTTTTTTTGTGGACAAGTTATCCCAAAATCACAGACAGCCAACATTTTTTACAAAAAAATTGGAAAACCACAATGAAAGATAAGGAATATAAGTAATACATGCCTATAGCTCAATATACTGATAAGAACTAATTACCAGCTGTAAAATGATGATAATTACCACCAAAATAATCTGGTCAAGTACCAGCAGCACAAAATAAAATCAGACATATCTATTTTTTATGGACACAGGAAAGAAGTTGCCTATTTTTAAAGACTGTCCAGAAATTTCTGGAGAGTTGGGAATCCTGACCCCCATCAAACAACAAGAAACTCCTTCATAGCAAGTGTTCATTTCTACTGCAGTGCCACCACAGGTGAAATAAAACATTACACAATTTCATGGAAAATCAATGAACTGTCTGTGTAGATGAATAGATGGAGGTTCTAAATTCAGGGCTAACCTATTTTAGAACCTTAAAAAGGGAATTTGAATATGGGATTTCTAAACCAGACAAGCTAGCTAATGTGCATTCTATTTTATTCAGTAGTTGCAGTCAATAGATATCGACCATGGCTTTTGGAGCAATGTCCAATACATGACTTATGTACAAGATAACTTTTATTGCTTGCATCCAGAAGACCTATTTTACCTATAAAGAACATGCTGACAATGAAACACTACCTAGAATCGGTTAATATAAAACAACCTATATTTCTTACAGCCCTTGCACATTGGCATTACATTCCAGTCTTGAAAACCAGTAAACTATTAGGGACATAAAAATGAGTAACTGCTGCAGAATTTATGTCTCGCCTTTAAATAATTGTCTTATATACAAATTAAAGGGATAATATTGCGCCTTGCCTCTTGGATTTATGTTGAGCAGTTAGTGACGCTACATTTAGGAGTCTGTCTCATTCCGTCTGGAAGGAGACCAGAGCTTAATTGTGTAGAAAATGTTGGGGATAATTTGGCTGTTTATTAACTCCACTGGTTTACGATAATTAATTTATCAACAATAAAGACATATTAATAATTAAAAGTTTAAGATAAACAGGGTGTTTTGAACATGCCTCCCAGTGTAGGCATAAAGCTCATTCTAAAATGCTCATATTCTCTTTCTCTCCAAACAATTAGTCAGTGACCTCTGCAAGTTCCTTTTGTAGAAAGGCGTTAGTGCTTAAAATGCATAATTTACCAGTGTATGGCTTTGCTATATCGTTGACATACAAACAGATATTTCATACAAATATAATTGCACTGTAAAGCAACAAAATAAGTGATGCACAGACTTGTATTAAAAATCACATTTGAAGTGTATATGTCAAATGTAAGATGATTTACAGTATATTTAAAGTAAATCAGTTGACAGCTCAATAATGAATGACATGCTGGTGATCAAAATATTGATGCTAGCATGGGTTGCCAATCAGATGACAGCTGGCCATTATATTATCAACTATATAGTTAAAAAGAAAAACTATAAAAGGGAGACTGTGATTATGCTAAATTCAGGATAGGTAGGGGCTTTAGTGAAGAATTTATTATCAGGAGTAGTAAGAATAGAACATTTTATTCTGCTAGATTCTGCTCCATGCAAAAGCCCATGGTGGAGCTTCACTGTGAAGTGATCTTTGCCCACTGCACTGAACGGCATCACAGCCCCGTCTGCACTGCGTGACAACAATAACCTTCAATCAGGAGACCACTACAGCTGTCACTCACAAAAAGGGGGAGGGGCTGTAAGGCAGCTCATTGCAGAGAGCAGAGAACACCTCATAGTGATGTCCCATCCTGCAACTGCAGGACCAGAATCTGGCAGAAAAAAATTCACATTCACACTATTAATGATAATAAAAACTCCACAAAAGGTACGTTCGTAGTATTCTCCACAGGACCCTAGCTTGTGCTGCCAGCAGTTTAGTATAATCAGAGCTGCTGACAAACTCCCATTAAAGTGAACCTACAGTTTTCCATACAAATGTAACAGTATTTGTGGAATATTTAGTACATTTACCCTCTGTTGAAGATTTGTGCACCAGTCCTTCAATTCCTCAGCCTTTCTTCGTTCAACAAAGATGGCTGCCAGCTTCTCAGACTACCTTCAGCACTGTGTTCTTTGGTAGTCTGAGACACCCTACCCTGCTGTTCATGCTGTTCCCCGCACCAGCAAGGAATGGACAAGGCACCAACGTCATCAGCACTTATTCATTTTACAGAATAGGGAGTGTCTTACGGTCCAGGAATCCGTTGATTGTAGAATTAACCTTCAAAGGTTGGCACAAGGTACATTTATTAAACATTATATAGCTATTGTTAAATTTGTCATGTCTGTTATTTAGGCTTTGTGCTGGTTGTAGGGCTACAGGATCCTCCTACTTTCAATAATAGTCTCCATGTGTATAAATAAAGCTGAAGGTGTTAACCAAGCCTAAGAAACTGGATAATTAAAAAAAAAAAAAAAATTATTTGTCTGCAATCCCTGCCATTCCTGTGCTGCTGTCCCAATCTGTTGGCTCCCAGGCCGGACAAACCATTTAAAATTTGGTAAGAGACATGCAATTAGCCCTGTTTTTAAGGAATCTATTACTTTTTTTCTGAATAAAAATATTTACTAAAGCGTAATCTTTGTAAAATCCCTTTCTATTTTCTGTGCATAATTATGTGGGCAGCCATCTTGCCCATGCTGCTGCTCTAAACTGTGAGCAGCAATTAGAAATGTAATTTACTGCAGCCAAAAAGGCATACAAAATCTAAATCACAAAATGACTCATTAGCTTCTATAGCTGGAGAATGTTTTTTAGGCATGCTTTGTCGTATGTGCGAAGACTTTTGTGCCTTTTGTCAATGGTTGTATGTTATCTGTCTCTAGCAGGCTAACCTTTACGCTATTTTCACATGATAATTTTTCGGATGTATTTTGCATTAGATTTTGTAAACCAAAACTAGAAATGGAACCTACACAAATACTATAATCGAACAATTTTGCTCCTTTTTAGACTCTCTAAGGTTTTGGCTTACAAATACTGATGCAAAATGCTGTCATGGGAAAATAGACTAATTGTAAGCCTGCCTGTGATGATAATTAAATGACTGCTGCAAATAGTCTTTGAAAACTGAATATGTCAGCCAATTTGAAGTGGCCTTTGTGGAAATTGCAAGATTTCATTTTTTTTTTTATGACTCTCTCTCTCTCTCTCTCTCTCTGTATATATATATATATATATATATATATATATATATATTATATATACACAATAAAATTCAACATTGAATTATAAAAATAGTTCATATTGTGCACAGGATGATAATTCTTCTATACTGAGTAGAAAACCTGATGAGGCCCAAAAATGTTTCAAGGTTTCGATCTAAAATTATTTATAAAGTTACATTGATAGTTGAATGCATATTTGTGTGATGTATATATAAAGAATATACTGAGGGTTACATTTTTAAGTAAAACAACATAATACAACTAATAATGTAGAATATGTTCATACCAAGTGTCTAAGACAACAGTTAATGTACAGTACTGTCAGATTAGCTCTGCCAATTATAGTCAATATGCAGTAAGACAATTTATTAAAGGCTATTGGCACCTTTTAGATGTAAAAATTATATTTTTAAAGGTTAGTGGTAATTTTAATTTAAAAAAAAAAAGACCCTTCTTTCCTTCACCCAATTTCCGACTCCCTAATATTTACAGTAGTTTAGAACGTGTTCATGGTTTCAGAATTTGTGTGTGTCCTTCCCTGTAATATATGCTGGATCTATGTGTCCATGATGCTGCTGTCTTCCTCTTGTAAACTGCCTTGTGTCTGCTAGTGTCCTTCCTCTCCACTGTGTGCAAACTCCTGCTCCTATCTCTAACATAGAGAGAAGGGAGGGGGAGAGCACAGAGACCTATCAGAAAGAAGCACAGTGTTGTGATGGATTTTGTGGATAGGGAATAACTTGTTGCCACCAGAATACCCCTTTAATCTCTTGATGTGTTCTCCAAAATACCCCCATCAATCTTTTTTTCAAACATCTGGTATGTTCATTAGTCTCTTTTAGGGTTGAGCGAACCCGAACTGTATAGTTCGGGTTCGTACCTAATTTTGGGGTGTTCGGCACACAGATTCGAACCAGAACATTTCCGTAAAAGTTTGGGTTCGGTGTTCAGCGCTTTCTTGGCGCTTTTTGAAAGGTTGTGCAGCAGCCAATCAACAAGCGTCATACTACTTGCCCCAAGAGGCCATCACAGCCATGCCTACTAATGGCATGGCTGCGATTGGCAAGAGCAGGATGTGACCCAGGCTCTGTATAAGCTTGAGTCACATAGCGCTATACGTCACTCTGCTGTTACAAGTGTAGGGAGAGAATGCTGCTGGACTTGTGATTTCAGGGAGAGAATGGGGGAGAATCTAACTTAGAGATCTACCTAGAAATAGTTGTGTGTGTGCAGGGCACTATCTTTTTACCCTGCCCTGAGCTCATTGACCAAAAAATACTAACTTTTAGAATTCTGTTAGTTAGGTGGGTGGAAGCAGCCATTTTATGCATGCTCAGTGCACCAGCACTGCATCTGAGCTTTTGGGACATTGAAAATCACGATTTTTGGGGGGCAAACTACAACATCTGTATTAGTCAGTGTGCAATTTAAGCTAGAAATACACCCATCATTTTCTGGGGTTTGAAAAACACACTTTTTTGACAAAAAACAGTATTTTCCAGATCTGCAAGTGACAAATTCAAGTTTAATATATACAGCATTCATATTCTGTTTGCAAAAAAAAGACTTTTTGGGCAATCTACAAAATCTGTATTAGTCAGTGTGCAATTTAATCTAGAAATACACCCATCATTTTCTGGGGTTTGAAAAACACACTTTTTTGACAAAAAACACTATTTTCAGGCCTTGCAGCATCAGCACGTGTGAAATTGCAGGCTTATATACTGCTGTCAAATTAAGTTGTTAAACAAACAGTCGTTTGGGCACACAAAATTTAGTTGGCAGCCTTTGATGCAGATGTCATTGTGAGATACATCCTTAATACATTTGGGTTACATTCAGAGATTTTAAATACCGCCATTTGGTGCACCAATATTGAATTCAGGCCTACAGAGGTTCAGGCCCTTTGAGATCCCCCCTATACATACAGGGGTTTAAATTAGGCATTTGAAATACAGCTATTTGAAATGCATCCTTTTTGTGCAAAGATATATTTACTTCAGGCCTACACTGATTCAGGGCATGTGTGATCGCCCTATACATACAGGGGTTTGAATTAGGCATTTAAAATACAGCCATTTGAAATACAGCCATTTTGTGCAAAGATATATTTACTTCAGTCCTACACTGATTCAGGGCGTATGTGATCCCCCTATACATACAGGGGTTTGAATTTGGCATTTCAAATACAGCCATTTGAAATACAGCCATTTTGTGCAAAGATATATTTACTTCAGGCCTACACTGATTCAGGGCGTGTGTAATCCCCTCTATACATACAGGGGTTTGATTCAGCCATTTGAAATACAGCCATTTGAAATACAGCCATTTGGTGCAAAGATATTTGAAATACAGCCATTTTGTGCAAATATATATTTACTACAGGCCTACACTGATTCAGGGCGTGTGTGATCCCCCCTATACATACAGGGTTTGAATTAGGCATTTGAAATACAGCCATTTGAAATACAGCCATTTTGTGCAAAGATATATTTACTTCAGGCCTACACTGATTCAGGGCGTGTCTGATCCACCTATACATACAGGGGTTTGAATTAGGCATTTAAAATACAGCCATTTGAAATGCAGCCTTTTTGTGCAAAGATATATTTACTTCAGGCCTACACTGATTCAGGGCGTGTCTGATCCCCCTATACATACAGGGGTTTGATTCAGCCATTTGAAATACAGCCATTTGAAATATAGCCATTTGAAATACAGCCATTTTGTGCAAAGAAAGCTTTAATTGAGGCCTAGTCTGGTTCAGGCTGTGTGAGATACACCCTTTACATACTGTCGTTCTTTTCTACTATTAGTTAAACACCCATTTAGGGCAAGATCCTGAATTAAAAAAATATGAGGAGAGCGTCAAATAAAGGACGTGACCCAGGTCGTGGTGCTGCTGGTGGAGCTCCTGTTGCAGGGAGAGGACGTGGTCGATCTGTGCCAGCTACACGCACAAGTGAAACCCCTTCCTCAGGTGCGAGTAGGCGACAAAACCTGCAGTGGTATTTGGTCGGGCCTAATGCTGCTCTATGAATGGTGAGGCTTGAACAAGTACAGGCGATAGTAGATTGGGTTGCTGATAGTGGATCCAGTTCCTTCACATTGTCTCCCTCCTAGTCTCCTGCTGAAGACCACAGTTGGCACCTGCAGCCGATGTCCATCAGTCTTTCACCTCACCCCCTTGCAAATCAGCCAAGCAGTCGGAGCCCCAAGTCATGCAGCAGTCTCTTCTGCTTTTTGATGACTTTGTTAGCAGGGTTTCACAGGGCCATCCAACTAGCCCTGCCCCAGAAGTGGAAGAGATTGATTGCACCGATGCCCAACCACTTATTTTTCAAGATGAGTAAATGGGAGGACTATCGCAGCACGTCTCGGATGAGGACAAAACATAGGTGCCAACTGCTGGGGCTTTTGAAAGTGTGCAGACCGACAAGGAAGTCAGGGGTGAAGACTGGGTCGAAGATGATGTGGAGGACGATGAGGCCCTCGACCCCACATGGAATCAAGGTCATGCGAGTGACCGATGTAGTTCGGAGGAAGAGGCGGTGGTCACACAAAGCCACCAGCACAGCAGAAGAGGGAGCAGGGTGCAAAAGCAGGTGCCCACCACAGCAAGGGACCGAGCACACCAAACCCAGCTCCAAGGAGTTCCCTGGCGTGGCAGTTCCTCAGACAATGTGCTGACAACAAGACATGAGTGGTTTGCACGCTGTTCAATCAAAGCCTGCAGCGAGGCATTAACGTTCTCAACCTGCATGACCCGGCATTTAAGTGCAAAGCACGAGCTGCAGTGGAGTAGACACCTCAAAAACCAAGAAATGTCTCTGGCTCCTCCTGCTTCCTCTTCTGCTGCAGTCGCAGCCTCTTCATACACCTCTGGAGTGACAGTGCCACCTGGCACCCCACAAACAGAGGATCTGCCAGCAACACCAACACCTGGGTTACCAAGCATCTCCACAATGTCCCACGGAAGCGTTCAGCTCTCCATATCCCAAACGCTGGAGAGGAAGAGGAAGTACCCCCCTATCCACCTGCGATCCCTAGCTCTAAATGCCAACATTTCTAAATTACTTGCCTTTGAAATGCTGTTATTCCGTCTGGTGGAAATGGATAGTTTTAAAGGCCTTATGGCGGTTGCTGTCCCACAGTACGTCGTGCCCAGCAGCCACTACTTTTCAAGGCAAGCCACCCCTTCCCTTCCCTTCACAACCTAGTAGGGGACAAAATCAGGTGTGCACTGCGCAATGCCATCTGCGGCAAGATGCACCTGACTACAGATACGTGGACCAGTAAGCACGGTCAGGGCCGTTATATCTCCATAACAGCACACTGGGTAAATGCAGTGGCGGCTGGGCATGAGGCGGATAGCAGTTTGGCACATGTCCTTCCACCACCGAGGATTGCAGGGCGCTTCAGTTTGCCTCCTGTTGCTTCCTCCTCCTACTCTGCTTCCTCATCCTCTACCAGCTAGCTACACGAACTGACTGACAGGGGTCAGCCCCTGCAACTTCTGGAAGAGGGGTTAGGTGGTCACTTGGACCTAGCGTAACTTTTGCAACCTCTCTGACTAGTAATAGATCAAATTTAATCTTTATTAATCACTCTATTAAAAATACATTGACTACTTGGGAACATGCAACTTCTGGGTCTCCAAATTGGGCACATGGCCTGAGCTTGCCCTTCACCCCTTGGAGGTGTTGGCCTGCCCTGCAGCCAGTGTATTGTCTGAACGTGTGTTTAGCATGACTGGAGGTGGTTATCACAAGTTAAATTTCCCAATGTTTTGGGGTGTACCCTAATTTTAAAAATAAAATTTAAAACCAAAAAGCAGTGTAGGCTACCTCCTCCTCTTCCACCGCCACTTCCACCTACACCGCCTCCTCAACCTCCTACTCCATATGGACCTCGTCCTCCTAGATCAAGATTATTTTTTATTTTTACCTATTTTATGTTTTTTAAAGTCATTTCCCTATCCACATTTGTTTGCAGAGCACTTGCTATGCTCTTAACATTTTGCTGGCATTTGCAGCCCTCTAGCCCTTTCCATGTCATTTTTACAGCCATTTTAGTGCTCAAAAGTTCGGGTCCCTGTTGACATCAATGGGGTTCGGGTTCGGGGTCAAGTTCGGGTCCTGAACTCGAACTTTTTTCCGAAGTTCGGCCGAACCCGTTGAACCCGAACATCCAGGTGTCCGCTCAAATTTAGTCTCTTTCCTTTCAATCCTCATAGATACAAAGTTTCACATTGAAATTTGTTATCCATTTTAAATATGGCAGAACTGCATGAGTGAACATAGTGTATGTTCTCCCGTGACTTCTCCCCTGTCAGAGGCCTATAAATTGAATACAGGCCAGCTGTTGAGAGACATGAACCCTGCAAGTTGTCGGATAATATCCGAGGAATGGTCTGCACTAGGAGGGAGGTGACACGATGTTATGATACATAAAATTGTAAAGATTGATCTCAGGCTATGGTTTAGCATTCATTTCTAAGCGGATTAAAATGAGATTTATTTCTTTGCTGTACTCAGATGGATGATGGTACATTCTGTGCGATACCTCCCCCTTGAAATCAATACATGAAATAGGATGCAGTGTGGGCTAGACTTTAGTATAATAAATGCCTGCTGAATTTATAAGGATGTTCTGTAAAAGTCTACCATCTATACTGCATTGCTCTTTACTTTTAATACTCTTTTTAAACATTTTCAATACAGGAAAAACATTTTTATTAGTAAGATATATAAGAATAACTGCATTTGTGGAGGTAAAACTGTATGTTTAAATGAGACTACCATGTTGATACTTCCCTACTTTTTCTGATGTACCTGAATGATAAAATTCACAGGATGATACATTTACCGGACACTTTCTCATCTATGGGGTATGAGAGAGTTTATTTAGTGATAAGCGGCAGGGGCAATATTCGAATTTGCGATATTTTGCGAATATTTGGTAGAATATTCGTAATATATTTGCGTATTTGCAAATTTGCGGTTATTTTCTTAATTTCGAAAATCAGAAATGTAATATGAGCTTAATGTGCATGCAATACAGGCGTGGGTCACTATAGCTCCATTTTTTAAGCTGCTAGAAGTTTCCTGAAACTGAAGAAAATGATTGGCCTGGCAGAACATTACAATAACTTTATATGTAGATAGAGTGTTCCGATATATTTGCGATTGCGCTAATTGGCAATTAACCTTTTACAGACACAGGGCATAAAGGTACACCCTGATGTCCAAGTCCAAAAGGACACAGTGCGTACAGGTACGTCCTGTGTAGTTCCGATCACCACTGCGCGGCCGACAGTGATCAGAATGCGGTGCCTGCTGAAATCATTCAGCAGGCACTGTAGGAGAATGCGGAGGGGGCACGCAATCAGAAACTTCAAATTTACATTTTTAAATGTAAACTGGGGGCATTAGGGCACTAAGCTGATGAAACTAAGTGTAAAGTGAAAATACAGTACAGTACACTATATAGTGTACTTATTGTATTATACAGACATCAGACCCACTGGATCTTCAAGAACCAAGTGGGCCTGGGTCAAATGTTTTTTTTTTTTTTAAAGTGAAAAAAGTAAAAATAAAAAAAACACATTTATCACTGATTAAAAATAAAAAAAATAAAATACACTATACATGTTTGATATCACCGCGTCCATAATGACCTGATCTATGAAACGTTCATGTTACTTTCTCCGCACGGTGAACGCCATAAAAAATAATAAAAATAAAAACTATGATGAAATTAAAATTTTGCCAATATAACTTCCCCAAAAAAGTAATAAAAGTGATCAAAAAAGTCGTATGTATGTCAAAATGGTACCGATCAAATCGGCACCTCATCCCGCAAAAAATTAGCCCCTACATGAGACAATCGCCCAAAAAAGTAAAAAAATATGGCTCTCTATGACTATGGAGACGCAAAAACATTTTTTTTCCCCCTAAAACGCTGTAATTGTGTTAAAGTACAATAAATTTAAAAAGTTTACATATTAAGTATCGCTGCATCCTTAATAACCTGCTCTATAAAAATATCACATGACCTTAACCCTCAGGTGAACATCATAAAAAATAAAAACCGTGCCAAAAAAGCAATTTTTTGTCACCTTGCATCACAAAAAGTGTAATACCAAGCGATCAAAAAAGGTGTATGCCTCCCAAAGTACCAATTAACCGCCATCTCATCCCGCAAAAAATGAGCCCCGGCCCCTACATAGGACAATCACCCCAAAAAAAATTAAAAAATATGGCTCTCAGACTATGGAGACACTAAAACATGATTTTTTTTTCCTAAAATGCTGTTGTTTTGTTAAAGTTAAATAAATTTAAAAAAGTAGACATATTATGTATCACCGCGTCCATAAGAACATACTCTATAAAAAATATCACATGACCTAACCTTTCAGGTAAATACTGTAATTCTCTTTAAATAAAAGCAGTGTCAAAAAAGCCATTTTTATCACCTCACATCACAAAAAGTGTAATAGCAAGCGATCAAAAAAGCTATTTGCACCCCAAAATAGTGTCAATCAAACCGTCATCTCATCCTGCAAAAAAGTGACATCCTATCTAAGACAATCGAACAAATATATATATATATATATATATATATATATATAAAACTCTCAGACTATGGAGACATTAAAACATGATTTTTTTTGTTTCAAAAATGATATTATTGTGTAAAACTTAAATAAATAAAAAAGTTGACATATTATGTATCGCCGCATCCATAAAAACCTGCTCTATAAAAATAACACATGATCTAATCCCTCTCGTGAACACAGCAATATATATATATATATATATATATATACGGTGTCAAAAGCCATTTTTGTCACCTTACTTCTCAAAAAGTGTAATAGCAAGCAACTAAACTGTCATATGCACCCCAAGATAGTTCCAATCAAACCAACATCTCATCCTGCAAAAATGAGCCCCTACATAAGACAGTCACCCAAAGAAAAAAAAAATATGGCTTTCAGAATGTAGAGGCACTAAAAAAAAATCATTTTTTTTCAAAAATGCTTTATTATGTGTAACTGAAACAAACCCCCCCAAAAAGTCGTCATATTTGGTATTGTCACGTCCGTAACAACCTGCTCTATAGACATAGCACAAATTCTAACCTGTCAGATCAACGATGTAAATAAGAAAAAATTAAAACGGTCCCAAAACAGCAGTTTTTTTTTTCAAATTTTCAATTTAAATCCATTTTTTCAGTAACAAAGCAAGGGTTAACAGCCAAACAAAACTCAGTATTTATTACCCTGATTCTGCGGTTTTTAGAGTCACACCACATGTGGTCGTTAACTGCTCTATGGCCAAAGGCAGGCCCAAAGGCCCAAAAGGAAGGGAATGCCATATGGTGTTTGGAAGGCAGATTTTGATGGACTGGTTTTTGGACAACATGTCCCATTTGAAGCCCCCCTGATGTACCGTAGAGTAGAAAATCCAAAAAAGTGACTCCATATAAGAAACTACACCCCTCAAGGTATTTAAAACTGATTTTACAAACTTTGTTAACCCTTTAGGTGTTCCACAAGAGTTATTGACAAATGGATATGAAATTTCTGAATTTCTATTTTTTGTTACCTTGCCTCAAAAAAAGTGTAATATAGAGCAACAAAAAATCATATTTATCCTAAAATAGTACCAACAAAACTGCCACCTTATCCCGTAGTTTCCAAAATGGGGTCACTTTTTTGGAGTTTCTACTGTAGGGGTGCATCGGGGGGCTTCAATTGGGACATGGTGTAAATAAACCAGTCCAGCAAAATCTGCCTTCCAAAAACCATATGGCTTTCCCTTCCTTCTGTGCCCTGCCGTTTGGCTATACAGCAGTTTACGACCACATATGGGGTGTTCCTGCGAACTACAGAATCAGGGCAATAAATACTGAGTTTTGTTTGACTGTTAACCCTTGCATTGTTACTTGAAAAAATGGATGGCCGAAAATTTCGAAATTCTGAAATTTTATCTCCATTTGCCATTAACTCTTGTGGGACACCTTAAGGGTTAACAAAGTTTGTATAATCAGTTTTGAATACCTTGAGGAGTCTTGTTTCTAGAATGGAGTCATTTTTGGGTGGTTTCTATTATGTAAGCCTCACAAAGTGACTTCAGACCTGAACTGGTCCTTAAAAAGTGGGTTTTGGAAATTTTCTGAAAATTTTCAAGATTTGCATCTAAACTTTTAAGCCTTGAAGGTCCCCAAAAAATAAAATCGCATTCCCAAAATGATCCAAACATTATGGGGAATGTAAAGTAATAACAAATTTTAGATGTATTAATATATATTATAGACAAAGAGAAATGGAAACTTGGAAATTTGAGGTAAATTTGGTATTTTTTTATTAATAAAAATGAACTTTTTTGACTCAGTTTTACCACTATCATGAAGTACAATATGTCACGAAAAAACAATCTCAGAATGGCGTGGATAAGTAAAAGTGTTTTAAAATTATCACCACATACAGTGACAGATGTCAGATTTGCAAAAAATGGCCTGGTCCTTAAGAGGTTAATGATGCACATATTTTTGCGCAATACGTGCAACTGCACATTGTAGCAGGTCTGACTACATATTAGTGATTAGTGCACTAAGGATTATTTTGAACTTGCGACATCACAGCACTATGTATGAAGCATGCATGTATAGACAGCAGAACCTATCACACTACCTAACACCCTGCACAGCTACACTATATTACAATCTAACCTACACTGACTATCTCCCACTAACTATCTGTTTTATATATAAGCTAACTAACTGTCTAATGTAATATGACACAGCAAAGCACAGAGCACAGCAATGACACTGCTGTCTCTCTTAGATCTGTAATAAACTGTAGAAAATGGCTGCTTGGGAGGTTCTTATAGTAACGGGGTAGGCAACTTTCCTATCGGTTGCTAGGGATGTTGCTAAGCTCAGACAAAGACATTGCAGCCTTCTCATTGGCCCACAAGCAAAAAGGGAGGTTACTGATGAAAAAATAGTAGAATATTTGAAAATACAAATATATATCACTATATTTTAAATATTTGTGAATTCTCGAAGTTGCGATATTCGCGATTAAAATTCATGATTTGAATATTAGCGCCTAACACTAAGTTAATTACAATCAATGTTAAAGTCTTTTCACTCACAATTTTTTTTTTTTTTTTAATAAAATTTTATTGAAACTCAAAAAGTTTACATAACATGGAGAGAGAGTAAATCAATATAGAGGGTACGCAGACCCTGATCTTGTTTACGGAATGTTTTACAACATGCTTGCAAAGTCATAGATACTTTGAAAAGACATATCAACATGTCGGAGAGAGTAGTTGAAGGGAATGCCACTTTTAATAGAGTAGAATACTATACTCCATCTCCAAAGACCTACATCACAAGTCTAAAACAGTAAGAACCCAATCAAAACCAGGTAGGGAAAGATAAGGAGAGCATGGGGAGGAAAGGTGTGGGGAGGGAGGGGGGGGATTGGTCTACTGTATATACTGTTTCAATTCCCTTCTGCAAGGGAGTCAGCACTGGTTAGTGCATTATGCAAAGAGCGATATTTTCACCAAGGGGACCATGTAGACCGAAAAGTAGCATGGGATCTCGACTCCCAACTCGCAATTTGTTCCATCCGGTATATACTATCGCATTTGGATAACTAATGTGAGATCGAGGGGACAACCTCAGATTTCCAGTTGTACGCAATCAACACTCTGGCCGCAATTAAAAGCGTGTTAATCAGCGACTTTGTGTGTTTATTACCTATTAAGTCGTAATTTAGGCCCAAAAGACATAGTTTAGCATTTGGATTAAATGAAATCTTACATACGGATGACAACGCAGAGAATATTGCTCTCCAAAACTGCAAAATTTTTGGACAGTCCCACCATATGTGGAGAAAAGTGCCCACTTTGTCTTTACACCTCCAACAACGCGGGTCAGCTTCTGGGTATATGGAGTGGAGACGTTCGGGAGTGTAATACCATCTGGTCATCATTTTGTACACATTTTCCTGTAGCCTCACACACTTAGAGGCTTTCGGGGATGAGGCTAGTAGAGCTACCTTATCTCTAGGAGAAAATTGGCAGCGTAGATCCTCTTCCCACTTTTCTAGGAAGGTATATTTTTGAGGACATTTGAGGGAGGTTAATATAGCATACAATTTCGCTATTTTTTTCTTAGGTTCAGCTACCGATAAAGCTAGGGATTCAAATGGAGAATGTCAGGTTGAAGGTCCAAAGTTTCTCTTTTTTAAGATGCTTCTGATGTGTTGTCGTTGCAAAAAAGAGAGACTTTGCAGCCGAGGATGCGAAAGCCAGTCGTCCAGTGGAAGACCGGTTAGGGGATCAATAAAATCTAACAAGGGAAGGGAGAGAAGGGTACTATCTTTTGGGAAAGAGTCTCAAAATATACGAGTAGATGACCACAGGATGTCTCTTATCTGGTAAATTGGGGATAGCAACGTGGAAGGAAGAAATTGCCGTGCTAGGCAAGAATGCCGGAGAGATATTGTCGCTGTAGTCATTGCGCCTAAGGAGGGGAGTTCTCTTGTGCTGTGTGGTAGGTGTTGGAAGAGGAGCGCTCTTATTGGGAACCCTACTATACCATTTTCTATTTGTATGTCTAGTCGCTCTGGGGGCGAGCGCAACCATTTTAGGCAGCGTTGGGCCTGAATCGCTTTGTAATACAAAGATATATCGGGCATTCCCACATCACCCTTGCTACTATGTTGGAATAATAGATAATAGGGGAGTCTTGGTCTACGTTTGTTCCAAAGGAAAGAGTTAAACAGTTTCTTAATTGAGGTAAAGAAGGACTTAGGGAGGGGAATAGGTAAAGTTTGCATGTAGTACAGAAGTTTTGGTAGTAACACTGATTTAATTAAAGTTCTCCTGCCAAACCAGGAGGTAAAGGGCACATCCCAAGAATCAATGGTAGCCTGAAGGGTCGTGGGTAAGGTTTTAAAATTTTCTTTGTATAAATCTTGTGCGTCTGCAGTGATATTAACCCCTAAAAATTTAATCGATGATGTAGACCATGTGTAGGGGGTCCTGAGTTGAAGGTATGCCTGACATTATTTACTAAGAGTGACGTTCAGTACTTGTGACTTAGCCGGATTTATCAGGAAATTAGACAACTCTCCGTTCCCTGTTTGACAGATTTGGGGAGTTGTCTAATTTCCTGATAAATCCGGCTAAGTCACAAGTACTGAACGTCACTCTCAGTAAACGTCAGGCATACCTTCAACTCAGGACCCCCTACACATGGTCTACATCATCGATGAAATTTTTAGGGGTTAATATCACTGCATTAATAAGAAAATTCTAAAATCTTACTCACTCACAATTTTTTGTTTTTATAATCCCTTCTCTAAATTGTTTATCAGATTTCACGTTTCACTTTTAAATGTTACCAGTCTTTCTGAGTTTTTTTTTTTTTGCATATGAGTAACTATATAAGCAGTTTTGTGCCCAGACGGTCTACAGCAGCTCACTTCCAGAAGGAAATCCCACCTGGACTTTAAATACCAGTCAGTGTTACTTAGCTAAAAGCCTTAAAATGTTAAAGAAGTTCTCCTGGATAAAACTGTGTCATAATAATACAACAGTAAATACCATAATTGCAAGAGTCATTTAGCCAAACTTCTGACTCCTGTATTAAGTTAACATGTGACCACAGCTAAATCTGTATATGACTACTCTCCTGTACCCAAGAGAAGGCCTTACAACAGTGGTCACAAGAATGCATGCACTACAAGAGCTGATTACACCAGGTATACATTGTGGTCATGTGTGCTTAGAGTCAAAGATGGACTGGCCCACCGGATTACCAGAGGATCCTCCAGTGGAGGCCAAATCTCTGTAATTATAAAGTACTCCTTGTTATCCCTAAGGTCTTGCAGAAGACAATTTCATTTGAAGCTGACCTTGGAATAGGATCATAGGTTGATCTACCATAAATACAGTCTGTGCAGCTGCATTGGGGCCCTGTAGGAAAATTGGGTCCACCACCATCTTATCAAGACAACAAAAATATGTCTTAAGATGCATTTACACTGGTAGATTTAGCATATGTTTGTCAGGAAGGAAGGACACCATGATCTGTTGGCTGCAAGCGATGATTTTGGTGACTGCACAAACAATCATATTACCCAAAGAACGAGCGTTTCAATCGTTAGGGTAATTGGGGACACCTTTACACCAGCAGATAATCACTAATGATGCTTGGCCAGTGTAAAAATGTCTACTTCATTGCATGCAAAGGACTGTTTATCTATTGTTATACCAGTTACTGGTGGATTACAATATATAAAAGAAGTTGGTACATCATTAAAACACTTGCTAAAAAGGAGCTACTCAATTAACTAGCTGCACAGGGGCCCTTTGGAGTCTATAAGGGTAGACCCTTAGAATGATTTCCTTAGGTGGAACTTCAGTCGGATGGGTATTCATATAATTTCTCATGAGATGGGGCAACATCTACAACTGGAACAGTTTCAATTCTGTCCAAAAAATATTGATATTAAGGAGAACAACTAATTATAAGGCGAAATGACTAAGTGTCTGACATCATGGGTTTTATTATGGTCATGATGATGTCAAAATGGGTACACATTGGAAATAAATGTCCGGGAGGGATTCTAAACAGCGCTATTATAAATCATTGCTTTCCGGTAAACAGAAAATGTGTTCCTCTTGAGAAACCAGGTAAGACAACTAAGAAATGAAGCCTGAATATAAAGAACAAATAAGGTTTTCTGTTGTCATTTTAATAACAAGCGCAAAGGTTGTAAGAGACCCTGTAATGAACAGCTATAGAAATATGTTGTCAATGATTTCTGACTCTATTCAAAGATTTTTTTCCAATTAACACATAAGCAAAAGACATGTTTTCTCATGTTGCCATGACAACTGTATTGTGCGAGTTCTGTAAGGTCTGAAACCTTCTATGCCATCATGCATAAGGTCTCATTATATTAGGTAAAATGTCTCGAAATTAAGATGCGGACTTTGTTGTAATATCCACATAGGTAAAGACAGACAGGCGTTCTGAGCGCTTGTGTCTCCTCAAGGTGACCTGTTACTCTTTCTTCTTGAGAGACTTGCAGAACACCGTGTGAAATGTCGTGAATCAATAGAGTAAACAGATAGAATCTTGAAACAGATAAAGGGCAGCAGTTTCTCTTCTGTAAAAGTGAAGCATTCTGCTGCGTTTTTATTTATTATTCTCCATCCTTTCGATTTATGTGGATTCCTCTGAGGGATCCTGACACCTGGGACAGTAGTGTAAAACTTTTATTTGTAATGTAATTTGGAACAGGCCTGTGTGCGCTCCATATCGTCCGGGGATAATGGCTCTTCTCTTGTTATCGCTCACAAAGCATATTTCAATTTGTTTTTTTGGCAGGCCTTGCACTTGAGGAATGGAGCTATTAGTTTGGAAAATCCAATCTAAAAGTTAAAGGAACTGTGATGGCATCTTGACAAGGATGTATCTATCAAATACCCAAAAAATGTTAACACAATACATATTCTAATTCCTTATAATTATGGTTTTCTAATGCAAGGAATTTACGTACCAAAAGACCCAGAATCCATGCAAGAAATACAACCAAGGGAAAACGCTAACAAAACTGCTGCAATATACAATGCAACTCTGAGGTAAAGCATGAGGCTGAATCGTGTAGGGCCTTGTAAAAAAAAAAAAAAAAAAAAAAAGTTAAATTGGGTGAAAAGACTTTTGTAAATTAGCTCTTTTTATAAGCCCTTTGACCTTAAATTATGCAGAAATTTACAGGCTCCAGCTGGAGAAAAAGTCTATTTCTTAAATCTTTTTTTAAGCAGCAAATATATTTTAGTATATGGGGTTCATTTAAAGCGGCAATATGTTTTTTCTTATTATTTTTTTATTTTACATAAATTGTTGTTACCACTTACCAATATTCTAGTAGTGTAACTTTTACACCCTAACTCAGTTTCATCCATACATTTTGAACCTTTTCCTTATGAAGCTGGTCATGTGATGTCAAGTCTGACTACAAATTTAGAGGTTGCTCAAATGTGTAGACAGCAATGGTCAGTCTACCCACACTCCCCGCCGTTTATATTCCTCTGTATATTCCTGTATGTGCTGAAGATATAATGTCTCCCCTATATAATAGACCAGGAGTGTAGATATATAGAAAGCGAGTGTATTCAGTGATTAGCTGCAGTTATATAAACCTTCTTGCTCACATTGACTGTCTATGCTATCAGTGTGTGCTGACTCTCCAGTGTAGTTCTATGAGATATACAGTAGCTTCACACTGGCTTCCCGGCCTCCTGCATGTAAGAGTTGATAGGGGAGAGGTGACAGGGCAGAGGGGACAGACAGGCTCAATGTGCATCACATAGAAAAACAAGGAGACCCTGTAGTGTGAGGGGACAGCAGCTCTAGGTCACTGATCTGTCATGGCTGTCATTACATAGAGTTGTGTAGTGTTGTGAGACTCCGCTCGCTCTGTCTTTTCAAAGCCAAAGAAGAAGGAATTAAGCCACAAATTGCCACAAATTAAAAATCAAATGAAATTGGTATACCCAAGACATACACAACAGCCTTTATTTTAGCCTTTAATAGTGGCATATTGTGAACTATATAGACAAATTAAAAAAATAATGGATTGCATCTTTAATGAGTGGATATATACTGTATACAGACACCTAATAAGGGTTCACAGGGATTGTAATACTAATGGCCTATTTCTAGAATGGGCCATCAATATTTGATTGGTGGGGGTAATTTTAATTTACCCCCAGGCTTAGTTTCACGTACAGGGTTGTGGATGTGCCAGGTACTGCAGCATAGTCAAATCAATTTCAAGTGACTGGTACTAAGCTGCTTTACCAAACTCTATATATCTCTTATATATATATATATATATATATATATATATATATATATACATATATATATATAATTTTAACATCTGTTGTCTGCCTGTTTTCTGTCTGTACATTGGGTGTCAGGGAAGGTTTTAGACCATGCTCTTAAGGGCTTATGGCTCTTGAGATATTCCAAGAAAAAGACAAGTACGGCATCATTACATGACCCGTGTTTCCCAGTGGTAGCTCATAGGTCCTTCAGTCTTGACATACAGACAGTTTTACACAAGGCTTCCATAACAACCTAGCAATTTTTATTCACTGCTATAGGTCCACCTTAAGAGGGCAAGGTGCTATAGAAATCACAGTTGAGGGGGCAAGTGCTGTGGAGGTTACAGTTAAGGGGACAGGCCACTGTGGAGGTCACAGTTAAGGGGGTGGTCAGCTGTGGAGTTCAATGATAAGTGCCAACAAGGTGCTGTTGGGGATCAGTGTTAAGGTAGAGGGTCGCATTGGTGGTCAATGTTAAGGTTGTGAGGTGCTGTAGATGTCACATTTTAATAGGGTGGGAACTGTGGAGGTTACTGTTAATAGGGTGGGATCTGTGGAGGTCATTTTCAAGGGGGAAGGGTGTTGTGAGGGTCATTGTTAAGGGATTATGCTGCTGTGAAGTTCACTGTTAAAGGGGTGAGGTGCTATGGAGGTCACTGTTTTGGAGTTAGACTGCAGTTCAGGTCACAGTTAATGGGGTGGGGTGCTTTGGAGGTCACTGTTAAAGGGGTCTGGCACTTTGGAGGTTACTGTTATGAGGGATACTGTGGATATCTTTTAATCACACACATAAATATTAAATGAAAGCATCATGTAATCATTTCCACTTCTCTGCCCCTCACACAGTATGATGCTGCTGTATGTACCTCTCACACAGTATGGTGCCACTTATGTTCCCCTCACCAAGAAAATTGTAACCCCAATACAGTATAATTCCCCCTTATGTGCCCCCAACACAATATGGTGCTCCTTTTGGTGCCACTGAACACAATATGGTGTCCAACATTACTATGATGATCTGCTCTGGTGTATTTGGTGGCTAGGTGCAGCAGGCATGATGACATCACTTAATCATGTCTGCCAGCACCAAACTGCCTATCACAGAGTAAATAATACATCATATTCAAATGTATCCACGTTCTGAGGAAGCCAATGCAACTAAAAGTGGTGCAGCTGTCCGGGGAACCAAGCTGCCATGGGTCAACAGGGAGCTGTTAAGTGATACATTTCGGTTCAGATGAAACATCCTAATGTTGCCATAGTCCCTTATGTGATATTGTTGAACTTAAAATCATATGCATGAAGACACAAATTCAGTTTGAATATAATAGATTATGTTACTTTGTTATATCTAATCAAAGCTATGTGACATAATTAGTTCCAAAATATTGCATATAATATTCTATTATAGAAAAATAAAAGACTCTTACAAAGTGAACGCTTCTGTAAGGCTACTTTCACATTGGTGTTTTGGGTTCGCTTTTGAGAACCGTTTCAGGGCTCTCGCAAGCGGTCCAAAATGGATTAGTTTTGCCCCAATGCATTCTGAATGGATAAGGATCCGTTCAGATTGTATCAGTTTGGCTCCGTTCTGCCTCAATTACGCTCTGGAGGTGGACACCAAAATGCTGCTTGCAAAGTTTTGGTGTCCATCTGACAAAACTGAGCAAAACGGTTTCATCCTGACTTACAATGTAAGTCAACGGGGACGGATCGGTTTTCAATGACACAATATGTCCCAATAGAAAACTGGTGTTCAAGACGGATTCGTTTTGCATATGTTCATGATAATACAAACGGATCCGTTCTGAACGGATGCATGCGGTTGTATTATAAGTGCGTATCCGTCTGTGCAGATACATGACAGATCCGCACCAGATGCCAGAGTAAAAGTAGCCTAACATGTAAAATGTTAGCAGGCTATACACAATAAATTAATGTGAGCTGAACCACTTATTATTGCAGGTCAGTTCGAACATCTAATGTGTATGGGAGTCACAAGACTCTCCCATGAAGACAGATGTCAAAATGTGCAAAAAAAAAAAATTGCATTTATGTTTTTTACTCTTTTTTCAGCTTATCTGCTGGGGCTATAGCTTAGTGGGTCAAGGGTTTGGCTTGCCTGGAATTGGTATACTTCATATTTGGCAAACTGTGCTAAGATTTTGCTGTAAGATTATGGTACACAGTAAGCCAACTAATAGGTGATATCAACCTATACTAGACAGGTGCACCACAATTATCATTCAGGATCAGACACTGTGATGAATATGGCACATCTTTAGACTGACTAGTTGACCCTGCCTAAATCTTAGACAATATTAGTAAACCTGCTTCAAGGAACTTGATTGTGGTTGGAAAAAATGCCACCACAAAACAGCAAAGTATTATGTACTACACAAAGGCTTACACGTATCAGAGATTCCTAGATCAGATGGTCAATGAAAAACTTGTCTTGTTAATGGCTCCCAATAAATCATCATGATATCTTGTAACTTATTTCACCTATGCCGAGGCAGGAGTACCATTACATTTTGTTATACTAAGGAAAAAACAACTAGTTATTACTGTGTTAATTATTCTTGCAAACTTTCATTAGCCCCGAGCAAGAAGCTCCTTTCATTAGTAAGCATAAATCATATAATAATAGCAGAAAGTTTACTTTGTGAAAACCCAACTTACAAAGCTAGAACAGTTAAAATGGTCTACAAATCAGGATAATGATACAACAATGTGCCACTTAAACCTTTGGTATTTAAGCTTTTATTCCTAAATCCTTCCAAGAAAACACTTCATTAGACAAAGGAAATTAATTATGGCTATGAATTGCTGTGAATATGGAAGCACCTGATACAATTGTCTTTTGGAATCATTTTGTCAGTGACAAGACTGGAAAGTACAAAAACATTTGCCTCTTCATATTTGTAGACTATAGGCTTCATGTACCCATACTATATATTCACAGAGTAGACTAAGAGGCTATGAAGACATGTAAATATAGAAGTGCTTTTTACCAGGAATGAATGATTCATAGGTTTCCAATTCTCAGTGCATTTGTTCAACCAGTCATAGAGCCAGAGATATAAAAGAATTCATGTACGAGAAAGAGATGAGATCTGTCTTGTAACAGTACAGGTGCTTTGTTTTTATGCGAATTCTCATATTTCTTTCTTTTTCCATTTAGAAAAAGAATAAATGCATTCATTTTCAGACCAATTTCCCCTAGAGGCTAAAAAAGGACATTTATTAGCTACAAAAGCAGCATAGGCACACAATGCATTTTAGACCAAAGAGCCTTTTTGCATATTTTGATGTGCGCCTGTGTTTTTAAATTAAAAGTAATAATTGTCCTTTTAAAGTAAGAATCAAAATCAAAAATAATCTTTTTTATGTCATCAATTCATTTAACTGTGAAGAATTAAGGACTCATTTATTTTTCATACCTTCCACCAAGGTAAATATAAGGATTGGGGGAGCTGTAAGTGGACTTCTTAGGGTCCCCATGGGAAAGTAAGGTATCCCCCAACTTTTAACTGAACCTTAGTATACATATATCCTTAGAGGGTGGATAGTAGAGTTATGTATCAGATCTTCTGCACAAAACAGAATCCATATTAGAGCTACTGTGCAGATGATATAGGGATATAGGGATGTCCTCAGCAGGCTTTTTTTTACCTATACCTACAGATGTGTCCTTCATTACCTTTCCACTTGGAATTAGATATTACTCTGTTGGGCATTGTTTGAGTTATATGTGTCTGTGTGAGAGTGCATTGAGTTCCTGTCTTGAAAAATTAGTAGTTATGCCTATGATGAGGAGGCATTTAACAAACACGCATAGGCACTACTACTGGTGAATCTTAGCATTCTATATAACTGGTCAGGATGCACTGCCAGAGTCGGGCTGAAAGACTTCCAACCATGGAGTGGATGTAATAAAGTCTACATACAAATACAAAGCTTTATTCTATTACCTGAAGGTTTAAAGAATTTCAGTCATACCATGACAGTCTGTCCCAGACCACTCTACTTGCTCATTTTCACCCGCAGGTTTTCATTGTTTGATGATCGAGGGACTGCAGCAGTCAATTCTAATCAAATTCACTATGCTTCACAAATTTGTTCCAAGTATTGTGCATTCACTAATCCTGTTATTATATTACCCCATAGTGCACCGCTTGTTATAGTTTACATTCTAATGTACAAAGTCTAAGGCATTGAGTTTGGCTGATAATGATATGATATCGGCAATGTATTGTATAAAGTAGACGTTATAGCGCCTCTTTCTCGTGGTTGTAATTGACTGCACTATATATACTATACACTCCACCATGCTGTAATAGCCAATGAAATAGCACTTTCTATAGAAAATGGCTCTCGCATTCACATGGCAACCATTTGGATCATTCCCTGCAGACACATTTAAATACAACAAGCATGTATTATCAATATGGTGCCAAAGAAGTATTCACCTCACAAGGAGACTTCAATGTAAATCAAGATATCTGCATGGCAAATGATAAGAAAACGCCATACAATAATACAGCTGTACATATTGCAGATTATATATTTGATGCTGTATATGAAAGTATATGATTAAAACCCATCCATAGAAATATAGTTACTTTATAGATTTCACCTTTGTCATACCCTTGGTGTTATGATTTACTTGCTGTGTGACTTAGAATAGAAAAAGCCTTGGGGATGTGAGCCTATATTTAGCAGGTTTATATCTGTCGGTGTTGACACTGTGAACGTTATCCAGATTATTTCTTTATGAAAGATGCGCATTTTCAGCACAATAATTGTAAAATGTGATGATCTCCACAACTACGTATCATTATGATTCACTAGACTGTGCAATGACAGTGCCTGCCTAAGGCCATATAATTATCACCTGCTATACCCTCCGCATATTAGCTTTATTTATGTCTTCCAGTCAACTGGAAGAAACAGAACAAATCTTTAAAGTGATGCATAGCCATTGTTCAAAATGACTCAAAGTCCAATCTGCTTTCATTTCTAGGCTTTCTCCAGCCAGAAAACATGACAGCTTTACCAGGGGAGATACGACTTGAGCTGAAAAACAGGCAAATCAGATAATGCTCACTTGAATCACCAAGGGGTCCACTGCTGCAGGGTCTTTGCTTCTTTATTTTAAATCTAAGAGT
This sequence comes from Bufotes viridis, assembly GCA_033119425.1. NCBI lineage: Eukaryota > Metazoa > Chordata > Amphibia > Anura > Bufonidae > Bufotes > Bufotes viridis. Next base: position 265,055,090 of record CM065591.1, on the reverse strand, counting down.
TTTCTCAAAGCCACAAAGTAGTAAAAATTTAAAGGGAACCTGTCTTCATGAAAATACAATGTAGTTGGCAGGCAGCATGTTATAGAGCAGGAGGAGCTCAGCAGACTGATATATAGTTTTGTTAGTAAAGATTCAGTAAAACTTGTAATTTATACATTTTAAATTCCTGCTCATTGTGAGCTTCGAAGTCGAGGAGACGGTACTATCAGTGACTGACAGCTATCTCTGAATACACAGTCATAGAGGGAAGACTGTCAATCGCTGATAGGACCGCCTCCTCCATACAGGTATCTCTGTATACACAGTCATAGAGGGAAGGCTGTCAATCACTGATAGGACCTCCTCCTTCACTTCAAAGTCCAGAATGAGCACAGATATAAATGTATAAATTACAAGTTTTACTGAATCTTTTCTGACAAAGCTATATATCAGTCTGCTCAGCTCCTCGTGATCTATAATAAAAACAATGATGCATGTATTATCAATAGGGCTGCTTCTAGACACCTCTGGTGGTTTCTTAAAGGGGTTTTTATGCCATTCAAGTTGATGACCTATTGTGAGGATAGATCATGAATATCGGATCGGCAGGGGTCCGACACCCGACACCCCTGCCAATCAACTGTTTGAAGAAGAGGCAGTGCTCCATGCGACCGCTTCCTGGTCATTTTCACCTGTGGAGTGATGGCATAGTGTAATTACAAGTACTCCCTGCATTCAAGTGAACGGAGAGAATACTTGTCATTACACTGCACCGCCTAATCTTCAGAGACAACGGGCCGTGTAATGAACAGCTGTCAGCGCTCACACGGATTGGCAGATGTGCTGGGTATCAGATATTGATAGGTCATCAATATAAATGGCAGGACAACCCCTTTACCTTCAGAAGAAGAAATGGATATGGTATGTTGACTTTCCGTGCAATTGGCAAAAGCAAACAAATATAGGTCAAAGGCATTGAATGGATGAGTTGCCTTCTCCATGCCGAAAAGGGCACCAGTGCCACGTTGCACTGACTTGCATAGGCTGTTTGTGTCATGTGTGGTATGATTTGACCTTGTCTAGTATTATATAGATGTTCAGAATCTCAACTTCACATCTAAAATAAACCCCCTGTAGCCATGTCAATAGAACAGTTCCACCATAAACAGTATGCTCATGGCTAGTGACAATTGCTGTAAATCCCTTTAATCTGTAAAAGGGTCATCATCTCATGATATACACTACAATGCATGCTTCATATATATATATATATATAAATTGATGGAGTGCTTTTGCTCCATTTAATCAAAATCAACAAACACCAACATTCACTTTCTCCATAAAATGGTCTTTATCTCCATTCAGCATTCAAAATTTTTCTCAAATGTCTATTTTGTATAATGTACAAAGCAGGGTGGTTCACTAACAGGAATATGGAACTTAGGGTATGATTGTGCGATATTACAGGGTATCCAGTCACTATCAGAAAACCCCAAATTAATAAAAAATTTAAGAATACTGAAAATACTGGCACCGAAGAAACCTCAAATGCAAAGATTCTAGTAATATGATCAAATATGATCAATTTAATGAATATAGAACAAGTATATATCTGAGATCACTTTATATATAAAATCCTTTTTACTGAACCCCAATATTAAAACATGTAATTAGCATAATTAGCATAAGTAGCATAGTCCTGGTCTAATCCACTAAAGTTTAAATAAAATATTTCTAAATATTAAGTATAAATCACCCCTTTCCCAATATTATATATAAAATATATAAACAATAAATAAATAAACATATTACATATCGCCACGTCCGAAAAGCCAAAACTAATATAATCTTAAAAAATATCTCCTATGCGGTGAACGCTGTAACAGACAAAAATAAATAAAAACTGCACGATTCGCCATTTTTTTGTCACCTTGTCCCCCCAAAAAAATTATGCTTATGAGCTCCCAGAATGCTTATGCTTTCTTTTTTATGCTTATGAGCAGAACATTCCATAAAATGTGGAATGCATGTGGCTTTTTTGGTGTTTTATTTTTTTGGCGTGGTATCGAATTGCAATACTTTTTTATGGTATTGAAATTGAATCAAAGTTTTGGTATCGTGACAACCCTACAGTGAAATGATATGTCCAGCATTAAGCAGTCATAACTACAGGCTGGACATATCATTTTAATATCACTATTTTGGTATGTTGATAAGTAATTTCATAGGTGGCCCACTGTCCATGTGAGGGTCCCTATGGTACAAGGGGTTAGTGGATTGGATCAGGACTGTTCTACTTATATGCCTTTAATATGTTTTATTATTGGGGCTCAATGAAGAGGATTTTATATATAAAGTGAACTCACATATGGATTTGTTCTATAGTCATTAAATTGGTCTTATATGATCACATTACTAGGATCTCTGCATTAGTGGTTACTTGAGTGCCAGTATTACCTACTTTATTTAATGTTTTTCAAGTTTAATTGGATAAAATCCCATGTCTCAAACAGTTTGTCTGAACTCTATCTCCATATGTCGTCACCGACATATCAACACTTCTCAGTCCCAGCAAGATGCCATCTTTCTCTCTAGCCTTAAACATACATTTTATTTCTCCCATCAAATCCCATATACGAAATCTGACTCTGCTGCATTAAATCTTTAACCAGAACCATATAACCCTTGCCTGCATTTTATGTATGCTATGCTTATAGCTAAAAAATGTCTGTATCTCTTGTATATGCAGCAATTTTATCCTGGGATTTCCTTTCACTGCTATTTTTTGTATACAGTATGTATGTCTTGAGGCCTGAACTTCTTTTTTTCTCCCATGCGTCTTCCTTGCATATTTTATTTCTTATATATTGTGTCTTTTGTTTATGTTAGATATCTATTTTCTATGCTTAGATATCTATTCTTCCTGACCTCCCCAAATACAGTTCTGCAAGGCACGCATATGTTCACAGTAGGAGGAGGGGAATAAGCTGCTGTCATTCAACAGCCTGATCCTTCTTTCCCTTGTTACCCGCTGTGGGAAGAAAGCGAAGACACCCCCCTACATCATAAATAGTGCGCTGGTCTAACAGAAGATTTGGAACTCTCCAATGTATGTAGGTTATCTCTCTGCTCACTTTGTTATCTCTGTTATGTGACCTCACTGACTCATATCTAAAGAGCATTTTATCATAGGAACGTTCATTCTCCCAATCATGGTCACGTGTTAACAGGCGGTCGATCAAAAATAATTTATTTGACACCAGGGCATAGCCCCATGTAAACAGGGGTTGTGCTAGCAACAAATTAAAACTGTATGGGATGATCATATTAACTATCATTCCATACTAATGGTTGTCACATGTAAACTGCGCTTAACAAGCGTTGATAGATGTGCTGTATATACAGTTGTTGCTTGTTAATGGGCACATTTTGTAAGTCTTCTCTTGGGCATAAATCAGCTTAGATGAGAGTTCAGTAGATGTCAGAGGAGTGCCAGAGAACGAGTGCCAGAGAACTAGTCTTACAGATTTATCACAGAACTGCAGCTGTTATGCATTGTGACATATAGATACTGTAGAAGCCAATCATAGCTAAATGTTTAATAAAATCTATTACGTAAATCTTTATTCCAACTACATGGAAACCAGTAATAAAAAATGGCTTTAAAGATGTGGGAACCACACCTATTAGGCATTTATGATATTTTCTGTGGATATACCATATGAAAAGCATCTCAATAAAGCTTGTATTATTATATTGTATTCTATCACTTCTCACTTAGCTATGCCCACACGATCCTTGCCTGTCAACCACCACATCTCATTGGTGACTTCTGTAGGTTTTACAGATATAAAAAAAGTAAAAAGTCAGTTGGCTTAAAAGGGTGTCCAACTTTCAAATAATGTTTTAAATACCCTTTCCCCACTCCCACCCAGTGGGATCTGTCAAGCAAAGCACACACCTGCTCCCCGATGCTCAATTTGTATTCCGTGGGTCCCCTCTGTTTTCACTGCGCTTCAGTCCCCACACGCAATTCTGCACATATTGGGTCTCAGTGGTGATGTGCCACTCCAGTGGTATGTGACCACAGTGACGTGTCCTTGGGCATATGTCATTGCTATGGCCTGTCATTGTGCCTTAATCCCCATTTACATGTAATGACCAAAGTGCTTTGAAGACAGCAGTGGGCCCATGGAGCAGGAACCAAGCATTGGAGAGCAGATAAGTATGCAAGTAATAAAAATTATTTGTAGAAAGCAATATGTTTTTCAGTCAGCAATAACAGCAGAAGTTTCGACCTACCAGAGTGATGAGCCTTCTGTTCCTGTGACTTCCAGATAATCATATGCATCTTCTAACTGAAAGTCTGTGAAGATCAAGGCAATTGTATCTCCAACCTCTGCAAGGATTGTCCATGTGCAGTCAGCATTATTATTGTATTCCGATGGGAAATAAGGACTTGTGATGATTCCACTTTGGCCTCTTAAAGTTCCTCCACATGCATCGTCCGCTAGAAAAAAATACGTATGGATTTTTGAAGATGCATTTAAAACAGTAAGTACATAATTTATATTATTGCTGACTAAAACTTATTTATACCAGTGATTGACTATAGATAGATAGATAGATAGATAGGATTGGTGGTAGATAGATATATAGACAGATAGGTAGATATTAGATAGAGAGATAGATAGATAGATAGATAGATAGACAGATTGATAAATAGATAGATATATTGTTCCTTCATGATATGCTCATGCCTGCAGTCTTCCCATCACGGTATAACCATATGATCTGATGTTTCTAAACAGGAGTGTAATATCATACGCTAGTATTTTAGTAACATTGAATCCCCAGGCACTGTAGTGTGAATACAGGTTGTACAAGTACTTAGATTAGTTTCTTTAATATCCTCATGGGCAGATGAGGGGAAAATGGTTTGGAGGTCCCAGTGTGATATTTCTGTAAAATGTGTAGTCACTGCTCCTGTGCAATCAGCCATTCATTGCTGGAGAACCTGACATTGCAGAATTATGTGTGTTACGATGTGAGCATCTTGTGATACTGATATCCTACTATATACTTATATCCTTAGGAGACTAACTATACTTAGAGGTTAGAGAGTACAAGCTAGGTTGAGGCACTTCTTTTATAGGTGGCCCTGCAGTGAGCAAAGACATGGTATAGACTGCATAATTCATATAGTTAAAACATGTTTTCTGCCTTTTCATACTTCATAATTAGTGGAAATAGAAAGGTAGTGGAAATAGAAGCATGCAAGGAGATTAAAACTCATTAACAGGTGGGAAATGACTGCACCAATATGACTAAATGGTGTATAAAATAAAAAACGTCTCTACAAATTCTTCTGATTCAGTGTCATTCACGCCATGGCAGAGACATAATTTATGACTCCTTGGCCCTGAAGTTAGATCTGTAACAGGTCCTTTCACCCAAATAATACTAGTGTCCTCATATGTTAGCTTTGGGCCTTGAGATGCAAAATTCAGGTCACTGCTACTTCCAAACCCCCTATAGTCACAATACTGTCCTGTGGCTTGTCAGGACAAATAATTCTGCCAATAGGTTCCCTTTAGATGATGAACAAATGCAAAACTAACATTTATTAAGATTGAGACCAAGAGAGTTGAAATCTAAATATATGCTTTATGCAAATATGTTTTGGCAGGCTACAAACTACCTAGATCAGCTCAAGTAGACCATCAAAAATGAATGTGATGGCAGGAGGCAGGAGAAGTGAAACCTATGCTGGGCACGAAAGCATACAATCACATACTGTCATTCCGGATAAAACATTGCTAACTTAAAATGGCTTAACCAAAATGACAGGACAACGTTTTATAAAACAGGTTGACAAATTCACAAGCACATACTTCTACAGGTGGGAAGAGGAAAGTCCCAAGAGGCGCTGTTCTGGGAGCTTGATACGCAGGTTAGCAAGGCATGTCCTTCAAGTATATACCCTGCATTGCAGCTGTAGCGGACCTTGTCCCCCACGTTAAATGATGTCCCCTGTTGCAGGCCGTTCTGTAGCCGTCCAGGATTTCCACATGTGTGGCTTGGCAAGACTGTTAACATAGAAAATTTAACAAAGGGTCACACAAAAATCAATCATTTGTACATAAAAGACAAGAAGAAGTTTTTAATAAAGACAAGTAACATTGTAGAAGACACATTTGAGTTAGCCTAGCAACAGTCACGGCCGGATGTACCATATACAATTCCACACAAAGAGCACTGACCTGAAGGATAATTGCATATATACACATTTCAATTTTAATAGGTTCATAAACCTAACTGTATACTGTAGGTACAGTATGACATGTATGAACATTTTGTATGCCATTATATAACTATGAACATATAGCTAGATATTAGTGCTCCTGAGTCATATATGACTCTACTGTTTATTGATACCATTTTGGAGGTGAAATGAAAAACCAAAAAATCTGCCATTTTAATTTTGTTAATCGGGGATTCTGGTAATTTGAAGTCATCTACATGACTACTAGATCTATTGGGGTTCCTACCAAAGCTCATGAGAAAAGGGGTACCATGCCATGCAGGGCCCCCCCAAAAATGAGCAGAGCAACAAAGCCAAATAAATTAAAAAAATAAATTTTTCATAAAATGGCGGCTGAAAAAATATTATATTCACCTCATCTACCTGCTTGCAGAGATGCAGTCTGCTCATGTCTTGAATGAAGAAAACCATCCAAAAGACCTGCAGCGAGCGGGATGCCCTCACTACGTGATCACTCTGGGTGTGCGTGGTAACGTCATCATGTAATCACGCTGGCTGCAGGTGCTTTACCAGGTTTTCTTTAATCAAGACAGGAGCGGATGGCCTCTATGCAAACAAGTGGATGAGATGAGTATAATTTTTTTTTTAACCCCTGATTAACCCCTGAATGGCTTATTGTGAGTCACAGATGCCACGATCAGCATTGAACGCGGCATCTGAGTGATTAAATGACGGGGGGTGGCGTGATCGTTATTTCCTGTCATCGTGCCTTCTCCATACAATAGAAAATAGATTAAGTAATTAACAAATCAAATTTCTTATCGAAGTTCATCGAAGCAGCCAAATCGAATTTTTCAAAACTTTGTTCATCCCTAATGCTCATCACCAATCCAATTATCTCCATGGGACCTGCAAAGAGCGAGTGTTGTATTTGTCTATCTGAGTCAGTCTCGTAGAAGTGAACAGAATGGGATCCCCCATTATCGTAAATTCATAATACGTGTAGGTGGGGATCCCAGAGATAGGACCCACATCCATCTAATAGTTATCGTGTCCTGTTGATAGGGGATAATGTCAAATTATTAGAATACCCCTTTAATTCTTGCATACTGCCAATCTGAGTGCTGAGCCACTTCATTTAAGCACAGTTTTTCTTGGAGAGCGAGCAGAGAGGAGCACTTACTCATAGAAAGTCTATACACTCAGCGAGCCAAAGGAGCACAATGCTTAAAGTACTCCTTGCCCCTTTGTTTCTGTGACCACTGTAGGTCTCAGCACCAAGAACCCCACTGATCAAAACTAACGGCAAGCCAATATGACATGTCAACATTTTATAAATGGGAGTAATGGTATGCAAATGAGCTCTTAACAAGCTCTGCCGCTAATGCCACCAGATGTAAGGTAGCTATCCTATAAGTCTTGAGACATGGATATTAAATAAACCAGCACCTCATCTGCAGACAGCTATTTCAGGGTGATTGCCCCTCATCAGTGCAGCATGTATGTGGTGACTGTGTGTATGAATGCATCCATGTATGTGGTGACTGTGTGTATGAATGCATCCATGTATGTGGTGATTGTGTATATGAATGCATCCATGTATGTGGTGACTTTGTGTATGATGCATCCATGTATGTGGTGAGTGCGTGTATGAGTGCATCCATGTATGTGTTGACTGTGTGTGTGTGTGTAAATCCATGAATGTGGTGACTGTGTGCATGTGTGCCTCCATGTATGTGGGGACTGTGTGTATGTGTGCGTCCATGTACGTGGTGACTGTGTGTATGCGCATCCATGTATGTGATGGGTGCGTGTATGAGTGTGTCCATGACAGAACTGTATAGGGCACCAGTGGCTGCAGTACTTGTGCTTATGTAGGGTAAATCAGACATGCCAATTATAATTGCAGTGCAGGTTTAAAGGGGTTGAGGTAAATATAAGCTCAGCATTTGTAAACGTTAAAAAACAATAAAGCCATGCTAAAAATGACAGTAAAATATATAAATAAAATAAATATAAAAAGTCACAAAATAGCCATATGAGTGGGGTGTGCACAGGAGGAGGGGGGTTGAGAAGAAGTGTGTGTGGGGGCATAAATATAAACATTTCCTATGGCACCTAGTCAATTCTGGCTACGACTCTGGGCAGCTGTTTACTGTATTGAGAAATAAAGAAAGAATGGCACAAAGAATTCAAAAGGTCAATGTTAATGAGAAAAAAATGAAAGACTGCAAACATTACATACAGTATACCCTAAAACAACTATAAAACTACAGATGACACATTCCAACAACAGATCTAAATGCTATGATCAATATAACCTAAGAACCTCAATGTACAGATCTGAAAAAGGACAATAAATAAAAACTGATGAAAATAGTGATTAAATATAATTGAAATCATAGTACCAAAGATAGTGAAAACAATCATTACTTCTTGACAAATGATTAGCTTCTTGTGACTATTAGTAATGTGACATGTATGTAAACTTATAAATTAAAGTGAGTGATGATCCCCAAGGTGTTTGAACCCTCCTCCCTTCTAGAGAAGCTTCAGATGGATCAGTATTAGTACCAGCAACAAATCATAAATAAGCATAAATCAATAATAATTGAGACCATACCAACACACAATCCCATAGCTCCTAGCATGCCCCATTATGCTTTCCAATAAGCTTTCCTTTAGTGCGTTAAGAATTTATAATCTACTTTAGCTGTCTAAGGTTTCCAAGAACCAAAGCACAAAGAACAAAGAATTCAAACAATAATTATATTATTTTAATCAAATTCTTAAGCATTCCTTAAAGTGAAAATGTCAGATTTATCTAACCCTGCACCTCTAGTTGCTTATTTGATTTGCATTATATTTTAGCTACAGTTCTGGAATAAATATTATTGGAATATACAGTATACAGTATCTATATTCACATTCTAGCTCCACTATGCAAATACAGATAAAGCCATCTGTAGCATGATACTCATAATGCATTGAAAGGAGTCTGTCACCACATTTTTCATTATAAACTGCCCTGTAGATCACACTTACTGTATCCCAGGCATAGTTTTGTGTTGATATATATCGATCTTTGTAACCAAAGGGGCAGTATCCTTGGGCGATGGAGCCCAACCACTCCCTTTAAAATCGAGGTCTGCTCCTCCCATTTTCATCTTCTCTTTACCTCCCTCCGCCCTGACTTCAGAAACTCAACACATGAAATCCCAAGCAGATTGATATATCAACTAAAATGGATATTTAGGATATAGTGTGGGATAAGTATGATCTACAGGGCACCAGGAGTGATTTATAATGGAAAAAAGTGGTGACAGAGTCCCTTTAAAGAGGTTGTGTCTCTTCAGCAAATGGCACTCATCATGTAGAGCAGGGATGCCCAACCTCCAGCCCTCCAGCTGTTGTAAAACTACAACTCCCATCATGCCCTGCTGTAGGCTGATAGCTGTAGGCTGTCCGGGCATGCTGGGAGTTGAAGTTTGGCAACAGCTGGAGGGCCGCAGGTTGAGCATCCCTGATGTAGAGAAAGTTAATACAAGGCACTTACTAATATATTGTGATTGTCCATATTGCCTCCTTTGCTGGCTGGATTTATTTTTCCATCAAATTACACACTACTCGTTTCCATGGTTTTGACCACCCTGCAATCCATCAGGCCTATTTCAGAATAGTAAATTATCTCCTATAAGTCCTAGGAGGCTTGAGGGGGCTATATACAAACTTTCAGGGCAATTGGGGAAACTTTTTTTCTGCCTGGATTGATTTGGGTCCGAACCAAACTTTTTAAAAAATTAATTGAACCGGACACAAAACAAATCTCAACTGATTCACTCATTTCTACTCGATAACCATCCTTACTTTCTCCTGATAGGAGATATTGGGGGGAAAAGGATCAAGCTGGTGGATTTCAACATTCCCCAATACTTTTGCTCTCAGGAAAGATAAGCCACTGCGAGTGGAGTCTGGTGGCAGCTTACTGCCCTCTCCCCATTCAGAACACATGTACAATAAATGGGGGGGGGGGGGAATTGCTGTCAGCCTAAGGCCTAATTCACACGTCCGTAGTGTGTTGCGGATCCTTGCCACCAGCCCTATAGAGATGCCTATACTTGTCCGCAATTGCGGGCAAGAATAGGACATGCTCTATATTATTATGGAGCCGCCGGCCAGAAGATCGGCGGCGTGCTCTGCAAATGCGGATGCGAAGAGCACAGTGTGTGCTCTCAGCATCCATCACATCCCCATTCAAAATGAATGGGTCTGCTACCTGTTCCGCAGATTTGAGGAACGAGTGCGGATGAACATTGTGGACGTGTGAATAGGGTCTAACACTGTCAGCCAGATAAAAGCTCTGTCTGTTCACAATTGTGCTGTGATTTCTATCTACAAAGGAAATCATGACCAGATACTACCAGTGCCAGATAAATTCTAGTGCCAGCCAATGGCACAAATTGACAATGGAGCTTGTCTTCTCTGTGGTGTTGTCCATCACTTTGCTGCATACATCAGTATTTTTAAATATGATGACATTTGACAAGGAGACTCCAAACAGATGTGATCACAACCTAACAGTACGGGCACATGGACAAGTTTCCTGATGCAGTTTTAGAAGCCAAAATCAGACTTGGATTGCAAGGGTAGGTTTACATCACCGTTTCGTTTTCCATTCTTCTAATCCTTTAGAAGGACAGAAAATGAAAAAAAGAGATAGTTTATTTTACGCATCTCTTACACTAATTTAGCATCCATTTTAGCCAATTCCATCTGAAATCCGTTATTTTAGGCAGAAGAAAAAAACCTTTGTGGAAGACTTTTTCTTAACATAAAGGATCCCTTTTTTGTTTTCTGTTCTCCTGACTACTCTCAAATGAGACAAAGTATAAAGGACAGATATGACCTCTTTTTTAAATTCAGCCCTGGGTTTGGCTTCAAACTGCACTGTATAGATGTACAGTATGTGGGAGATACAATCACAGTGATGACATAGTCGGAAATAACTGGTAGAAGAAAGAAATCACATTCGCCATTGGTCACAGAATTTACGAGAAATGCTAACATATCTGAAAGTACTATATATTAGTACTTAGTGACTGACGGTCAAGTTTTGCATATCTATTTTAATGATGATCCACAGAGTTCTACCAGTTGTTAACCATAGGTTCTCTGCTTTTTTTCCTGGCAGCAGCACCACCCGATATTTACAACCCAAGAACCACAAGAAATTTCAAATGAACTCTAAAAATAGCATAAGACATTGGGAATTGTGTTACGTATTCAATATGGAACAAGAACTGAAGTAGAACTAATGTTTCATTTTCTGCAGTGATTGTCAAAGAACCAATTTCATCCAATGACATTTTTTTTCTCTTAATGAACCCATTTTTTATGCATTCAAATTTTTTCATTCTGTAAAAGTAATGACTGGAACATCACCATAAATAAAAATCTATCATTTTTTAAGTCAGTCTGTAATAACCACAGATCTTTACCTAATGAACTGTTAAAAATGAGACAGGATTGACCTAAATTATTGTTTTATTAAACATTTGTGCAAAAATTGACACTGTTAATGAAAGCTCAGATGCTGTTTGCTTCTATTAACTCTATGCATTAGTTGATTTGATGTTTAAAGGAATTGTCACACTGAAGACATTGATGGCATTTGGCTATGATATGCATCAATGTCTGATCAGTAGGGGTCCAGCTAATTACAGTTCGCAGTCTAACGTAAGAAGGAAGTTTCCACGAGCCATTCTGCTCTTCTGAGGTTTAACTGGCTTTTTTCCAAAGCTGCAAAATCATCGCGTGATAGCCAATGGCCTAATGCAAGACCAAGCAAGTATGAATAGTACTATAATGCACAATAATTCTCCTAGTGAATCCAAATAGAAAAAGATTAAAAATAGCACCATTAGTTCCTCACATCACTGTAGAATACAGAAGACCATCACGGTAGGTTGGTTCAACCCACCAATCATCCAACTATCAAAATAACATCAGCATTTTCATTAGGTGCACTGTATAAAAACATAGTAGATTTTCTTGTATATTACAAGCTTTCTGTAAAGCCAAGACTTGGCCTTCTAGGGGATCTTGACTGCAAGTAGCACCAAAAACAAAGGCTGTCCATACACATTAGATAGTTGTTGTTCGGCCAGCAGCTATTGCTCCTTACTGCTCGATGCACACACATTCTCGGATGAGCCAAGAAATAGGATGAGAGGAATAACCCTCTTCCAGACTCCTCTAGTGGCAGTTTATATTCCCAAGAATACAAGGGTCAGACATGTTAATATCCAACTGTCTAATTTTTCCCTCTTCCAACATCTGCTGCCGGGGGAGAGTCAGGTAGCCCCCGTAGATACTCAGTACATGATAATCTGGTCCGGGGTTCAGCCGACAGATTGAGATGGTGCTGGCTCAAAAAACAGACTAGTGATGTCACCATGACGGTGGTGTTGGCAATGTTCCATGGGGCTGGAAGCCATCCCCACCACCAGTTCATAAACCATGCATAATATTCCTAGGCTCATAACTAGTGTTGAGCAAATTAAAGTTAACAAAGTGGAATGTGATCCTAATTTCAGGAAAAAATTTGATTTGCCACAAATCAGAACTTCTTGGCTTTTTGTGGTAACAAATCCAATTTTCCTGAAATGGTGATAAAAAAAGAAAATAATACATACGTTGTCCATTTGATAGCGGAGAGGTCATCTATCTTGATTGAGAAAAACGTGCAATATCTCTCTGTGACGTCACTACATCAGCATGCTGCCCATGTGCAGTGACATCATCTAGCTGGCATGATGATGTGGTGAGATCATCACATCAGCATGTGAGCCAGATTTGACGCATTTTCTTTAATCAATATGGCCGCGACGGCCTCTCCGTGATCAAATGAATAAGGTAAGTATGTTTTTTTTAACCCCTGATTACCCCCTGAAAGGCCTCAATGTGACTCTCAGATGCCATGATCAGCATTGAACGCAGTATCTGAGGGGTTAAATGGAGTAGCGCAATCTCTGTTCCCCGTCATTGCACCGACTACATACAATGGAATGTGATTCGTGACCAAGTACTTCGGAACGAATCCGAGTTTCTTGTCGGAGTTTGACAAAACAGCTGAATCGAATTTTTGAGATCTTCACTCATTACTACTCATAACCAAAATTCTCTTTGTGTCATCCTTAATAAAATGATTGCAGCAAACACTCCAATACACTGTAAGTTTATTAGTCATAGTCAACAACTGTGTATGCCTGCAATTTGTCACTTACAAATGTGCTGGTGCTGGTGTCAGCCACTTAACACCTCTTTCCAATTTTACATAGAAAAAATGTTTGTAGACAACACAATTACTCAGGCTGCAGCAACCCAATTAGAACTGTCCAGATATAACCCAATCCAAAAATCATAACTTCATTTTGAATAACAAAATAATTTGTCCAGATATATCAGGTATGTGTCAGGATGTCATAGCACGAGTTTTACATGCCACCTTTCACCTATGGGGAAATCGTTAATACATTTTGCTCTATTGATCGAATGAAGCTATTAAAACACCTGAGTACATGAATGGGGAAAAATATGAAAAAACAAAGTGTTTTATTTCCATGTACAATCTATATTTAGGGAAAAACTGCCATTTTGCCATTTTTGCACCAGCCACAGACTTCATATAAGACTAACTCTTCTGTTTTGAGGGGAACACTTTTTAGCAGTCTACTCATTATCATCATCACAGGCAGGTTTACACTGACAGATATTACCTTTCCATAAATAACACAGGATCTACTATTCACAATAGATTATATTCACTATATATATATATATATATATATATATATATATATATATATTCCACCCTCTCTGCAGATGTCAACGATCATACCTAATAAACTCGTCCATAGAAGTCATTGAACATCTCCAATGTACCCATCATACATATGGCTGCTATACAGCATATCTTTAAATGCTGTTAACAGTACTTCAGACAAGACAGCCATCCCCCATAATCATTTACAGAATATAGAAGAAAAAAATCTACTATAATAAAATACAAACAGATTTCAAAAAATGTATCAGTATCTCGTTTTAAGGGAGTTATTTCACAAAGAAAGCTATAACCAGCCTTACACATGTCATATGGATCCAGAGCTCTCCCTATTCATCGCTCCAATTGCCCGGTTAGACTTATTTCAAGCTAGCAGCTCAGGGGTTGTGTCCTTTCACAGGGGACATGTCCTTCCTGCTGCAGCTGGTGGCAGTTGAAGGATGACACTGAGCATGTGTGTCCACCTCAGAGAGGGGGACAGAAAAAATAAGTAAAAGAAGAAACAGGAGGTAATGCTACGCAGATATATTTTATGTAATAATACTGGTTATACTACAAAATTGAGTTCCAGATGCTGGTTTGAAAACAGTACAGCTGATACAGATGTAACAACTTTTTATTGGACACATTAAATACAGCTTTGCAAAAAATGTTAAACTGACATTTAACACCACAATAGCCATTGAAACAGCCAAGATAAATTTTGCTGCAACTGTATATTTAACACAGTAAGTGTCAAGTTAAACTTTTCTATATCTGTTCATTCCCTTTCAGTTAGAATCTTTAGAACCTTTAAGTGACTATTGCCTCCTCATCTAACCTTTTCTATATTGAACACAGCGGAATACCAAAGTCCACAGAAAGACTAAACATGAAAGTCAGTACATAGTACAACGGAAAAATTTCCAAAGGTCAATCTTTGATACAGGACATGGTTAATCTAAAGCATTTCTACAACTACTTATGAATTATGTGACTACTCTTTTACAACATTTACTATGGCTAACCCTGAGAAGGGTAGGCTGCTAAAAAAAAAAAAATCCCCTTTATAATGATTTAATTTAGCTTGTACATGACATCAATAGACATAATTGACTAGAGCAATTCTCCCCCATGTGCTAAAAGTTCAATAGCTATTGGATCAATACACAATGCCAGGTAGGATTGTCAAACTCCTTTCCTTCTACTTACCTTGTAAAACATTGATTCAGTTATCTGATGTCTTAGTTTAAAACAGCTGAAAGGAAACTTTGTTACGGACAATAGTTGTGGAACCACTGTGCCAACTAACTGCTTTGGTGAAGGACTAATAATCATGAGTACATTATTCTGGTGCATCCTCTGTATTCACCCTTTAACCCTTGTACAGGGATGTGGACTTTGTTATGGTTAGTAACAAGTGTTGAGCGATTCGAATAGGAATTTCAGGAAAAATTTGATTCGCCACAAAGCCGAATTTCCTCGTGTGTCATGGTAACGAATCTATTTTCCCTGAAATGGCAGTAAAAATAAAAAAAAAATCATCCATTTACTCATCCATTTAAGTGCAAAGAGGCCACCGCAGCCGTCTTGCTTGAAGATCACACGTGAAATATTGTGTGCAGTGACGTATAACATAACCACGCCGGCCAACGTGATAACATCATCATGCGACACGTGAGATTTTGCGGTGGATCTTCAAGCAAGATGGCTGTGGCAGCCTCTTCACGCTCAAATAGATGAGGTAAGTACAATTTAAATTTTATGAGAAACTCCAAAAATGCTTTAATATGGATCTCAGATTCCACAATCAGCGCTGAATGCTGCATCTCAGGGGTTTAATGATGGGAGGGTGGCGCAATTGTCGTTCAATGTCATTGCACCCCCTACTTACAAAAATGCTCTTTGTGACAAAGTAATTTTTCACAAAGTGATTTTTTTTTTTTATTTGGCAAAGCAGTCAAATCGAATTTTTAAGAACTTCGCACATCTCTATTAGTAACTAGACTGCTACCTTCTGGGATATTACCGGTGTAGTTGGCAGCTGACATACAGGTCAGAGATACTAGTGCAAAGCACCAGAGACACAGATGAAGCACTAATACAGAACCAGGCAGAGCACAAGTGAATCCAAGGCAAACACGAATTACAGGCAAGAGCCAAAACAAGAAGCACTGGCAGATGGACAGACTTCAGTAGCAAGACATACGGACTTCAGTAATCGATTCAGACACAACAGATACATGAGCAGAAACTTAGAAAAACAGCCTTCAGGAACCCATTCATACATAGCAAATACTTGTGTTGAACCTTACTGTAGCAAGATGGACTAGGCACAGAACTCATGGACACAGTTCAGACACATCAGGTCCAAATGCAGAAACTTGGCAAGACTGATAAGACAAGAACTTGAACTAGGGAATCCATTGGTATATAGAACTAGGACTGAATTCAGGCACACACAGAAAAGACACAAAAGCATGGCAAACAGAACTCGGACTGAATTCAGGGAAAATCCAGAGAACAAATATCAAAGAGTCCAGACACAGACAGAACGTACAAGGATCCAACAGAATCAATGTTGCACAGCCAGGGCAGGTCACAGTACTCTGGAAACATAAAACAGACTAACACAAACTCAGAAAATGTATAGCAGACACAAAAATCTCATTAGACAGGCAAAGGCAGACACACTAAGCCAGGGGATGATTAACCCTTGTAATACAGAACTGATGAAAGATACAAGCACAAAGGCACAAGTCATACCACAAGTAAGTGACAGCAGCATACATGAAGCAGTGGCAACATAAACCGTCATTAAATACAATGGCTCAAATTAAAACCCACAAGCTGCATGGGCAAAAAGTGAAACGCCATTGTAATACTATGTTACAAGTTGTACATTGGGAGGGTTGTAGCATGTCCACTTGAAGAGAAGGCAAGATATTTATGTTTTTTCTGTTGAAGAATACACACACCATGAATATTTGCATTGATGAGAAATTTTACTCCATAAGATGGAAGACAACCAATGTCAGTCCGAAGCATATCAATACATTTTTTTTTATTGGTTTTATTGTTGCTACGGTGTATTTCTATGTCATGGTATGCACATTTTTCCTTAAGCTGTCTATATGCACACAGATAATTCCACCAGCTTAATAAGGCACTGTTACTTATAGAATATTTAATCACCAATGAAAATATGTTGCATCATTTGCAAAAATCAATTATAGTGGTTCAATAGCCTTGTATGATAATGCAAATACTACACTACACTACAACCAAAGCATTAGACTTTAGAAAGACTAACTTTGAAATGGGGAGTTCAAGGAATTAAAAGGTCGTAGTTACACAGCAAGAGCGAGCCCCCAGTGGGCACTATAACAAGTGGCCATCTTAAAGGCAAGTAAACTATATGTCAAACAGATTAGCAAAAGGAAAAAGAAATCACTTTGATTTACTAGATAAGTAATATAGTAAAAGAAAAGAAGTCTGCTTATAGGAGGTATAGAGACAGTAGAAGTATAGCTGACAGTGAGCTGTATAAAATTAGACAGAAGGAGGTCAGACATATTATTGATACTGCTAATGTATCAAAGATGGAAAAAATGGCTATATTTATTAAGAAAAGAGATAAAAACACAAGTACTTGGCATAGGGCAAGGGCATTGTCTATCCCACAATACTGCGTATGTGGCGTACCATGGCCACTCCATAGTTAGAAAGAGTACCATTGAAAATGTTGTTAACTTTTTCTTTCCATTCTTTACTTATGTATTAAACATTAAGTTTAGCTTGGCTGCATCTGTATATTGTTGAGCTACACATTTGTGTACTATCTGAATCCCAAACTGATAGAACCAGTTCGCTCATCCTTAGTTCAAACAATAAAAACTGCAGTTCAATGTTTTCAAACATAAAATAATACACTTGGGGGAGAAGAAACCCTCAGTCTGAGTATCTTATTGACAGCTCTGTTTTCACAAGGACTTCCGATGAGAAGGATTTAGGTGTCCTGATATTAAGAAGCTTCAAAATGAGTGCACAGCATGGACAGGCAGCAGGCAAAGCAAGTAGGATGCTTGGCTGTATAACTAGAAGTATAAGCAGTAGGAAGAGAGAGATTGTGATCCCACTGTATGGAACGATATTGAGACCACCTCTGGAATACCGTATCCAGTTCTGTAGACGCCACCTACAAAAATATATAGATTAAAAAAAAATGGAATGGGTAAAGAGATGACAATGGTGAAGGGTCTTAATCAAAAAACATACCAGGAGATATTTAAAGAACTGAATCTTTATAGCGTTGAGGAAAGAAGGGAAAAGGGGGACATGATTGAAACCTTTAAATATATTAAAGGTTTAAATAAGTTTCAGGTGGAAAGTGTTCTCAACAAGAAGTAAAATACAAGAACAAGGAGGCACAATCTGAAATTATCTGGGGGTAAGATCAGGACTCAGGAGCAATGTCAGCAAACATTATTTTACTGAAAGAGTGGTTGAAGCTTGGAACAAACTTCCAGCAGATGTGGTTGAGCAATCTTCAGTCAGTGAATTTAAACATGTCTGTGACAAACACATTTTTATCTTCTATAAATTCAACCCAAATCAAAAGTACCCCAACTGACTGAAAAACACTCTTTATGGCTTACTAATAGATTCCAATTGCAATTTCACTCTCTCTCGTTTGCCGATAGATTTCAAGACTTAAACGGTTATCTCTCTCTCTCTCTCTGTCTCTCTCTCATTTGGTAATAATATCCAATCTCAATCTCCTCTCTCTCTCTCTCTCTGGTTTGCTAGTAGATTCAAATGGCAATCTCTCGCTCTCCTTTTGGTATGCAAACTGTATTTCTCCCTCCTTGATTCTCCTGAATCAAATCACACAATATTTGAGTTAATTAGAATTAGAATTGACAGCTGAATATCCACATTTTAGAATATATTCGCTCATCTTCAGTTATCTGCCATATAAGAAAAATAATATCTCAGTCCATGACTAGAAGTTATGTTACATACTGTATGTACTTCTGGTTACAAGGGAGAAATTGTCTTACCCTGTTATCCCCTAGGCCATTATTTCAATAATTGTCTTTGTACATAACAATAAAACTGGCAGATTTATCTTCTGACTTCCCAATAAACATGCTCAGTGGAAAAGTGCATGCTTATTTCTATTAAGAGAGGAAAATAAGCTGCTGCCAGACACATCTTTTACAACTTTTATTTGTTCAGCCGGGAAGATAAGCCATTATGATATGTGAATTTAAAAATATTTCTTTTAATATATCTTATATGTATAAAAATATAGCTCATAATAGCTTCACACAGCTATACAGTTAAATTATAACATTTTGGTTACTTTGGCAGCTTAGTTTCTTTCGCTTGAATAGGGAGGAGTTGCAATTAGGTACAAGACCACATGCCACTACGATTTATGCCTGGTAAACAATTGTTCATTCAGCAGATCCCCAAGGGTGCCAGGAGTTGGGCTGTCCGTAGCCAGCACAGAGTGATGTCACACGGAAGAAGCTGTCTCCCTGACAACACCAATGCGGCTTCTACCCACACTCGCGAGCTACTGGCTGGAGCCGCGTGCACGTGAATAATAGAAGCCTGAAGACATCGCGAGGACACCGCTAAGAGATCGTGATAGGATGCAGGACCCAACCAGTTTGTATGGAATCCGGCTTAACTGAGTGCGCCTGATTGTAATAATTCTTACTGTGATCAATCAATAAGCCACATTCAATTTGGAACGTTGGACATACTTTAGCACTTATAGTCAGTGCGGGTTCATAGTTTATTTATTTATATACCCTTAGAATACTTCAGGGGCTGGCAATCAACCTATACAAACCCAGTAGCAGCATCACTAAATGTTAACAATAGGATTGACTACTATTTTGTGGTGGGAGCGCTAGTATTACATCCATTTTTTTAATGAATTTCTTAACATAACTGTACCTTTCTCTAGTAAAGTATTCTCCTATTTTATTATATTTTTAACCATTAGTTTTGGATTGTTAAATTTTTATATTATAACACCATGATTCTACATTATCATTTTATTTTAAATCTATCTTTCACTATTAAAATAGAAAAAAAAGAAGAAACAATTGATATTAAAGGAAAATAAACTCTGGGTTTCTTAGTAATTCTCTTCCCAAGGGCTAACTGAAGAATAACGATGATTTATCATCTGGACTGGTTTGAGAAATAGTCTATTCAGCATCCGTCTCATGCAAGTGAGAGAATAAAACTGGATCATTTTGCACAAAGTGAGCTATTGCAAAGGGCGAAGCCTTCTGTGTGGAGTCACAGCTGCATCACTGTATAAAAATCCACACTTCCTTCGTGTCTTTTGTCATTTACGTATGAGTGTTCATCGGGATCAGATAAACAGTAGGAAATCTTTCCTTCCACAGGCCTAGGCTTCTGTGATTCTGAGCAGGATGGTATGTTCAGCTAAGCGCGATAAAACCTGCAAACATCCATCATTTGCTTTTACTTCTCCTTGTAGCATTTGTGTTTTTATTGTCGCACTTCTCTTGCATTCCATGGGAAATGATTTGTAATTTCCCTGGCAATACCAATGTGAAAGCTTTTCTTATATTTTTACAGATTATCACCGGAATTATATATGCCTCGAGCGCAAGGAATATATATATAATTTAAAAAGTCTTATCTACTGTTTATAGTTACTGTTTCGCCATAGTGCCTTCAGAGATGTTTTCAGTAGGGGGTTACTAAATATTTCTTGTAACCCACAGAGGATTCTTGATAATAAATGCCATGTCCCTCTAAAGATGGAGACATACTGGGTAAGATGTCGTTTGTATGGAAGCTGTTAGGGGACAGGCAAGCTCTATAGTATTCTACGAAATGTGTGTTAGAGGCAAGGCTTGTCTTAAGGCTTATGGAACCTTATTGTAATAGAAAACACACATCTATAGATCAATGAATAAGCCTAAAGAGGCACTCTCACAAATGTTTATTGTCTAGCCTGATGTAAGTTGTAGTGAAGGCTATCTTTTTACCAGAGGATGAATTTGTGAGTTATCTGCTTCCTTTTGGTTCTCAACTGTGTCATGTGACTGACACTCTGATTCTACAAACGACAGAATGAGACAGTTTCCCTGGTGCAATGGGAAACTGCCTTAGTTGTCTATAACAATGAATTAGATTGAACTTTTTATTTTTCAAAGGAGCTCTGAAAAATGAAAGGTGGAATCTCATTGGTTGCTATGGGCAAACAAAATGTTTTCCCTTTGCACCAGTTTTGATAAACCTTTCCCAATGTTTGATGTGACGACAGGACAGTTTCACCATTCATTCCTATAGGAACTGCAATGTCAATCTCATGGGAATGAATTGAGAAACTGGTGTCCTGTCCACATATAAGACAACTGAAGAGCTGGAATGTTGGTCACATGACAAAGCAGAGGACCAATATAAAGGCATTGGTAAAAGTATTAACTTCATTACAATTGACATCATGTACCTTTCTAACAGAAAAGAGATTAAACATTTTTTTGGGGAGTGTACCCCCTTCAGAGGAATGGGTTCGATGTAGCTAGAAATGTTGTGTGTAATCTGCATATTTTGGGTCTCTTTGCAAACAAAGAAAATATGCATTTACAGAGTTCCATGTGACACTAAAGACTAGGTAGATAATCCAACCAATCAGCATGGGCATTTTACTGGTGACACAGCTGTATTAATGAAGCACACCCAATGATTGTCTGCTTAGTAGTGCCTTTGACTGAGGCTGAAATGCAGTACCTGGCGTAACTGAATCTACAGACGAGCTGAAGGCATCACAACGCTGGTTTCTGGGGTTTAGTAAGAGTTCCAGTTACCTTACTCAAACTGGTACCATATTTATAACCTATCCAAAGGACAGACCTTCAATGGTTTAGTCTTAGAAATCTTTTTTAATAAAAAAAAAATGTCATGATTTGTATTTTTCCCAAGCACTTTTTATTTAGAACACGACTTTGAGACATCAATCAAAGGTTATATTTATATCTGTAGGACAAATGACATAAAAGTATTCATACAAACTAAACACCCAATGACTTCTATTGATTTAAGGGAGACCTGTGTCATGGATGGACCTGTATAGATAAAATAAAATAAAATAAAGATAACAGGTACTCTTTCACATTGATATCTTTATCTAATGATGCAGCATCCTGTCCCTGGTGGTCCAGTGGTATGACTATGGTCCCTGGGTACCTAGTGGACAATGATTAATCTTTTCACCAGGGGTGGGGTTGAAATTTTTAACTACAGGTTCCCTACTCAACATCAGACATGTAGCATCATGACACGTGTTTACATATACATACACCTTATGTATGCAACACACATACACATAAATACACCATATACATGGTACACATACATAAATACACCATATATACACTACACATAGATACCACCCAACTAAGGAGCTAAACTATCAGCGACGCATGAAGCAATGGAAGCAAACATCCCCAGTTGCCCTGCCACCGTCAGAGTATTGGATCAGGACCCAGCCGGAAACACGGTTCTCCAATCCAGTTGTAATTTCTCGGGTCTGGAGAACTGGAGGGAACTGGCTGAATCCCATGCCTGTTCTTCACTCCATATACCCATTACAACTGAGTGCAACCCTCCAATGACAATTAAGCAAATGACATTTGCCTGTTACTGATATTTAGTTCAGTCCCATTGGATGCATATCTTGAAGTTACTCTATTTGTTTTTAATTGTGGAGCTACTGTAGTCAGATTTTACTTTAATACCATTTAGAAGCTGTTTTCCTGTATAGCTGCTCATAGTACGACAATATTTGTTCAGATGGAACGTGTAATCATACTGATTTATCACATAAAGTAGTCAAATACTGTATTTTTTTTCCTACATCGATATCCTACACATTAATGCTGATAATGAAGTTAGGGAATAATGGATTCTGTAGTAGACACAGATGTCTGAAATTGCTACTGAAGTCGGTATCTTGTCACATTGACACATGTACATCCACGGAAAAGATTCTGGGAGAAGATACAATCGCTGCAAATACTTTCATACATAAAGAACCTGAAAAAAAGGCAACACAAATCCTAAATCACAATTGTACAGCTGTCGGTAGCGCTTGTAAATAGAGAATTATTCAATCTCAGACCTAAAATGGTGTCATCCAAGGCTCCTGTGAAAGACTATCTCTCAAAATAAATGGTCATTTATACTGAGTAAAATCCTTTGCCTGCAATTGCCCTGAATTCATGGAGCTGGAAGAAGAAATGACTGAGTAGGTGAAAAGGTTTATCATACTGAATCTGTCACAGCAAAAAAGCTTGTGTTGGTGCCATACATATCACTTGTAGAGGAAATGTAGGAGCCACAATTCACTACATGTAATTCATAGCGTAGTAGTTCCATGCTTATATACTGTATGCTAAAAAGACAAAATAATATAATATTTCCATTAAAAGGCAATCTTTTTTGTGGGTAAAAAATAGCCTTACCCCAAGGATCATCCCCAGCTAAATTTAACTAAACATTTATTTCCATCTCTTATTTGGATCCTGAAAATTACAAATCATAGGACCACTATAAAATGGAATAAATATTAGGCCTGTTGTTTGTGGAATTTTACATCTTTGGCAAAAATTGCAATCTTTTAAAATGGAATTTCCCACAAATAGAAATCATTTAGATACCCTTGGTGGCTACATTAAAGTGCAAATAGAGTCTTTCTTTTCTTTTTTTTTTTCTTTACTAGAGATGAGTGAATTGATTCTACGGGATCAGAATTCAACCTACATTGAGAAATCTGAATTTTAAGTGATTTGATTCGGGAGAATTTTGAGGGAAATTGAGAGAGACTAGAATGTTATCAACAGCTTTTTAAGGCAACTGAGGCTTTAAGTCAAATCAATTTGGGTCTGAATTCGATGGGTGACTTAGTCAAATCGGACGCTAATTGAATATACAGAAATTTGCTCATCACTATATTTCAACACTCTCACTTTTGCCATGGGATTCATTTACTTCTGAAACTGTTTCTGAAGTTCCTGACTTGTTGAAGAGGAAGGCTTCTTGCGCCAGGATCACAAGGTCATCTGATTCTAACAATTATACAAAGGGTCAATGGTGCACATTCCCTGCCTCCATCCGCAACAAAAAAGACATCATAGGGTGACTGCTACAATGCTTCTTCAGTGAAAGAATACATACAAAACTCAGATATATTGGTTTTGTGCAAGTGCAGAGGGGTTGACTAGCACAGAGCACTAAGAGAGTGGAAGGAGAATGAAATGACTGTGGCTACAAGTGTCATTAGTGGACCCTTCCCCTGGCAATGGTTTTTATAAAGAAGATAGGCGTGTGGAGCAGATGTAATGCAATAACTTTTGAATAGTAGATTTTTTTTTCAATTGATTAAAATAACCAAAGTATATGATGCTCTGATGAATTAGCTACATTTATGTACTTGTAAGACCAACCTAGTGTAAGATGGAAAGAAGCCATGCACAAAGTGTGACTAGGGCTACAAAGCAACATCTGGCCACCGACATTAGGACTGTCAATTTTGCTCCTAAGGATTCTGATTGCTCACAGATCCAACCAGTTTTGTTTTCTGCTGACTGTTGTGTTGCCTTTGCAGTAGCTTGTTGGTTGCGGCGCAATGTAGTAGCACAATGCTGTATTCATATGTCGCTCAACTACAGGTCACTATATAGCCTGAGTATAAGACTCTAAAACTGCACATACACTTTGTAACAATCATAATTCCTTTCTCAAGAATCATTCCAAAATGTCCCGTAACATATGATAATGGTCTCATTCTTGACTTTAAACTTGGTTAGAAACCAAGTAATACAGCATGCCAACACATATTAGGAAGTGAACAGTGATATAGCAGGTCCTCGATCTTGTTATAGAAAATATGGGCTTCTAGAAGAAATCCTAGGATAGCTTTATAAAAGATATACCGCATGGAAAAGTCTAGGTTCATATCTGCATTTTAGGCTTTGTTAGGAACCTTGGTCACAGAGTTCATTAAAATTGCTGGAAAGAATAGCAAAAATGAAGTCTGGTAAAATGACAGACATCAGTATGACAGCCTGATGGAGCCTATTATAATTACAGTAAATAAGGGTCCACTGGGTGTTGTTGGTGTCCGTCATTTGATTTATTCATTCTTGACTTGAATTTGGCTTTTCTATTCCTATTCCTATAATGGAACAGACAGATGGAAGTAGGAGTGCACATGTGAACCTAGTTCAAGGTAAAAAATAAAATGTATTATTTGCTAAGTCTGCTTATTTTAATGTCCGTTAACTTCAGTTTGTATTGAGAAGGAAATGTGGACTAGGAAGGGCCGGGAGAACTGTAGTGGTCAAGTCCATTGTTGTTGTAGAAATCAGTGTTCCCACTTAAAATAGGACCTGTCACCTCTCCTCGAATGTCTGCTTTCAGTAACTGCTTGATTTCCCCTTGCCAGGGATGCCCAACCTACGGCCCTCTAGCTGTTGTAAAACTACAACTCCCATCATGCCCTGCTGTAGGCTGATAGCTGTAGGCTGTTCGGGCATGCTGGGAGTTGAAGTTTGGTAACAGCTGGAGGGCCGCAGGTTGAGCATCCCTGCCCCATGCAATAACATTTTTGAAGCATCTTTTCTTATAATTGTATGTTGTGCAATTCCTCTGTTATTTCTATTAATGGTTTACAGATAAATTGCCAACTGGGGGATACCATTTCCCTGCACAGTCTACACTGCCCATGTGCAACCCAGTAGGTGTTTTTATTTTTCTAACAGAGGAATGGCACAATATATAGTTAGAAAAAAAAAGTATAACTATAACATGCTTTGGAATTGTCATTTCATGTGGAATACAATTATTTACTAAAACAGATATGTCAGGAGTGGAGACAGCTCTTCTTTAATGCTCCACTCAGTTTATAGTGATCTGGATCTGACAGCATGGGTAAA
This sequence comes from Bufotes viridis, assembly GCA_033119425.1. Taxonomy (NCBI): domain Eukaryota; kingdom Metazoa; phylum Chordata; class Amphibia; order Anura; family Bufonidae; genus Bufotes; species Bufotes viridis. The sequence continues at coordinate 265,029,028 of CM065591.1, read as the reverse complement.
CATATTTACTAGAAAATGTCAACTTGTTGTACCAGAATCATTGTAAATTAATGCACCAGTAAGGGGTTAAACAATTTATCACCTCAACAACTCCTTTCAGCTGTGACAATACCATTCTCAATAGCTGTAAATTGTAATTTTTTAAGGTTCTCAGGTGTGTGTGCTCATCAGCCAAAGACAATTATTTTAACCTACAAAAAAAAAGAAAAACAGAATTCTATGGATTTTCAACATCTAAATCCACAAGAAAATGGTCAAATATAAAGTACTCGTAACAGTCGTTCTGAATATCAAGTACATAAGTGGCAATCCATATGCTCACAAGATTGAGCTAGTCTCCGGGACACGTATAAACAGGACAGCACGAGTGACAAGGAGACCATTAGGGGAGATTGGAAACAGTCATTTAATGTAACAAATAGAGTTTAACAGGATTTTATCTGACTTTTTTAATGAGCTGGGAGATTGCCGCAGATATTAGACCATTAGCGAGAGGACATGTTTTGCCAAGTTCTCATCCTAATAATATTCTTCCAGCCAAGCTAGGAAGTGCCCTTCAGAGTGGAGAACTTGTGTGGGTGGACAACACCCCGGGAGACTGCAATTACGATTTTTGTCCATTGCAATTTTACAGCATATGACACCCAGATTCCTTATGTTGTCACATCCTGAACAAGCTCTTACAATATGAGGAAGGCCAGTTCTCGATGTACTCACAGCCCTCAAAATAAGTTGGCAAACCTAATGTATTCTCCTTCTTCCATTTGTCATTGAAATAGCAAAATAATCTTTTTTTTCTGACAAGTCTAAAATAATGCACTGTTGTTCCCCTGGCACGCTCTAAGTTATATGGAAGGATGATCAGCTTAATAGCTAATTAGAGAATTGGGAAGATAGTCTCCAGAAAATAGCTTGATCAGAGAAATGCTAAAAAATTTAAGAAGATATTTATTAACAACCAGAAAAATAGATGGAATTGATTACGCTGTGCATGGTAATTAAAAGAACGGATTGAGGCTGAATGTATTTGATTTTAAAATAGGCAATGACTAGTTTAATGAATGCTATTTTTTACCGGTGCCTACAATGTGCTTTGTCCTGTCCAGGTTTCTTTTTAATGACAAATGTACCTCAATGACGGCAAGCTTGACTAAAATGGATTGCGTGTCCATGGATGACAAAAGCCAATGTTCTTTTATTATAAGAGAACATTTCCAGAAGATCTGGATACAGAGTGAGTGTATGATAAAACAACCTTGTGAAGAGGCTCTTTCCATGTAAAATATACAAAGCATCTCCTGAGCAGCCATGAAAAGAGTTAATACCATAATGGTCTCAGAGCTGATAACATGTGAAGAACGCCATTCATTTCCATAGGGTGTTATGCATGGTAGCAATCCAGTGACCAATATTATACTGGTGCTACGCATGGATGCTAAGGAACAACTGCATAGGAATCTTCTTCTCTCAGATGTGCAGTATAGCGTATATTTCTACACCTAAAACAGGCACAGACAATGGTAAATGAGACTGGCCTATCGGTTCATCTCCTTCCCCACCCATACCATGCACACATTATTAGACCTGCAAAAGCAGTGATGAGTCACAGATTGTGGCACAAAGGACCTTTGTGATACCATCTACGCCAGAAATACGCCTAATTTAGGCACATTTCTGTTCAATAAATGACTCCCTATATGCTTGTTAATTCCAAAGGGACTTGATTGTAAATATTTCATTCTTATTTATTTACTTTTTGTTTTTTTGTTTCATTTTTACTCTGAATTGGCTAATTATTTCATAGTTTCTCTATATTTTGTCTATAGATTGGTGGACTATCAGAATAATGATTGTAATACCTAAATGAATATAATAAAAGTATATATTTTAGCATTTTCTATATTTCTTACATTCTTTATATTTTATATCCAAATATCTGGTTGACTGTTATGGTGAATGAGACGGACATGTATTCTGGTAACATCCGGCAATATGCCTTTGCTATGGTTATGTTTAACATCCGGCATCTCCAGAAGTCCCGCTGGAATGCTGCACTGCAAATGTGAAACTAGCCTTAGCTAAAAAATATGTAGTTTCCTCTATGGCTTGCCATTCACATGAGAGACCTCTTATTTGAATGCTCATATCAGCTATCTGACCAAACCCCATACACATGTGAGTTCTGAACAGATTAGTTTTCAAGCGCTCAGAAGCGAAGAAAGAAGTTAAGCCAATGCTAGACACCTCTGCAGGCGACTTATCTCCCTAAGAACAAATGGATAGGGCATGCTGACATGCAACAGCCTGATTATTCCTTCTCCTGATATCTGTTATTGGAAAATACTTGAGAAATCTCCATAAATATAAGTGCTGGCCAGTACCAACAAAATCAGCAGTTTTGGCTGGTATACACCATACCTTTAAAGTATATGGCCAGCCTAATAACACATAATGTACATAATCTCTTCTCTAAAGTGGTAATTTTAGAAAGATCTTCTTTCATGTTGTATTTTTTTTTTTGTATCTGCACCTATGGGATATTTTTTTGTCTGTGTCCATAATTCCTACAGACATGAATAGGCCACCCCACATGTGGATATGCCATAAAAGTATATGATAGGAAAAAAGTTTCACTGATTATATTAAAGAGGTTGTGCGGAATCCAACAAATGTAATTTAATTGGGTAAACCTCGTCTAGTCTCCTACACAGCATAACCGTTTACCTGTCAATTTCATCTCCATGCCCCTGTTGGCCGCTGTCCTCCATTGTTTACAACCAGAACTTCCAGGTTGTGGGTGTAGATGAGCAACAGCCACAACACTTCTCATAGTGCAGTGCACTGCAAGATCAGTCAAAAATTTGAACACCTACTGCACCCATCCCTGGGACAAAAACTCAGCCCACTATACACCATCATCCCCTTGCTATGTCCTCCTAACATTTCCTTCCACACAGCTTCAATAAGACAAGCTTTGGACTCCTACCCTGCTTGTGGATTGAGAGCATCGACCAGCCCAAGATTACATGGGTCTGACATCACAACCATTTGGGTTGGGATTCTGAAGGATGGCATCACAGGAGTCCTGGTTGCGATGTCAGAGGCAATGCAATCTCCACAGGGGCACAATCAAGTGATCACTCTCCTGATCTCCAGAGTGAAACAGAAAGTGTAGTGCAAGTACATTAGTAAGTTCTAGAGCCTGGCAAGGGAAGCACAGGGAAAGGGAAAAAAGTATACCTGGATAACGCCTTTAACCATGAATCTTCATCATCTAGTTATTGTAATGGTAACCCAAACTTTTAATCAGGAGCTTGAAACCTAACCATACTATGTAAACAAATAGGCAGTACAGTGTGGTCTTGAACAGCCATTGAGATATTGATTAGTCCACCTCTTGTGCTTCACACTTCAGGGTTACCTTGGGGTGCTATTTAGTGGGCAGAACTTTCACTTGCTAGTCTGAATGAAGTCTCTTGCATATCTGTTAACATTCTCTAGCTGGTTTTGGAATGCACTGAGGATGCCCTCTATGCGAAAAGCATATTAACAACTCTTTCTACGGGTAATTCCCTGATGTTACACAGGTTTAAACTGGCTCAATTGCCCTAAAATAGAATTAAATTAATTAGCTTGACTTCAATGCATGAAACTAATGATTATTGATGCTTTACAACACTTCAGGGAAAAAAGGTGATTCATGAACCACAAAACAAAACTAATCATGGTGGAGAATAACATTTGTCAGTGTCTGTGTACAAGGGAAAAAAGACTAAAATGCATCTGATATTCTGCAGTAGATAATGGCACCAGCGGATTAAGGAATGACACAGTCACCTAACTGGTCTTCTGGGAAGAAAAAAGATCTACACGGGCTCATGGGATGTTCAAGATTTAGAGTCTCTCCTCTTTAGGCTGCATCTGGTACTGCAACTCAAGTGTTATCATAGTAAGGGTGCATTCACATGGCCATGTACGTTTTGCGGACCACAAACCGTGCGGACCCAATAAGTTTATGTTGCGTCCAAAGATAGGACAAGTCCTATTTTTTTCTGTGTGGCCACACAGGTTTGGAAGCACTCAGTAGTCTTTCCCTGTGCCTCCGGGTCAGTGCGGTTTATAATAGTTGGTTGTTAAAGGACAGGATCAGAACAGAGGTGTTGCACAGATAAGGGAAACTTTGAAATATTTTTTTTCTTTGATGTTTATAATTGCCATGCAGCCTACATTCAGCACACAAGGCCTATTGATTTTTTTTGTTAGTTTTTTTTTTTTTACTCTCCACATTTCAAAAGACATAACTCTTATTTTTTTCTTCATACCATAATAAAGGCTTGTTTTATGAGAGCTAAAGTCTTAAGTCTATTTATTGGTGACAATGGCTTTGTTTTTTACGGTGTAGACTACACAATAATAATGATATTTTAATTTTATTCTGCAGGTCCGTAGAGGTATGTTTTTTATTATGATTTATTGCTTAAAATGAAATAACTTTTTTTAAAGACTTTTTTGTGTGACCATATTCTGACACAACCATAGCTTTTTTTATTTTTCTGCTGATATAGCCGTGTGAGGGAAAACATTTTGCAGGACAATTAATTATTAAAGATCATAGTCACTATGACAGGCAGGCTTTTACATCCTGCTTCTTTTGGAGTTCTGGTGGTGGTGATGGGGTACTACTTCTAGGCTCTAGATACTCTCCACAAGGAGAAATAATCCATCAGGATCCCGAGAAAAGGCCCCTTACCCATCTAAGCCAGTTTTCTCTGCTCTTCACTGATGTGGGACAATCCCCCTCAAAACAGCTGTCTGCAGGCAGAGTACTGGCTTTAGTATAATCTTAATTTTTTTCCATGTCAATATTTAAATAAAAACCATAATATGGTTCGAAGTCCACAAAGTGGATTTTGATCTGAATTTCAGGATAAATTTGATTAGCTGCAAAGCTGAATTTCCTCGTGCTTCGTGTGGTAGCAAATCAATTTAACCTGAAATAGTGTAAAAAAAAAATATCATACTTACCTACTCCATTTGCTCATGACGGGCCAGCGGCTGTCATCTTGCTTGAAGATATCGCACAAAATCTCGTGCGCAATGATATCTAACGTCATCACGCCAGCATGATGATGTCATCGTGGGCCAATGAGACTTCGGACCAGATCTTCCAGCAAGATGGTGGAGGCTAGCCCGTTGCAATCAAATGGATCAGTTAAGTATGATTTTATTTAAATTTTTTAAATTTTAGACTCTTTTATTTATATCAGATGACACAATCATGTATGAGCGTGGCATCTAAGGGGTACATAGACGGGGCATGGCACAATCACGGCTCACTGTCATTGCACCCACTACTAACAAAGAAATTTGCTTTGTGATGAAGTCATTCGTCACAGTGTATTTTTTTAACAAAGCTGTTGAATCGAACTTTTCATAAATTCGCTTATCTCTAATGTCATCTCTGTGTGTAGATAAGACAGGATCAACCATTCACAATAGGTGATTGTCAGAGTTTATCTATTTTTTCCTTGTACAATGACCTCTGGACAGGGCCCCTACTGACCACTGTGTCTATATCTCATGGGGCTGCCATAAAGCAATTTTCTTAGTGCTTTCTAAATGTGGTTAAGCATAGCTAGGACAAGATGGCCGCCTCCATAATCATGTTCAGGGAAAATAATAAAAAAATAATAAATTAGTTTAGATAAAAAAGAGATGTGCTGCTATCTCGTTTTAACACATTTTCTTTAAGATCTCTTCAGGTTGGTCCCAATACTGAAAATGGCTCTAGGTTTGCAATCTATCGACTGTGTGCTTAGTTTTACTAGCCATTGCTGCGGTAAAATTTAAAAATGTTCTAATTTTGCTGAAACTTGAAAACGCTTTCAGTGTAAATCTCGAACATGGGAAAAACTTTTTACTCATCATGAGTTATGAAGGCACTGGCAGAGAAACTCATTTTAAAGCATACGGTAATTCTCTTTTAACTTCCATGTACAGCTTACACATTTGCATACACAGCAAGCTATTTTCTAAGCAGTAGGTGGAGTACAAAGCTCTATGGTAATAATAAGGGATAAAACATTGGATAAGTCATATTTTGTGAAGAAATGCTATATATATATATATATATATATATATATATATATATATATATAGGGTTTAACTTGATGCTAGTGCTATGCTTATTTTGCAAATGAGATCCTTGGCAACTACATTTGCAGCATACTCCAGTTAGGGTTAATAGTGTTCCTGGGTGTTGTAGTGCAATTATGACCACTAACCTGCGACAGGCTGACTCTCTGGTACTTCTGCAAGGACAGGTAGTTATAGGTAGAGTTCGTGACGCCAGTGCCAAGTAACGGTGGCACACCGTTTGCTGATAGTAGGAATAATTGAGGAACCACGTTGTAATAAAACAGAACTTGAACTTTACTGGATCTTTAGTAGTAGTCATACATGGACATAGATGGAAGCGCAGTTCCTTAGAAGACGGTTGGTTTCAGTACATTTAATGGCAGGCGACATGTAGTAAGGTGATCACAGAGGGTTAACACACAGGACTCTCGCTGTACAGGCGGCTTGCACTCTCTACCTGTCTGATCCTGGAACATGGACACTATCCTCCAAGGCCCCAATGCCCTCTCTCGGCTTATATCCTTGGGATAACAATTACTGAGTACCTCCTCTGATATTGGTAGTACCTCTTTCTGTCTTGGTTACTGCTCTGCCTTCCCTCAGCTCACTCAGGCTGGTGACCAGTGATGCTCCTGCAGGGATCCTTGTCCTGTATGCAGCTCGACTAAGGAGGAAACACTTCTCCACTAGTCCTAGGGTCTGGACTGCTCCTCCTAGGGAATGACTCTTCCTAGGCTGGACCCTCTCAGGCTATAGGGCCTGGGCTGACTTCAACAGGCTCAAGGCCTGAGCTAGAACTTCACAGGCTCATGGCCTGCACTTAACTTCACAGGCTCATGGCCTGGGCTTAACTGCCTTTACTTTCCCTGACTGGGCCTATATATAAACTAGGGCTCCCTAGCTCCCTCTACTGACCTAGAGCAGGCCTGCACATGGCAATATAACAGTAACAGGGTAGTATACAGTATTACATTATATGAAGATGTTTTATACCAACCTACCCATAAATAAGGGGAAACGATAACACACAAGTGACCCTTCTGTAGTGACGGGCATTACAGCTCCCGTACACTACACATTTTGTATAAAATTATTTGAACCTAACATTAAATTCTACCTGTCATGTGCCATGACGGCTACCATAAAATTCAGGGAGTGTAGGTTCCACATGCATGCTGGGCCCACCTTAATTTTTGTCATTTTTGGTGTTAAAATGGCCTCCATTGCACTCCTGACCTGCCTGTCTGCCCCATAGGCGAATTTTAATTAATTTGAGTATAAAGCTTAGCCTGCTCTCCCTCACTCACTGGAAGCCTGTGGCACCAGGAGAGGTATAGGGTGGACTCTCATTGCATTCATTGGTAGCCATCGGTGTGGAGTGGGCATGTCATGCATGTTGGTACCTGCATTCCCTGAATTCAATGGAGGCCATTTTGGCACCAAAAATGACAAAAATTAAGGTGGGCCCAGTATGCATGTGGAACCTACACATGTCTTATTCTTGTCAAGAATAAGCATTTTCTGTATAGGGCTGGACCGCAAAACACTCATGGCCTTATTTTTGTAATTTATTCTATGTCTACAGTGTCTCTCTAAAATTGTAGTCATTAATTGGCATACAGGTCTACTCTTAAACATTATATTCATTTCAATTAGGCTGTCTTCCCTTCAGGCTGAGACTGAACTATAAAACTTTTCTCCAAATTTAAACAGCACTCCAATATTATTATGAAAATGGATATAAAATAAATTAGCATTTGCAATAAGTGTGTTCTGTGTATGATTTATCACAAGCAATACTACAAAGAATAAGGTAAAGGCAATGCAATGGGGTTAGACTGTCTATATCCCTGTCTCTCTAGCACTTAGTTTGTGCTGTCTTTCCATTACACAAATCTGCATTCATTAATATTTGGCCAGTTCAGCAATCCCTATAGATGTAGAGCCCTTTGTCTTTGTGGCTACAAATAAGACTGGAATGGACAGAATAATGACTTTGAGGCACACATACCATTAGATTTGATGCACAACTGGCAGGTCTAGAACACAAAACAATGTAAAATAGATTACTTAGACTTGCAGTGTATATGTTTTTAACATGCGAGAGCACACAGCGATTTATCAGGCAGTAAACAGCCTACCAGCCAGACTGTGCTGCATTATTACTATGTAAGTAATATTCTGTCCTTTTGCGTCAGCGTCAAGAGTAACAAGCCTTCCTTGTCAGGATTCATAAGCTCGAATCTCATTTCTTTGTCAAACTTGGCTCTGTTGTGAGCGAGAACAACATGAGCCGGAACTCAGATAGAAAAGGCGAGATATTCAAAGTACAATAGATAATCCAGCTTTAAATAGAGGGATGTGGGAGACAAAAATGTAAGTCTCAAGATGGATCAAAATAATTTTTACAAACTGTGCCAAGAAAGGCTACTAAAATAAGATGGTACATGTCTTACATTGCAGCAGTGAATTTATATAGATTAAACCTATTTAAAGGGGCAGTATCCTTAAAATAAAACCCACCATGGCCTAGTCACAATCAGAGGCATTCTGTGTTAAAAGGGTATCTATAGCTGAGCAAATTTCCTAAAATTCGCTTTGAGTCTGATTTGCATGAATTGGTTGGCAGATTTATTTTGGGTCTGAATTGAACTCAAATTTAAAATGTCTCAATTGCCCTGAAAATTTGTTTATGACACTGTGAGGTCTCCAATGACTGTGTCCAACCCCTTTTAAGCTCCTGAATGCCAAGATAGCATTCATTTTACCAAGGTAACAGAAACATATATGGCAATGGGTAAATGGGTTGTAGCCACTGGTAACAAACAGCCCGTGTAAAAACACTGCACTTTTAAGATTTTTTTAAATTCAAAAATGGTCCAAAAAGAATTCCTTTTGATGTCAGATGTCTTCTGACCTGTAAAAGGGTAGCCTCCATTTTGAGTGATTCATTCAAAATGAATCCCAAAAGTTTCAGGATTTTTTGAGAAGTTTGTAATAAATTTCATTAGTTTAGAACTGATTCACTCATCTCAAGCTGTCACATCTGATCTAGAAGCTGAGGATTGCCTGCAAAGAGTGGATTATTCTGCATCATCTGGGCTGCAAGCTCTGGATTCTGACTAAGTGGCTGATTTTATAACATAATGTTTATGACCACAGAACCATAGCCATTGATTATATGGCTTTTATACAATGTCTTGCTCAAATGCATGGGCATTATATTCCTGAATCCTGAGTGGTTTTAAAAATCCTAATATTGTGTAGTAACAATCCTTTTTTAGAGAGCTTAGTGAACTCACTATTTAAATGTCTCCAGACTCTACTTAAAAACAAGTAAAGATAGGGTGGCGAAGGGGTCACAATGTAACTTATGTGGACTGAGTTGGTGGGAAACAAGAATAAATAATTCAACAGCATTTCAATGCAAAGCCTCTTCATGTCTGACTACCTGGACACCAGTATTGTGTGTCACCTGTCAAGATGCATACTCGAAGACGATACTGAGAAACTTGGCAGGGCTCGAAAGGCACACCTGCTGCTTGCTTTCTATTTATTTCTCTTGGAGATTCAGGTGCCAAGAGCTGGAGATTTAAACAGCTTGGTCCCCATGGGTGCAGAATGAGAGCTGTACTATTGTTACACTAATTAATTATTTGCTTTCAGTGGACAAATGAATCCACTCTTGGCTCATCACTGGGGCCCCTGCCGTTCTTTATTTTTCAACAGCAACCCTGGAGAGCTCAAAGACATAGGATTCAACTGAAGATTAAAAATTAGCCTGACCAACTCAGATTGCCCTTTCTTACAATAGAAGAGATATTCTTTTAATAAGCTCTTATTTTACTCGATTGAAATTCTTTTAGCAAACAGTGTTTTCTCAGATCCTCAAGTTATATAGCTTACTAGATATGTGTTCTTCTGTATTGTTGACACTATTAAGTCACACAAATATCTCCATTTCCAATTCTATAGAATAGATGATACCAATTTCTTGCATAACTTGCCACCAAAGTATATTCTTTATTCACCATCCTCTCTTTTGTGTTCCCATAAATATTTCAGTATATGACTATACAAAATAATAGAAGAAGATATATTCCAGAATGCAGTTTCCAGATAAATTCAGTCTTTATTTAATCTAGTAAAAACAATCCAAACAGTAAGGGTCAGCTACGCACTTGAAATGCGTAAGTTGTGTACTGTATTTCTGTTTGCCTTTAAAAAAAAATGTTTTATGTTTTATTGAAAGCTTTGCAGTATACATAGATTTTCCAAAACAACAGTTACATCGAACGTTTGTGTTAACACGTGAATACAGTAAATGCTTCATGTAAAGTAAGACAGTTAGCAGGGTGACAGTCAATGACAATCAAGATTAAGGCTTCATTCTATTAGGAATTTCCTATATATTTCCCAGTCTTTGCATTGAGCTTGAAATCTAGGTAAAGTGCGGTTTTCCCATGCTGCAATTTCTTTGAAACTGTATTTAGTGTCCACTTTCCCTATCCATTGCTCCAAGGAGGGGAGCATTGATGCAAGCCAGTATGTAGGCACCAAAAGACGTAAAGCAATCATAAGCCTCTTAAAGAGGGGAGGTATTCCCCCAATGGCTCACAGAGGAGAGAGGCGCAAAAGCGAGAATTAGGGAGAAAGGGGAGTTTTTGAGTTGCAAACTTCATTGCTTCTTTTAAAAATCTTTCCCCACCACTTCTGTATAAGTGGACAGGTCCACCACACATGGCAAAAAGAACCCTTCTACTCCCTGCACCACCAACAGACATCTGTATTCATGTATAACATGTGAGAGTGAATCTGGATCGCACATCCTCATTACTTTGCTTTTGATATAACAACTGATTTCTCAGCAAAATTAGGCATGGCTTCTTAGCCCAATTAATAATAAATATACCCTATGCTATGCAACAATGAGCCATTGGTATACAGTTTGATCAAAGAGCATAGGCCCACTTAGGGCCAGGGTCTATAAATTCCTACTATCTCTCAGATGGATTTCCTGAGGGTTGTGACAGGGTGCACTCTTATGACCCGTTCACATGATACAGCACAGTGCGCTGCCATTGCTGCCTTGGTGCTGTGCTGGTGGAGTGGTGGGGCCCAGAGCCAGGATGGCTTTGCTGCACAGTGGGGGTGGTGTGTGGCTACTGGGTCCCACTGTCTGCTGGTGCAGTGCTAGGGCGGATGTGCTATCCAGATTCACTCTCACATGTAAGACATCTGTATTCGATTGATCTGTTTGCATTGTTTTTACTGGATGAAATAAAGACTGCATTTATCTGGAAACTGGATTCTGGAATATTCCTTCTCCTTTAATTTCATTGGACTGGGTTTACAGACGAGTTGTACATTTTTGAATCTTATAGCTATACACATAAAGATGACTTAAATGGTCACTAACCTTTCAACAATCTTTGCACAAATCAAAAGTATGGGTGAATATAAGAAAGCTTATAATATGTTGTATCTGAGAAAATGCTATTTTCTCCACTTATCAGCTCTCCCCTCTAAACTAACATTCTCTGCTGAATCCATCTTGAGAGACCAAGAAGAACTATCAGTTTACTGTAGGAGCAGATTACTAGTGTTGATCGCGAATATTCTAATCGTGAATTTTTATTGCGAATATTGGCACTTCGAGAATTCGCGAATATCTAGAATATAGTGCTATATCTTAGTAATCGCAAATATTCTAGATTGTTTTTCATCAGTACCCATGATCCCTCACTGCTTCTTGCTTGTGGGCCAATGAGAAGGCTGCAATATCTTTAACTTTAGGATTAGCTTTGATCGCAAATTTTCGTATAGCAAATTTTTATCGCAAATTTTCCGATTGCCGATTTTCGCAATCAAGTAAATAATGACTGGAAATCACGAATTCGTAAATTCGCGAATATATGATGAATATTCGACCAAATATTCGCGAAATATTGTGAATTTGAATATTGCCCCTGCCACTCATTACTGTAGATTACATGTCCATAAAATATTATAGAGAAGATGGAGAAGAAGGAATGAGCTGTTGAAAGGAGAAAGAATCATTTTTCTCTGATAAGATATATTGCAAATTTTATGTTCAACTGTACTATCGATTTATGCAACATTTGTTGAAAGGTTAGTGACCGTATAAGAAGAAAGTTACAGCCTTTGACTGATGAGCAGCTTCAGTTCTTTGGCTCATATAATGAAATCTGCATACCACACATGCAGGGATTAAAATTCATATTACATATAATATAAGGTCACCTTTAGATAGCTATATAACAGTAAAAGCAAACAGTGGTGATTTACTTTCACTAGCAGCCTAAAAAACCTTTTGCTGACTTTTTTCTGATCCTTAGCACATGAAAGTGGCATATTTGGGAATACATGAGGCAAAATAAAAATTTAAAGTGCTTACAATTGTATATACATTTGCCATTGCGACTCACTATAATCTGCTGTAATCCTTATCAATGATCAGATGTAATCTGTGTGGAAATTTGCTGGTAACTATTAAATGTCCCTGCTACTCCACCACAGGGGAAATAAAGCATTATATGGTGCCCATTCACATAACTAGGTGGTTTATGGAATGCTGGAGACACTCTTTGTAAGGTCCTGATCAGGAGCCCCCACTAATAACTACTAACTTTTCAAAATGTTTCACTGGAAAAGAGGATTTCCAAGCGAGATTAAAAAATGTAAAGTCTTGAAACTAATTTTTTATTGTAAATTATTTGTTTATTAATTTTACAGTATCTGTGTGTTCTGAGAAAACCTACTTGGCTGGTCTCAGAACTCCAATACAATTGAATAGAGAGAAACCCCCATGTATAGCCACGTCTCCTTTTATTGCCATTATGGCACCAGTAGGGTGGGGGGAACCCATTTCTGGAGAAAGCTGCAGGTCCCAGAGATGGAATCCACATCTAACAGATATTAATGGAATACATCTTTAATAAAAGCAGACGTTTTATGATTTCCACCCATATTCAATTGCTTAACATTGTAAACCATGGGACAACACAGTTGTCATTTTTATTACAAAAAGTTAAAATACATTTGGTTCCCATGAACTTATTAAAAGGTAAAGATGACTATTATAAACAGATACTGCAATGTTAGTTTTGCACAATAAAAAATAAATGGAGCAAATCCTTGCTTATTAGTTACATATCCCTGGGAAGGAACAGTAAATCAATGAATAGCAAGCACATAGCAATCATGGTCCAAAAATAAAGCCATTTCTTTGACATTCAAGAGAACATGCTAATGAGCATTAAGGGAGTTGCACATAGAACCTGTAATTGCCAGTATGCTGCAAGTCATATTAATTGAGCCAAGTAGTGAATTGTGCTCTTTTAGATTGGTATTAATTTAGTTAGAGCAGACGTGTTTCTAGCTTGAACATGGGTAATATACTGTATAAGCAGCTACACATAAAAATATAAAATATTATTATTTATTGGCCATTCAATTACCCTTCACAGGCTCAAACACTGCAGCAAAAAACATTCTGATTAATTTTTTCTACTTTTTGAGATATTACAGAATAAAAGAGCTGTTTGTTTATTGTGGTTGTATATACTATTTCCTGCCCATTCATTTGTATTGTACAGTCCACTCTCTGAGATAATCTTACCTTTCCAGAAATGTACATAATGACATCTCCTTTGCAGAGCAGATCATAGAAGTAGGTAAGACTAAGCGTTCTAAATGTTGCATGTCTGTCAATAGAAGATTATTACAAACCGGATTTCAAAAAAGTTGGGACACTATACAAATCGTGAATAAAAACTGAATGCAATGATGTGGAGGTGCCAACTTCAAATATTTTATTCAGAATAGAACATAAATCATGGAACAAAAGTTTAAACTGAAAAAATGTACCATTTTAAGGGAAAAATATGTTGATTCAGAATTTCATGGTGTCAACAAATCCCCAAAAAGTTGGGACAAGGCCATTTTCACCACTGTGTGGCATCTCCCCTTCTTCTTACAACACTAAACAGACGTCTGGGGACCGAGGAGACCAGTTTCTCAAGTTTAGAAATAGGAATGCTCTCCCATTCTTGTCTAATACAGTCCTCTAACTGTTCAATCGTCTTGGGCCTTCTTTGTTGCACCTTCCTCTTTATGATGCACCAAATGTTCTCTATAGGTGAAAGATCTGGACTGCAGACTGGTCATTTCAGTACCCGGATCCTTCTCCTATGTAGCCATGATGTTGTGATTGATGCAGAATGTGGTCTGGCATTATCTTGTTGATGTCTGGATGGTAGCATATGTTGTTCTAGAACCTGAATATATTTTTCTGCATTGATGGTGCCTTTCCAGACATGCAAGCTGCCCATGACACACGCACTCATGCAACCCCATACCATCAGAGATGCAGGCTTCTGAACTGAGCGTTGATAACAACTTGGGTTGTCCTTGTCCTCTTTGGTCCGGATGACATGGCGTCCCAGATTTCCAAAAAGAACTTCGAATCGTGACTCGTCTGACCACAGAACAGTCTTCCATTTTGCCACACTCCATTTTAAATGATCCCTGGCCCAGTGAAAAAGCCTGAGCTTGTGGATCTTGCTTAGAAATGGCTTTTTCTTTGCACTGTAGAGTTTCAGCTGGCAACGGCGGATGGCACGATGGATTGTGTTCACTGACAATGGTTTCTGGAAGTATTCCTGAGCCCATTCTGTGATTTCCTTTACAGTAGCATTCCTGTTTGTGGTGCAGTGTCATTTAAGGGCCCGGAGATCACGGGCATCCAGTATGGTTTTATGGCCTTGACCCTTACGCACAGAGATTGTTCCAGATTCTCTGAATCTTCGGATGATGTTATGCACAGTTGATGATGATAGATGCAAAGTCTTTGCAATTTTTCGCTGGGTAACACCTTTCTGATATTGCTCCACTATCTTTCTGTGCAACATTGTGGGAATTGGTGATCCTCTACCCATCTTGGCTTCTGAGTGACAGTGCCACTGTCGGAGAAGCTCTTTTTATACCCAATAATGTTGCCCAGACCTAATTAGTGTTAATTGGTCTTCCAGCTCTTCGTTATGCTCAAATTTACTTTTTCCAGCCTTTTATTGCTACTTGTCCCAACTTTTTGGGGATTTGTTGACATCGTGAAATTTTGAATCAACATATTTTTCCTTTAACATGATACATTTACTCGGATTAAACGTTTGATCTGTCATTTACGTTCTATTACAAATAAAATATTGACATTTGCCATCTACACATCATTGCATTAAGTTTTTATTCACAATTTGTTTAGTGTCCCAACTGTTTTGGAATCCGGTTTGTAGATGATTATGCACTATTCAGTTTCTTTAGTTATTTAGAGTAAATGGCCCCCAGAAAGGCAAGAATAACTCATGATTGGGACTATTCTAGCAATAATGAAGCAGAATGATGAAAACAAAATAAGATAGAATGCATGAATTGTCCCATGTGCATTGAACTGAAGGACAGGATAAAACGCCTATACAATATACACTTAAATATAATTACTAAAGCTCAAAGTTACGTAGTTTTGTACAGTTGAAAAAAACATAAACCCATCAGGTTCACCCAACAGATGGGTGAGGATGTGAATGAAGGGAAAGGAGGGGGAAACCAGAATTCTACACGTTTACATAAGCATGCATGTTATTTACTTCCAATAATTCATTTAAGCCTTTTTTAAGAGTGTCAATTGTTCCTGCCATTACCATGTCTGAGGTAGACTATTCGACAGATTTAAGGCTAGTTTCACACTTGCAATAATAAAATCAGGGTATGGCACTCAACTTATCTTTCACACTTTCATTAAAACTATCTGGCAGACTGTTTCAGCAGAGGAACAGCCTGCCAGAGTTCAATGTATTCGGTATAGCCTGATATTGCCTTTCTCCTTCAGAGCTCATTGACTTTAATGGGACCTGCCTTGGGTCCAACAATACCAGTGAAAAAAACTGTTGAAGAAGCCTTGTCATCTCTGGTGACTGATTTTTTTATTTTCCAGAGTCAGTTCCCCCTTGTCTTTTGAGGGGATTTTATATGGAACAGCCTTTAACCAGATGTTTTGGGTGGGCCATTTACATATTTGTATAAGTTAATTGTGTCTCTTCTTAAGCGTTTCTTCTCAAGACTAAATACATTTATTTCTTTTAATCTTTCCCCATAACTGAAAAAAACCTCCCATTATCAGTTTAGTTGTTCTTCTTTATACTTTTTACAGCTCCAGGGATCCTTTCTATGAACTGGAGCCCAGAACTAAACTGCATATTCCAGATAAGGCTTTGACGTTACCTTGGGTTTCTTTGCTACCCTGCAAACAATTACATGCCTTTAGCTTAGCATGATCTTTCTTGGTGGACCACTTCTGGGGAGGGTAATAACTGTTTACTCCATTTCTACACAATGTGTCTGACTGTGGATTGGTGGATTCCAAAATCTTTAGTCATGATTTTAGTTGTCAATCATTGATAGGACCGCCTCCTTGACTTTATAGCTCAGAATTAGCAGGAATTCAAATGAATAAATTTTAAGTTTTACTGAATCTTTCTCATAAAACTACAGTGGATATAAAATGTCTACAAAATGTCAGGTTTCTGTGCTGTAAAAAAATGTTCTGTAAAAAACCCACATTATTTTAGTTTTTTTGTTTTCTTCCCTCCACCTAAAAGATTTCAGCTTGTTTTTCAGTTGAGTGGTACAGTTTATAGGTCACATTAAAGGTGGAAAAAGTTCTGAAATTATTTATCTTTGTCTCATTTTTTACAGCACAGAAACATTTTAACAGGGATGTGTAGACTTTTTATCTCTACTGTAGGTCTGGATTTGCCATACATGTTTGTGATGACAACAGCACTGGACATGAAGACCCATCCAGCTTATACCGTAGTTTTAGGAATTTGGCTCTTTGATAAAGTTAAGCAAAAATACCATTCAGGATAATTTTTAATGGCTCTAAATGCAGTGGCTATAAATAGACAATGATAGCTTCTATTCATGAAATACTCTTTTATATTCAACCAAAAATACACAACATACTTTAGAAGATGTTTTGGAAAGTGGTATGTTCTCTCAAGCTAATTTACTAGCAGAGTAAAGTAAAAATAAGCCCATAAAACTAAGCAACTATAGATTCCATTGTAGCGCTGAAAAAACTAATACCGATTCTCCTCACTGAGTGCAGATAAATCATTGCCCTGAAATTCCACATAAGGGACATGGTCTTGCTTGCAAAACATTTGATTCACTATATTAGATTGCATTTTTTGCATTGTATATTCTATACTAGTAGACAAATAGTTTGCTTTACATACATATATACTGCAGTCCTACTCCCTTAGTCATATGAATATGAAAAAATTGCCTTGAACAACAGTATATCAGATGCATGTAAAAATATCTAGAAAAATAAGCTGCACATATTCTTATGTCATAGTTTTATAGCTGTTTAAAATATTATTCTACATTTTTTTTCCAGCAAACCATTTAGAAATATTTAAAGAAGATCAATATCACATAAGTAGTGGTCTAATTCCTGGCTACACCAACTATCATTTGAATGAAGTGGCCATATCTCTTTAATTCACTTGAATGGAAGATTTCCAGACAGTAACACATGTATGAAGTTGTGCTGTTTTGGAGTGATGTGTTTCTTTTCAGCTGAATAGTGGTGATGCTGAGAGTCGGATCTCCACTAATCTGATGATATCTCTATCATTATTAAACACCCAGAAAACCAATTTAAGAACGATAACTCATAATTATTTTTCCAGATGTTTGTCAAAATTCTCCCAATTTTGATAAGTCCACCAACAATTTCAAGTCTATGTAGAGAGACTGAGAGTCTACTCAGATTGTCTGAGTGTTTGGAAAAGGGTACTGGATAGGTAAGATTATTATCTGTTGTTCCATTTGCTTGCTCAGACAGAAAACCCAAAAATATCTAGTGGCCTCTTCTTTAGTTAGCATGTGTGAGATACCTTTTAAACTGCTGATTGTATTTGTAGATTTCTCTTTTTAATATTTTAATCAATTATAAGGAATCTGTCAGCAGAACTTTTGACCACACTAATCTACTGACAACACTAGTTGGGAGCTGAAGTGAGCAGTATAAAATAAGAATTAGTGATCTGGTTCTACCAGTTTTTGATTCAGTCAGAATTTTTCAAAAAGGTTTTAATGTACTTAGCAAACTAGGGGTTCCCCATAATGAGAAAGACCACCCCTTAAATAACACATATATATTGTTTAGAAATACATCTATATACTAGGCTTTCTCTCTCTTGATCACATTCTCTCGTTGGTTCGGTATGAATGGATTTATGCTAGAACCAAAGTTTTCCAAAATTCTGGCGAATTGAATCTTGGCTGGTTCGCTCATCTCTAGTAAAAACATACTTTTGGTGGAGATTTTATCATCAGGTGTAGTGAGAATTTGAAGTTTTATTCTGTCAGACTCTGATCCTGCAAATGCCTAGGTAGGGCTTCACTGTGAAGAGCTCTTTGCATTGAGCTTCTTCAAAGTCCCACCCTAGATAACTGCATAGAACAATCCATGGTGAAGATCCTCCTTGGGTACATCAGAGAGCAGAATTTTGCCGAAGAAAACATAATTTTCACATAACTCCGGGTGAGAAAAGATGTACAAAGTATGTGTGTATGCTCTAACTAGTGCTGTTGACAATTTAGCATTGTCAAAGTTGCTGAAAGACTATTTAAATTCCAAAGAATAGAAAAGGATATAGATGTATACATGTGTATCGAGCCTTTTATTGTCCTGATGAAGGGGGCTGTTCACCCCTGAAACGCGTTGACATGGAATAAAGCTCATTTATCGGCACCACCATAACTCTGGTTTGAGTCCAACTGCTTCAGGGCCGAGAAAGGTCCATTTCTTCTACTTCACAGACGTATCTTCTTATCACAGCAACCGCAGCACACGGTGAAGGGCAGGGACCTGGCCGCAGAAGCAGCAGTCTTCTTTCTCTCCTGCAAGCTGGACGGGAATTCTCCAGCAAAGCGAAAGATAGATGTTGTGACTGTACACAACACCAAAGGGTAAGCGAAATTTAACTTAAAATTATCAGCAATATATAATGGTATCACACACAGGGCTCTGCCTCTGCTCTCTTCTTCTTTTTGCATTTTTTAAATGGTACACACATACAGTATCAGACTGAGCTGCCTTGGCCCCACCAGTAAAATTTATTCCAGGGTCCACCATATGGATACATCCAAACATTACTTACTCACACACAACAGCAGACAGCAGCAATATGCCAGAAGATTATTGATTATGGGGTCCATGCAGCAACTTTTAGAAGTAAGGTCCCTGGGAAAGGAGCACACTGGTTGTCCTGCTTCTGTACGTATAAGTCATCTCAGCCACATGAATGTGTCTAACAATAAACTGGGGAGTTTCTTAAAAGTTCTACCCAGTTTTCTTTATATGAACTTAGGCTGATTGTAGTGCTGTACATTGATTATCAATATGTAGTGTATTTAAGTTTACTGTGTTATGTGCCACTTATGCATGGGTGGTAGACTAGGGGCCCCCCGGGAGATTTACCTGTACCCCAATGGGCCAATCCAAACCTGAACACAGAACAAAATATCCCGCTCACCTTTTAGGAAAGGATCTTCTCAGGATGCCTGAACTCACCCAGAAGGAGGGCTGGATAAATATCCAAATAAACAATTGGTCCAGTACTGTTGCAAAGTTCCAGTTAAAATAAAAGTCTATTAGAACATTTAAAACATGTCCACCAAAATGCCTGTGAGACAGTAACTCTTATGCCTTTCTTGTCATTTGATACGTCTAAGGTAAGGACTAAACTATCCAAAAGCGTATGTGTTACTGTCTCACTGGCATTTTGTTGGACATGTTTTAAATGTTCGAATAAACTTGGATTTCAACTGGAACTTCACAGGAGTGCTGGAACAATCCGTTCCTTATCTAGTAAAACCCCTTTTTCTAGGTGCAAAGTATTCGGAATAAGCAAATGAAAAATAAAACATCATAAAATGTCATTCAAAAGAGTATTCTAAGGTACAATATGTCAGAAGTCTTTATAGATATTCTGAGAAACATTTATCATAAAATTACCTGCCACAGAGTAGTGAATTTGAACTTGAAGTCATGAATGTGTTGTATAAAATGACAAATTATTTTACCATTATCATTGCTGTCTGACTCATTTATACCTCTCATCACTGCACATCACCTATTTCTCACTCAAGACAATTCTCTAACTCATTTAGGTCTCTAGAATTACATTTAGTCTAATCACTTACTTAGCACTTCAAGAATGTTCTACTAACTACATTTTTGGCCTTGTATTTAAAAGCATGGTCTTCAATAAGCATTACGTAAAGCCCACATATTACAAAAAATGATTTCGTTTCACAGTTTCTTGGCCTTTAACAGTTTCAAGTACTTAGGCTCAACAAGTTCTTACTTGCTTTCGAAAATCAAGAACATTTGTCTCTTCCTACCTATTTAGTATGCTTGATGCACGTAAACTGTGTCTGTCTAAGCATACAAACCTCAAAAATTGTTCCAAGGCCAGATAAGACAATATTTTTTGTAAATAAATTGAAATATACATTTAATATTGTGACATATTGTGTCTTAATATAAGAAGAAAAGTTCACCAGACTCAATATTAATACTAAAGAACCAAATGCTGAGGACAAGTTATAAAAAAATAAAATAAATGAATAGCAAATTGAATTTTTTTTTCCAATATTCTTCTCTATGTACAGATATTCTACTGTAGATACGGTAATTTTGTGATATTCACAAGAGCTTAAAGCAGTCTGACCTTTGTTCTCAATAAATGTCCTTAGAAAAACTAAAAGGGCAGCCATTAGGAAAGGACAGTGCCGCCAAAGACTAAAATATGTCTGACCACAACCAGGCATCTCATAATAGGGTTATGCCATTGGCACTAGTCCATGTTTTCTATCAAGCCTCACTTTTTTCAATAAGACTGGTACTTCAATAGAAGACTCCAAAATCAATCAGACTGTCTTGAACATACTTGTCTTACTGCAGGGAAGAAAATGAATAGGCTATTTGGCAATCCAATAGTACAGCCTTATCACAGACAGCTCTATCTCCCTACATCCAGATTAAAATTAGATTTAATGACAAAGCAATATACAAGATTATTCATGGATAACACCATGGAACTTGCTTTTGTGCCACAAGGTAGAGATAATAGAGAATAGGCTGATTTACAGCAGTAGAGAACTATCGGTGCTCCTGGCGCAGGTAAGAAAGTGATATAACATAGCATTTGACTTGGCTCAATAAGATCATAAAAATGTCTTGATAGTGAAATTATATTGCACTTTTCTTGTAATGTTTCAGACTGTTTGACTCTTTCTCAAGCACGGGACAATAGAAAGGGAATGTGATATGATCATATTCTCTCTTGGGCCTGTCAGTAGCAGTCTTTCATGTCCTATGTGTAGTGTCTAGAGCTAGTTGTCTATAAATGTAATGCAGAAAATCAACAAATGCTCAAGCCAAGCAATATTTACTGTTGCTATTTTCTTCATGCTTAATCCAGGACTTCTCCTGAAAATTAGCTCTAAGCAATGAGAAGTCCTATAGCTTCAATATAGTTTCATAATGTAGTGTTGCTTTGATTTGTGGAAGTAGAGTTTATTCTGATGCCTTGTGCATTTTCTATAATGTACAATATGGGGGAGATTTATCCAAACTAATGCAAAGGCAAACTGACTTAGCTGCTCATAACATCCAATCAGATTCCAGTCAGTGAGAGGAATAAAAGAAAAGTTGGAACCTCTGTATAGGCGCTGTTAGCAGGGATGCAGTACCAGGTAAGTATTGGTAAAGGCAGATAATAATTTATTTATGGTCAATGCATTTCAAGGGCAAACAGCCCCCTTCCTCAGGACTATTACATTTAAAAGAACACATGCTGCATTTTTAAAAGACAGGTTTTTGTGCCGCAGGTCATAGTTGGGGGAGGAGAGAGAGATGTGCCATTTTGTTTGTGAATAGCATAGTGAAAAGAGTCCATCGTTACGGTTTGCTGTGGATTTCAAGTGTCCATCACTCTATTAAGGAGCAACAATGTATCGTATTTGTTTATAGCATTTCTCTGATTTATTATTACAGAAACTAATTATTACAGAGGATGAAACTTGCAACCCCAGAGACTCCGTTTGGAGTTCATAAATCTGTATAATAGATTCATTCAAAAGAAATAAAAAACATAGTAAAAAGAATGTCTATATGAATATGTGATATTGGTCTATTTTTAGTCTATTTTTATCTATTTCTGGTCTATTTTTGGTATAGCTATCTAGAGATTTAAATTAGTTTTAAACTAATAAGAGTATAATGTGATATGAAACAATTCTTATTTCAATATCAGTTGCTTTTCTGTATTTAAATATATATATATATATATATATATATATATATATATGTATATATATATATATATATATATATATATATATATAATTACATAATTATTGATTCATCTTAGAATATCATCAAAAACGGTTAATGAAAGACAAAAAAACAAAAAAAAAATTACATTAAAAATACATAAAAAATAGTTTTGCTAATTTCATTCAACCCATGTGGCTTAAGGGAATCTCTGGATGTTGTACCTATGTTGGTTTACACGACAATGTAGTGCTTGTGTTGTGCGCCCAAAATATTGAAGGCCACACCCGCATTAAATAAGATAAATTACATAGCTGGACTGACATGTCATATGGTGTTTTATAGCAAAGGTGGAGCCGCTTTTATTGAAGAAAAAGTGGTCTGATTATGTGTGATTACTCCGCAACATACTGTAGGCACCATTTGGATTCACACTTATAGCTCCCTGTTTTTTGAGGCTGTCTACATATACCTTCCTGGGGGGTCTTGGTATGCTATTTCGGCTTACTAGGGGCCAAAATATTTCTAAAAGTTGGAGCCCCTCTATAGATCATCTTGGGGATAAAGGGCAAAAAATGTGCCCATTTTTAGCCAATGTTGCACGTATGGTTTTATTTGATGTATTATATTGAGTAATGAAATTTATACTGGTTTTTATTTGTTTTCCTTCTTTGTTTGCGACTTGTAAACAATTCTCCTGTGTACACAAGGTGCTCTTTGTACAGTCGTTTTTAATTCGCTCCTTTGGATACCCTTTATATGTGAATCTTTTTAAAAAATAACGTTGCTCCTTGTTTAAAGTCTTCATGGTGTGTGCAGTTCTGTCTGATACATTTGTATTGGCTGTATTGGATGTTTTGTAACCACTTCTTATGGTGAAAGCTATAGTAGTGTATGTAACTGTTTGTATCAACTGATTTAAAGTATGTTTTTGTTGAGAGAAAGTTGATCAAATTGTTAATAATAATGTCCAAGAATTCTATTTCAGTCCTATTGTAGTTTGGGGTGAAGGAAACCCCCCAGTCAGTATTATTTAAAACGTTACAGAATTCCATTGCTGAATGAGCATCTCCATCCCAAATGATGAAGATATAATCAATAACGACAATCTATGGTGTCACGCTACACCGCAAGGAAGAATAATACCACACATTTTTGAGCAGCTGGGAACAGCGATATGGCAAGTTATACTACCAATGACACTTACAGGATGCTTAAACTATTTAAAATACTTGAAGACAATCTAAAAACTGAACTGCTACACTCATTGGACAAAATATACCTCCAAGAAAATATAGCTCCAAGGGGTTTGAGAATAGCAATCGCCCCCACTTTTCCAGATGATCCAGTTTTCACTTATGAGTGGAACAATTATCTGGATCAATGTGCTGTGGGCATGATTAGAATTATTATAAATAAAATAAAGAACCTTACTGATTTTTATACTAATGAAATTGAAAACAACCTTTGCCGATTTTCATTCCATCCTGATTTCTCTGTCACTAATCACAATCTTACCAATAGGATTTATCAAAATGAACAAGACATCATAGCGAATAAATCCACTAAGTTGAAGAGAGATAGAGATGACAAAGATCAGGGCACATATCGACTACCTAAAACTAGAGGACCAAGAAACTGTGATAATTCTTCTAATATCATAGGAGAGAATAAAACAGAAATTGGTATGACGCAAAATCATAGACCACCTTGGTATGAGAAGAATAGAGCATGCTCATGTACTAACTATTAGTATAAAAAAACTATAATCAGAAACCTAATAAGGCTAATAAACCCACAAAACATACAAACCTAGGGAATATTAATAATCACATGACAAGTACTGACCAAATCCTAAACAGCACAGACACTGCAATTGGTTCAGAAAACATTATAAGCCAGACCAAAAATTTAAAATAAGTTCCAAGGATAATATTTCCATGTGTAATATAGAGAAAGAAAATGAGCTACATAGGGTGATTTCCCCTGCCCCCTTTAATATAGAGAATAGTGTTAAGCGAACAGTTCGAGAATCGTTCGGGTCCGTACCGAATTTTGGGGTGTCCGTGACACGGACCCGAACCCGGACATTTTCAAAAAAGTTCGGGTTCGGGTCCGGTGTTCGTCGATTACTTCCCGCTTTCTGAAGGGCTGCACAGCAGCCAATCAGCTAGCGTTTTACTTCTTGCCCTAAGAGCCCATCACAGCCATGCCTACTAATGGCATGGCTGTGATTGGCCAAGTGCAGCATGTGACCCAGCCTCTATTTAAGCTGGAGTCACGTAGCGCCGCACGTCACACTGCTCTGACTAGTGTAGGGAGAGGATGCAGCTTCTGTGAGGGCGAGATAGGCAGGGATAAAGAAGTGATCTACCTTTCTACACCTGTGCATCAGAACAACTCAGCTGAGCTGTTCACTGAAAGTCACTATTTTGTTGAGACTGGCCAGAGCGATTTTTACTGGCACATGTAACTGGGCTGACCGGCGGTGGCCATTTTAGGACTTGTGGTGCGCCAGCACTTGCTGCCACAGAGTGTAAACCAAAGCTCCAAAGAAGTTAAAAATCTACACCTGTGAATCAGAACAACAGCAATTCAGCTGCTCAGTCAAAGTCAATTTTTTTTCTGGCTGGGCAGACTGTTTTCTGGCACATGTTACTTGGCTGATAGGCGGCGGCCATTTTGGGACTTGTGGTGCTACATCAAAAGCTGCCACGTCCATTAATCTAATGTAATAGTCACCCATACTAACTGCAAAGATATTTAATATATCAGTGGTGAAAATGAAAGTAACCCACTTGGATAGCAAATCTGGATAGCCAATTTAATCAATCTGGTGTTTGTTAGACCAGAAAAACTCGGCCTCACGTTTTCACTCCTCTAAAAAGGAATTATATTTCCCCGTGTGGGGATCTATGTACCAAAACTAGCATTATAAAAAATCTGGTGTCCAATTTGCAGCAGTGTTCTTGTAATTAATACCGCCAAAAGGGATTGTTGTCCAGTGTTGTAATTTTGGTGAAAAAAGGCCAATTTAATCAATCTGGTGTTTGTTAGACCAGAAGAAGCTAGGCCTCACGTTTTCACTCCTCTAAAAAGCTTAATTAATATTTCTCCCAGTGTGGGGATCTATGTAGCAAAACTAGCATTATAAAAATCTGGTGTCCAATTAGCAGCAGTGTTCTTGTAATTAATACCGCCAAAAGGCATTATTGTCCAGTGTTGTAATTTTGCTGAAAAAAAGGCCAATTTAATCAATCTGGTGTTTGTTAGACCTGAAAACCAGAAAACTCGGCCTCACGTTTTCACTCCTCTAAAAGGAATTATATTTCCCGTGTGGGGATCTATGTACCAAAACTAGCATTATAAAAATCTGGTGTCCAATTAGCAGCAGTGTTCTTGTAATTAATACCGCCAAAAGGCATTATTGTCCAGTGTTGTAATTTTGCTGAAAAAAGGCCAATTTAATCAATCTGGTGTTTGTTAGACCAGAAAAACTAGGCCTCACGTTTTCACTCCTCTAAAAAGCAATTATATTTCCCCGTGTGGGGATCTATGTACCAAAACTAGCATTATAAAAAATCTGGTGTCCAATTAGCAGCAGTGTTCTTGTAATTAATACCGCCAAAAGGCATTATTGTCCAGTGTTGTAATTTTGGTGAAAAAAAGGCCAATTTAATCAATCTGGTGTTTGTTAGACCAGAAAAACTCGGCCTCACATTTTCACTCCTCTAAAAAGGAAATATATTTCCCCGTGTGGGGATCTATGTACCAAAACTAGCATTATAAAAAATCTGGTGTCCAATTAGCAGCAGTGTTCTTGTAATTAATACCGCCAAAAGGCATTATTGTCCAGTGTTGTAATTTTGCTGAAAAAAGGCCAATTTAATCAATCTGGTGTTTGTTAGACCAGAAAAACTAGGCCTCACGTTTTCACTCCTCTAAAAGCAATTATATTTCCCGTGTGGGGATCTATGTACCAAAACTAGCATTATAAAAAATCTGGTGTCCAATTAGCAGCAGTGTTCTTGTAATTAATACCGCCAAAAGGCATTATTGTCCAGTGTTGTAATTTTGGTGAAAAAAAGGCCAATTTAATCAATCTGGTGTTTGTTAGACCAGAAAAACTCGGCCTCACGTTTTCACTCCTCTAAAAGGAATTATATTTCCCGTGTGGGGATCTATGTACCAAAACTAGCATTATAAAAATCTGGTGTCCAATTTGCAGCAGTGTTCTTGTAATTAATACCGCCAAAGGCATTGTTGTCCAGTGTTGTAATTTTGGTGAAAAAAGGCCAATTTAATCAATCTGGTGTTTGTTAGACCAGAAAAACTAGGCCTCACGCTTTCACTCCTCTAAAAGCAATTATATTTCCCTGTGTGGGGATCTATGTACCAAAACTAGCATTAAAAAATCTGGTGTCCAATTAGCAGCAGTGTTCTTGTAATTAATACCGCCAAAAGGCATTATTGTCCAGTGTTGTAATTTTGCTGAAAAAAGGCCAATTTAATCAATCTGGTGTTTGTTAGACCTGAAAACCAGAAAACTCGGCCTCACGTTTTCACTCCTCTAAAAGGAATTATATTTCCCGTGTGGGGATCTATGTACCAAAACTAGCATTATAAAAATCTGGTGTCCAATTAGCAGCAGTGTTCTTGTAATTAATACCGCCAAAAGGCATTATTGTCCAGTGTTGTAATTTTGCTGAAAAAAGGCCAATTTAATCAATCTGGTGTTTGTTAGACCAGAAAAACTAGGCCTCACGTTTTCACTCCTCTAAAAGCAATTATATTTCCCGTGTGGGGATCTATGTACCAAAACTAGCATTATAAAAATCTGGTGTCCAATTAGCAGCAGTGTTCTTGTAATTAATACCGCCTAAAAGGCATTATTGTCCAGTGTTGTAATTTTGCTGAAAAAAGGCCAATTTAATCAATCTGGTGTTTGTTAGACCAGAAAAACTACGGCCTCACTGTTTCACTCCTCTAAAAGGAATTATATCTCCCGTGTGGGATCTATGTACCAAAACTAGCATTATAAAAATCTGGTGTCCAATTAGCAGCAGTGTTCTTGTAATTAATACCGCTAAAAGGCATTATTGTCCAGTGTTGTAATTTTGCTGGAAAAAAGGCCAATTTAATCAATCTGGTGTTTGTTAGACCAGAAAACTAGGCCTCACGTTTTCACTCCTCTAAAAGCAATTATATTTCCCGTGTGGGATCTATGTACCAAAACTAGCATTATAAAAATCTGGTGTCCAATTAGCAGCAGTGTTCTTGTAATTAATACCGCCAAAAGGCATTATTGTCCAGTGTTGTAATTTTGCTGAAAAAAGGCCAATTTAATCAATCTGGTGTTTGTTAGACCAGAAAAACTCGGCCTCACGTTTTCACTCCTCTAAAAAGGAATTATATTTCCCCGTGTGGGGATCTATGTACCAAAACTAGCATTATAAAAAATCTGGTGTCCAATTTGCAGCAGTGTTCTTGTAATTAATACCGCCAAAAGGCATTGTTGTCCAGTGTTGTAATTTTGGTGAAAAAAAGGCCAATTTAATCAATCTGGTGTTTGTTAGACCAGAAAAACTAGGCCTCACGTTTTCACTCCTCTAAAAAGCAATTATATTTCCCTGTGTGGGGATCTATGTACCAAAACTAGCATTAAAAAAATCTGGTGTCCAATTAGCAGCAGTGTTCTTGTAATTAATACCGCCAAAAGGCATTATTGTCCAGTGTTGTAATTTTGGTGAAAAAAAGGCCAATTTAATCAATCTGGTGTTTGTTAGACCTGAAAACCAGAAAAACTCGGCCTCACGTTTTCACTCCTCTAAAAAGCAATTATATTTCCCCGTGTGGGGATCTATGTACCAAAACTAGCATTATAAAAAATCTGGTGTCCAATTAGCAGCAGTGTTCTTGTAATTAATACCGCCAAAAGGCATTATTGTCCAGTGTTGTAATTTTGCTGAAAAAAAGGCCAATTTAATCAATCTGGTGTTCTTTAGACCAGAAAAACTAGGCCTCACGTTTTCACTCCTCTAAAAAGCAATTATATTTCCCCGTGTGGGGATCTATGTACCAAAACTAGCATTATAAAAATCTGGTGTCCAATTAGCAGCAGTGTTCTTGTAATTAATACCGCCAAAAGGCATTATTGTCCAGTGTTGCAAATTGTTAATAATAATGTGTCAGAAATCTATTTCAGTCCTATTGTAGTTTGGGGTGAAGGAAACCCCCCAGTCAGTATTATTTAAAACGTTACAGAATTCCATTGCTGAATGAGCATCTCCATCCCAAATGATGAAGATATAATCAATAACGACAATCTATGGTGTCACGCTACACCGCAAGGAAGAATAATACCACACATTTTTGAGCAGCTGGGAACAGCGATATGGCAAGTTATACTACCAATGACACTTACAGGATGCTTAAACTATTTAAAATACTTGAAGACAATCTAAAACTGAACTGCTACACTCATTGGACAAAATATACCTCCAAGAAAATATAGCTCCAAGGGGTTTGAGAATAGCAATCGCCCCCACTTTTCCAGATGATCCAGTTTTCACTTATGAGTGGAACAATTATCTGGATCAATGTGCTGTGGGCATGATTAGAATTATTATAAATAAAATAAAGAACCTTACTGATTTTTATACTAATGAAATTGAAAACAACCTTTGCTCGATTTTCATTCCATCCTGATTTCTCTGTCACTAATCACAATCTTACCAATAGGATTTATCAAAATGAACAAGACATCATAGCTGAATAAATCCACTAAGTTGAAGAGAGATAGAGATGACAAAGATCAGGGCACATATCGACTACCTAAAACTAGAGGACCAAGAAACTGTGATAATTCTTCTAATATCATAGGAGAATAAAACAGAAATTGGTATGACGCAAAATCATAGACCACCTTGGTATGAGAAGAATAGAGCATGCTCATGTACTAACTATTAGTATAAAAACTATAATCAGAAACCTAATAAGGCTAATAAACCCACAAAACATACAAACCTAGGGAATATTAATAATCACATGACAAGTACTGACCAAATCCTAAACAGCACAGACACTGCAATTGGTTCAGAAAACATTATAAGCCAGACCAAAATTTAAAATAAGTTCCAAGGATAATATTTCCATGTGTAATATAGAGAAAGAAAATGAGCTACATAGGGTGATTTCCCTGCCCCCTTTAATATAGAGAATAGTGTTAGCGAACAGTTCGAGAATCGCTCGGGTCCGTATCGAATTTTGGGTGTTCAGGACACGGACCCGAACCCGACATTTTCAAAAAGTTCGGGTTCGGGTCCGGTGTTCGTCGATTACTTCCCGCTTTCTGAAGGGCTGCACAGCAGCCAATCAGCTAGCGTTTTACTTCTGCTCTAAGAGCTCATCACAGCCATGCCTACTAATGGCATGGCTGTGATTGGCCAGTGCAGCATGTGACCCAGCCTCTATTTAAGCTGGAGTCACGTAGCGCCGCACGTCACACTGCTCTGACTAGTGTAGGGAGAGGATGCAGCTTCTGTGAGGGCGAGATAGGCAGGGATAAAGAAGTGATCTACCTTTCTACACCTGTGCATCAGAACAACTCAGCTGAGCTGTTCACTGAAAGTCACTATTTTGCTGAGACTGGCCAGAGCGATTTTTACTGGCACATGTAACTGGGCTGACCGGCGGTGGCCATTTTGGGACTTGTGGTGCGCCAGCACTTGCTGCCACAGAGTGTAAACCAAAGCTCCAAAGAAGTTAAAAATCTACACCTGTGAATCAGAACAACAGCAATTCAGCTGCTCAGTCAAAGTCAATTTTTTTTCTGGCTGGGCAGACTGTTTTCTGGCACATGTTACTTGGCTGATAGGCGGCGGCCATTTTGGGACTTGTGGTGCTACATCAAAAGCTGCCACGTCCATTAATCTAATGTAATAGTCACCCATACTAACTGCAAAGATATTTAATATATCAGTGGTGAAAATGAAAGTAACCCACTTGGATAGCAAATCTGGATAGCCAATTTAATCAATCTGGTGTTTGTTAGACCAGAAAAACTCGGCCTCACGTTTTCACTCCTCTAAAAAGGAATTATATTTCCCCGTGTGGGGATCTATGTACCAAAACTAGCATTATAAAAAATCTGGTGTCCAATTAGCAGCAGTGTTCTTGTAATTAATACCGCCAAAAGGCATTATTGTCCAGTGTTGTAATTTTGGTGAAAAAAAGGCCAATTTAATCAATCTGGTGTTTGTTAGACCAGAAAACTAGGCCTCACGCTTTCACTCCTCTAAAAGCAATTATATTTCCCCGTGTGGGGATCTATGTACCAAAACTAGCATTATAAAAAATCTGGTGTCCAATTAGCAGCAGTGTTCTTGTAATTAATACCGCCAAAAGGCATTATTGTCCAGTGTTGTAATTTTGCTGAAAAAAAGGCCAATTTAATCAATCTGGTGTTTGTTAGACCTGAAAACCAGAAAACTCGGCCTCACGTTTTCACTCCTCTAAAAGGAATTATATTTCCCGTGTGGGGATCTATGTACCAAAACTAGCATTATAAAAATCTGGTGTCCAATTAGCAGCAGTGTTCTTGTAATTAATACCGCCAAAAGGCATTATTGTCCAGTGTTGTAATTTTGCTGAAAAAAGGCCAATTTAATCAATCTGGTGTTTGTTAGACCAGAAAAACTAGGGCCTCACGTTTTCACTCCTCTAAAAGCAATTATATTTCCCCGTGTGGGGATCTATGTACCAAAACTAGCATTATAAAAATCTGGTGTCCAATTAGCAGCAGTGTTCTTGTAATTAACACCGCCAAAAGGCATTATTGTCCAGTGTTGTAATTTTGCTGAAAAAAGGCCAATTTAATCAATCTGGTGTTTGTTAGACCAGAAAAACTCGGCCTCACGTTTTCACTCCTCTAAAAGGAATTATATTTCCCGTGTGGGGATCTATGTACCAAAACTAGCATTATAAAAATCTGGTGTCCAATTAGCAGCAGTGTTCTTGTAATTAATACCGCCAAAAGGCATTATTGTCCAGTGTTGTAATTTTGCTGAAAAAAGGCCAATTTAATCAATCTGGTGTTTGTTAGACCAGAAAAACTAGGCCTCACGTTTTCACTCCTCTAAAAAGCAATTATATTTCCCGTGTGGGGATCTATGTACCAAAACTAGCATTATAAAAAATCTGGTGTCCAATTAGCAGCAGTGTTCTTGTAATTAATACCGCCAAAAGGCATTATTGTCCAGTGTTGTAATTTTGCTGAAAAAAAGGCCAATTTAATCAATCTGGTGTTTGTTAGACCAGAAAACTCGGCCTCACGTTTTCACTCCTCTAAAAGGAATTATATTTCCCGTGTGGGGATCTATGTACCAAAACTAGCATTATAAAAAATCTGGTGTCCAATTAGCAGCAGTGTTCTTGTAATTAATACCGCCAAAAGGCATTATTGTCCAGTGTTGTAATTTTGGTGAAAAAAGGCCAATTTAATCAATCTGGTGTTTGTTAGACCAGAAAACTAGGCCTCACGTTTTCACTCCTCTAAAAGCAATTATATTTCCCGTGTGGGGATCTATGTACCAAAACTAGCATTATAAAAATCTGGTGTCCAATTAGCAGCAGTGTTCTTGTAATTAATACCGCCAAAAGGCATTATTGTCCAGTGTTGTAATTTTGGTGAAAAAAGGCCAATTTAATCAATCTGGTGTTTGTTAGACCAGAAAAACTCGGCCTCACGTTTTCACTCCTCTAAAAAGCAATTATATTTCCCGTGTGGGGATCTATGTACCAAAACTAGCATTATAAAAATCTGGTGTCCAATTAGCAGCAGTGTTCTTGTAATTAATACCGCCAAAAGGCATTATTGTCCAGTGTTGTAATTTTGCTGAAAAAAGGCCAATTTAATCAATCTGGTGTTTGTTAGACCTGAGAAAAACTCGGCCTCACGTTTTCACTCCTCTAAAAGGAATTATATTTCCCGTGTGGGGATCTATGTACCAAAACTAGCATTATAAAAATCTGGTGTCCAATTAGCAGCAGTGTTCTTGTAATTAATACCGCCTAAAAGGCATTATTGTCCAGTGTTGTAATTTTGCTGAAAAAAGGCCAATTTAATCAATCTGGTGTTTGTTAGACCAGAAAAACTAGGCCTCACGCTTTCACTCCTCTAAAAGCAATTATATTTCCCGTGTGGGGATCTATGTACCAAAACTAGCATTATAAAAATCTGGTGTCCAATTAGCAGCAGTGTTCTTGTAATTAATACCGCCAAAAGGCATTATTGTCCAGTGTTGTAATTTTGCTGAAAAAAGGCCAATTTAATCAATCTGGTGTTTGTTAGACCAGAAAAACTCGGCCTCACGTTTTCACTCCTCTAAAAGGAATTATATTTCCCCGTGTGGGGATCTATGTACCAAAACTAGCATTATAAAAATCTGGTGTCCAATTAGCAGCAGTGTTCTTGTAATTAATACCGCCAAAAGGCATTATTGTCCAGTGTTGTAATTTTGCTGAAAAAAGGCCAATTTAATCAATCTGGTGTTTGTTAGACCAGAAAAACTAGGCCTCACGTTTTCACTCCTCTAAAAGCAATTATATTTCCCGTGTGGGGATCTATGTACCAAAACTAGCATTATAAAAATCTGGTGTCCAATTAGCAGCAGTGTTCTTGTAATTAATACCGCCAAAAGGCATTATTGTCCAGTGTTGTAATTTTGCTGAAAAAAAGGCCAATTTAATCAATCTGGTGTTTGTTAGACCAGAAAACTCGGCCTCACGTTTTCACTCCTCTAAAAGGAATTATATTTCCCGTGTGGGGATCTATGTACCAAAACTAGCATTATAAAAATCTGGTGTCCAATTAGCAGCAGTGTTCTTGTAATTAATACCGCCAAAAGGCATTATTGTCCAGTGTTGTAATTTTGCTGAAAAAAGGCCAATTTAATCAATCTGGTGTTTGTTAGACCAGAAAAACTAGGCCTCACGTTTTCACTCCTCTAAAAGCAATTATATTTCCCGTGTGGGGATCTATGTACCAAAACTAGCATTATAAAAATCTGGTGTCCAATTAGCAGCAGTGTTCTTGTAATTAATACCGCCAAAAGGCATTATTGTCCAGTGTTGTAATTTTGCTGAAAAAAAGGCCAATTTAATCAATCTGGTGTTTGTTAGACCAGAAAAACTCGGCCTCACGTTTTCACTCCTCTAAAAGGAATTATATTTCCCGTGTGGGGATCTATGTACCAAAACTAGCATTATAAAAAATCTGGTGTCCAATTAGCAGCAGTGTTCTTGTAATTAATACCGCCAAAAGGCATTATTGTCCAGTGTTGTAATTTTGCTGAAAAAAAGGCCAATTTAATCAATCTGGTGTTTGTTAGACCAGAAAACTAGGCCTCACGTTTTCACTCCTCTAAAAGCAATTATATTTCCCCGTGTGGGGATCTATGTACCAAAACTAGCATTATAAAAAATCTGGTGTCCAATTAGCAGCAGTGTTCTTGTAATTAATACCGCCAAAAGGCATTATTGTCCAGTGTTGTAATTTTGCTGAAAAAAGGCCAATTTAATCAATCTGGTGTTTGTTAGACCAGAAAAACTAGGCCTCACGTTTTCACTCCTCTAAAAGGAATTATATTTCCCGTGTGGGGATCTATGTACCAAAACTAGCATTATAAAAATCTGGTGTCCAATTAGCAGCAGTGTTCTTGTAATTAATACCGCCAAAAGGCATTATTGTCCAGTGTTGTAATTTTGCTGAAAAAAGGCCAATTTAATCAATCTGGTGTTTGTTAGACCAGAAAACTAGGCCTCACGTTTTCACTCCTCTAAAAGGAATTATATTTCCCCGTGTGGGGATCTATGTACCAAAACTAGCATTATAAAAATCTGGTGTCCAATTAGCAGCAGTGTTCTTGTAATTAATACCGCCAAAAGGCATTATTGTCCAGTGTTGTAATTTTGCTGAAAAAAAGGCCAATTTAATCAATCTGGTGTTTGTTAGACCAGAAAAACTAGGCCTCACGTTTTCACTCCTGTAAAAGGAATTATATCTCCCGTGTGGGAATCTATGTACCAAAACTAGCATTATAAAAATCTGGTGTCCAATTAGCAGCAGTGTTCTTGTAATTAATACCGAAAAAGGAATTATATCTTCCAGTGTGGGAATTTTGGGGCTAAAAATAATATATTTTATTGTGGTGCGAGTTGAATCGCAACAATGAGGAAACATTCTATTAAGGGACGAGGACGCGGTCGTGGTGGTGTCCGTGGAGCCTCTGTTGCTGGCAGAGGACGTGGCCGTTCGGCCTCAGGCGCACAAAGTAGTGAAACAACTCCCTCAAGTAGCCGGCAGAATTTACAGCGATATTTGGTGGGGCCCAATGCCGTTATGAGGATGGTAAGGCCTGAGCAGGTACAGGCATTAGTCGATTGGGTGGCCGACAGTGCTTCCAGCACGTTCACCACATTGTCTTCCGCCCAGTCTTCTGCGGAAAGCGCACAGGTGGCACCTGAAAACCAAGCCCATCAGTCTGTCACATCACCCCCATGCATATCAGGGAAACTGGCTGAGCCTCAAGTTATGCAGCAGTCTCTTCTTCTGTTTGAAGACTCTGCTCCCACGGTTTTCCAGGGGCGTCCACCTATCCCTTCCCCAGCGGTGGAAGACATTCCATGCACTGACGCACAACCACTTATGTATCCAGATGATGAGGACATGGGAATACCACCACAGCAGAGTGACCGAGTGTCTGATGATGACGAAACACAGGTGCCCACTGCCGCGTCTTATTGCAGTGTGCAGACTGAACAGGAGGAGGTCAGGGAGGAAGACTGGGTGGAAGACGATGCAGAGGACGATGAGGTCTTAGACCCCACATGGACTGAAGGTCGTGCCGCTGACTTAAATAGTTCAGAGGAAGAGGCAGTGGTGAGACCGAGACAACAGCGAAGCCAAAGAGGGAGCAGGGGGCAAAAGCAGAACAGCCGCCGTCCAGAGAGTTCGCCTGCTATTGGCCAGCGCCAACAGGGACCCAGCACCCCAAAGGCATCTTCAAGGAGTTCCCTGGCATGGCACTTCTTCAAACAATGTGCTGAGGACAAGACCAGAGTGGTTTGCACGCTGTGCCATCAGACCCTGAGGCGAGGCATTAACGTTCTTAACCTGAGCACCACCTGCATGATCAGGCATCTACATGCAAAGCATGAACTGCAGTGGAGTACACACCTTAAAAACAAGGAACCCGCTCAGGCTCCCCTGCTCCCTCTAGCGCTGCTGCCTCGGCTTCCGCCTCGAGAGGAATGTTGCCACCTGCCGAGCAGCAAACAGAGGATGTGCCACCGACACCACCACCACCACCGCCACCGTCACCTAGCGTCTCCACTATTTCACACAGCAGCGTTCAGCTCTCCATCTCTCAAACCTTTGAGAGGAAGCGCAAATTCCCACCTAGTCACCCTCGAGCCTCTTGGCCTGAATGCCAGCATTTCTAAACTACTGGCCTTTGAAATGCTGTCATTCCGGCTGGTGGACACAGACAGCTTCAAACAGCTGATGGCCATGGCTGTCCCCCAGTATGTGGTTCCCAGCCGCCACTACTTCTCCAAGACAGCCGTGCCTTCCCTGCACATGCAAGTGTCCGATAAAATCAAGTGTGCACTGCGCAACGCCATTTGTGGCAAGGTCCACCTAACCACAGATACGTGGACCAGTAAGCACGGCCAGGGACGCTATATCTCCCTAACTGCACACTGGGTAAATGTAGTGGCGGCTGGGCCCCAGGCGGAGAGTTCCTTGGCGCACGTCCTTCCGCCGCCAAGGATCACAGGGCATCATTCTTTGCCTCCTGTAGCCTCCTCCTCCTACTCGGCTTCCTCCTCCTCCTCCTCTGCTTCCACCAGCTCATCCAGTCAGCCACACACCTTCACCACCAACTTCAGCACAGCCCGGGTAAACGTCAGCAGGCCATTCTGAAACTCATATGTTTGGGGGACAGGCCCCACACCGCGCAGGAGTTGTGGCGGGGTATTGAACAACAGACCGACCAGTGGTTGCTGCCGGTGGGCCTCAAGCCCGGCCTGGTGGTGTGCGATAATGGGCGAAATCTCGTGGCAGCTCTGGGACTAGCCGGTTTGACGCACATCCCTTGCCTGGCGCATGTGCTGAATTTGGTGGTGCAAAAGTTCATTCACAACTACCCAGACATGTCAGAGCTGCTGCATAAAGTGCGGGCCGTCTGTGCGCGCTCCGGCGTTCACATCCTGCCGCTGCTCGCCTGTCAGCGCTACAGCGGAACTTCGGCCTTCCCGCTCACCGCCTAATATGCGACGTGCCCACCCGGTGGAACTCCACCTTGCACATGCTGGAGAGACTGTGCGAGCAGCAGCAGGCCATAGTGGAGTTTCAGCTGCAGCACGCACGAGTCAGTCGCACTGCGGAACAGCACCACTTCACCACCAATGATTGGGCCTCCATGCGAGACCTGTGTGCCCTGTTGCGCTGTTTAGAGTACGCCACCAACATGGCCAGTGGCGATGCCACAGTTATCAGCGTGACGATACCAATTCTATGTCTCCTAGAGAAAACGCTTAGGGCGATGATGGAAGAGGAGGTGGGCCAGGGCCAGGAGAGGAGGAGGAGGATGACAGGTCGTTTTTAGCACTTTCAGGCCAGTCTGTTAGAAGTGGCTCAGAGGGAGGTTTTTTGCAACAGCAGAGGGCAGGTACAAATGTGGCCAGCCAGGGACCACTACTGGAGGATGAGGAGGATGAGGAGGAGGTGGAGGAGGATGAGGATGAAGCAGGTTCACAGCGGGGTGGCACCCAGCACAGCGCAGGCACATCCCTGGTGCGTGGCTGGGGGATACAGAGGATGATGACGATACGCCTCCCACAGAGGACAGCTTGTCCTTACCTCTGGGGAGCCTGGCACACATGAGCGATTACATGCTGCAGTGCCTGCGCAACGACAGCAGAGTTGCCCACATTTTAACGTGTGCTGACTACTGGGTGGCCACCCTGCTGGATCCACGGTACAAAGACAATGTGCCCACTTTACTTCCTGCACTGGAGCGTGATAGGAAGATGCGCGAGTACAAGCGCACACTGGTAGACGCGCTCCTGAGAGCATTCCCAACTGTCACAGGGGAACAGGTGGAAGGCCAAGGCCAAGGCAGAGGAGGAGCTAGAGGTCGCCCACGCAGCAGTGTCACGGCCAGCTCCTCTGAGGGCAGGGTTAGCATGGCAGAAATGTGGAAAAGTTTTGTCTCCACGCCACAGCTAACTGCCCCACCACCTGATACGGAACGTGTTAGCAGGAGGCAACATTTCACTAACATGGTTGAACAGTACATCTGCACACAACTCCACATACTGACGGATGGTTCGGCCCCATTCAACTTCTGGGTTTCCAAATTGTCCACGTGGCCAGAATTAGCATGTTATGC
The DNA here is from genome assembly GCA_033119425.1 of Bufotes viridis. Taxonomy (NCBI): domain Eukaryota; kingdom Metazoa; phylum Chordata; class Amphibia; order Anura; family Bufonidae; genus Bufotes; species Bufotes viridis. The sequence continues at coordinate 264,991,000 of CM065591.1, read as the reverse complement.
CTTGAAGGTGCTAGCCTGCCCGGCGGCCAGCGTTTTATCTGAACGTGTATTCAGCACGGCAGGGGGCGCCATTACTGACAAACGCAGCCGCCTGTCCGCAGCCAACGTGGACAAGCTGACGTTATAAAAATGAACCAGGCATGGATCCCACAAGACCTGACCCTCCCTTGTGCAGAGTAGTCCTTAATAACTGCCTTAAACCATGTTGTCTTGTACTCCTGGCCACTTCTTCATTGAAAATCAATTTTTGAAATTAAGTAGGATCTTGGGGTGCAACCCAGAGTTGAATGAACCTTCCCTCTGTCTGGGTGCCGGGCCAAAGTACATGAAAGTGTCCTTCTCCTGTGCTGGGTGATATGAATGTTATACTTGTGCTGTCTGACATGTCTCCTTTGTGTGGGTGCAGGGGGCCAAAGTCACTGAAAGCGGCCTTCTCCTGTGGTGGCTGATATAAATGCCTGATTCACTGCTGTGGGACCTCTCTCCTCTTTCTGGGTGCAGGGGTCAAAGAAACAAAAGGTGGCCTACTCCTGTGGTGGTTGACATGATGCCTGATTCTCTGCTGTGGGACCTCTCTCCTCTTTCTGAGTGCAGGGGTCAAAGTCTCTAAAAGTGCCCTTCTCCTGTGGTGGTTGATGTGAAACTGATGCTTGTGCTATCTGACCTGTCTCCTCTGTGTCGGTGCTAAGGCCTAAGTCACTGAAAGCGGACTTCTCCTGTTCTGGCTGATATAAATGCCTGATTCTCTGCTGTGGGACCTCTCTCCTCCGTGTGGCTGCAGGGGTCAAAGTCTCTGAAAGTGCCATTTTCCTGTGGTGGTTGATGTGAAACTGATGCTTGTGCTATCTGACCTGTCTCCTCTGTGTCGGTGCTAAGGCCTAAGTCACTGAAAGCGGCCTTCTCCTGTTCTGGCTGATATAAATGCCTGATTCTCTGCTGTGGGACCTCTCTCCTCCGTGTGGCTGCAGGGGTCAAAGTATCTGAAAGTGCCATTCTCCTGTGGTGGTTGATGTGAAACTGATGCTTGTGCTATCTGACCTGTCTCCTCTGTGTCGGTGCTAAGGCCTAAGTCACTGAAAGCGGCCTTCTCCTGTTCTGGCTGATATAAATGCCTGATTCTCTGCTGTGGGACCTCTCTCCTCCGTGTGGCTGCAGGGGTCAAAGTATCTGAAAGTGCCATTCTCCTGTGGTGGTTGATGTGAAACTGATGCTTGTGCTATCTGACCTGTCTCCTCTGTGTCGGTGCTAAGGCCTAAGTCACTGAAAGCGGCCTTCTCCTGTGCTGGCTGATATAAATGCCTGAATCTCTGCTGTGGGACCTCTCTCCTCTTTCTGGGTGCAGGGGTCAAAGTCTCTAAAAGTGCCCTTCTCCTGTGGTGGTTGATGTGAAACTGATGCTTGTGCTATCTGACCTGTCTCCTCTGTGTCGGTGCTAAGGCCTAAGTAACTGAAAGCGGCCTTCTCCTGTTCTGGCTGATATAAATGCCTGAATCTCTGCTGTGGGACCTCTCTCCTCCGTCTGGGTGCAGGGTAAAAGTCTCTCAAAGTGGCCTTCTCTGTGCTGGGTGATGTGAAGCTGATGTTTGTGCCATCTGACATGGTTGCCAGGGTCCCATTAAATGGTGGCCTACTCCTGTGGTGGGTGATCTAAATGCATGATTCTCTGTTGTGAAAACCTCTCTCCTCCGTCTGGGTGCAGGGGTCAAAGTCTCTCAAAGTGGCCTTCTCTTGTGCTGGGTGATGTGAAGCTGATGTTTGTACCATCTGACATGGTTGCCGGGGTCCCATTAAATGGTGGCCTACTCCTGTGGTGGGTGATCTAAATGCATGATTCTCTGCTGTGAAAACCTCTTTCCTCCGTCTGGGTGCAGGGGTCAAAGTCTCTCAAAGTGGCCTTCTCTTGTGCTGGGTGATGTGAAGCTGATGTTTGTGCCATCTGACATGGTTGCCGGGGTCCCATTAAATGGTGGCCTACTCCTGTGGTGGGTGATCTAAATGCATGATTCTCTGCTGTGAAAACCTCTCTCCTCCGTCTGGGTGCAGGGGTCAAAGTCTCTCAAAGTGGCCTTCGCTTGTGCTGGGTGATGTGAAGCTGATGTTTGTGCCATCTGACATGGTTACCGGGGTCCCATTAAATGGTGGCCTACTCCTGTGGTGGGTTATCTAAATGCATGATTCTCTGCTGTGAAAACCTCTCTCCTCCGTCTGGGTGCAGGGGTCAAAGTCTCTCAAAGTGGCCTTCTCTTGTGCTGGGTGATGTGAAGCTGATGTTTGTGCCATCTGACATGGTTGCCGGGGTCCCATTAAATGGTGGCCTACTCCTGTGGTGGGTGATCTAAATGCATGATTCTCTGCTGTGAAAACCTCTCTCCTCCGTCTGGATGCAGGGTCAAAGTCTCTCAAAGTGGCCTTCTCTTGTGCTGGGTGATGTGAAGCTGATGTTTGTGCCATCTGACATGGTTGCCGGGGTCCCATTAAATGGTGGCCTACACCTGTGGTGGGTGATCTAAATGCATGATTCTCTGCTGTGAAAACCTCTCTCCTCCGTCTGGGTGCAGGGGTCAAAGTCTCTCAAAGTGGCCTTCTCTTGTGCTGGGTGATGTGAAGCTGATGTTTGTGCCATCTGACATGGTTGCCGGGGTCCCATTAAATGGTGGCCTACTCCTGTGGTGGGTGATCTAAATGCATGATTCTCTGCTGTGAAAACCTCTCTCCTCTGTCTGGGTGCTGGTCCAAAATACATGAGAGTGGCCTTCTCCGGTGGTGGTTGATATGATGCATGATTCCTTGCTGTGGGACCTGTATCCTCTGTCTGGGTGCTGGTCCAAAATAAATGAGAGTGGCCTTCTCCGGTGGGGGTTGATATGACGCATGATTCCTTGATGTGGGACCTCTCCTCTGTCTGGGTGCTGGTCCAAAATACATGAGAGTGGCCTTCTCCGGTGGTGGTTGATATGATGCATGATTCCTTGCTGTGGGACCTGTATCCTCTGTCTGGGTGCTAGGCCGAAATAAATGAGAGTGGCCTTCTCCGTTGGTGGTTGATATGAGGCATGATTCCTTGCTGTGGGACCTATCTCCTCTGTCTGGGTGCTGGTCCAAAATAAATGAGAGTGGCCTTCTCCAGTGGGGGTTGATATGACGCCTTATTCCTTGATGTGGGACCTCTCTCCTCTGTCTGGGTGCTGGTCCAAAATACATGAGAGTGGCCTTCTCCGGTGGTGGTTGATATGACGCATGATTCCTTGCTGTGGGACCTGTATCCTCTGTCTGGGTGCTGGGCCGAAATAAATGAGAGTGGCCTTCTCCGTTGGTGGTTGATATGAGGCATGATTCCTTGCTGTGGGACCTGTATCCTCTGTCTGGGTGCTAGGTCGAAATAAATGAGAGTGGTCTTCTAAGTTGGTGGTTGATATGAGGCATGATTCCTTGCTGTGGGACCTGTATCCTCTGTCTGGGTGCTGTGCCGAAATAAATTAGAGTGGCCTTCTCCGTTGGTGGTTGATATGAGGCATGATTCCTTGCTGTGGGACCTGTATCCTCTGTCTGGGTGCTGGTCCAAAATAAATGAGAGTGGCCTTCTCCTGTGGGGGTTGATATGACGCATGATTCCTTGATGTGGGACCTCTCCTCTGTCTGGGTGCTGGTCCAAAATAAATGAGAGTGGCCTTCTCCGGTGGTGGTTGATATGACGCCTTATTCCTTGCTGTGGGACCTGTATCCTCTGTCTGGGTGCTGGTCCAAAATACATGAGAGTGGCCTTCTCCGGTGGTGGTTGATATGACGCCTTATTCCTTGCTGTGGGACCTGTATCCTCTGTCTGGGTGCTGGTCCAAAATACATGAGAGTGGCCATCTCCGGTGGTGGTTGATATGAAGCATGATTCCTTGCTGTGGGACCTGTATCACCTGTCTGGGTGCTGGTCCCAAATAAATGAGAGTGGCCTTCTCCAGTGGTGGATGATATGACGCATGATTCCTTGCTGTGGGACCTCTCTCCAATTGACATTGGTTAATTTGTATTTATTTTATTTTATTTTAATTCATTTCCCTATCTACATTTGTTTGCAGGGGATTTACCTACATTTTGCTGCCTTTTGCAGCCCTCTAGCCCTTTCCGGGAGTCTTTTACAGGCTTTTTAGTGCCCAAAAGTTCGGGTCCCCATTGACTTCTATGGGGTTCGGGTTCGGGATGAAGTTCGGGTTGAGTTCGGATCATGAACCCGGACATTTTCCGGAAGTTCGGCCGAACCTCTCGAACCCGAACATCCAGGTGTTCGCTCATCTCTAATAGAGAAACATAAGGATAATAATAAGCTACATAAGGATATTCCCCCCATGCCTTTTAATAACCATACACTAAACACACGCTCTGACAATAAAGTCAGCTCCTCTACTGAGGAGTTTTTGGAGAAATTTTAAGCACTCAAATCAAAGTACTTTGAATACAAAGCTAGGAACTGTACTCCCATAAAGGAATGTCATATAGAAGGTCATACCGCCTCTCCCCTCATTCATCTCACTACAATTAATCATGCACCTGCTGGTAATAGCAATATAGACAACCTCTCCCCTACTCTAAATGACATCAGAACTCCCCTTTGCAAGGAGGTTTATTATCTCATAGATACTTCTATAGCCAGCAATATAACTATCCATCCAATATCCTCACAAGATATTACTGATACTAATAGTCATGTTATCACTATCACTATCACTAGCCCTGGTAACTTTTTTTAGGCCATGCGCAAAAACTCACATTACTTCAGTTGGAGAAATCAGATCTGAGAGAAAAAATCCCCCGCCAAAAGACAACCCTACAAATTACCCAATACTTAAAACCCACCCCGGGAAAAAGAAAATCAGAGCATGAGGCAGTAGGGAAGGTAAACAAAATAGGAAAATCAACCTAGGTACCAATGCTGCCAAAAATACCCAACAGGATCCTGTATCTTCTGTGAAGATTTTCAATCTTTCTACCCACATATTGACAACATCTTAGACCAAATTATTACTAGCACAACACAATCCATTTGAGTCTTTTTTGGATATGCAAAAATTCAGGAGGAATCTTACTATTTAAGAAATTAGAAAACACTAAAAATCCCCTTGATATCAGATTGGAAAATGGAACTTCCAGTGAACTATCCATATATAAACACCAAGACGTCCGCCTAAAATCTAGTTTCTTCCCTGTCCAAATTCAGATCTACGGACCTAAAAAGAATCACCTCTTAATCTGTATCCCTCAACCATAAAGGAAACTAACCAAATACGAACAAAAAGCCCGAAAAAAACTTAGAAATAATAATGAACTAATTATCCGCCCAGCAGATAAAGGAGGTGGGGTGGTTCTTTAGGATTATAATGATTACGAAAAAGAGGCCCAAAATATCATCAATGATACAACATATTACGAAAAAATTTCTGATAATCTGTTCCCTGATATAAATAAGAAACTGAGCAACCTAATAAAAAATGCTTATGATAAACAATACCTAAAGAAAATAGAAAAAACTTTTTACTACCTAGATCTCCATGTACCCCCTATTTCTACAATCTCCCAAAAATCCATAAGAGTACGGAAAACCCACCAGTTGGACCCATTGTCTCAAATACTAAATGTGCCACAAGTAATCTTCCACACTATTTGGATCTTTTTTACAACCATATATGAGAGTACTACCCAGCTATCTCCATGATTCCAGTCAATTAATTCGCAAATTAAGTAACATCACAAGGCAGGATACATTTGCCCTACTCGCTATGGAAATTACGGCCTTATACTCAAATATACAGCACAAACCATAAGACCATTTACCATAAGAAGTGGTTACAAAACATCCCTTACAGCCAATAGAAACATATCAGACAGAACTGCACACACCATGAAGACTTTAAACAACAAGCAAAAAAAAAAAAAGATTCACTGATGAAGGGTATCCAAATCCCCCCCAGCAAACAGAAAGTACACTTCCCCGAGTAATGGAGCTAGTTAATTTTTTTGGCAATTCTTCCGGATTGGAGGTCAATTGGGCTAAGACGACTCTCCTTCCAGTGGATGAATTGCGAGGACCTACTGATGACTTGATTAGTCGATTATCGATTTCGGAGACGATGAAGTATCTGGGGATGACAGTTTCTGCCAAAACTCAAGATTATTTACAGCTTAACTTGATTCACTTATTACAAAAGTTGAGATCTAAAATTAAGATATGGCAAAAAATTCTGTCTGCCAGAGCGTATAGAATTTCGCTAATAAAAATGGTGGTGTTGCCCCAGGTTCTTTATGTTCTTCGTAACTCTCCTATATGGATAGAGGATAAGTACTTTAAGTTAATAGAGCGGATGATAAATGATCTATTATGGGGGAGGAAACGTGTGAGATTAAAGGCAGTGTACTTTTCTATGCCTTATAAGCAGGGAGGTCTTAATCTCCCTTACTTTAAGGGTTATGTTATGGCTTCTCAACTCTGTTTTTTAACGATTGGGAAAATAGCCATCTCTGCAGAAAAATGGTCAAAGATTCAGGTTTTTCGGATTTTTTTACAGTTTTGGAGTCTGATTACCTACTTAAGGTACAGGATGATTATAAATCCTTCTGCAGAATGGCTATGAAAGCATGGATGGTTATAAAAAGTTGGTTGAAAGTTAGGGCATCACTTATCTGCACTCCACTGTGGCATAACTTAAAACTCCTGAGTCTTGATGACTTAAACTGTCAGCAATATTGGAGGAAAAAAAACATTTACTATTTGAGTCAAGTGGTTAAAAATGGGCAAATCCTTACTCTTATGGAGCTAGAACAAGAGGAAAATGTAGGTGAGGTGGCTTGGTATGCATATCTTCAATTGCGTTCGGCACTGCTTAGTATTTCTGATAATCACTTACTTAATATAGACACTCCGGAATTTTTGCACAAGTTGATCCAAAAGAAGGGTGGCATGAAAGTTAGAATATCACATTGTTATAGGTACTTGATAAAAAAAAAAAAAATTATGGACTGTTTGTCTCCAGGGCAAAGATCCTGGTCCACTTTATTGTTAGATTTGGGTTCCCTGGATTGGGAGAATGTAGGTGATAATTCAAGTTGGGTTTCGCACAATTTTAATCACACGGTGGTTCAGTTTAATATTATGCACAAGATATATGTCACACCTCTATGGCTCCACAGGAGAGGATTTAGAGCCTCTTCTGAGTGCCCCCGTTGTGGCAGTCCCGGAGCAGATCATTTACATCTGTTCTGGGATTGCCCAACGGTGAGTAAGTACTGGAAGTTGGTTCAAAGAACCCTATTCCAAAGACTTAATATGGATATTCCATTTTCTCCCAAAGTATGGGTTTTGGGGGACCCATCAGAGGTTAGTTGTCAGGTTATGAAGTCTCGATTGTTGATTAAAGTGTTGTTTTTAGCCAGGCTTCTTGTAGCTAGAAAATGGTTCTCCCCGTCTGCTCCAGATTGTAATAACTGGCTAAATTTAGTTAATAAGGTCAAAAGCTACGAGAAGATTCTGCATAGACAAAGAGGATCCTATGAAAAGTGGGATAGTATTTGGAAGGAATGGGATGATTAAGGAAATTCTACCCTCCTTTCTCTAATGTTTATTTTTTTTCTTTTTGCAAGGCGGGGGGGGGGGGGGAGTAATGTTGCACGGGGGGGGGATGATTTTGCAATTATTTTTTTTGTAAACTGCATGTATTGATATAATTGGAATAAAAGATTAAAATTCTTATAAACCAGAAATAGATTAAAATAGACAAAAAATAGACTAATATCATATAATCGTATAGACATTCTTTTTACTATGGTTTCTACTTCTTTTGAATTAATCTATTATCCACATTTATGTACTCTAAACGCAGTCTCTGGAGTTGCATGTTTCATCCTTTGTAATAATTATTTTCTGTAATAATATTGAATCTGAGACATGCTATAAACAGATACAATACATTGTTGCTCCTTTATGGAGTGATGGACACTTGAAATCCACAGCAGCCTGTAACGAAGAATTCTTTTCATTATGCCATTCACAAAAAAGTAGCACATCCTTCTCTCCTCCCCCAACTATGGCCTGTGGGGCCAAAAACCGTCTTTTAAAAATGCAGCATGGGTTCTTTTAAATGTAATAGTCCTGAGTAGAGATGTTGCGAACATAAAATTTTCCCTTCGCGAACGCGAATTTCCGCAAATATTCGTGAACGGGCGAACCGAGTGAACCGGGCGAACCGCCATAGACTTCAATAGTTGAATAGGCGAATTTTAAAACCCACAGGGACTCTTTTTGGCCACAATAGTGATGAGAAAGTTGTTTTTAAGGGGACTAACACCTGGACTGTGGCATGCCGGAGGGGGATCCATGGCAAAACTCCCATGGAAAATTACATAGTTGACGGGATTTTTGGGGGTGCTGTCAGGACGCTGTCCTTACAGCAGATGAGTCTTTGAGGACTGGAGTGGACACAGAACACTGGCCTAGCTAACGCTTTCCCTTCAGAATGAATCTAAGATGGATGCTGTTCTTGCTTTTTGATAGGAGGTGGGAGGGTTTGGGAGGGAGGGTATGCTGATTGGCTGGAATGTGTCTGCTGACTGTGAGGTACAGGGTCAAAGTTTGCTCAATGATGACGTATAGGGGGCGGACCGAACATCGCATATGTTCGCCCTCCACGGCGAACGCGAACATGCGATGTTCGCCGGGAACTGCTCGGGAAATCTCTAGTCCTGAGGAAGGGGGCTGTTCGCCCTTGAAATGTGCTGACCGTAAATAAATTATTATCTGCCTTTACCAATACTTACCTGGTTTGTGATCAAATCCAGTGCTGAGCCATGCCCCCTGCACTGATCACATGACGGTGACGTCACCCCAGGTCCTTGGGCTGTTCAACAGTTCGGGTTGGTGCAAGCCGCCCCTTATGGATTCCATATGCCGCGATAGTCCTCGGTAGTGGAATCCATAATGGGATGCGCGAGTTACCACAACCCGAATGCCAAACTTTTTTTTAAAGTTCGCTCATCTCTATTTGGCAGGCGTGTTCACTTTTAAACTGCCTGGCCCTGTCAATCAAAGTGCAGAGAACGCGGCACTTGCAGGGAGAGCTGAGCCTCTAGGTGTAATGGCGACACCCCCGTTGCCTCTAGAGGCATATTTGCATATATTAAAACTTCATTTTTCTCAGCAATGTGGGCACATATGAATATGGGACCAACACAAATGTCTTCAGCTGCCAAGCACAGATGTAACAGGTCTTCTTCCAATCACAGCATAGCTCTTATTTATTATAGTACTCTTGAAAATGAAAGGTGAACAGTGATTGGTTGCTATGGGCAACAAAGACAGTTTCTCTTTTAGACAGTTTTCATATCTGTAACATCTGTCCCTATGTATTTTGGGTGACATTCTCCTCATAAGGAAGCATCTTATACTTCCCAATTTAGAACTCAGCATAGTCCTCGTGCTGTCTTCCATTCAGGTATTATAAGGATGTAGTCACCTTTGAAGGACAAGTGCAAAGTCAATGATTTCACAGCTTCTGGTTTTATCAATGGTCATCATAAAGCCGTTCCGCCAGTTTCACTTATTATTTATGTCAATCGCTGCCTGCCACTAGATTCAATACAGTATCAGTGGATCAATGTTATCCTACTCATGCAGATGTGAGCTTCAGTCATACGATTCTGCTGTTGACTAACGTAAAATACTGATTAAAATCAGGCAACACAACATTAAGCAATGACAAGGTTTTTCTTTTCATATCAAGGACGAATGAAGCATTTCACAAAGCAACTTCCTATCAGTGATAAATGATACACAGTCTAGGAGATAAATAATGGAAAAGCATGGTTGTATAGATGGGGGTCGGAAAGTCATAAGGTTCAAACCCCAAAATCTTTTAAGAATATAAAGGAGAACTTTCACAATAAGGTTTGATTGTTATTAAAATGTCATATATAAATTTAAAGGGATGAGAAATAGTAAATTATTCTTTTTGAGCTTGAACCATTTAGATATATATAATTAAATATATGCAGTGAATATACACCTTAAGGCTACATGCACATTGGGATCCACCAAAAAACTGATGGTCCATCAGTTTTTTTGGAGGAATCCTTTGTTTTCACAGATCCCTAGTAATAAATGCCTATCCTCGTCCGCAAATGAGAAAAAGGTAGGATATGCACTACTTTTTTGGCAGAAGGGAAACACGGACAACGGATGCAGAACACAAACGAATGAACTGTCAGCATTTTTTTGCTGACCCATTGAAATGAATAGGTTCCTATCCTATCCACAAAAAAAACTGAAACGGAAGCCGAGAAAAACAACTGTCGTGTGCATATAGCCTAACACTGTTAAATATTTTGTGTATATTAGTTTCTTGATAAATCTTTATGGTATTCAAAGTTTCAAATTTCCTGCGTACATATTTAATGATAAAATCTGGCTATCTGCAGTCATCACTATAGGAGGCTACAGTATCAACAGTGAGCAGTAAGCTCACAAACTCCTCCTAGTAGTGACATCAGCAAGCCAAATGCTTAATTAAATTCCATTAGGAAGGGGGGAATTTATCAAACAATGTTTCTGGTATAAAAAAACACATTTTTGCTTAAAGGGGTATTCCCATCCCATACAATGGGGGCATTTCGCTAGGATATGCCCGCATTGTCTGATAGGTGCGAGTTCCACCTCTGGGATACGCACCTATATCGAGAATGGAGTGGGTTGAGCTGTGGCTGGATTTCCCGGAGTCCGTCCACCACCAAGCGCTGCTCCCTGTTGCTCCCATAGAAGTGAATAGGAGAGCACTACGCACGCATGGCCCCTGCTCCCATTTATTTCTATGGGGTGATAGAAATAGCCGAGCCGGCTATATTTGGTGGCCTCATAGAAATAAATGGAGGGTGGCTGCGCATGTGCAGTGCGCCCTCCGTTCATTTCCCCGTTCTGTTCTCATTGTAGGTACGGAACCCAGTGGTGGTACCCACACCGATCAGACAATGGGGGCATATCTTAGCAATATGCCCCTATTGTTTGTGATGGTAAAACCCCTTTTATAATTAAAAAGGTATTGTTATGACAAAGGTAGTGGAATTGCTATGTCAACCAAAAGATTTGGCTTAGAGCTAATCTAGGGACGTTATGCTGGCAGTCCCCTGGGATTCACCCTTTTACCCTTATACAGGGAGCTTACTTTACTGCAGGGGAACCCCCAGGTTACTACCACTTTGAGTAGTAGAATTGTGACTGATAGCTGACTCAGGGTGTCAGAGACACTAGTGAGGTGCACCAAAGGTTAGGCAAAACAGTTATCAGGGCCAGTCCAAAGTCAAAGCAGGCAGAGTACGCGCTTAATGGCAAATAGAACGAGGTCAGGACAGGCAGATGGGTCAGAATCGAGTCAGGCAAAGGTCTGTACACAGAACAGAGGCAGACAACAGACAGCGCACCTTCACAGGAATTACAAAATTATGGAACCTATTGATCATGTACCCTCTCACAGGGCAAGATGCCTAAGTACCCCAAGGAAGCCAACCATAGGCTGTAACAGATTCGGATGTGCACACGCTGGTCCTGTAATAGCTTGAGGGTGGGTGCACAGGCACCTTTTGGGGAAGAAAGGCCAAGCCGTCAAGCAGGCCACAGTCTACATAGAGCGACAGAGCAAGCCTGGCAAGAGCTGGAGGTGGATCTCTGCCACTGGGAAGACGAAACCCGGGATATGTGCCTTTTGATAAATTTGATGCATCTTACATAATTGCAGTGATCACAACCATGCAGTGATTCCAGTTAATGAAATACTCATAACCTCTCTGCATAAAGCATTAATCACTTGCCTCCATTACTAGCTGGAAGACATTTTCAATAAAAAAAATGGAATATGTGGAACAGATGCATTATAAAAATAAAGCTCATTCTGAGCACCATATTTCTCAATGTATTTCCACCAGAAAATTGTCATAACTACACTTGGAGTACCCCAGAATAGGGTACTTTGAAAATAGTTTTTTGTCATTAATGTTATTTGGTTCTATGTAATATTGTATGGATAAGTTAGGGTTGACAATCCTGATTCTGCCTTTGTAGGTAGCTGGAAACAAAACAGAAGAGAAGGGGGTGCTACCCTCATATAATACTTCCTTATGGAAAGGTGTTGTGCACGGCCATGCACAGCATTGGATAAGAGCCGTATTCCTCTGGAATCAAGGAGACCCAGGCTGCTGCACCATCCCACTGGGGTCTTCTAAAAGTGGTCGGAGGTAGAGTCCCAAACACAAAAAGTCCAGGATAAAGAAGGTGCTGCGCTGGATACTCTTGAAAGTACTTTTCTTTTAAAAACTAAATAAAAATAGAATGTACAAGCTACATGTTTAAGCGGTTATCCGCCACCTTCTTCAGACTTAAAGGAAGCTGGGAGATGGGCTAAGGTCTGCACCTATTTGAGAAAGAGAGTGGAGCTACATAGTTAAATAGTTAATATATGGTTGAAAAAAAGACATAAGTCTGTCAAGTTCAACCAAGGGATAGGTGGGGACGCGAATCCCAGAAGGAAGTGAGACTCAGATTTCTATGCATTTTACATATGCTCACTCTTTTGAAAAGCTAGGCCTGAGTCCCAGAGAATCACTATGTGCAATATTTGCATGAAGAAAGCCATCTCCACTACAAAATACTATAGGAAAAGAGAAAGGAGAGAACTAGAAGGTCCAGAATCTTCATGGCCAAGCATTGAAGTCAGTGAGTAAGGTATTCATTGTTTAAGGCTGAAAGACTTTACTGCAATGAAAGGGATATTATTGATAAACACTTCTACCTTTGTTATGGTCCTGGCCAGCCGTATCTTAATCCTGTACCTTTCATCTGGGACTTACATACAAGTTTTGCTAGCAGCTTATTGCCAGCCTTGATTCTGCAGAGAGAGACTTTGGAGAGACAGAGAGAAGGAGTACTACAGCCCTCATCATTTTTCATATCCATATATTGCTATCAAGGAAGATTTGTATTGTGAATTGTTTGGAACTGTGTTTTAAAACTGCTGTTGTACTACAACTCTCTCTCTGTACTTTAGTAAAGAGATACTTTTCTATTTTCTACAAATGGCCTGGTTACTGACCCCAGCAGCATTAACTGGTCACAGCACCTAAATCTCCTGCCTTGCACCCCTACCAAACTCATAGCACCAAGGGCACTCCAACTACTATTAGTCAGATGCCCCTACATCAGGGTGTTCCCCAAAAGAGTAAAGAACACTCTCTCCTATCTTTGCCTAGCCCTAAGGAGCAACTGTGTACGGATTTCCACTGTGCATTATGTAAATAGCTGTTGCAGCCAGAACCACTACGACTCCCGTCATCTGCTCCTTTGAGGGTTGAAGCATACTGATAAATCTCCCACTTCCTTTCACTCTGTAAATGATCAAAATTGTCCCCTGCAACCACCACTGGTGGAGTTCAGTACATAGGAATTTAAACAATTTATGTCAATGGAAGCTGTTGAGAGATTAAACTCCAGTCCTCATAGAACCCATAGCAGTCCTGAGGTCTAACTCCATGGTTGGTACACCACTGATTTCAGCTATAATTGACTTAAATGTTCTTAACTATTTTTGTGATAACTCCTTTTGTCCTTACACTAAGGCCAACCCACTTAAAAAAAACACAGTGAGCACTGTAAAATCTCAAAAGGACATAAAGATTAGCACACAAAATGCCATGCATCAAAATTCATAACTTTTTGAAAGCAGAAATAAGAAATTGACACTCAGAATCTTCCCCATTAGTGGCCAGCCATTAACGGCAAACTTTGTGTTGATAAACTTGATGACTATAGTGTAAATCTAGTACCATTGCTGGATGCTTTAGTTATAAAAGCGATAATTCTACCCACAAAGTGAATGTACATTGATGTGATGATCTTTTTATAAATACTATACCACATTTACTATATATACTGAACTGCACTCTCTACAATATAACCATGCAGGATAAATACTGTATACGTTACCTTTATATTTATTGCTCTGGGAACCAGTATTTGGAACTACAGTGTGAATTGTTTAAGGTGGATATTGAATTCAAGCTTTTCTTAGGAAGGTCATAAATGGGTTTCCCCTTGCAATCTGTCACCTCTTAAGTTTTGTACCAGCAGTACGAAGAGTTCAGCTATACTTCAACTCTTTTGATCTGTGAACAGTTTTAGACTGAAAGTAATGATTAAACATTAGTACTTAACTTTTTATGATATGTGAAAGCTCAGGAACACCTTCAAGCTTGACCAGTCTCCAATTCTTGTAGCTCATTTAATATCCTGGGCAGACATTCAATTTTGTTTTTGTGCTTTTACACAAGATATGATATAAATTACATATAACTAGTTTTCAATACAAAACAGTGTTATCTATCTGTTATAAGGGCTGCAGGGTGCTACACTTAGGTTACATTTTAGTTAAGAAATACACCAGAAAACATAGAAATTTGGAAATCTGCAATTTCAGTTATTGACTTCATCTTTCTGGTTCTGTGAGTCTTTGTAGTCTATCTATCTATCTATCTATCTATCTATCTATCTATCTATCTACTGTATCTATCCAATCTATCTATGTATATATGTATGTATCTATCTACCATCTATCTATAGAAGAAATCTGCAGAACTCCAAGTAGTCAGGTTCAACCAAGTGTAGTTTATTCACCCACGTAGCTGCTATACATATGGGTAAATAAACTACACTTGGTTGCACCTAACTACTTGGAGTGCTGTGTATTTCTACTATATTTACTTAGATCATCTCAGGAACTTGGTTCACTGGCATTTGTGTTATTACACCTTTCTCTTAAAGTGCTGCTGAATATTTCATTATCTATCTATCTATCTATCTATCTATCTATCTATCTATCTATCTATCAATCATGTGGAAGGGTACATGGAAGGGTACATGTAAAGGGGATGAACCTTGTATTCTTAATACATAGACTGAGAATGTATCTCTTCCTGGATGAATTGTGGTTTTACGGAGGCCATTGAAAGCTTGGACATTGGTATAAATGATGCACTGGAGAAGATTGCTGGTGAGCTGGAAGGCAGGAGGCATGACAAGTGGGCTGAGGAGAATACTGCAGAGGGCAGCATTGGGGAACCATTCAAGGGAACACCTTGTTACATACTAAAAAGAATGTACTGTACCAATGTTATGTAAAGAGGATGTTATCTCAAGATAAAGCAGTACTAAGCTATACACTGCTCCGAAGCGCACACAGCAGGGAATTATAAAACTACACGTCAGTCAACCAACTGAATGTCTAGCCATGATACATGGGTGGACTATAGCACCCCTAATATTGTAACAGTGTAGATATAACAGATGCTGTAGCAGGTTTCATTGGGCTGCATCACACAGCGCTGGTGCTTCAAACAGGGCTTCTTAATGATTCCTCCTGTTCTGTGAATCCTATTAGAGCGACTAGAGGCACTGCTTAAATGCATCACATGAATTCATGGTATGAAAAACATTTTTATATATCGTTTTATGTATCGTCCTGTTTTTTTTTTTTTTTTTTTGTTTGTCTATAAAGTAATCATTCAAAATAAGTGAAAACGATAGCACAACAGTCCAAGTTGTGGCCAATGAATATGAAACCAGGTATATTCCATTAGCATGCTGTTTGTAGATACAGCATACAACATTATAAAAACCTACGAAAAAGCTATAGGTCTTACAAAGCATTGATTTTCTATGAAAGCTATTATTGGGGAGGTTTTGCGGTAGGAAATCTGCAGCTGGAATTCAAAGATGTAATGTTCTGCAAATAACAGCTTGTTAGCTGTACAACCTTACACGCTAACATTTACAGAGCGAATAGAGGCCTATGTTCTCTGCATACTGTGCAGTAAATAGCATTAGCTTAGACAAGCACATAATGATGCCGCTGCTCACATGTTGCTGCCTGCATAGACAGTTTCAAAAACAATTGGCAATTTGCCAACATATTAGAGGAAAAATAAGTTTAATCAACTATTTTCCTGCCTTTCTCTATTTCTGTATTCTCTATATTATGCCAGGTGACTTGCTCAAACTGTTTAACTACGCAGTAGAGTCACATTATTATCACGACTTCCTACTTTTGTAGTCAGCAAGGCATACGTAGCTCATGAAGGAAGTCACATGTGGTGAGCTGGCTTTGTGGGTGTGTAAGGTGTGCAATAGGCTGTCTGGACACAAATTCCTTGTTGTTGTCATTGGTAAATGGGGTTTCAAATAGAGATGATTATTGTTTTTTTGGCATTATTTATGAAACTGCGCAGTTTGTGAATTGTTCCCGTGCTGCTCTGGTGAAAGTGTATCATGAGTGGACAAATGGCAGCTTTTGGAATAAGCAATGTGGAAACTGCTGAGCACCACATGCCAATGATTTGAGAAGTAATTAGCTACAACAGTGCAAGGTCAGATTGACACTCTACGGTGCAGCAGCTCACTGCCAAAATGAATAAGGTGTGTGTTTTAAACAACAGTTTCATGAACCCTACTGGGGTTGGTGTATGGGCCTCTGAAGCAGAAGGATGGTCATTGCACCTCTTCTACAAAAGTTGCATTGGCAGAAAATGCTTTACATTTCACTGCATTATCAGAATTGGACCTCTGCTGATTTACAAAGGTTTGCTTTTTTTGATGAGTCACCTTTTTTGTTTCATCAAAGGGATGGACGCTGCCTTGTCAGGCAAGAAACATCAGAAAACATATACCCTGCAACCATTGCTGGAAGAACAGAAGCTGGTGGTGGCAGTGTTATGGTCTAAGGAATATTTTCATGACATTCTCTGGGCCCACTTATCCAAGTGGAAGGTACTCAAAACAGATTTCAGTATGAATCCATCTTTGCAGAACATGTACACCCATACATGCTGATTGTCTTCCTTGGGGCAGATGGCATCTTCCAGTAAGACAATGTAAAATATCACAAGGCTATAAATGTCCGACATTGGTGGAAAGAGCATGACTTCCAAGTGCTACCCTGGCCCGCTAATTCATCAGACTTGGACGCAATTGAGCATCTTTGGGATCACCTCAATTGTCATTTTTGCTTTATGGATCCTCTACCAAGCACCCTTCAGCAGCTGTGAGATGCACTAGAGTCAGCATAGCTCCAGATACCTGTGACAACCCACCATGACCTTATTAAGTCACTCACTCCTAGTCTGTCTAGCTGCTGTCCAGGCTGCACATAGTGGTTACTCTGGATATTAGCTGTTGTTCATAATAGTGTGTCTCGACTGTGTATGTTCAGTCAACTAAGGAATATCAAGAGGTGTAACTACAAGAATTTTTAATATCATCATGATCGTTAGTAGTCTTGAGCAAATTGAGTTTTGGATCATTGATCCAAAGTTGACTTGTTCAAAAGCTTAGATTTTTAAGACTAATCATCAGTTGTAGCACTAATAATGTATAATATCAGTGCTACTAGTTTCAGTAGCAGTATTCAAAGTTGCTGTTTTTTGTATACCTACAGCAGCAAATTTGGCCATAGATTTGACACTGATTTCCCTCTATGCATTGAGCATAATAATAAGCATGAGGCAAATTTGAAAATACTTCTGCACTGTGCAGACTTGGTTCAGAAGACCCTATCTTTACAGGAATTTGCACTGAAAGTCTGTGGTAATTCCATCACATCTGGATCCAGACCAGGTGATGTTGAGCAACACTGAATATAAAACAAGATACATTTTCTTAGGGATGTAGCCAATTAATGTGTTTCTGTGTGTTTCTGTATGGAGAGGGGCCTGGCTGGACTGTGGTAAGGCCTAGCTGTGTGTGTGTGTCTCTCCCTGTGTGTGTGTGTGTGTGTCACCATCACCATGCCCACAGTGTTCCTGTGTCTTGACGCAGCTGCATCAGGATGTTCTGTGTGGGGCAAGAAGAAGAAGAAAAGGAGGGAAGAGGAGACAGTGCCGCCAGCATGGAGTCCGTGGGAAAGACACAGGTAGCCACACTAAGGATGTAGGTAACACTACCACATAATCTATACTAGTATTATCTGTGGTTTTACATAGGACTGCAGGTAACACTACCACATTATCAGCACTAGTGTTATCTGTGGTTTTACATAGGACTGCAGGTAGCACTAACACATTATCAGCACTAGTGTCATTTGTGGTTTTACATAGGGCTGCAGGTAACACTACTACATTTTCTGTACTGAGATAGCCATCACTGTGTTATCTGTGCTGTTACATAGGACTGCAGGTGTCAACTACTATATTATCTGTACTCAGAGAGTTATCACTGAGACTTTATCGCCCAAGGGCCCATATGAACCTTGAGCAGGCCATGCTATTGCTATTAATGCACTATAGTATCTGTAGATGCAAAAAGCAAGAATTGCTTGAGAAAGGGGGGCGGTCCCCAAAACATTGCGTAGCATGTGGGCATGCTGACCCTCCACTTCCGTGTGAACAGTCTCCTGACATCGGGACTGATAAATATTAACTTTTATGGACTATGCACCTTGGAAATTTGCACTTTATGAATTTCATTCTGTATGAACCGTATGGATTCAGCTTGTAAGATATGCACTTTAGTGAGGAAATAGGTTTAAAAATTGCTTATTTGTTCTACATGTATTTTTTTTTTATATTGGAAACAGCTAGAGAGCCACATGCAGGGGGTACAAGGGCCACAACTGCCTCCCAAGCCACTGGTTGGTAAATATAGATCTGGTAATTAATTAGGACTAGTGCAAATATTAGCATTTTTGGGTGATATTATATAGAGCCATATCTGCATATATTACTGTGTGTTTTCTATTGTGCTCTTGTGATTAATTCCCACATAATATGTGTTAATGTTAATAAGAGTAATAATCATAATTTATTAAAACTCATGAATTATATCATTGCATATAAAGCTTTTCTATTCCCTACCTACACCCAGTTGAGATACCAGGGGAGGTTTGCATTAGCTCTTCCTTCCTTCATTTATAAAAAAGCATAGTTTTATGCTCCTATAGTTTTACTTCTCATTGTCTATATAATAAATTATATATAATTGTAACTCATATTTAACGGAGTTTTTAACATTGATTGCCTTTAAGAATAGGTCATCAATAACTCATCGGTGCTAGTCCAGGGAGTTGCCTGTTTGAAGAGGCCATGGAATTCCGGTAAGAGCTGCGGCCTATTTGCATCTTTCCAAGCAGAGCGCCATCCATTGCAGCCCAGTCCAATTTACTTAAATGGGGCTGAGCTAGGCTTAGGCCATGTGACTAATGAACTTGAAGTCACTGGCCTAGGAAGAGGCCATGGCACGGGACACACACTCACGAAGCAGTCTCTTCAAACAGCTGATCCACTTTGGTGCTGGGTGTCGGACCCCCACCGATCTGATATGTGATATGAAAAACCACATCCAGAAAATCCCTTTAATATTCACCTCCTCTGGGTAAAAATGGGTTAAAAAGATGAGCAGATGTATGCCGTTTTGCTAGAAAAGTAGTTTTACATGTGCGCCATTGTCACTGGTAAGACTTTCAGAACAACGGGATAAGCACAAGATAAACACAATGTATTGCACATTACACAGCAGGGCTTTACTAATGGATGATCTTGTCACACTGACTCGATAAGACCTTTTTCAGGCACTGACCAGAGGAGATTGATAGCATGAAGCCAGCTGACACAGCCAATCTCGGTTTTACTAAGGCTTTTTGCAGCTCTGAGCCCCATAACAGGCTTATGAGCAAGATGTCAAGCTCTTGTAATGATCAGCAGAGAACATTTAGAAAGAACAGCAGAAAGTTAAACAACGAATATCAGTGATCTTTTTTTATAGCGCATCATAAATAGGTGGCAAGCATCAGTATTTCACTAAGAAGTGACTTAGTCTACATCAGTAAAAGCATGATTCGGTTGGAATTCAGCATTGCTCCTGCTAGAAATCAGTATATAAGTATAGATGGACAGACGGTAAAGTCACTATTGGTGTTGGGGAACCCTACATATTTTAATATTGGTGACTTAAAATGTTTCTATTGAAATACAATCATGAGTTATTTTATTACTTAGAGAAACCTATGGAGGAGCCTGTCGAGGGCTGTGCTAGTATGTCATAATGTTGTATTAACTTTGTAGCATAAGGCCCCTTTCACATCTGCTTTTTTCCTTTCCTTTCTAGAGTTCCGTCATCGGGGATCTAGGATGGAAAGATACTGATCACGATTATCCCAATGCATTCTGAAAGGAGAGAAATGGTTCAGGATGCATCAGGATGTCTTCAATTCAGTACTGACACGTTTTTTGGCCATAGCAAAATCCGCAGCATGCTGCGGATTTTCCTCCGGCCAAAAATCCTGAAGACATGCCGCAAGGACGGATCTGGAATTAATGCCCATTGAAAAGCATTAATCCGAATCCAACTTTAAGCTAAACGTAGTTTCGGCGCATCGCCGTATCCGACGTTTAGCTTTTAAGAATGGTAACCATGGCAGCTAGGACGCTACTAAAGTCCCGGCTGCCATTGAAAAGCAGCGGGGAGCCGGGGGAGAAGCTACTTACCTTCCGTGCGGCGGCCGGGGCGCTCCTCGATGACGTCACCAGGTCCCTGCGTCACATGGCTCACATAGCATAGCTATGTGATCCATGCGACACAGGGACCCGGTGACGTCATCGAGGAGTGCCCCGGCCACCGCACGGAAGGTAAGTAGCTTCTCCCCCAGTTTCCCGCTTCTTTTCCATGGCAGCCAGGACTGTGTTGTGAGGATCCAGCGTGCACTTCCGGCGACGGAAGTGCACGCCGGATCCTCACAACACAGATGAGAAAGAGTCCTAAGAAACTGGAGTCTTAGACTTACGTAATAATGACCGAACCTTAGGATAGTTCGTCATCAATATCAGTTCAGCAGGGGCATAATCTCACCCCTCAACATGGTCCATACTGTGGGCATTTTATTAACCTTCTCATGGATATAGTCCTATATTACATGGGGCAAGCACCACTTGGTAATGTTTTCCTTGTTGAGATGACTCATCTCTGTGTGTTGGTATGCCTACATTACTACTTGAAGACACTTCCAAGCTAACCCATGAGTCTTTTCGTATACAGTAAGTATTATAAATGCCAAACACATCTGAATATAGTGTGACACCACAGTTAGATAAAGTCAACTCAGCCCATCACTGAGACATGTTTTAGGACAGCTTTGGTGGGTGCCTATGGGCAGAGACCCCACATACGGTATAATGCATAGGACTCATCATGATCTGCCAAGGTACCCTTTGGCTACTATCCATAGAAAATTTCTCTATGTTCTACATTGATGGTAGCTTTATATACTGTACATGTATCTCAGAAATGTTGGTGACACAACACTATTTGCATATATATTTTTTTTCTTTTAGATGCTATGCTCTCATTTACTCTGTATATGTGCTAATGCTGATATTTATTATAAAAGATCAAAGACAAAAAAATGGTCTATTCCATGTGGTTACTTTATACTGATTAAATCCATAAAGCAAATATTTAATTAGGGGACAAATAGTAATCTGAACGCAAACAGTAAAATGCAAAACAGGTAAATCTCAAACTGAGGCGAAACTAATCTGCCATGTGTTATGGTGGTTAATGGCCGAATATTACTCTGTTTGAATAAATCAATTTGATTTACATTAATTTATTCATGTAGTAACTCCCCCTTGTGAAAGTAGCATTAAATTATTCATATGTGCACAACCACCACCCATTAGGCTAATACAGATTTATTCCTACTCAGCAAACACCGCCCATTAGACTAACATCTTTCCACTAATGTAGAGCAAACGAAACATTTTCTTACATTTCTAAGGCAAAAACTCATCTATTCTGAATCATTATAGCTGTACTTAGATATGTCAGCACCATCATAATGCCCTTCTATTTTATTAATCTTGCTTTTTATCTATGTGTTTTAGTTATATTAGCTAGCAAACAGCAAACTGAGAAATATCCTTAAACTTTGCTTTAAAATGCTCATCAGTATTGTTGCACTTTTGCATGGTTTTATGGCCCAAAGCTGCAGATCTTTAAATCTCTCAGTCACTCTTACTTGCCAGTTTCCCTGCACTTGCCAAGTTTCCCATTTTGCTATGACAAAGAATATATTTCTGTCATTTTATGTTATAATCAAATCTCTGCTGCTTTGGCAGCAACTTGCCAGATATATACAGTTCTTGAACTGCAGGCACACAATATTCAGAATCTATTACTGTATTTTACTGGTAAAAGGTTTTTGTTTCTTTTCGTTTTTTTTGTTTTCTTATGGTCTAATTATAATTTCCTTGGATTGTTCACAGATGTGAGTATTTTTGTGAGTATTTTTTTTATTATTATTTAGCCTCTACAATAATGTTCTTCATGGGCGGACCCATATAATTTGTGAAAATGTTAACAACGGTACATTCACCCATGAGCAATGCCCACACTGGCTTCAGAATGTATGGCAGATACTCATATGCCAACCCACTACGTTCAAATAGGCTATTCCCCCATCTATTCCCCCATCTATTCCAGGTAACATCAGTGTCTTAAAGGAGTTGTGCTTAAATGGAAAAACATGGCTGCTTTCTCATAAAGACAGGCATTGTTGCTCACCCAAAATAACTTCAATAGGGCTGGGCTGCAGTATAAAACACAACTATAGAAAGGTCTGGTATTGTATATCTGAAAAAAGCGCAGTTCTGCTCTTGGCCGAACTGTGTTGATCCCATTTTTATATGTCCGTATAGCTGAGAAAAAAGAAATGTTGCTATATGCAAATGAGCATCTTTGAGCAATAGGGCATTGCTGTTACTCCTAGATTGTCAGCTCTCTCTGCATCTGCTGCATCCTCTGCACTTTCATTGACAGGGCCAGGCAGTGTAAAAGTGATCAAGCCTGCCTAGCCCTGTCAGGCAAAGTAATGTAGGCACATATGAACATGGAACCATCACATATGCCTTCAGCTGACAAGTGCACATGCAAATGGTCAGTAAGTTTCATAGGTACAAATCATCTGCTGACAGATGCCCTTCAATCTATTGCTTGCCTCTATATTAGCAGTGGAAAGATGAAGTTGTCTGGAATCATGGTAGCATGAAACAGCTGCTACCATGAAGATGCACTTCATGTCATACAGACACTTTATTTAGCATAGGAATCAAAGTAAATGAACAGTAAATGTAGCTGCTCCCCCCGATCCTCCCCCTCTATCTCCATCAGTGGTTTTTCTCGTCACATTTGTATAAAACCAGGGCTATACAACTCAATAATTTTCTGTGGGGGAAGGGGGCAGGGAGTTGTAATTGTGACATGATTGATTGCAGTTAGGGATGAGAAAATTTTTCCAACATTCGATTCGGCCGATTCGGCAAATTAAAAATAAATAAATTTGGATCCGAATTTATTCGTGGCGAATCGCATAAAAAAAAACTATTTTCTGGCTGCAGAGAGCCTTTATAGGGGTGTAGAACACTGTGCCTTGCAGTAACACGCATAGGTAGCCTGCTGTGGTAGTGAAATAATACTGTGAGTCAGTATGACGTGCAGATGACAGGCGTCGCTCTTAGAATCACTGCACACTTCACTGATTTTGGCATTCATGGGGCCCAAAACTGATGAAATAACTCAAGTATGATCTCAACCTTACAGGTCAATGTTAGTGCCAAGAAGAAGCGCACTCCTTTTACACCATCGTCATCTGATTCCACATAGATGTCTACAGAACCTGTTCTATTAAACCAGACATGTCTAAACTGCGGCCCTCCAGCTGTTGCAAAACTACAACTCCCAGCATGCCTAGATAGCCTACAGATATTAGGGCATGCTGGGAGTTGTAGTTTTGCAACAGCTGGAGGGCCGCAGTTTGGACATGCCTGTATTAAACGCATGCCTGTATTAAACAGCAGTAAGTTTGTGTTGACGTCACTGATTATTTTCCCCTTCCACTGATTCATCAGAACAATAATTCCCCCCAAAAAGATCCTGTCTGTTGAGCATTCGCCTTCACTCAGTCAGCATTTGGTCAGCCATCCATCAGTATTGCGAATGCCAAAAAAAACAGGAATTAATCCAAAACACAGATGACCGAGTCAACCATTCTAGAACCGCTGGGTTGCTGGTCAAGACACGACTGCTAGATGACACTGGGAGCTCAGGCCTCTCGCTGCGACTCCTGTTGCCACACCCCCTTACTCTGCTGGGACCTATGCCTGCGCCAGAAACATTTAAGCCTCTGCTACTTCCCTGTGCAGGGCCTGGCACTTCTCTGACATACTGTTAGATCAAATAAATAAATAAAAAGAAAATACATTTTCTCACTTCACCACACAACGGCAAATACTTTTTTTGTGCCACTAATACACGCAAAAAAGGACTTTACGACATATGACTGCACTGCTGAACAGCAAATATATTTTTCTTTTTTACTCTTATACACTCCAAAAAAGGCTTTACAACATATAACTGCATTGCTGAACGGCAAATATATATTTGTTTTTTCCACTTATACATGACACAAAAGGATTTAGAGTATATAACTGCACCACTGAACGGCAAATAAATATATATATATATATATATATATATATATATGTTCCTCTTATACACTCCACAAGTGGCTTTAGAACTAGGGTTGAGCGAACTCGAACTGTAAAGTTCGGGTTCGTACCAAAGTTCGGCTTCGAGTTCGGTGTTCGATTTAATGGTGCTTGTTGAAAGCCTACTGATGGCATGGCAGTGATTGGCCAGTGCAGCATGTGACCCAGCCTCTTTATAAGCTGGAGTCACGTAGCGTCGCACATCACGTTAGCTCTTACTAGTGTAGGGATAGGATACTGCTGCTGTGAGGGAGAGATTAGGAAACAATTCTGGTGTACTTGGTGTTGTTAAATCTGCAAACTACAGCGATTATTTTTGTGGGTGCTATGCTATATGTTTGTATCCATGAGCTCAGTGCCACAGAGAAAAATCAGTCTGTTTGTTAGGTGGGCATTGGCGACCATTTTTGCAAGTGCAGTGCAATTGCAACTGTATGTGTGCCAGGGACATTACTTTAATCCTGTTCTAATAGCTCAGTGGGCAACCTCTAGCCATTTTTTAAGGACACCTGCACTGCATATGTGCCAGGGGAAGGGAAAATAATATAGGCAATCCGTCTGTGACTTCAGAGGGGAGGGGGGTGGATGGACGGACATATTCCACCTTTTTTTTCTGTGAACTACCCCTGTGCTAAATATCTGACAGGGAAAATCTATTCATTAAATCCATCTGTTAGATTCTAGGTGGTCAAGTACCCCTGCGGCCTGCAGTGCATATCTGGCAGTGAAATTAATTCAATTACATTAGTCTGCGACATATTTGTTTCACCTTAAAGTGATTTTTTCTCTTTCTGACACCAGCACTGCATATCTGACAGTCAAATAAAACCAGTAAATATTGATGTTACATTGTCGGTTGACAAATTCCCATTTTGTGTGCTAGAAAGTAAATTTTTTAATCTGCGCTGCATTTCTGACAGTCCAATAAAACCGTTAAATACTGCATTTACATTTTTGGTTTAAAAAAGCACACTTTTTGTTCTAGATAGTACATTTGCAGCCTGTGCTGCATTTCTGACAGTCCAATAAAACCGTTAAATATTGCACTTACATTTTTGGTGGAAAAAAAGCACACTTTTTGTGCTAGATAGTACATTTGCGGACTGCGCTGCATTTCTGACAGTCCAATAAAAAACAGTTACCGCAAATGCTGCATTTACATTGTTGGTAGAAAAAAACATACTTTTTGTGTTAGATAGTACATTTGCGGCCAGCGCTGCATTTCTGACAGTCCAATAAAACTGTTAAATACTTCTGTTATATTGTTGCTTAAAAAAAAAAAAAAACTTTTTGTGCTAGATAGTACATTTACGGCCTGCTGCATTTCTGACATCAAAAAAAAATACACATAAATCCATCAGTTTCATTGTGTGTGAAAAAACACCTTTTTTTGGGCCATAAAGTACTTTTGCGGCCTGCACTGCATAGCAGACAGGGCAATAATTTTCAAAAATTCGTCTGTTCCATTGTTGGGTGACATTAACCCATTTTTGGCTGTTTTATACCCCTGCTATACATAGCAGACAGGGTAATAATTTTCAAAAATTCGTCTGTTCCATTGTTGGGTGACATTAACCCATTTTTGGCTGTTTTATACCCCTGTTCTACATAGCAGACAGGGTAATAATTTTCAAAAATTTGTTTGTTACATTGTTGGGTGACATTAACCCATTTTTACTGTCAAAAAAACCCTGCTCTGCATAGGTGACAGGGAAATAAATTTCTACAATTGGTCTATTAAATTGGTGGTTGACATTAAACCATTCTTGCAGTATACAAACCCTTGCTCTGTATAGGTGACAGGAACCTAAATTTCTAAAATTAGTCTGTTCCATTGGTGGGTGACATTAACCCAGTTTTGCCGGTGAAAAACACAGCTCTACATTGCTGACAGGGAACTAAATTTAGAAAAAACGTCTGTTACTTCTGTGGGAGACCGCAAAAAATGAGGAGAGCATCAAATAGGGGCGTGGCCCTGGTCGTGGTGCTGCTGGTGTTGGTCGTGGTGCTCCTGTGGGATAGGATGTGGTCGATCTGTGCCAGCTACACGCCCAAATGAAACACCTTCATCAGGTGCGCGTAGATAACAGAGCCTTCAGCGTTATTTACTTGGCCCGAATGCCGCTCTACGAATGGTGAGGCCAGAACAAGTACAGTCACTAGTAGATTGGGTGGCTGAAAGTGCCTCCAGTATCATCACATTGTCTTCCACCCAGTCTCTGCTGAAAGCTCAGAGTTGGCACCTGCAGGCCATGGGCATCTATCTTGCACCTCACCCCCTTACAAATCAGCCAAGCAGTGTGAGCCCCAAGTCATGCAGCAGGCTATTATGCTTTTTGATAACTCTGCTGGCAGGGTTTCCCTGGGCCATCCACATAACCCTGCCCCAGAAGTGGAAAAGATTGAGTGCACCGATGCCCAACCACTTATGATTCAGGATGAGGACATGGGAAGACCACCGCAGCACGTCTCAGCTTTCTGCAGTGTGCAGACCGACAAGGAGGGCAGGTGTGCAGACTGGATGGAGGATGATGAGGAGGATGATGAGGTCCTAGACCCCACAATATACTCCTTGAATCCATGTGTTTCATTGTGGGTGAAAAACTCAATTTTTTTAAGCCAGAAATTACCGTTGCGGCCTGTACTTCAATTCTGACAGGCAGGCAAATAAATATAGTAAATCCATCGGTTGGATTGTGGGGTGATATTTCCATGGTTATCAGGCCAGTCATTCACACGTGGCTCGGATGGTGGGTTCCTGCACCAACATAGGCCAGGTACACAGTAGTCCAGCCAAGGAACATGTGCAATATACCGTTTTTACACCACTGACACAGAAAGATAATTTATCTGTTCATTCTATGGTTGACCTTCTAACAGCGATTTTTTTGGTGGGCGCTTTTTTGGTGGGCGCAATGCAACATCTAATATAAATAATAATAATCTAATATTAAATCCATCTGTTAGTTAGGTGGGTGACAAAACAAATTTTGTGTGAAGTTCAACTGCACCTGCATATGTGCCAGGGATAATAATATAGTTAATCCGTCTGTGAGTTCAGGGGTTGACATATTCCAATGTTTTGCTGTCAAGTACCCCTGCAATGCCTAGATGACAGGGAAATACATTTCTAAAATCCGTCTATTAAATTGATGGTTGAAATTTAACCATTTTTGCCGTATACAAACCCCTGCTCTGCATAGGTGACAGGGACCTACATTTTTAAAAAAACGTCTGTTACATTCTTGGGTGACATTAACCCATGTTTTGCCGTATACAAACCACTGCTCTGCTTAGGTGACAGGGACCTACATTTCTAAAAATTCTCTGTTCCATTGGTGGGTGATATTAACCCAGTTTTGCCGTGAATAAACCCCTACTCTGCTTATGTGACAGGGACCTAAAGTTCTAAAAATCGTCTGTTCCATTGGTGGGTGACATTAACACAGTTTTGCCGTGAATAAACCCTGCTCTGCATTGCTGACAGGGAACTAAATTGAGTAAAAACGTCTGTCACTGATTGGAAGATGCGCGACTACCATCGCATGCTGGTAGATGCGCTGCTAATGGCCTTCCCACCTGACAGCGGGCGCTCAGTGGAAGCACAAGGCGAAGGCAGAAGAGGAGGAAGAGGTCGCCAACGCAGCTGGGGCACCGCCAGCACCTCAGAAGTCTGGGTTAGCATGGCTGAAATGTGGAAAAGCTTTGTCAGCACGCCACGACAAACAACTCCAGCAGCTGATATGGACCGTCTTAGCAGGAGGCAGCATTTCAGCAACATGGTGGAGCAGTATGTGTGGACATGCCTACACGTACTAACTGACGGGTCTGCCCCATTTAACTTCTGGGTCTACAAATTGGGCACATGGCCTGAGCTTGCCCTTTATGCCTTGGAGGTGCTGGCCTGCCCTGCAGCCAGTGTATTGTCTGAACATGTGTTTAGCACAGCAGGGGGACTTATCACATACAAGAGCAGCCGTCTGTCCACAGCCAATGTGGACAAGCTCACGTTCATTAAAATGAACCAGGCATGGATCCCACTCAACTTGTCCATACCTTGTGCAGAATAGACATGTATATCAGCCTCAACCAGTCATTGTTATACTCCAGCGCACGTTCTCTTTTATTTTTTACATTTACCAATGTTTTGGGGTCTACCCAAATTAAAAAAAAAAGAAATAGAAAAAAAAAGCACAAACACTCCTTCTCCATCGCCGCTTTCACCTACACCTCAACGTCCACCGCCTCCTCAACCTCCTAACCTGTATGGGCCTCCTCCTCCAAGTTCAAGATTATTATTTTTTATGTTTATGTATTTTATGTTAATTTAAGTAATTTCCCTATCCTCATTTGTTTTCAGAGCACTTGCCATGCTCTTATCCCCATTTTGCTTCCTTTTGCAGCCCTCTAGCCCTTTCCCTGACTTTTTTTGAGCCATTTTAGAGACCCCAAGTTCGGGTGCCCATTGACTTCAATAGGGTTTGGGGTCAAGTTCGGGTCAAGTTCAGGTCCCGAACTCAAACTTTTCGGCAAAGTTCGGCAGAACTCGGTGAACCCGAACTTCCAGGTGTCCGCTCAACTCTATTTAGAACACATAACTGCACCGCTGAACGGCAAATATATATTTCTTTTTTTCACTTCTACACGACATAAAAGGTTTTAGAACATAAAGTTGCACCGCTGAACAGCAAATAGGCCCTTAGTTTTTCCACTTATACATGACACAAAAGGCTTTAGAACATATAACTGTACCGCTGAACAGCAAATGTATTTTTCTTTTCTCCACTTATACACTCCACAAAAGGCTTTAGAACATATAACTGCACCGCTCAAGAGCAAATATATTTTTCTTTTGCACTAATACATGACAAAAAGGGCTTTATAACATATAACTGCACCGCTGAACAGCAAATAGGCCCTTATGCTTTTCCCCTTATACACAACAAAAAAGGCTTTCGAATATATAACTGCACCGCTGAACACTAAATATATTTTTCTTTTTTCCACTTACACTCCACAAAAGGCTTTAGAATATATGACTGCACCAGTAAACAGCAAATATATAGGGCTGTAATTTTCACACTTCACCACACAACGGCTAATAAGTAGAGATGAGCGAACATTTAAAAAAAGTCCGTTGTTCGGGGTTCGGGTGGTGGTTAATTGCGCATCCCGTTATGGATTCCACAATACCGCATATGGAATCCATAAGGGGCGGCTGCCACCAACCCGAACTGTAGAACAGCTGAAGGACCTGGCGTGACGTCACTGTCATGTGATCAGTGCAGGGGGCGTGGCTCAGCACGGGATCAAATCCCGTGCTGAGCCACGCCCCCTGCACTGATCACATGACAGTGACGTCACGCCAGGTCCTTCAGCTGTTCTACAGTTCGGGTTGGTGGCAGCCGCCCCTTATGGATTCCATATGCGGTATTGTGGAATCCATAACGGGATGCGCAATTAACCACCACCCGAACCCCGAACAACGGACTTTTTTTAAATGTTCGCTCATCTCTACTAATAAGCCCTCTTTTTTCCCAATAATACAAGCCAAAAAATGCTTTAGAACATATAACTGCAACGCACAAGGGCAAATAAGACATATAAATATTTCCATGTAATAAACACTGTTAATTGCTGTATCAAACAGCACTTGTACCCCAATAACAAGAACGTCTTGCTGGAATTACAGAGCTGTATAATGGCAATTTGGGTCCCCAGTCAGTGCAGCAAGGTATATTAGGATTGTTCCTATTACCCAGGCTGTAACCTCCCCTACTGAACCATGTTCTACATAAATGCTGTGGAATGATTCCTCCCAATCATTTCCCTACACCTTGAGTAATCTTTCCCTGAACTTGTAATTTTTTTTTTAGCACAATTAAGTTTTTTCTAACACTGTCCCTAGTGCCTGCTGACATCTCTCTCTCTGCACTAAGTACACTGGAAAATGGCAGAATCCAAGATGGCTAAAGCTATTTATAGGGCTGTGACATCACACGTCTGGCTGGCTGCTGATTGGCTGCATGCATGGCATTATGGGTGATTTCGCGATCCCAGAGTTCCTTGCTCCATGTCCTCACATGTGCAGCAGCCATTATAGGAAAAAATGCAATTTGTTACCACGAAGCATGAGGAAATTCAGATTCAGTGCGAATCGAATAATTCCTGAAATTTGGATCGAATTCCACTTCATCAGCTTTGATTCGTTCATCTCTAATTGGAGTCATCGTAAAAGAAAAAGGCCCCTTTTTCATAGAATTTCCATAGGGTCAAATGAAAATGATATTAACATCTGGGCTTGGTCACCTGCTATTCCATAATTTCTTATGAGGGAGAAAAAATGGTCACACAGCAATATTGCAGCACCACCATTCAAAATATTAGGAAACACCTACAATACATATTTGCTCAGGTTCCAGGAGGTAGTAGTTGAAGAGAATATACAGTAATCCAAAACCTTGTGTGACCAGTAAAGTAGGCAATACACAGTATATGTACAGCATTTCATTATCTCTTTTCATTTCCTTGAGACAAGTGAAGGATTAGATGAAAATAAGTACAATATTAAGTTCTTGTGATCAGAGGTGCTTGAAAGCTGGTCATACATGGTTGTATTAACGGATGAATTACTCTCTTGGGACCAAAAACACAGACTAAAGGGTTTCACCAGGGATAAACAAAAAAGGGAAGAATACATTGCTTTCCATCAGAAATGGACAGATGTTATGTCTCTCTTTGACAGGAATCCTGGAGGAATATTGGAGTGAAGGAGCGACGACGTGAACAACTGATGCTCCAGAAACAAAGCGTGTAAGAGAACAAAAGACCAGACTCCCATACAATACCGACATTGAGTATAAAATATAATTCAGAAAGCTAGCTCACAAATCATATTCTGATGACACTATAGCAAAGCATGCCTATGTGACCACATCCCAACCGCCTAAAAGTTTTGTTGGCCTTTTCTTGTTCATTGATTTTCTGGGGGAATTTCACTGGTTCTCATTAACAGTCTAGTAATTGAATTAGAATTTTATCCTTTCATTAGAAAATAAATCAAAGATGCTTTTTATGTTTAATATGGCACAGTTGGACTCCACACAGAAACAAATGCACAGTAAATGGACAGAGCACACACACTTTAATTGTGCAGTTGTCAATTATCAGCTCTTTGGTGGTCTTCTGCAAATTCTGCTGTAATCTGCACTTGCAGGTAATATTTATACCAAACAGTTTCATTAGAAAATGGAAAGGACTTCCAAGAGGTGTTGGTGCTTTGTAATGGCCATGTTTTAGAAGAGCTCCAGCACAGTACAACCATCTAACCTGATACTCACCTTCTCCTGCGGTGGGTGAGTGGTGTAAACAGCAGGATAAGGGGTGGACTAAGGCTCCTGCCATCAGGACCGGTTCTCCATCTGCTCCGGAGGTCCCAGCGGTCATGTGACTCCAGTTCTCTTCAGTAGCCTGACTTTGCTGTGCGGCCTCTTCAGTGATCAGGCTGAAAGAACCCAGGGAGACACAGGGACATGGCAGACCTAAAGTGGCCATATAAGGCTCCCTCCAGGAACGGAGAACACAGCACCTCACCAGAATACAGAGGTACCAGAGGGACTGAGACTAGCTACTATTTTTGTAGTGGGGCACCACCATTACAGAGAAGGGAGCCTGCGCACGGGCATTGGTGGGCTCCTTTATGGTAAGGATGAGAACAGTAATTTTACTGAGGAGACTCTCGTTCCTTAAATAAATAGTTGTGGGGAGTCCACTCTCTTACTTTTGCTAGGGAGCTATCCTATACTGCAATCCATACTGCTATTATATGGTATATAACTGAGGGACACAGCAGGACTTTACGTTACTATATGTGGCTGCAGTTTCTATACCAACAAATTGGAAGCCTGCAGTTTGTGAAGTGCCTCATTTGGATAGAAGTACAAAAGGATAATTGCCATAGTTCTTACCATTAGAATTTGGTGTTAGAGTTAGAGTGGGTTCTCACCAGCATTAGGAATTCTGTTATAGTTAGGATTTATAACGGAATATAACGGAATCTTAGGAGGGAAAGCAAAATGGAACCCTTTAAAAGAGGCATTACGTTTTGCTCCATCCTAATACCTGTCTATGGGCACAAATATTGGTTATGTTTTGTTCCGTTATACATGGCAGAAAAAAAAAGTCCTGTCCAATTATATTCCTAAGGAATTTAATGAGGCATGTATTACAGTTCTTGCAAAGCCAGGGAAAGATCATACTCTAGTAGGATCCTTAAGACCAATATCACTTCTTAATTTTTAAACTATTCACTGAAGTGATGGCCAATAGGATACAGCCTATATTAACTGATATTTTATGCCTGGTGCAAACTGGTTTCCTTTATGGGAAATCTATTACATATGATATCAGAATGGTGATGGGGCAATATTGTTTTGCCACTCATAGTGACACACTAATATTATTCTAGTTAGCCTTGATGCCAATAAGGCATTTGATAGAGAGTCGTGGGCTCATCTTAATAGGATTCTAAGTTAACCTAATGCAATTTTTGATGTATCTACAGCCAAAGTCAATGATCTTGGTAAATAAAATTAGTTTTTTAATGTTTCCTTTTAATAGGGTTAAAAAAAAATGGAAAGGAAGACTGAGGCAAC
The DNA here is from genome assembly GCA_033119425.1 of Bufotes viridis. Lineage (NCBI taxonomy): Eukaryota > Metazoa > Chordata > Amphibia > Anura > Bufonidae > Bufotes > Bufotes viridis. The sequence continues at coordinate 264,957,743 of CM065591.1, read as the reverse complement.
AGAATATAATGTCAGGTCAGTTATAACACAATAGCATACTGAGTAGCAGTTCTCATGGAAGTAGCCACCAGGGTAACAGGAATACTGATTCCTAACCAGTTCAGCAGCTAAGTGGTCTATCAGGAGAGATGTGCAGTTAGCGATCACAGTATATGATAGAAGAGGCAGCGAAAAATAAAATGCAGATGGAGAGTGGACAAAGAAAAAAAATGAAAGCACTCCAGTGAATGGAGACTAAAATAATCATAAGCTTTGTCCATCCTAGTCCTATCTTCAAAAAACGTATTTTCCTTCCAGCCAAAACTAGATTCATCCTAAAAAATCCTGGTGGACTTGGAAATTATACCAATTTTCATACCAGGAGCCTGTACTCACAGATAGGCACAAAAGACTGGATGCATTAAATAAACCACACCATAAAGAAGTTTGTAGTCCATTTATATTAATGGCCTTTGTTCATGGACGAAGCTGTAGTTCTGGTGGCAGCTACCAGCACTTAAACTATTAAAGTAATTGAGGAGCAGGAACTCTAGGTCCTCTAGGTTATGGGTGCAGTGTACTGGTGATATCATAGCCACAAGTCTCCACCTACTACAGTATCTCAGGGACAACTGAGAATTACAGTTAGAGACTGCCAAAGAAGAAACTGGTAAAAAATGCCATATACAAATCATACAGTGGCCAAATATAGCTCTACTCCTCATGTACACAGAAGACTGTTTATTCTGAAGTCACCTGAATCACATGTACTCTTCACTAGAAGATAAAGCAGAACACTTCAGTGCTCTACTCACAACATCTTGTGGAATCCGGAATTTGCATATTAATAAAGAGAATTTACATATGAATACACTTTGCTCAGTCTGTTCATAAGTACAGTAAATCTTCTCTCCATTAGGCACCATTCCCTATGGCCACCTACAGACACAAGTATACTATGCCTATAGATAAATCTGACCCTGTTTAAATACAGCACTTGTGGTGCTCAGAATGCCCCATTCACTTATTTTTTTTCATATTTACTGTTTATAGACTGTACTGTATTTAAATCAAAACCTAAATCCTAACGCTCCAGTTTCAATGTTATCCGCATTTTTATTCTAACACAAACTAATACTGTAAGAGAATAGAAATACCTATTTACAGGAGATAAAGGAGTTCTTAGAGAGAGACGTCCTTATGAAATGAAGTCAAAACATTTACTTGCTAATTTTTTTGGAATTAAGAAGTTTAATTTCACAGGAATTAAAATAATACCTGTTGTGTCACATATCTTCTGGGAGAAACACATCATTAGAATAGATTTTAACATTAACCATTAGGTCTATTAATTGAAAAACATACCATGAATCCAGGGGGCATCAGAAGAAAGGGAATCACAGAGTTCTATCAGACAAGTGGACCTATTAAAATGGTGTTTAAACAACACGTCTGGCAGAGCGGATTAATTGTGTGGCACAACCTAAGTCACCCACAACCTACAGTTTCCATAGATCTGCAGTAACGGGTCTGAGTGATTAAAACTAGTAAAATCATTGTGGCAGATAATTAAATCTTTGCAGCATTAGACCATCTGACTTCATTGCAATATGATAATTATTCCTGAATGCTTGCAACGTTTCATTGTACTTTAGAATTAACCTACTAATTCTATTATTCTGGCTGATCCTGATTTGCTTAATATCACAACCTTTGGTGCCCATGGTGAATGCAGCAAATTTGTTTTCATGTTACGGCATTTAGCTCAGGTATCTAGAAGGAGGAACGTTAGGGTGATTTCATACCTAACATTTACCAAAATACTGTAATTAATTTATTTATCATGCAACTAACCTCCTGCCACATTTATCTCAACTCAACAGAAATGTCTCAAGCTTGCATCAATGGGTGATTTATAAAAGGAAAAAAATGCTTTAGAAGATTACAGATAACATTAACCCTCATCGATATTACATTAGAAAGACAGACTGATGTATCTTTACTTCTCTAGAAGAAGAGGGGGCAGATGGAAAATAATACATGGCTACAGATTCCAACAACACAAGGCTTGTTTGTAGTCTGTAACTATGGTGATAAATAGATCTGCATAGGAGCTGTGTACACAAAATGGTAGCTCATTTTCAGTGAAGAATGTATGCAAAATTGATTGATTTGTTTCTGATTTGTTTCCTACAGTACCTTTTCTTTGTATGATTAAAAGAAATTAGAAACTTAGATCTGCAGTACTTTCACAATAGTGATGAGCGGCAGGGGCAATATTCAAATTTGCGATATTTTGCAAATATTTGGGTAAATATTTGTCATAAATTCACGAATTCGCCCATTATTTCCTTGTTTGCGAAAACCGGCAATGTAATATGCTGTATTGCGCACGCAATACAGGCGTAGGTCACTTTTGCTTCATTTTTTTTTTTTTAACATAATTTTTTATTAAGGTATTTCAGTTATAAGTACAACAAAGTATACAGAGTATTGTATAGTTACAGAAATTACAGGATCACAAAGCATGTACTGTGAATCGTGTAGACAATGTCAAAGAGTAATATTAGGTAGTGGTCCATCGCGTGTTAACCTGGTATAAACACAAATACTGTATTATAAAGAAAAAAGAAAAAAGAAAAACAGTAACAATAATAGGTTACATATGTAGAGTGGCGGTATATATATATATATTGAGTTTAAATCTCTAAAGGGAGAGAAACTATAGGGTATTTAGTTATATAGACCGTGAGTGGCTAGAAGGACATTTGGGGATTGTTATCATCAGTTCCGGACCCCTGAGTTCACGTCAATCTGGCAATAAGGATTAGATAGCCAAATATCCCATGCTTGTCTGAATTGAGATTTTCTAAGTTTGACTGATGCCCATGTATTTTCATACATGCAGTTTATATCAACTGATCTATAGATCCTTCTGACATCTGGAATGACATCAGATTTCCAGGAAAGTGCAATTTTGTTGCGAGCAGCAATGAAAATATGTAAAATTACGGTCCTCATATTCCTAGGGAAGGAGCCAAGACCCGTCGAGAGCAGGGCCAATTTCGGGGAGGGCTGAGTCTGAATACATGTTGCTTCATATTTCAAGCTGCTAGAAGTTTCCTGAAACTGGAGAAAATGGTTGACATGGCAGAACATTACAATAGCTTTATATGCAGATAGAGTGATCCGATATATTCGCAATTGCGCAAATTGTCAATTAATGATGCGCATATTTTGGCGCAATACATGCAACTTCACATTTTAGCAGGTCTGACTACATATTACTGATTGGTGCACTAAGTATTGTTGTGAACTTCTGACATCACAGCACTATGTCTGTAGCATGTATGGTTCTTATATAGTAAGGGGTATGAAACTTTTCTATTAGTTGCTAGGGATGTTGCTAAGCTCAGACAAAGACATTGCAGCCTTATCATTGGCCCACAAGCAAGAAGCAGGGAGGAATCATGCATTCAGATGAAAAAAATCTAGATATTCGCAAATACAAATATATAGCACTATTCTAAATCTTCGCAAATTCTCGAAGTGGAGATATTCGCGATTAAAATTTGCGATTCAAATATTTGCGCCCAACACTAATAGACAATGACCCCTGAAATGACTTCATGACATTTTTGCATTACTATTCTCCTTTAGAAATACAAAACAATCAGCTTTGGTCTGCTGATTTTCTATTTTTTTTTTTATAAAAGTGCAATTTGTCATTCATATTCTGTTATAGAAACCTGCTGGAATAATATATTATGCGAGGTAAATTAAGTAATAGTTTCCTATTTGCAATAAGCTTCTGTTCCACATTCATATTTATCATGTTAAAGGTAAAAAATGAGGTGATTTAATCACTTCCAGGTTTCCTGCCATCTGCTCTATGGGCCTCCACCTTCACAATCAGTTCCCAAGTAAGCATGCTGCCATGTAGGGTAGGTTTTCTGAAATATAACCATACCCTATATATAACCGCTAATCCTGAGAACTTCTTTTTATGCAAATATGCTTTGCAGGGTGCTCCAGGCATACCAGGCAGTGCAACAGGCATAGCATGCATTTAAATTACCAGCTCTGAATATCAGGGACTATTATTCAAACAAGAGGGGGAGGCCCTGGGTAATGTTATGGGGGAGTAATGGTGCACTAAAAAAAGCATTTCTCAGTAGAGTAGAGGACTGGATTTTTACAAAAAATGTATGATTATGTTTGCTCCTACCCTACATGCCAGTATGCTTGCCTTGAAACCACTTTTGGAGGTGACGTGCTCCCTTTAAACAATTTAGCTTTTACTGTATGTATGCGCAGAATACCCTGAATAGGAGTATCAAAGTATACTAGCCCTAGAACTCTAAAGTATACAGGACCCAAAACCATAATTGATAAAATAGTCCTAGGGCCATAACGTTTATTAGCCTCAGAACTCTGAGGTATACAAGCCCCAGAACCCTATATAAAATAAACTAGTTGTACAAACATAACATACATTGTAATAGCCTCAGAGCCATTACAAATATTAGCCTCAAAACCATACAGACTAGCCACATAGCTCTATACTATTTTCAGAACCATAAAAAATACAAATACAAGAACCCTTAAAAATATTGGGATATTTCACAAATATGTGGGCGAATATTCGTCATACATTCGCGATTTCGAGATTATTTTCTTGCTTGTGACAAATCGGCAAAGTAATATTCGCGTAATGCGTGCAAAATTCAGGCATGGGTCACTGTTGCTACATTTTGCAAGCTGCTAGAAGTTTCCTGAGACTGGAGAATATAGTTGGCACGACAGAACATTAAAATATATTCGCGTTTGCGCTAATCGGCACTAATGATGAGAATATTTTGGTGCAATACGTGACACTTCACATTTTAGCAGGTCTGCATGTATGTATAGACAGCAGAACCTATCACAGAACCTAACACACTGCACTGTAACAGCTACACTATATCAGGATATAACCTACACTGACTATCTCCCACTAATTATCTGTATTATATATAAGCTAACTAACTATCTAATGTAATGTGACACAGAAAAGCAGAGAGCACAGCAATAACACTGCTGTCTCTCTCAGAACTTTAAAAAACCGTAGAAAATGGCTGCTGGGGAGGTTCTTATATAGTAAGGGTTGCTAGGGATGTTGCTAAGCTCAGACAGAGACATTGCAGCCTTCCCATTGGCCCACAAGCCAGAAGGGAGGTTACTGATGAAAAAAAAATCGCAAATATTCAAAACTACGAATATATATTACTATATTCTAAATATTCATGAATTCTCTAAGTGCTGATATTCGTGAATAATATCCACAATTCTAATATTCGCGCCTACTAGAATAGTAGGAAAAGTACAAAAATGTATATTGGTCCCAGAAACACAAAATGTACTAAAATGAACCATAATATGCATAAAATGAACCCTAAAGTATACTAGCAAAGAAACTAAACAAACTAAACAAACAAACAATAGGTATACTTATCCCAGAACCAAAATATAAGCTAGTCACAGAAAATATATGTTAAGCATTCTAGCATTCTGGCTCCAGAATACTATACTATAAAGTTTACTAACCAAAGAGCTGGAGAAAATACTTAAAGGCTGGGTTCACTTTTTTTTATTAGTGCATTGTACTCATTATGAGCTAAAAAATATAATTTTTTTTCAATTAAACTTTATTAAACATATGGAGTTCTTTTTTCTGTACCGAGCTGAGATGCTCTACTAGCAGGATCTAAATTTTCTCTCTTTTCCGTCAGGCAGTGAGCTGACAGGCTGCTTACTGATAAGAATGTGGCTTAAGTGTTTATGACCTCTTAGTATATTATAGATAATGGTTATTAGATGATCAGCACAAAGTGACAGTAGGAGTCACACAGCTTGAAAAAACAGTTAACCCTTTGTAAAGACCAATTGAAAAAAATATTTGTAGCCCTAAATGAGTAGAATGCAATCATACAAAATGTCCCCAAAGGTGTACATAGCCTTTAAGGTATACTCCCCCTAAAACAAGATAGAAAGCTGGCCTAAAAACCTTAGCCCATTGTTCATGTATCTAAAACTACAAAGACATTACTTTAATGCCGATGGTGGACACTGAGTTCTAAATGCTAGGATTTCTCCTTTATCCTGTTGTTCACTGGCTACCTACCACATTCTAGTACTGTTCCCATTGAAATGTTCTCCCATGTTACTGACTTGGCTTGTTTTCTTCCCCTTCAGTCTCCAAGCTTTGACACAATTAGCTTTAGTTGTGCATAAGCTGCAAGAACAAGCTGGTAATACCAACCAGCCACTCAGTCAGCAGCCCTGACAAATGTATACCCTGAGGTTGGACACTTAGCATCTGTGACACTGCCGCTGTGTAGCTTTTGGAAAGCACAGTGTGCACACATAGTAACATTCAAAATAATGCAACCTATCAAAGCATCGTTCACAAATACTGTATCTGTAAGTGTTTCTTGAGGTTCTTTGTCCCAGGGATAAAATAGTAATCATAGGAGTAGACATTTCTGAGGAGTACCTGTACTTTCCAAGCATGACATGGCTTCTTACAAAGAATGATAGCTTGCACTTAGTTGTACAACAAACAAAAGACTTTAGGTTCTCTCACACAGAATGTGATAAGCATAAGCCACATATTAACAATAATTTCATCTAAATGAAAATAAATCTCATTATTCCTATGGTACATACAGAAACCTTGTGATAGCTGGAGATGTGTCTGTCATACTGATCTGGATATAACAGAGAGGAAAAAAATTCTTAAAAAGATAAGGTCTTCACTTGTCTAAGAAACCTGCTTAGCTGTTTGTTGTGTCTAACATATTGGGGGAGATTTATTATTGCTGTCTTAAATTTAGACAGCTTAACACTAGACCAGACAGGTCGAAGATGCGTCAAATTTATCACAGTGGTTCATGCTGAGTGATAGATCTGGTGCATCTCGCTAGACACTTTAGACACTTTTCCATATGTCACTTCTTGTTTGGCTTATTGTACATAAATATTTTAGCACCAAAAATTGGGTGCAATTTGGTACATTTTAAAGTCACACTATTTCTCAAGTCAAACCCTTTTTCTTGTATGTAAAAAAAAAACTGAAAAAGGATCTAACAGAGATACTAAATTGTGCAGAAAGCAAGTATGCCAATTTCTTTGGTGCAAACAGAGTCACATATTCCGCATGACATATAATAGATGGCTGTGTACAAGTTGAGGTAAAACAAAATTAATTGCTGTGTTTCCTGTGATATATTCTAATACAGCTTGTGACATACTTAGTGGGGTTGGCCCATCTCAGACACTGATGACATTTTGCTACAAAATACCTATGGGATCCACTCCTATCTCCAGAGCTGGACCCGCAATGTAAACAGAGTAGATACACATGCACAGCCACCTGCAATTTACATCTATGGGAGTTCTGAAATTAGCAAAGGGCCAGCTAAGCTATTTACAGCAGCACCATACTGATGAATAGAGTGATGGCTGCACTTGTGTGGTGCGCTCTACAGTGACTGCTATGGGACTTTAAAAAAATAGCTGAGCATGCTCGCTCAGCAATTTTCAGAATATGGATTTATGGAAAGCTTGACGTATATATGCAGTGTGCTCTCCATCACTTCGGGAGCCCCATTCTGGACAGGTTCCAGAGGTGGGACCAGGGGTGTAACTACCATAGCGGCAGACCATGCAATTGCTATGGGGCCAGGGCAAGAGGGGCCCTAGTTGGGATCATCCCCTCTTCTACTTGGTCAGGACTCTACCCTCTAAAGGAATAACTTTTAGCAAATGAGGCAGTGGAATAAATGGTCCAAGAGTCATTGAAAGTGGTTTAGGCGGAACCCTTCTGTTCTATGTGGGTGGGACTGGTTTTATCCTTGCTATGATGCCCATACTTCTCTATGTACGCTACTCGGTGGGACCGCACCTATCTGACACTGATGGCAAATCCTAGTGATATGGCACAAATGTCTGAGATGGGTCAACACCCATCTGAGCTCATATGAGCTCTGATTTGGTTACTGGAATTCTTTTTTTTTTACCAGTTTTCTTTTGGTTAGTTTGCATCACTATTCATGCTTTCAAAAATTCTGAATTCCCAATGAACAGCTAACAGACCTCCATTAAATATCAACTAATGAAGATAGATTTAGTAATGCATCTAATTATTCTAATCATAGAATATTTATTTAATAACTTTTTTGTATATTTAATAAAAGACAATATATATTCTGCACTATGTCATGGTTAAACATATAAGGACTCATGCACATTTTTTAATAGCACACTAAAAAGCTGGTTCCTACTAGAGATAAGAGAATTTCTTAAAATTCGATTCAGTCCAAATCAGCAGTCTGATTTCATTCAAGTTAAAATAAAAACAACCCAAATCAAAAGTTCTCCAACTGCATGGGAAAGTGTCTCTCTCTCTCTCTTCTCTTTATCCCATTCTCCCCCTTTGATTCTGCTGCCTCAAATCACAAAAAAATGTGTTCATTAGAAATAGTAATTTTGAACATTTGGGGTTGAATTTTGAAATTTTTGAAGCAATTTGTTCATCTCTAGTTCCTACCTACCTGAAGTTTGTTTTGTAGACCTTGGCTCAAAGTCAGTTTCTCGTAGGTCCAGGTTCATCAACCCCTCCTATAAAAGCAGCAGCACTAAGTTCCTTACTCACCTCCATCTTTTTTTTTTTATCAGTTAGCTGGTTTTCCCCCACTGCAGTGTTTATCGGCAGAGGCACAGATACCTCTGGATCAAGGGCATGCTCACCTCCCCCAGCAGGAAGCTCTGAACATTATGAAGGAATATGCCGGAAACAAAGGGGAAGCAGTGTCTGGAAGTATATATCTGCACAGAGATGATTCTCAGCTAGTGAGTCTGATCATCTCATTTTTATCTTCTGTAGGAGCTGCACAACTAGAAACATTTATACACATAACATTATAGGACATTGTATAGTTTTAGAAAATTTGCAGCACCCACTTTTACATTTGCTTTTTATATCATATTATTTCAGTTTTTACTTCCTAACTTACATTTACATTAACCCAACTGCATCTGTATATTAATAATTAACATTGCTATAACATTGTACATGCTTTAAAAGAAACCTTAGTTACAGGGAACCACTAAGCAAGAACTTAAAGTGTTAAACTTAAAACTATTAAAAATATATAATTCAATGTTTAAAATGAATTAACTATATAAATAAACATACAAACTTCAATATGTCCAGCCATATTAAAGCAAATTGGGTTCAGTGAAAAAATTAGAACAGAGGTCAATTAATTTAAATATCCGCATTTCCACAGTAGAATTAATTGCAATATACAAATTTAAATTAAATGAATTAGGTTCAACATACAAGTCCTCGTAAAGTAAATTAGCTCCTGAAAAGAAAGACCGTTCATACCATGTCAAAAAACCATGATCATAAATTGAGTTTGTCAAACTACACATAATCCCATGAAAAATTACTCCTGAAAAAAAAAATGCTGTAGTAGAATTTAGCAAAAAGTAAAGCAGTTAGAACAGAATTAGGTCCTTGGGCAGCAATCTGGATAGATACAGTTGAACAGGACCTTAGATAGCAGTATGGATGATTACAGTACCATCAGGTGCTTGGACAGTACTCTGAATGAATAAAGTTAAATCAGAAAGTCAGACAGCAGTCTGAATAAATACTGTAGCATTAGAATCTTGTATAGAAAAAATGGCTGCTGCATATGTTAGGACATGGAGCAAGGAACTCTGGGAATGAATGAGGGATTACCCACAATGCCATGTATGCAGCCAATCAGCCCTGTGATGTCAAAGCCCTATAAATACTCTCAGCCATCCTGGATGTAGCCATTTTCCAGTGTACATAGTGCAGGAAGAGACGTTAGCAGGCGCTAGGGACAGTGCTAGGATAGACGTAAAACGTATATTTTGCTCAATAGACGTTCAGGAAAAGAGCGTTAGAAGTATAGGGAAAGAATAGGAAGAAATTATTACATAGTATTGAAGCAGAACAGGGTTCAATAGGGGTATTTACAGCCCAGGTAATAGGCGCAATAGGCATATGGGAAAGACGTGCAAATAGTGTTTCAGCTGAAAAACAAGGCAGATTCTGCTAATCTGCATGTCTTTCCCATATGCCCATGTTTATGTAAATGAGTTTACATAACAAAGCAGTATAGAAAGGTTATTGAATATAAATGTTAGGACAATTAGAAAACTGAAACATTTTTAGAAAGCCCTCCTAAGCAGTGAGAGAAAAATTAGCTAGCATCCCCAAAAAATTTTCGGCCATTTTTGTCACCCTAATGATAAAGATCGAGGTGCGCAGGTCCCCCAAGCCATCCAACAAAATTCAAGCAACTTTAAGGCTCATGTGAACAGTAGTTGTAGGATAGGTTGATAAATGACAAGTGAAAAAAACCAGGTGATAGAAAGTAATGAAACAATAAAAAGGTGGTGAAAAAACAAATTCCTAAAATACCAAAAATTCAAAAAATTGATCTAAAGTTTTTCTTGATAGTAAATGTCAACAATAATCCTAATCGCAAAAGGTTAATACATAGAAGTTCCGTGAGATAAAATAGGTGTTAGTCCACTTGTGAATATTTAATGTCCAATACGTTGGATATTCGTATTAAGGTGTAGAATCACAGGGATAGCAGTTGCGTCTTAATATTCCAAATAACTTTGTTTGGATTGCGATATTTAACTCTTTAAAAAAAGTTAATGATGTTAATCTTTTGGATTATGAACCAGTAAAATGTAGTAGATCTTACCTCCTTCTGTTTATTTCAGAATGGACTGTTAACTAGTCGACTCGGGGACGAGTGGTGCGAGCGGTGTGAGAAGGCACCACGGCGTCTCGCCTCATGTGTCTCTAGCCGGCAACACCCAAGTATCGTGTTGATTCAGGTGAGACTTTCGCTTTCTCTTTTCTGACGTAATTCCAATACTGGTATATAGCGAAGGTATAGTAAATTGGATTGAATATCCGGATCCTTTTGATTTAGAATCGCATGGCCATGCTTTTTGGTGTTTTAATGGAGGTATTGCAAAGATCTCCGATATGAATCTACCTTTGAGGCTCACTGGCTCTCAAGTCTGTGTGGATGAGAGCTGGTTTTGAATGTCTCATAGTGCACAAGGCTGCCATTGTAAGGTATGCTGGCTGTACCTGTCTCATAGATAGGCTGTTGGCTTGCACATACCTGGATTTAGGCATATAGCCTTTGTGTGGTTGTATGTTATAGGTAATGAAATTGTGTGCACAATATGTGCATATTACAAATTTGCAATTGCAAATTTATGGTGAATATTGCCTATGTTGCTCGTCACTAATCATTGCATCACTAGAAAAATTAGCCTTACAACCTGTGGCTTGTACTGAGAAGCTATAGGCAGTTATTATAATCAGTATTTACTGTGCTGATGGATCCCCACTGCTAGAGAGAGAATTATTGCATTCCCAATAGCTGTGTTTTATACAGGAAAATAATTTATTAGAATAACACCATGTTCGCAAAATCAATTCTCAGATATACCGTATTTTTCGCTTTATAAGACGCACGCAGGTTTTTGAGGAGGAAAATATGTAAAAAAATATTTTTAACCAAAGGGTGTGCTTTTGGTGGGTTTTGAACTAATGGTGGTCTGTGGATGACACTATTATGGGGGATCAGTGGATTACACTGTTATGGAGAGGATCTGTTGATGACGAACTGTTATGGGGGATCTGTTGATGATGCACTGTTATAGGGGCATTTGTGGGTGAAATTTTATGGGGATGTGTGGATGAAACTGTTAGGGGGATATCTGTGGATGACACTGTTATGGGTGGATCTGTGGATGACACATATATAGCATTTTATGATACATCTATGTGTCATCCATAGATCCCCTATAACAGTGTCTCTGTATAAATAGTGACCCCCAATACACCAGGCCCTGTGCACAGCAGTAAAATGTAGTGATGTATGCTTATTCTTTATTAAAGAGGACCTTTCATGGGTCCAAACATTGTAAACTAACTATCAGGATATGTAGTGTGGCTGCTCCGTTTGCCCGCTGAGGCCCACGGTATATTATCCCACTCTGTATTCTAATTGCTAGCATTGGAACATGGAGGAGGAGACTGCCCTTTTTCTCAATAGGCGTTCCTTCTCCCTGGCTGTGACACTCTGTGCTTTGATTGGACAGCTCACAGCAAGGGAGAAGAAGACAGCCATTGAGAAAAAGGGCAGTCATCTCCTCCCTGTTACGATGCTATCAATTAGCATACAGAGCAGTAGAAAATACCGGGGGCGACATAGGGGAAACGGAGTGGTGCCCAGGAATAATAGTAAGTGCAGTGAGATCCCTGGGCGCTTCGCTACATATTCTGATAGTTTACTAATTTTGGACCATGGAAGTTCCTCTGCATTAGTACTTACTATCTAACTGTTGTAGCAGGCAGGCCGGCCGGTATTTTGAATGCGTTCGCCGAAGTTGCACATTGCAATAAGCTGATATACACCCTTTCATGTACAAATAATCTGAATATCTTAAATCAAATGTTTTCCATGGCAAACCAGTGCTTAGCTACAGTATGAATGTCTACTAAGAAAATACAGCATGGCCGTGTGAACATTGGATTTAGATTTAATTATTCACATGAAATTATAACAGGTATGTATGTACTAGTGTTGAGCGAGCATGCTTGGCCGAACATCAGTTCGGCTCCAGCATCGCTATGCTCGGCACATCACGGAGTTCGGCCAAACACAGCATATGCTCGAGCGCGCTGCTCGAGTCAGTGTTTTTAAATCTAATTTAGCCTCTATTTCTGAAAAGTTTCTTCTGGGATTTTAACTCATAATCTTGTACATTGAAGGCAGGGACCTTGTCCACTCAACTATAAAGCTAAATGTTAAACTGTAACTGTAAGTTACTACATCAGAAAGAGAAACTACTGTGAGGTTTTTCTGACACAGTTTAGCATTCTGCTTTATAGATGAGTGTATAAGTTCCTTGCCTCTAATGTACAAGGTTGTGAGTTCAAATCCTGGCAGAAACTATTCACAAATAAAGGATAAATTAGATTTAAATACACTGGGTGTCCCCAAGCACTGATTCCATATATGAACATAGCTATATATGGAGTCAGAGCAGGGACTCCTAAGCCGAACTAGAGTCCTGACACCCTCCCCTCTTCAGAGCAGGGGGTGCCTGGTTTAATACTCGGGTTCTCCCATTGACTTCCATTGTGCTCGGGTGAACTGTAGTGTTCTACTCGAGCACACAAGAACTTTGGTACTCTATCAACACTAGTATGTACACATCATGGTTCAACATATCAAGGATGACAGGCGTTGAAAATAGAATATTATTTTGTGATAAGCTGTCAGGAGATGTTTATGCCATGTTTAAGTGTCCCCCCCCAGTGATAGGAATTGTAGCCTTTTGCTAGCATGTTGCAACATTATATTGAATTTCACAGTGAAAAATTGAAGTCTATAACAAAATTCAGGTGAAGTTAAAGGGTTATTCCCACCTCAGACAATGGGGGCATATCGCTAGAATATGCCCACACTGTCTGATAGGTGCGGGACTCGCACCTACACCGAGAATGGAGCCCTAAAAGTGGTGGAGGGTGCACTGCACATGTGCAGCCACCCTCCATTAATTTCTATGGGGCCGCCGAAAATACCTGAGCGTTGGCTCGGCTATTTCCTTTGGCCACATAGAAATGAATGCAAGTGGTGGCCGCGCAAGCGTGGTGTGCTCCCATTCACTTCTAAGGGAAGAGCAGGGGTCCTCCAGCCACCACCTTCTCCTCTCCATTTTTGATATAACTATCAGACCTAGCTATATTCCCACATTGTCTCAGATGGGCATACCCCTTTGAGGATAGACTAGACACGTCTGTGAATGCTAGTGCCGAACCATCCTATTAACAATAAATGCCATTTTCAGAGGCATACATATATGTGGTAGTGTATTTTATCTGTAGCAGAGCTAATAGAGTAGAAAAATTAGGCAATTGTGGACCATTAAAGTTGTGGACATAAAGGTTTTTTTTAGCAGCATTTTCTCACTACAATCTAGCCAGTAGGTTAGCATACAAATGCATGCATTTTTAATCTTCCTTTTTGTCTCAGAGCTTTTGCGCTCTAGCTGTTTTCCAGCAGTAATTAAAAATTGTAATAATATGCCTAATAGCAAACAGCAAAAATGCTTCATCCTCCCAACAGTATTTTACAAGAAAAACAGGGAGATTCCAGCACCAAATGAAATAGGGGAAATAGGGATCCAGAAAAAAAAAAGATAAAAAAGAAAAAACTATAGTATTTATGGGTAATGTCTCAACAGTCTGTCAAATGTCTCAATATGTTCTAGTAGGGCATATCCAAATGGACATAAAAAGGCATGTCACAAACTTGGGACCCCTCTATATGCCATAGTAGAGAATATCTGCAAACAGCAGCTCATGCTCTGGCAAACTAGGCACATCTGTATATCTATTTGAATGGTTACCATATTATTCCACATTCATCTGCGGCTCGCTCTATTGCCAACTAGAGCTGCCCCAAGTGATAAGGGTTGCCCTGCTGAGACCACTCTTTAAACAAATCTCTTTTTTTAATATGGCATAGATCATTAAACATTCATCAACACTGCCCAAATATTAATGAATTGCAAACCATTAAAAAAAACACCACCTGTTTAGGTGAAATGAATGAATTGGGATTAAAGGTAGGGGGAGGTATGATTTTGCTGAGGGTCTCTAATTTAGGAAACTTTCAAAGGTGGTGCTTAAGTCCTTGGTATTTTTAATGATTGTGATGCTATGCTTGCCGGGACTTTAATTTCAGGCTCTGCAAATGATACTGCTGTGCTTGAACTAATTAGTAATTGAGATAAAAGGGCATATCGTGATGAGATTACACATGAGGTGGAATGGTGTGAACATTAGAATCAGTCTGAAATGCAGGTAAGATTTAGGAGCTCTTGATTTTCTTCAGACTGTTAGTAAATATTACTATTAAAGGGAATGTGTCTCCAATTTTTTTTTATGCCAGTTAAAACCAGATAGCTGCACATATCCTTGCTTCTAATGTGTTCATATATTCTGATTGCAGATTTCTTTTTTCTCTTTTCTGAACATGATTATAGGGGGCGTCCATCTGAGCTGTTCTTAACAGCATTTAGAAAGCCTTAAGAAAATTGCTTCATTGCAGCCACATGGGCCATAGACACAATGGTCAAGAGAGGACCTCGTTGACTTCTATTGAAACGTTTTCTAGGCATGCTCTATAACCTGTGCAGAGGTCATTATACAAGGAAAAAATAGAGGAACTTTGACAATCACCTATTGTGAATGGTGGATCCTGTCTTATCTATACACATAGGTTCTATCATTGCAGGCAGGATTATAATGACAGATAAGCAGATAACTGCAGTAAAGTGATCTGTACATATTGTTAGACTTAGTGGTCCGGGCAAAAACTGTAGGATTATATTTTTTTGTTTAAAGACAAATATTGAAGTGTAAAATTAAAAATAAGATCAACAAAAATTCTTTAAAGCTTATTTACACCTTCGGAGGCAATTTTTTTAATGATTGCATTTTACTCATTTTGGGCTAAAAATCTTTTTTTCAGTTGGTCTTTATTAAAACTATTGAGGTGGTCTGTCACAAAGGGTTAACTGTTTGTCTTGTTGTGTAAATACCGTAGTAGTTTTTACTTTCACTTTGTGCTGGTCATCTAATAACTCTTATCTTTAATTTACTAAGAGATCATAAACACTTATTTAAGCCACATTCTGATCAGTAAGATAAGAACCAAGCTGTAATGAGTATTTATAATGTCAGAGAGCAGAGATAAGGAGCCTGTCAGATTTTCTGGCTGATGGAGCAGAGAGAAATTTCAGATCCCTATATTAGAGAGACTCAGCCCAGTACAGAAAAAGGGCTTCATATTTGTAATAAAGACCAATTTAAAAAATGATATTTAGCTGAAAGTGAGTACAATGCAATAATAAAAAAAAATGCCCCCAAAGGTGTACGTATCCTTTAAAAAATGTGTTAAACATAAAAATGTGATCTAAAAACCAGGTCATTTTCATATGCCACATTCCCTTTAAGATAGTACTGCATTGGGTTGGGTTTTGTCTTAATTGAAAGGTATATATTAGAGGTGAGCAAATTTTCCGGAACTCATTGGATCGGTTCTCAGAATTGATTTGGTCCTGAAAAGTCATGTATGAGAATGATATATCCTAGGTTCCAGCCCCTTTCAAGCTTTTTAATGGCAAGACAGCATTAGTAATGTCAAAGTGACAGCAACATATATGACTATGTATAAACAGATGGTGGCTGTTGGTAACAGTCTGTTTAGAAACACACTGCACTGTTAGATTTTCTTTTTAAAGGTAAAAAAAAATGATCCTGTTGGGACTTTAGGCAGGGATAGGCAAGGACAATGAGCCCTAAGGCTAGAACCCTGCCCAATTTCCCTACCTACTTGCAGTACAAGCCTTAGCTAGACCGCATCTGGGTGACAGTCCCTATGTTATTTACTGTAAGTGCAGAGATGGACAAACAACAAAAGATAGACAAACAAAATACCAGAGTAATGCGCAAATAGGTCAGAACCGGACAAGCAATGCAGTACCAAACAAGAGACAGAGAGTGGTCAGAAGACAAGCCGGGGTGAGAGGAATGAGAAATCCAATAAGCATAGGAACAAGGAACCAGGAATGCAGCTAGTGAGTCAAAGTATGACTGGCACTGGTGTATGGCCAAGAACGGGTTAAAATAGAGCGCCGAGTCCCTAGAACCGAACCTGATAGGTCCATGACTCGGCTCTCCATTAGTCAGAAACATTAGCACACAGTATGCAGAAGGGCAATAAATTCATTGTATATTTTATCATGTGGAAGTACACTTCACATTTTATGAATTCTCACATTTGTTCAATAACATTTTACAAATTTATGCAATGGGAAAATTTAGATTTTTTTGTGATGTTATACATTTAGATTTTATTTTGCCTTTCCTTTAACCCCTTAATGACCAGCCTGTTTTGGGCCTTAGTGACCAAGCGTTTTTCTTCCTTTTTTCATCGAGTAAATGGCACTTTTTGATCGCTTGTTATTATGTTTTTTTCGGTGGCAACTAAGAATAAATTAGCAATTATGTCTTTTTTTTTTTTTTACAGTGTTCACCGTAAGGAATAATTTACATGATATTTATGTAGTCCGGTCGTTATGGCCACGGCAATACCAAACATATGAGGTACATTTTTTTATTTATTTTTCATTAAAAAGTATATTTTTAATAAAATAAAAGGCATAATCTTTTTATGGGATTTTTTTTATTGAATAAATGAGTTTTTTTTTTTTACTTTTTATGTCCCAGAGAGGTGCAGCCTGCTGGAAATTACAGAAGGCTGGTCTGGGACCTACATCAGACCCCAGGCAGCATTCACACACATCGGCATACCTCAATCGCATTTGCAAGACAGAGGGAGTCCGCTCCCTCTGTCAGCGCTTTACATGCGGCGGGCGCCATTGCCCACGACAAGTAAAATGTTAAACAGCCCGGATCAGCACTCCTGCCGGTACGGGCTGTTAATGCAGGGCCGTAGCTCTCATGTGAACCCGTACAGCACTTAGACTGGGCCGCCTAAGGCCCCTTAGTGACCGCCGTAAAAACATGTATGGGTGGTCACTAAGGGGTTAATGCAATTATATATTCTTTGCAACCTTGGAGAAAATTCTGCCTGATACATAATAAACCCTTCTGTTTTCATATACACTCATTCAAAGTAAAACATATTTAAAAGGGGTTGTCCAAGTTATATTTATTAATGACCTTTCATCAGGATAGGTCATCAATATCAGATCGGCTGGGGTCCGACACCCAGCACCCCCGCCAATCAGCTTTTTGAAGAGAACGCTCGTGCCATGCCAGCGCTGCCTCCTCTTCATTGTTTACCTGCTCTTGTCGCATCTGCAACGGTGAGCAGTTGTAAATACACCCAAGCCATAACATTCATTTCAATGGGACAGTTTGTTCCTGTACACTTCTATAGGAGCAATCCGCCCCATTAAAATGAATGGGAAGGTTTGTATTTAATTACAACTGCTCACTGCTGCGGATACGACGAGAGCAGGTAAACAATGAAGAAGAGGTAGCGCTGGCACGGCACAAGCCTTCTCTTTAAACAGCTGATCGGCGGGGGTGCCGGGTGTTGGACCCCCACCATTCTGATATTGATGACCTATCCTGAGGCTAGGTCATCAATAAATCTAACTTGGACAATCCCTTTAATTATTAATATGCCATGTATATTTCTACATGTATAAACGGAATACTATAACGGCTATAAAAACAATGTTCAACATCAACAATGAGAAGTCATTGCATTTGAGCTGATCTTCTAAAATAAAAGCTTAATAAGATAAAAAATGGTCCTAACAGTGGACAATCTCCTGATGACCCAGCAAACATTTTCCAAAGTCTCTTAGTAATGGTAACTTAGGACAGTCCATTTTAAGCCTGTAAATACATGAGTAGCATTTAAAGAAATAAGAATAACATTTGACCTGACTTTCTGCAGCATGTGCATTCTTTCTTCTTACGGGAAAGAGAAATTCGTCTTCTCAAGGTCACAAAGGGTTCATGATCAGATATTAAAACAGGATTTATTCCTGTGCCTTCTCCCCAAGCATCACATAAATACTGCTTTTCTTCAAATCTCATTGTATAAGGCTGAAGAAAATAGTCATGCTCCTTTGATCTATGAGATTTGAGTAGAGGATGAAAAAGTTTTGAAGGTCATTAGAATGTGATCCCATTTATAACAGCTCTTCCAATGTTCTCAGTGATAGGGACCAGTAACCTCTCTATTTAAGAAGGAAAAGGATTGTGTATTGAAAGAACACCAAAATATCCTCTAAACACATAGAGATTCATGTTTCTAAACACACTGGAATGTGCAAATACACAACACAGCTTGAGCTTCCACCATCGATGAAGTATCTACAGGAGGACTACAGCTACCATACTGATAAGTAGAGATTACTGAAAGCATTCTCTCAGGAACCTCAGACAGCTTTTCAAGAGGAAATGTGAATGCCTTATTATCAAATTGGAACCACAAATAAATGAAATGCCTCTCATCGTGAAGGTATAGGATGCTTCTGAGGAGGGCTCAGGGGATAGAGAGGCTGTTAATGCACCATTCTCAGTACAGTGTGTAGCATACTAATTCTCTTAAAGTGGTTCATAAACCTAGATTTTCAGCACACTCATGAAAGTATACTTATCTGTAAAGGAGACTTTTGTAATGCATGTTAGGACACCATTTCGGTGCATTTTCATAAGACTGGGGAAATTTGTTTATTGTCGAATTAAAACTGAACATGAATTTGCCTTAATAATTAAAAATAAAAAGCTTCAACTACTTAGCCACTTAGTGACCACCAATACAACTTTTATGGCGGTCAATAAGGGACCTTAGGTTAGGATACCACCTTTTTATAGTGGCCTAGCTGAAACGCTGCACGGGTGACAGCCAAGCTCCTGCTCTAATGGTCCGGACTGACAGAAGTAGTAATCTGTCCCCTTGTTTTTGATTAAAATAATTCATTGCCCCGTGGACTTGGAGCGATGGTTCCCCTTGATGAAAGCCACTTCAAGCACCTTTCCACAGCACTACAGACAGCCCTAGGGAGGTGGCGTGACGTCTGACTCTTCCAAATGCCGAGCCTCTCTTCATGCCGGCCTGGAAGCGTCACGTCGCCTAGCAACAGTTTGCATTACAAGTCACATGATCGGAACAGCGATCATGTGATGCCTGACTCTCCAGAGTGCCGAGCCTCCCTTCATGCCGGCTTGGAAGCATCACATTGCCATAGCAACAGTTTGCAACACAGGTCACATGATCAGAACAGCAATCATGTGACCCAGGGTGACATAGTTCCTCCTCCCTAGTGATGGGCTGAATCAATAAGTGATTATTGTGTATGTTAACTAACAAAATACATTTATGTTGATAGCCTGCAAACCCAATGGGGCGGTGAATATATACATATTTGTTTGAACATTTGTTTCTATGCCCACAGTTTGGGGAGTTTTTGGGGTAATGCCCACCTCCCCTCTGACCTCACTTGCATGTGACCATTAGTGTGTGTATATATACTTAGTATGTTTGTCCATTTGTTATGCAATATTTTTCTCCTGATGAAGGGGATTTATTCCCCGAAACGCGTAGTGTGTTTGGAATAAATATTTCTGAAGATTCATCATCCGCATCTGGTTGATTCCTTGTGCCGAGGGATGTTCCTTTCTTCTACTTTATACTAATCCTTTGTGTGGGCCTTGGCAAGCTCACCTGAGGACATCTGCATCCATGGCTGCATAACTACCTTTTACATTGGTGATTGAATACATCTCCAACACGTCTTCATTAGTGGTGTGCCTATATTTGCACAACCCTATAAGATGAGCCTCTTAAATTGGAGTTTATTTCAAATTCCCAAAGTTTTTACCCTATGGTGCACCCGGTTTTTTGTCTATACAGTAAACAACCTGCTTTTACACGTTAGAAGTGTGAATCTGGGATGTTTACCCCTTAGTTGCCACAGTCAATAGCAACTGCGGCATCTAAGCTGTTTCGAGGGATAGAGCTCACTCTGTCTCCCATCGGCACACTGTGAATGAGATCTTGTGGTGATAATATCTTTGCATGGCATCCAGGTGGCTAATGAAGGCCCCAGGCCTGCCGGAAGTGCATTCCTAGCAGGCTGCTACTTTTTGAACTTCTAGCAGGAATAATGTCACAGTCCCTTCCATGACCGAGGTGAGAAGATCTGAGAGACTGGCGGCACGTGAGGGTATCTGGCAATCTCTCTGTTTTCATCTTGCAGTGTTGCTGTTTGGTAATGACCACGCCTCTTGTCAGGTGCAGCCTGTGGGTCATTACTGAGGCTCTATTTAGTTCTGACTCACACTGCATACCATGCGGTTGATATTTCCTGCTGGGGTTGGTTGAGCTGGTGTGTTGTTCCTTTGGATCTCCTGCTCCTCCATTCTTCTTTAAAGGAGTTGTCCCATCTCAGACAAGGGGGCATATCTCTAGGATATGCCCCCATTGTCTGATAAGTGCGGGTCCCACCACACCCCCATTGTCTGAGATGGGAATACCCCTTTAAAGGGAGTTGTTCATCCCCATATGGCCATATAGAGTGTTTACTCCGCCCAATAGCACAAAAGAATGTAAGGGTACCTTTATCTTTATACTTGAAGTAGGTGTAAAAACGAAGTTTAATCCTTATGCAAATGAGCTCTTGAAGGTGCTCAGGGGCGGTGCTTACTGTATGGGAGCCTAGGCTGCGCTGCCTTTTTTGCACGTTTCCCCTCCCCGGGCCGGGCATGCACACTGCAATGCCTATTGTGGGCACAGCATCACTTTAATTAATGCACATGCGCCGACGAACGGAGCGAAACCAGCCGCAAGAGGGCGTTTGCGAGGCGCATGCGCATTAATTAAAGCAATGATCCCGGCCCGATGAACCAGTGTGCAGGCGTGGGATCTTGGCCGGACTGTAGGTTGAAACAAGGGAATAGGAGGGTGGGGAAACATTAAAAAAAGGCAGCGCAGCCTGGGCTCCCATACAGTAAGCGCTGCCCCTGGACACCTTCAAGAACTCATTTGCATAAGGATTAAACTTCCTTTTTATATCTACTTCAATTATGAAGAAAAAGAGAATTGTGGAGAAAAAGTCATTTTAATACATATGTAAATAAGCATTAAACTGAATGACAGTGTGGCCAAGCCATTCTCTGCAACCTTGCTCCTCCTGCTTCCTCTGCATGTCACTCCATCTCATTCCTGATTAACTGGGCTAGGTTCCAGCACAATCATCTCCCCTGTCAACTAAGAAGGAGAAGGTGGGTCTGGCAGAGATAGCCTTTAAAGGGGTTCTCTGGGAAGCAATAAAATAAAATTAATGAAAATACTTAAAGGGGTTGCCCATCTTATTGCTAGGATATGCCCCAAATGACTGTAGATTGGTGTCCCCCCTCTGGGACCCATACCTATTTTTAAAATAAAGCCTGCAAAGAGAAGAAGCCATCCTCCATTAATTTGTATGAGAGTGCTGAAAATAATAGCCAAGCGGTGGGGAGCCCACAGCATAGGTGCGGCCACCCTTCCATTAACTTCTATGGGGCTAATGGAAATAGCCAAGGTTTATCAATTAATTTCCTGGTGACAGATTTCTGTTAACAATTTAAAGTTATGTATATCTGCTTTTCTAGATAAATTAGATTGCTTTATTCTATTATATGTATTTCCCATTTACTTACGAAATAATGTTTATTTCCAGTTTTCACATGACTCGTTTAAAACGCTTGCATTAATTAAAATGGAAAAGATTGCACATTGTTTGTTTCGCATCTTTCTTTTTGCGTCAACATTTTTTACATTCCTTTCTGGTAGAAATATGAATTCTGATTAAATGGCTGAACACAGGTTTTCATTCTAGGCATGTAAACAGCAGATGATGAACAATAAGACACCCTGATACCCCAGGGCATCCTTAGCCTCTGATCAAAGATCACCGGGACAGAGCGTCTGGCGGATTACAGAGTTTTAATTTGCTAAACTCTCTGGATACTCCACGGTCTGCTACATTAGGCAAGAGTCCAAAGGCTGCTATAAAGAAAATGTACAGAGAACAGACTGAATAGCCTTGCTCTTGCAGTAAAGGACAACACCTCCGCAGGTCTCCATATATCAACTTGATCAAGATATTGATAATACCCTCAACAGAATGTAGTTCAGACAGTGCAAAAAAAGAAGAGGTTAATGTCAAGTTCTTACTTTCCCTCCCGCAGGTCATAGCACTATTTCAGGAACTGATATTGGAAAGGAGAAAGGTTATCTTATACCATGAATAATTGATATCTTAATAAACTTGCCATACCAGTGAATCTATACTTTACATGCACTAAGGCAACAATCTAGAATGTGATCCAATCAAATTGTTGCTTCTGCATTTCCTAATTATCATCTCCAAGTAGAATAGACTGTTTTCCCTGTTTAATCTACTATATGTATTTAAAAGCACAACCCCAGACTTGTATTTCATGCAATCTCCATTTTGATAACACAAAACAGAATATTTCTCCCCCTCCCAATGCTTTCTAGCTGAGCTGGCAGATGCTAATACACTGCATTGCTTTCAAGCCTTAAAATCAATTAGTGGTATATTACTCCAGACTTGTTGGGAGACAATTTAAGTAATAAAAATCTTTTTATGTATAGCTAAAAACAAGAGGATGGGATCCAAGTTCCAAGACTCATGGGACTATGAAAATCTGTACTCATTATAAAACAGAGTCCTCTATCGGGACAGTGTGAAAACAAGAGGCTGCGTTACTTGTATGACCCTCAAATCTGCTCTGTTCTAGTGCATGGAAATATAATAAGCGGAAATTATATATATATATATATATATATATATATATATATATATAAAAGATTATTCACAATCCTACAATAAAAGAAAGAGAAAGATTTAGGAATTATCATGTTGTGTGCCATTGTTGTTCTGTTCCATAAAAGCACAAGTGTCACTTAAAAGCCTAAATGGTGAAGTCTTTTCATCGGGTTATAATAACAAAGGACATTAGGACAAAAAAAAAGCAACAGAACTAAGTAAAATGGCAACTGTGACTGATGTCTATTGAGTGCCTTAACCGTTTCTACACAATATAATGAAATAGACAGTTTTTTTACATTCAGTGATGAAATATAAAATGTTTCTTTTTATCATATAACATTCATTTTTGCTTCTCAATGAAATATACATTTTGACCAGTTGTACACAAACCCAGCAGTATCCATAATGCCACACTGTCCTACATGTCAGCTATGATGTTTTTGTTTGATTTTTATGGTAAATATATATATATATATATATATATATATATAAACAACACAAAGATAAAACTGCAGCACTCAATGTTGTAAATCAAGGTGCAATCCTTCCAAAACAGCTGGCCGCGCCATCACTTAACTTAAGTATCCAAAGATAGAAGCAGCAGTCCGTGGTAGTGAAAAAATTGTGACCCTCTTTATTCCCCTTGCGACATTTCAAATGCACAATGTAGTCTTTCTCAAGCATACAAACTGGTGTCAGATGTGGGTTTAAATACCCATGGTGCATAGCAATGTAATTGACGGTAATTAAGTGAAAACATCATATAAATAAAATAAATACACAAGATCGATATCTTCAAAAATAGAATCCATAGTAAAACAATGTGTATCTCAAAGCAGTATTGTACAATATCTTATTAATTAATGTGCAAACATATAGCCATAAAAGTGCTTAAGTGCCTCATTAACAAAAGTGTAAAAACCCTTGTGGATAAAATTATCTTAATTCATAAAACTTACACAGGGGAGGGATGCATGGCGGCATAATGAGCGTTCTCCCAAAGTTACTGACGAGTGGTGGCACAATGAGAATCAGCGTCACCTGACGTCAAACAGATCACATGTTCACATGCGATCTCCCTAACAACCAGGGACGCCAAACCTACCACGAATGCAGGGCAATGCCTACAGTGAAGGAGCGGGCGTATCAGAGCTTCCGGCATCGCATGACAAGTCACGTGTGCCACAACCCAGGCAACCACATAGCGTCCAAGCACGAGACACCCCCCTCACATCGCAGGCTGCCTCAAGTCCCAGGAGCAGGGTAGAACTATAGGGAAAATGTAACATAAAATAAGAGCAAAAACAACAGGATAATGGAACTATTGTCACACATGATAGACTTGTAAACGGTTATGATGTAAAAAAGCCTTAATGTGAACACTGGTCTAAGTCTACTATAAAATAGAAAACGGGGAAAAAGACCCTACATCGGAAAGGGCCATGTGGTCGTACCCTTTCAGGTTGTCATAACCGCTGGCCACTTATGTGGATCAGACTGCTGACCTAAAATGCCAGATGTCAAAACCACAAGGTCAATCCCGGGTCATCCCTGTTTTACCTAAATATATCAGAATACCAGCACAACCCTAAAATTGTAGAAATTCCTGCAACATACAAAAAATATCCATTGTATCCTGATGTGCTCAAACTAGCATCAATAAAGGAGATATGTCGCCAATGCGTCCCGCCGCTGTGATAATATTGAAAAAGAAACCTAAGTAAGAAATAGAAAAAAATATTAAATTAGTAAATAAGTTCAATAAAAGTGTATAGACACCACTTGTACACCTGTGATGTATATCTTGCCCAAAATTCACAAGTGTCTGAATAACCCCCCTGGCCGACCTATTGTGTCTGGCACCAATTCCATCTTTTCTAACATTGCAATTTTTTTAGACCAGGTGCTACACACCTATGCTATTAATACCAGGTCATATGCCAGAGACACTTGTGATTTTTTTGGACAGGATTTCCAAGGTTAAGGTACCACACAATTGTCTGGTGGCATCTTTTGATGTCACCAGTCTTTACACATCAATTGACCATGAGCGGGGCATTTCAGCAGTTCGGAGGTGCCTTGAACATGATCAATTTTCCCCTAAATGTTCTTGGTTTATATTAGACCTGTTGGGGTTAATATTGAGGCAGAATTACTTTAGATTCATGGACTGCTTCTTTCTCCAGGTACGAGGGACCGCCATGGGGTCTAATATGGCGCCCACTTATGCCAACATCTATGTGTCCCAACACTTCATCAATGTCTTGCGGTGGTGGTGATACACAGACGATGTCTTCCTCATCTGGAGAGGCGGTGTTGAGTCTTTGGAACAATTCCACCATTTTTTGAATGATTTGTATCCTGACATTTTATTTACACTAACGTACTCACATGAATGTGTTCAATTTTTAGACACAACTGTATCCATTGTGGGGGATAATCTGGTTACGAACATCTTTACTAAACCTACTGATTGCAATATCCTATTGAGATTTGATAACTGTCATCCGAGGTCTACTATTAAGTCTCTTCCTTACAGCCAACTCTGACGAGTCAAACCTATAGTGCAAAATGAAGATATTTTGTCTAGATGTTATCAACAGATGACCAAAATTTTTTTACAGAGGGGTTACCCATCTTGTTTGGTGCATAACTGTGTTGATAAGGTGAGCAATCCACAAACGGATCTCCTTCATTTCAACTTATTGTGAACAGAGTTATCAAATTGCTCATATTATCAAAAAATATTGGGCCATTCTGAAAAGCAACCTCCCACAATTGGATGAATTTTCTATACCTCCCTTGATGTCCTATAGGCGCCCCCCTAATTTGCGGGATAGACTGGTAAGGGCAGATATGCCCACAAAAAAAAATTATTCAAACATATTTGGTCTAAAACAACTGGCAGTTTTCCTTGCCTGAATTGTGTGAACTGTACACTCATGATTAAAGGGGAAAATTTTATTCATCCATCTACTGGTAAATGGTATGATATCAGACAATATTTAACTTGTCCTCTATGTAGGGGAGACCACATGTGACATGAAAACACGGCTCAACAATCATAGATTTTCCATCAGACCGAAAAGAAAAGATCTAGCTGTCCCTAAACATTTTACAGAACAGGGTCATGGTGAGAGGGATCTTAGATTTAACATTCTAGATTAGGTTCCTATACTCCGTCGAGGTGGTTACCGAGTATTGTCTCTCAAACAGAGGGGACTTAGGTGGATTCACCGCCTTCAAACAATGAGACCTAATGGACTCAACGCGGAATTTCTGGTGGCAAATAATGTGAGAACATATATTTAGACCTTGGTGATTGGTCCTCTTCAGTTATTGGTAGTACGTGATGACAAGTGGTGTCTATACACTTTTATTGAACATATTTATTAATTTCATATTTTTTTATATTTCTTACTTAGGTTTCTTTTTCACTATTATCACAGCGGCGGGACGCATTGGCGACATATCTCCTTTATTGTTGCAACTTTGAGCACATCAGGATACAATGGATATTTTTGGTATGTTGCAGGAATTTCTACAAGTTGAGGATTGCGCTGGTATTCTAATATATTTATGTAAAACAGGGATGAGCCGGGATTGACCTTGTGGTTTGGACATTTGGCATTTTATGTTAGCAGTCCGATCCACATAAGTGGCCAGCGGTTATGACCACCTGAAAGGGTACGGCCGCATGGCCCTTTCCGATGTAGGGTCTTTTTCCCCGTTTTCTACTTTATAGTAGACTTAGACCAGTGTTCACATTAAGGCTATTTCACATCGCAACCATTCATCAAGTCTATCATGTGTGACAATCGTTCCATTATCCTGTTGTTTTCGCTCTTATTTTATTTTACTTTTCCCCTATAGTTCTGCCCTGCTCCTGGGACTTGAGGCGGCCTGCGATGTGTGGGGGGTGTTTCGTGCTTGGACACTATGTGGTTGCCTGGGTTGCGGCACACGTGACTTGTCATGTGATGTCGGAAGCTCTGACATGCCCGCTCCTTCACTGTAGGCATTGCCCTGCATTCGTGGTAGGTTTGGCGTCCCTGGTTGTTCGGGAGATCGCATGTGAACATGTGATCTGTTTGACGTCAGGTAACGCTGATTCTCATTGTGCCGCCCCTCGTCTGTGCAGTAACTGTGTGAGAAAGCTCATTATGCCGCCATGCATCCCTCCGCTGTGTAAGTTTTATGAAGTAAGATAATTTTATCCACAAGGGTTTTTACACTTTTGTTAATGAGGCACTTAAGCACTTTTATGGCTTTATGTTTGCACATTAATTAATAAGATATTGTGCAATACCGCTTTGAGATATTACACATTATTTTACTATGGATACTATTTTTGAAGATATCGATCTTGTGTATTTATTATATTTATATGATGTTTTCACTTAATTACCGTCAATTACATTGCTATGCTCCATGGGTATTTATGAATAAGAACTTCGTTCGAAACGCGTTGACGGTGTGAATCTGCTGTAAATATATGCGCTTCAAGTTGTGATAACCTTCACCATAATAAAGATACAGTTGAATATTTTTTGCTGGACCGCCAGAACTTTTGTTTCTTCAGTCCACGGTTACTTGCCGCACGATCCGTGCATGAGGGATCCCAGAGGGGAAAACATATAGCAGGTGAGCTGGACATTTTTCCTATATATATATTTAAACCCACATCTGACACCAGTTTGTATGCTTGAGAAAGACTGCATTGTGCGGTTGAAACGTTGCAAGGGGAATAAAGAGTTTCACCATTTTTCACTACTACGGAGTGCTGCTTCTGTCTTTGGATTTATATATAGATATAATATATATATATATTTATATATTTATATATATATAATACAAATATTGGGAAAACCACTTAATCACTGAATTCGGGTGTTACTTTCAGTTCTATTGCCACAGGTGTATAAAATCCAGCACCTAGCCATGCAGTCTGCCTTTACAAACATTTGTGAAAGAATGGCTCGTTCTAAAGACCTCACTGAGCTTAGTCTTGGTACTGTAAAAGGATGCCATTGTTGCAACAAGTAATTTTGTGAAACTTCTTCCCTAATAAATATTCCATAATCAACTGTAAGTGGTGTTATTAAAAAGTGGAAATGTTTAGGAATTGCAGAGTGGGGTCACTTAGTGTTGAGAGCTGTAGTGCATAGTTGCCAATTCTCTGCTGACTCAATTGCAGAGTTCCAAAACCTCCTAACATCAGCACAAAAACTGTGCGCCAGGAAATTAATGTAATAGGTTTCCACGAAGAAGCAGCTGCATGCAATCCTTACATCACCAAAGACAATGGCAACCATTAGATGGAGTGTGTAAAGCATGCCACCACTGGACTATGAAACAGTGGAAACATGTTCTGGGAGTGTAGAATCATATTTCAATAATTGACAGTCTGATGGATAAGTCTGGTTTGGCGAATGCCAAGAGAACATTACCTGCCTGACTGCATTGTGTTAACTGTAAAGTAAGTTTGGTGATGAAAAAATAATGTTATGGGTTTGTTTTTCAAGGTTTTGCTTAGTTCCAGTGAAGAAAAATCCTAATGTATTAGCATACCAAGAAATTTTGGACAACTGTATACTTCCATCTTTGTGGGAACAGTTTGGGGAAGGCTCTTTTCTGTTCCAACATAACTGTGCCCCAGTGGATAAAGCTACCAGTCCTTATCATCCAACATCAGTGTGTAAGCCCACAAATGATCTTCTAGATGAATTGGCACATACACTCAAAATCTTGCAGAAAGTCTTTCCAGAACAGTAAAAGAGTGAAAGCTGTTTTGGCTTCAAAGGAGACTAATTCCATATTAATGACTATGTCATTAGAATGGGATTTCATAAATGGTCTTGTAGGTGAAATGAGTAGGTGCTCCAAGTGTTCCAATACTTTTATTTATATACTGTATTTTCTGTCTGCTTACTTTCTGTAAAGTTTTTTTTATTTTACCCTCCTCTGATGTTACATCTTTCTGTTACTAGAAAATAACATGTACATATAAAGAAGGGATTGAAAATGCTCTCTAAGGCTACTTTCACGTCTGTTGCCAGGTTTTCTGGTTGGCTGCTCTGGAATGCTGGGAATCGGAGGGACAAAAACTGCCTTGTGCATGCTCGCCAGATTGTGGGCGGATCTCTGTCACACCCCATTACAGTCAATATGGTCTGATGGGCAGTCAGCATTATTCAGCAATGTCGAAATCCGGCAGGCTGTTCTATGTTAGAACAGCTTGAAGGAGAGGCAGTCACAGGTGTGAAACTAGCCTAAGTCTACCTGTCCTTAGATTTTTACTACTACTGAACAAGGTAGTACACATCTTAGAAGGAGTATCAGATTCACCCCTCAGGAACCTCTAGGCACACATTGTCTGGTAGTCATAGGCTCCACTCATCAAGTAGGCTTAACTTATGCATTACTTTAAATGCTTGAAAAAAAAAAAATGCTAAACATTGCACATCATCTAGCACACTCTGAAGCCTTTTCCTTATCCCTCCATGTATATCTTTTCTCTCACACAGGACAGGGAATAACCAATAATATATGACATGATTTACACATGAATGCTCACAATTCAATCTATACACATTTAAGTCTTAACTTCTTTGGGTGCTCTTCCCTTATTACCACCTATAGGCCTAGGCCTAAGGTGCCTATAGATAAGTTGAGGTCACAAAGGCCTTGCATATATTGGGCCTTTCTCACAAATGAGAAAAATACAAATAAGTCAAGGAAAAATAAGGCATGCCATCCTTCTTTCCCAAAAGATATGGAAAGAATGATAACATGAATGAGGCCCTTATGTCTTAGCATAGGAAATTATCAAGTTCAGTTTTTGGCTACTGAGCCTCCATTTTGTACAATTCTAGTAATATATTTATATGGGTATCAGGACCATATCTAATAGGGTTAAAGGGCACTGGCAGACATGCCATTTAGTTCAACTTTCATACACCATATTTTTAGTAACCGAATAAAGAGAAAAATAAAAATATATTGCTCCCTAAAAGAGTGTTCTGTGTTTCTCTTTTCCTCAATTATTAGTTCTGACACATATGTTGTATAAAAGGGAATCTATCAACATGCCCTTTTAGAGAGGGAAGCTGCTAATGTAATGTGAAACTAGAGGTCACAATTATGCCCTCTAAAAGGGTGCTCACTTAAAGTGCATTGAAGGCTGCATAAAATGTTGCCACATGTTCACCACCCTGTAAATCTTTTTTGTCATTCTGCATAGCCAAGAGAAGGACTGCATAATGTACTACCTTGCAGACTTATTGCTTATAGGCTAGAAAAATATTGGGGTAGGGGTATTACAGAGTAGGCAATGATTTAGTGGGCACACCAGTTTAATACTTTAAGAAACTGCAGCCAGCTTTAGATAGCTGTATGAGGTATGTACACTATATATATACATTGTGAAGGGCTTTTGTTCAGTTGGATAATTAAAGCTATTCACTGGAGTTACTTACTTCTTGCCAAATGTTAGACAGCCATCCGACAAGGCTTGTTATCTGGGCATTAAAGCTTATTTGTCACAGCGAAAAAAGAACATGTGTGAGAGATCTGGGAACTGTTTCTGTTTCCTTGTGATTTGCCTTAGTCTATTCAAGAAGAGAGCGAGCTGTCCTGATAGCACAAGAGATCCTCTTAGCAGCTATTTACTGCACCTAGCAGGCAGCAGCAGTGTATCGAACAATGGGCGAGGTGACATAATAGAGTGTACATAATATAATGACACAATGCTCACTCAAAATGGTCAATAGCAGTGCAGGAACATAAAACCTTATACTTTTCCTGGTCAGAGCTGAAAAAAAGCTTTTTTTTCATCCTGTGCCTCCTTATACATTGCTAGCAACCTAGTGTGTTAAAATGACTAGGGATGACCTGTCTGTTTTAAGGACTACTTTCATTCCCCATGTAATAACAAATATAGTACATCTACATTGTACATCTATAGTACAACTCTATATTGTGCCATTTCTCTATTAATCCTGCAAGAAGATTATGAATAGGGTTGAGCGAACCGCAAAGTTCGGGTTCATACCGAGCTTTGCGAGTTTTGGTACCCGGACCCGAACTTCTTAACTGAAGTTCAGGTTTGTTGTTTGAGTGATTTTATTATTTTCCATTATAACATGTTTATAACGGAAAATAATAGCATTCTTAAGACAGAATGCTAAATAAAATGGCCATTGAGGGGTCAAAAATAATTTAAAAAAAAACTCACCTCATCAACTTGATCGTGCAGCGGGTATCCTCTTCCTTCTTCTTTCTGCAGGACCTGCAAAAGGACCTGCGTGCTGAGAGCGGTGACGTCATTGCAGGTCATTTTGCAGGTCCTGCAAAAAGAATAAAGAAGAGGATACCGGCTGCACGATCAAGTGGATGAGGTACGTTTTTTTTATTTTTAACCCCTCAATGGCCATTTTATTTAGCATTCCATCTTAAGAATACTATTAATTTCCTTTATGACCATGTTATAACGAAAAATAATAAAGTGAAGTTCGGGTCCCAATTGACTTTAATTTTGGGTCCCGAACTTGAACTTTGACCTGAAGTTCGGTCGAACCCAGCAAACCCGAACTTCCACGGGTTCGCTCATCCCTAGTTATAGTTGCTGTTTTGTCCCTGTACAGTCTGAAACTCTCACACTATCCAATCAATGCTGCCAGTGTCAGCCTATGCAGGGACATCCCCCCAATTGGTTACTTTCAGTTAGATCTTTTGCACACTAAGGGAATGCCCTCTGGGCATGGAACTCTTATTATGCATAATGTTTAAAGCGCTTTTCTGTACAGCAATTTAGAAATAAATTACAATATTTTCTTCTGGTGAGCTATATGTCTGCCATTGGTTTGTTAGCACTGCTCCTGATGATATACTCCCTTTAAGCCAAATATTGTCTTTCTCTTGCATTGTAGAGCAGACTCTAATGTAACTTTGCAACAGTAAAAAAAACTGAATCAAGCAAATCTCCAGTTGATTAACAACTAAAAGTTGGCATCTAATTTTCTATAAGCAATAACCTGAAAATTTTCAGTTTGCTATTGCTCCTTTATCACATGCATATTATCAGCAGTAACCATAATAAAAGTTGCCACACCCCATTATCTGCACATAAAATGTGTCCTCGAAATCCTCGAATAAACTTTACAGCTTTAGTACAATGTGCTTGCATCTTTCTCAAGTTTCAAGATGAAGAGAAATAATCTGGGGCATATGCTTCAGAGCACCACTTGCAGATCATCTGTCTATCCTGGGGACTAGTAACCATTGACATGCTCTGCTAAGTTGTGTGCACTGTATATTTATATATACATTTTACTATAAAGATGTCATTCTGGTGAGCTGTACTGAGATCATTAGCTGAAGGAATGCCTTGTACTGTTCTTCCAAGCAGATGCTGTGATGAGTGAAAAGGGGTTGTCTCATCAGATTAAATTGGCTCCACACATATAGCTATATTCTAACATAACAAGACAGCCAAATACAACAGCAAACAACCTGAGCAGAACAAAAAGGACAGATGTAAAGCCTGGAAACAAGGGTGTCTAAAATGGTAAAGAGGCTGTAGAAAGGATGCGCTGGAATACAATAATATCCAGTGATATTTAAAAATACATCAAGTCTTGGAGGGAAAAAAACAAGTAAAAATCAGTGAGTAAAATAAATAGCACCTATTAGGTTCAGTAGGAGACACCAACAGACACAACCAATTTTATAATGAGCACTGGCTGTGTTTGTTGCAGATCAGACCACACCAACACAGTTTTGGCTGTTCCTGGTACTGCAGCTTAGGGCAGCTCAGTCCAATTCAATATACTACAAAGCCATGGCTAAGCTGCATGGCTACAATACACTACAAATGCTTGGGGTGGGGGTGCCTGAAGTCAGACCACACCAATCAAAGATTGATAGCCTTTTCTAAAGATAGGCAATGAATATTATTAGAACTTTGGAAACCTCTTTAATAAATGGCAAGACAAGACTGCATCTCTGCTGCAACCAGACTTGCAAAAGGAGCCCCGAAACACATTGTCTGCCTTAAGTTTTAGTCTTAATAAAGAAATCTATTCAACTACGCAATTGCCGTGTCAGTGTGCCAACAAATGTCTATTCTGGGTCAGACGTCTATGGTCTAACCATCCAGTGTTCTTTCCTATGAATTCTTGCTCATCCCGCCATTTGTCATTTATGTGAGAGGGACTTTGAAGACACTGGCAGCACCAACAACCGAAAACATGCACAACAAAAGCAGGTGAGAACCTTTTATTCTGTTAGGGCCTAAAAAAGTGAGTGATACCCAGGGCAAAAAATAAATTAATCCTTTCATTACACTGACCATAAGGCCAGATGGCATTATCCCTTTCAATACCCTGGGCAATGAAGAACGACTACCAGCAATTCATCTGAATGTGCTTCTCTTGATTTAAAAAGACCTACCAAAAGGCCTGCACTGAGTGTGATGATATCACTGCGTGCTCCCAGTGTGAACACGTGGTGACATCATAACTGATGATGTCACTACGTTATCATGCTGGGAACGTATGGTGATGTCATCATGCCCAGCGCAGGTCCTTTGGCAGGTCTTTTTCAATCAAGGGAGGAGCGGACTGCCTCTGCGCGAGCAAATGGATGAGATTATTATTATTTTTTTCGTTCTTTCTAAGGCAACTTCATCCGTTATGTTAGGAAAAAAGAATTCTCTACCACAAAACACAAGGAAATTCAGCTTCTTTTAGAATAAAATTCACCGAATTCGACTTCTGATGCTTCACTTTGCTTAATACTAGTTAATAACATACATCAAGGTTGGTTTAGTAGGAGATTGATACATTTTCACCATTACTGGTGAATTGCTGGTAGTCGTTCTTCACTGACAACACATTCAGCTATCACAAAAAAATAAAAAAATCACTCCTGAAGTTAGTAGTTTTAAAGGTGTCTTCAAAGTGTTGAGGTAACAACATGACCCAGAAAAACTTTCCCTACTTGTCTCTTGTTTCCACTCAGGTTCCTGACTGCAGAAAGGCAGGTGAATATGGATAGCGTTGGAAGCCATTAAGCTGCATTCTGTTGATCACAACCACGGCAGGAAAACAGAATTCTCTTCAGTCCTGCCAGCTTATTAAGATTAGCCATGGTGAAGCAAATCAATAATAATGTGTTTTTGGTACTGCTGCATCAGAAGTACAGCTTGCAGCCCCTGTACACTCATGCAAAAGCTATTGTACATATAACTATTCATAAAATATTCATCAGGCTGTATATAATGTGTAAAACTATAACATTTACTTGCTTAAGGAGCTCACTACCCTGTATTGTTACCATAATATCACGTTATCTCACGTGTCTAGCCTACTTACATTCTTATAGTTGTCTGTGCCAGATACGCTATATACTACACCTGGGATTTCTTGGCAATCAGTAGATTTACATGTGGCAATGAACACATACATTAATTTCAGCCGTTCTTTAAAATGACATTCTAAAGGGGGTGAACAAGCTTATACTCAAAGAATATAGGGGCACATTTACTAAATAAACCCCTAAACTGGTGGTGGATCCGCTGGAGTTATGTAGAGGCGCAAGCCTCTTCATAACTTCGGCAGATTCTCTGTCAGTTCAAAATGTAAAACAGCTTCCTAGCTGTCTTACATTTAGAACTTTTTCTACACCTGAAACAGGCGTAGAAAATGTTAAATAAGACGGCCCTGCCCGTCCCCTTCCCCGCCCACAATTTTAGACCTGGTGTGAGGGTGGAAAAATCACAGATTGCCGCGCCCAATCTGCGTCTGAAATACGCCTGATATAGGCATATGTCAGCATCATAAATAACCCCCATAGTGGCTATCAGCAAGGGAATTTTTTCACCTATTAAACACAGTCTTTCCCATAGAGTTTATATCTGTAGTAGAGAAGTTTTTGAAATTTTTTCAATATCCAATTAGTCAAAATTTGATTCAGGTCCCAACTGGCCCTACCTGAATCAAAAGTGTCCCAATTAGCCTGAAAACTGATATGACACTTTGACACTTTGATGTCTCCTATGACTTTTTTTCTTTTTTATTTCTCTCTTTATCTTTTTTTACCGCAAATATTTGCTCTTTACCCCCACCCCCACTCCCACCATTAAGCTCTTTCATGCAATGACAGCAAATGCAAATAATACCACTGATATATGTAGCTATGGATAGTGTTGAGCGAACCCGAACTGTAAAATTCAGGTTCGTACCGGACTTTAGGGTTTTTGTTACCCGGACCCAAACCCGAACATTTCCTTAAAAGTTCGGGTTCGAGTTTGTTGTTCGGCCGTTTAATAAAGCATGTTGAAAGGCTGCAGGGCAGCCAATCAACAAGCGTTTAAGCTGTGTGCCCTTAGAAGCCATCACAGCCATGCCTACTAATGGCATGGATGTGATTGGCCAGTGCAGCATGTGACCCAGCCTCTATATAAGCTGGAGTCACGTAGAGCCGCATGTCACTTCAGCTCTTACTAGTGTAGGGATAGGATGCTGCTGCTGTGAGGAAGAGATAAGGAAAGAATCTGATAAAAGAGCTTGGTGTTAAGTCTGCGATCTACAGCGATTTTTTGTGTGGGTGCAATGCAATATTTTTGTACCCTACCCTGAGCCCAGTGACACAGAAAAAAACGTTTTAATCCGTCTGTTAGTTAGGTGGATGTCAGCGGCCATTTTGTGCAAGTGACAATATTGCCATGGACAATAATTTGCAAGGGACAATAATTTTATCCTGTAGTTCAGTGGGCGACATATATCCATTTTTTAAGTGCACCTGCACTGCATATGTGCCAGGGGAAGGGAAAATAATATAGGTAATCCGTCTGTAAGTTCAGGGATCCAGGGGGTGACATATTCACATTTTTTTCTGTAAAGTACCCCTGTGCTGCTTATGTGACAGTGTAATCAATTCAGTAAATCAATCTGTTCTGGGGGGACAAATTATTTTTTATTTTTTTCTAAAAAGTACGTTTAGGGCCTGCTGTATTTCGGAGAGTGTAATATAACCAGTAAATACAACTGTGACATTGTGGGTGAAAAAAAAAACATATATTTTTTTTTGCCATAAAGTACATTTGCGGCCTGCACTGTATTTCTGAGAGTGAAATATAACCAGTAAATACAACTGTGACATTGTTGGTGAGAAAAATTACTTATTTTTTGTCATAAAGTACATTAGCAGCCTGCACTGCATTATTGAGAATGAAATGTAATCAGTAAATCCAGCTCTTAGATTGTGGGTGTATTTTTCCACGGTTATCAGACCAGTCATTCACAAGTGGCTTGGAGGTTGTGTTCCTGCTGCACTGCATACCTGACAGGGAAAAATATTCTGTAAATTTGGCTGAGTTTACATTGTTGGGTGCTGTAGTTATATGCTGTAAAATCTCCATGATGTATCCATGATAAATCTGCAGTGTGGTGGCCCCGTGTGGCTTCTACACACTTTTAAAATAATCCTTCAGCGGGGCGAATAGATGCTGGATGACGGGGATGCTCCATGACCCCTTTTTTCTTTCAGGGGGCACTGCATACCTGACTGGGAAATATATTCTGTAAATTTGGCGGCGTTTACATTGTTGGGTGATCTGTACCCATTTTTTCTTTCACATTACCCCTTTTCTGCATACCTGACAGGGAAATAGATTCTTTAAATTCGGCATTGTTTAGATTGTTGGGTGATCTGTACCCCTTTTTTCTTTCACACTACCCCTGCACTGCATACCTGACTGGAAAATATATTCTGCAAATTCGGCTGAGTTTACATTGTTGGGTTCTGTAGTTATATGCTGTAAAATCTCCATGATGTATCCATGATAAATCTGCAGTGTGGTGGCCCCGTGTGGCTTCTACACACTTTTAAAATAATCCTTCAGCGGGGCGAATAGATGCTGGATGACGGGGATGTTCCATGACCCCTTTTTTCTTTCAGGGGGCACTGCATACCTGACTGGGAAATATATTCTGTAAATTTGGCGGCGTTTACATTGTTGGGTGATCTGTACCCATTTTTTCTTTCACACTACCCCTTTTCTGCATACCTGACAGGGAAATAGATTCTTTAAATTCGGCATCGTTTAGATTGTTGGGTGATCTGAACCCCTTTTTTCTTTCACACTACCCCTGCACTGGATACCTGACTGGGAAATATATTCTGCACGCTGGTACACGTGCTGCTGATGGCATTCTCGACTGTCACCGGGGCCCTTAGTGGAAGCACAAGGCGAAGGCAGAGGAGGAGAAAGAAGTCGCCAATGCAGCTGGGGCACCGGCAGCACCTCAGAGGGCAGGGTTAGCATGGCCGAAATGTGGAAAAGTTTTGTCAGCACGCCACAAGAACCAACACCAGCTGATATGGAATATCTTAGCAGTAGACAGCATTTCAGCAACATGGTGGAACAGTATGTGTGCACACGCCTACACGTACTGATTGATGGGTCTGCCCCATTCAACTTTCTGGATCTACAAATTGGGCACATGGCACGAGCTTGTCCTTTACGCCTTGGAGGTGATGGCCTGCCCTGCAGCCAGTGTATTGTCTTAACGTGTGTTTAGCATGGCAGGGGGCGTTATCACACACAAGCGCAGCCACCTGTCCACAGCCAATGTGGACAAGCTCACGTTCATTAAAATTAACCAGGCATGGATCCCACAGGACTTGTCCGTACCTTGTGCAGAATTGAAAAGTATACCAGCCTTACCCAGCCTCTGTTATACTCCAGCACACTTTCTCTTTGTTTTCTTTTCTAAATTTCCCAATGTTTTGGGGTTTACCCAATTTTTTTTAAAGTTAAAAACAAAAAACAGTGTTGTTGGCGACTACCTACTCTACCACCCTTCCACCTACACCGCCACTTCCACCGCCTTCTCAACCTCCTACTCCATATGGACCTCCTCCTCCTAGTTCAAGATAAATTTTTATGTATTTTATGTTATTTTAAGTCATTTCCCTATCAACATTTGTTTGCAGGGCATTTGTCCAGCTCTTACCCACATTTTGCTTCCTTTTGCAGCCCTCTAGCCATTTCTATTACTTTTTCAGAGCCACTTTAGTGCCCCAAAGTTCGGGTCCCCGTTGACTTCAATGGGGTTCGGGGTCAAGTTCGGGATCCAAACTCGAACTTTGCGATGAAGTTCGGCCGAACTCGGCGAACCCGAACTTCCTAGTGTTCGCTCAACTCTATCTATGGATAAACATATGCTTGACACTTTTAACAAACAGCCTGTTTATAAACATACTGCACCATCACATTTTTTATGTTTTAAAAATTAAACATTTTTACAAATATTGTTCCTTATAAGGGGCAGATGGTGTTTAAATGCATATGGTGTTATCAGAAAAAGTGTCTCGTTCTCAATAAGCATTCCAAAAATTATGCCTTAATGGAGGCAGATGCCTATACAATTCTTGTGGCTTGCTATGAACAAGGCTTGAAAATTCTCCCTTATTTTGGGGAGCAGCAGCAGTACAGTGTATACGTAGAAAGGAAAATGTTATGTGGCAGCAATAGTAGTGACAGCAGTAGCAGCACTGCATGGAACAGAGAAGGCAGTAGATGTGCATGCGGCTATGTAGGGGTAACAGTAGTAGTGGTGGGCTGGTTAGGGCTAATAGTAGTGTCAGTAGAAACAGTAGCAGTTGCAGAGGTGGTGGCAGCATCCATACAGTACGGAACATGAACATAGGCAGGCATACAGTGGCATTGGTGTGGTGGGGGCATCTAAAAATTACCAACGTCAGCAAAGGCAGTTCTGGTCATCGACCTCAACTTGGAGTGTGCGAAAACCCTCATGAATCCATACCTCGTTCATTCATTTTCGAAAAAGTGATCGTTTGTACACTGGCTGAGGATACGTTTGTCTGTATGGATGTGACAATGCCACCTGCCACACTGAAAACCCTCTCTGTGATGACATTGGACTCTGGACAAGATATTAAAGTGAGTTCCAACTGGAACAGCTCCCGCTACTGTTCCAATCTGCCTGCCCAAAATTTTATAGCAGCTTCTGCATTACCAGCAACTTGGCCAAATGGGAGTTCAACTTGTTGCTGGTCGTAGTTTTCTCATGTCCGCATATTCTGATATGGATGTCTCACAATGGAGCAGAAGACAAAGATGAGGGGGAGTGTGAGCAGGAGAAGAAGCAACTGATAATAATGAGAATGCCACGTGTTCTGAAACACAGACATGTTCTGAAACACAATGCTGGCCAGTTCTATTTGATCACAGTTTTGTAGCATCTTCTTAGGAAAAAAGAAGGATTACCACTTGGAAAAAGCAGTGAAGACAGATGGTGCAAGGCATGGGAGCAGGAGGAATGCCTTGACCTCTGGCTCTGGTCTTTCCTTTTCCACCATCCCATTTATCATAGGGCTTATAAATGTTAGATGAAACGGATGAAAAATTAGAATTTTTTTTTCTGTAATTTGCAGACGCAATTAAAAGTCCCTCCTACTCTACAAACACACTGCACACTAGTATTGACAATTTACAATGGTAATACAACAAAATGAAATGAAACTGCTCTATTAATATTATTTTTATAGTATAACGTGTTAACTAAAACTACAAGGTATCTTACAATGCGTGGAATGAAACTGGTATATTAATGTAGTTATTTAAGTACAACACATTAAAACTAAATGATATCTTGACAATGTGTGGAATGAACCTGCTATATTAATGCAGTTAATGCAGTAAAAAGCATTAACTACAACTTCAGGGTATCTTGATGCAATACAATGCATGGAATGAAACTGCAATATTATTGTAGTTTTTATAGTACAGTGCGTTCACTGAAACTGCACAGTATCTTGAGACAATACTATGCCTGGTTACGAGACTACAGATTGTGTCCCTCTGGATTATTTATCTTAATTTATTTAACTAAATCTCTTAATGAAATATAAAACTAGCAATAAACTGTGTACATAAATCATTAAATATTTGTTATCACAAAAAATATTGGCAGGTGTTCAGAAATTTAGCGAAATAATTTAACATAAATAATCCAGGAGGATATGATCTTTACTTCCTCTGAAACTGCTAAAACGCAGGGTAACTTGACAAAGAACAATTCTTGGAAACTAATATATTAATGCAGTTATTACAGTACAATGTGGGTCATTTTTAAGATCGGTGTTTTAGACGTCAGACTTAATACCCCTTGCACTGGTGGTGGATACGCCTAAGTTATGTAGAGGCGCTGACCTCTATATAACTTAGGGGTATCCACTGTCTGCCTAAATCTATACCAGTTCCCTTGCTGGTGCATATTTAGACCATTTTCCATGCCAAAAACAGGAGAAGAATATAATAAATGAGACGGGTCTGCCAGCCCCCTTCCCCACCCACACACCACCTTTTTTAGACCTGGAATGAGCGACGAAAAAACGCAGATTGCGGCTCAACTAACCTTTGCACCACAAGATAGACGCCAAAAAGTGGCGTATATCTGTTAGTAAAATGACCCCCAATGTGTTTACTAAAGCTGCACAGTATCTTGACACAATACAATGCGTGGAATGAAACTGCAATATTAATGCTGTTATTTCAGCTCTGAGTGTTAACAAAAACTGTATTGTATATGGATGAAATACAATGTGTTTGCAACAGAATATATGTGTTTGATGCTGGTGCGCAAGGTACTGGCAATAAGCCTATAAAACGCTTATGAACTGTGTGAAGACGGACATTTGATCCTCCATCTTCATCTTTCCTGTCATTTTCCCTGCCAAATCTTAATGTAAAATAGCATGGGTTCTATTTTGCACAATTCATCCAAAACAAATCGTCAAAACTTAGGATTCCCTTGGCAGAAGAATCTGAATTCGTAATTAATCTGATTTTTATTGCCTTATCACTTTTTTCCGATCCTCAGAAAAATCAAGTTAATGTATATGCAATGAAGCATCAAGTGCCCAGGTGGGCATTTTCTTCCTTTCAAAGAGCCTAAGTCTGTCTCTGCAATCAATCCCAGCTCCTCACCCTTGCACTTCAATGTCCTTGCACTTTCTCAGTGATATCACAGGTCTTCTTCATCCAAATTTAGGATAGGCACAGATTATAACTCAGCCTGGCCTACTCATCACAATATGTACTATAGGCTTCAGCTCCACAGCATTTATTGTGCATGAACTGCTGATCTGTGCAGTACAGGATCATTGAAAGAGGAGGACAGCCATCAGAAAGAGCAAGACTGGAGCCCTAAGTGCATACTGTAAAGCTGATGCTCCTGCTATGCATTGTGTGTATGTGCAGACGTAGACTGAGTGGTAATCTGCATCTGCACAAGATTTGGATGCAGGAGATCTCTAACATTGCTGAAAGAGAGGATAGACATGAGAACATAAGGGATGGGGGAGCTGAGATAGATTGGAAAAGAGGGCTTGAGCTCATTGAAAGAACAACAACTTCCATCTGGGCACTTAGAGCTTCATTTGCATCTACTGTACATCAAAGTGCTTTTTCTG
Organism: Bufotes viridis; assembly: GCA_033119425.1. NCBI lineage: Eukaryota > Metazoa > Chordata > Amphibia > Anura > Bufonidae > Bufotes > Bufotes viridis. The sequence goes on along the minus strand of CM065591.1, from coordinate 264,915,743 downwards.
GGGATTGGAAAAGGTGATAAAGCAATAAAAGGTATGGTTTTAGCATATGCAAGGGCACTACAGAACATTGTCATTAGTTACAGACGTAAAATCTAGGTGGCAGACGCCCTTTAAAGTGTTTGCAAGTACTCTGGTATAAAACTACCCCAAAACACCCTATAATCCATTAAAAAAGCTTAAGAAGCACTCATGATACTCCCCTATGTAAAGGATTAAATGTAGCAGAAATCTTTACAGTTGGACTTGCTAGATAAATACGATAAATACAAAGGAAAAGACTCATCAAGTAATCTGAAGGGTTAATGGAGAAATCCGGTGTGTAGGCAAGTGGAGAACAGCAGATTCAGTCAACAGACAGCAAGCGTCCTATTTCACAAGATGCCATGGATGCTTGCAGAACAGCTAGGTTGTGTTAATTACTGGAATTGGCAGGAAGGTATTGCTGTTCTTGTATGTTTTACATAACAATTAACAATACATTTTGGCGCTCAGATACACCTCTCCCCACATGAATCAGGTGAATGGGGGCAAATTTTGATACGGGCCACCTTTATATATGTGTAATACTTGTCACAGAAAAGCTATTTAAAAAATAATCTTCAAAAATAACATTTGGGAGAAAAGCTGAGCTCACCATATGGCGTTAGAATAATTTCCATAATGTGCCAAAACAATCTTTTGGGGGCTGAGAAGGAAAAAAAATAACAGCCCACACACTTGAATAAAGTCACTGACTAATCCCTGGAGATTTTCACATTGAAGCTCTCATGACTAAGTGGATCCTCCTGCTTCTTGTTAGCACAGAGATGGACAGCTTCACTTACATGCTGCTATTAACAGTAATGTAATTATTGCCTTATCCTATTATATCCACTCCACATAATGTCTTGTAACAGGTTTAAGTAGATGAATTGCAACACCCGCTTAAGTGATCATGGGTTTACAATGATATATTGTATCTTACCGCCATATACTGTATTAAAGTTGAGATGTACATTCGATGTAGAAGTGAATGAGTAAACTAATACAAAACAGATTTTCTGCTTTTAGCATGAAGACTATAAAAAACTAAACATAGTAGAGCAGCACCCACTAATAACTCAACCCATGAATTTAAGTGCTTACGTGTCCTTCTGTTAAAGGACATTATGTAAAATACAAGATTTCCGCTGATCTGTGGAAGAAAGATGTCTTCCTAAATACCGCCGCTGTCCTCCGCAGCACTCTCACAGCCTGCAAGCTCTTTTTAATATAATAACAGATAAAACAGATTTTGCCTTTTTAATAAAGACATCTGCACTCAAAGTCTTGATGTCTACGTTTAAATTCACTATATTCTTACATCGGTGATTTCTCAGTGGTATACATAGGACGTATTCCTTGCACTGTAGCATTGGGGCCTGCAGTGAATGGTGTACGAGTAGGAGCAGCTTGGCTAAATAGTGGCATAGCACATTGGTACCGTTAACAATCTGTTATGCCAGGATTAGCTGAGTGGAGTGGGGGCAGGCCAGAGCAGCCACTGTATGTGTGCTCCTGCCCATAAACTGTTTACTTAGGGCCCCATTGCTAGAATGCAAGGAATCTGTACTCGGTACACAGCTGAGAAGTTGGCGATGTGTAAATATAGTGAATTTTAAGCACTATAGAACTCAGGACTGGATCACAATTTCTTTAGTAAAAAGGCAAAATCTGTTAATAAAATATATTATAAAAATGATTTTTAGGGCATTTTGGACATTTAAAAAAAATGTTAAATAAAAGTTTAGTTGCTCTATAAGATATTAAAATGTTTCCAACCTTTCAGGGAAGACTAAGCATTAACTGATATGGGTTCCATTATAGAGCCTGTATTGGTTATCCCTCATGGTAACCAGACTCTGGAAAATCTTATTTAGTCTCCCAATGATTCGTCCCTAGAGATGAGTGAAATGATTATGAAATTTGTATATTCAATCCAAATTTTTCTAAGATTGTGATCCTAAGTAACATTTGGTGTGATTTGATTCTAGCAAATCATTCAGGAGAGCAAGAGAGAGAGAGAGATAAAGACAAGAGAGAAATTTTCCAGGCAGTCAGTGAACCTCCAATTGGGAAGAATTTATTCTGATCCAAACCCAATCATACAGGTGATTTGGCCAAATTGGGCAAGAATCGCCTTTAAAAATTCACTTTATTAATTTCCCATCCCATATTACTGTATAACTGGAAACAACACCTTGTACAAAAAATACTTTTACACTGTGCACAATGCTCATGACATACTCATGTCATGATATGTAGCCCATATTAGCTTCCATAATTCATTTCATATTCGCAGATATCAGCTATACTGTATATTGTCTAAATGGGCAGAGATATTCAATGAATATTCAGACTGACTTAAGATGTTCCTAATGCCCTGCTGAGCACAGTTTCATGCATCAACTGTTTCTGAGCTCATTTAATGTATTGCAATTGCACAATGATAGCTTCTGTTTCAAATTTAGTTGGAAATTTTGAGACAATGATCTAGCTGACAGCAAGCTGAAACATTTCCCTTGGAAACAATCTCCACTGACACATGGCATCTGATAGAAGGTGATAACATATTGCCAAATAGTGGCTGGCCTTTTCTGATATTGCAATTTTGAGGTTTTTTGATCAGCAATGATTATTTTATATGTCTGATGTTCTTTACAAAGTTCTTAACAATGTTATTTGATGGGTAAAGAACAGCATATTCCATCTAGACACTTACTCATGACCTACTACTAATTGCCTCGGCTAGAATGTGTTCTAAGAGGGGAGAGGGGAGAAGACGAATCTCTGTACAGCATTCAAAGTTTTGACCAAAGCAACTTTGGATCTATGACCTGTAGCTCGCTTCGCTCAACCCTAATGGCTACCTTTAGGGATGTGAGTCTTGCAACTTTTTTTTACCCTGAATCATACTTCAACAGGAAAAGTCACAAACAAAGTGTGACCATCAATCCCACTAGCATTAAAAAGTCATTGTAATTTCACACAATTTAATTTTATAAAGAATAATGGAACTAGCAAATTTGTAATTAATTTCATTTTTTTTAAAATCTGCCTACCTCCGCCTAAAAAAAAGGTGTAAAGTCATGGACAAGAGGGGTCTTCCACCTAATTTGCAGTCCACTGCCTGTTGTCAGGCTTGGCAACAGACTCAGAAGAAGGATGAGAGCAAGTGGGGCATGTCAGAGCTAGCTGAGATTGTGAGCCTGATAAAACAACTGCTTCTACATGGCTTCTGAACATCACAGGAGCATCCTGTATTTTTATAAGTGTGATTAATCTGTTCTGTGAGCTCCAGAGCTAAAAACAAACATAATGAGAAGTAAGGGAAAGGATGACACATCAGTACAGTGCTGGCATATGGGACATAACCACTGTTTCTTAATGAAATGCATCTAGCTGTGCTTCTGAAACAGGGAATAATATGGTTGAAAAAACATTAGGGACGCTCAAAAAGACCTGCTCCTTCAAAGTTATAATTGTACAAAAAAGCCCAGCCATTATGCAAAATATATTTGAAAACTCAGGTACGCTTTAAGCTATCATGAGTGACATACAGTAAGTCTTAATAAAGATACAACCAAATAAAAATTTCATACAATGCAAGCTACAACTTTGACATGGCATACAACATCACAATTTACAGGGACCAAGCAAATCTAACAAGTGAGTCTAAAGTTTGACACTCATATGCTCTAATGGGTCTCTGCTATACCTCCACGTGCCTCCTTTTTTGTTGTATGTTCAATTGGATGCCATATTATGGAGCTATTCTCCAAGCAGTGCATCTAGAGGAGAGCATTTTCACAATTTATCAGCTTAGGACTTGTTGCAGAACAGATCCCAGCCTAAAGTGATTACCTGTGAGACACAACTGATAACGAGAGGGGTTGGTAAATGCTGGTCAGTGTGAGGATTGATGTAATTCCTGGCTGATGAAAGGAATATTACAGGAGAAAACCTCTGAATAACATCTTAAGCTGGGCAAGATTTTGATGGTCACATCTTGCAAATATAAAACTTTCAGTCTGGCCTTGTAGAAAGAAGTAGAGAAAAAAGAGAGATGGCAGCAGATGTTGGATCCGAATTACAGGTGCCACAAGGTGGTGTGTAATTGCTGCAATTAACACCCATATATCACTGTTCAGCTGTGATCATATAACGTTCACATGGGTGGTTCAGCAAAGCATGCAAGATGTCACCCACACAGCAAGCATCTCCATTATACAGGTATGGTCCCCAAATATATAACTCACTGCCTGCTGTTCATGGAAAGGCCCAGATGTTCCTCATCAAGTGTCATATTCATCCAATTAATATGAAATATGCAAACAGTACAGCCATATAGACAGGCTGTATGTTGTTTCTTTTAGCCTCCTCATGAGTAATTCCAGGAAGATATGAAGAGGATTTTTGTTTTATGGTCTCATCTTGTTTTTTTTTTTTTATGTGAAAATGCAAGACATCTACTACAACTGTCATACTGACATTTGTCAGCTATTTGGCATTTTCTTACGGAGATTTTACTTATTTATAGTAATATTGTGTGCTTTTAATAAAAAAAGAACATGTTCTCATTGTAGCAATTACATTTTACATGAAATTATTTTTCTTTATTAACATTTGCCTAATGAGCCTATCTAATAAAAACTGTTTTAGAAATAATTTTACTAATGATACAAACGAACTATGATTGCAAGCCTTAAAAAAGCCAATTGACAAAGAAAGCCGTCTATTAGATGGTGTTTACAAGCCATTGCACTTTTGTTAATTACTCTAAGTTTATTTTTTTCCTAAATACAATATACATTTTGTGAGGATTTTTACTTTACATTGTCAGGAAAATACTGATATGTTTTGTTTACCCTCTCCTGATGGAGGGGGATGGGATGTGACCCTTCTATCAGCGCCTTCTACTGAAATCTGCACAAGGGCAGAAAAAGGCTAGGTGTGAGACTGGACACAGAGATAGTCCTTTGCATGACAGGTAGGACTGTTCCTGAGGTTACCAACCAACATCTGGCAAGTATCAGGCACAGGTTTTGTTAATTAAAATAGGACATGTACACAATGGTCACACTGAATGTGGCTCATGACCATTTCTCAGTGCTGAATGTGTCTCTTAGGGCTAATGCACACTTGAATGGGTCCACAATCACGAAGATGCGGAATGGAAGCATGAATCGGAACCTCACTGAAGCATTACGGAGTGCTTCCGTGGTGTTTGTGGCCGTGTCTCTGCACCGCAAAAAAATAGACATGTTCTATTTTTTTGTGGTGTGGACAGATCACGGACCCATTCAAGCTGAATGGGTCTGCATCCGTCCCGGCCGCCGCACAGACGTTGCCCATGCATCGGGGACCGCAAATTGCGGTCTCCAATGCAGGGAACGGCCACACGATGGCCGTGCGCAGGAGCCCTTAAGGTATGAAATATTGGGCAATACTATCCTAATGGTTTTGCTTCCTATCCGGTAACACCACTTTTTATTGCAGCTCAGCCTCATTCACAGACCTTGGACAAGACTGGCACTAGAAAAAGCACATCCTTCTTTCTTATCTCATACAACGCATTTAATTTCTTACTGAATTCTTAACTTTGTGTTAAGATACCTCAGAAGTGTTAGCCGCAGTCTTACAGATTCAACATTCTGATATCATACAACGCTGTGCCAAATAACTAATCGTAATCCTACTACAATGGAGAACTCAACTCTGCTACATCTGTTATCCCGCCACACCATAATAGGATTTCAAAACAGTCTGTCAGGATTTTTTATTCACTTGTGGCATAATGGGCATTGTTTGGTGAGATGTGTGCTATGTAAATGTAAGACTGCTGAGGTGCAAGCATATGTTTGTGTAGATAATTGCAATGCACGCTAACGGTGTTTGATTTCCTAATTTAAACTGTTCCCCCCTGGCCATGTGAAATGTTGGGAGCTGTGCCTTGTACTGTTCTTGACTCAGAAAATAAATTTCCACTCTGAGGTTGTCATCACTTTATTGTAAGTGAAGATGTTTCTGAATACAAGACCCACTTCTTTCATGTATCCGTGCCCTCCTGGATCTGAATTACACAAAGCTATTGATAACACGGTATCTCCACCGCTGCACATCTTCTGTCACACATTCGCCAATGCCTTCCTCCACTGATTTCTTTTGTCGTTTTTCAAGTTTCAAGTCAACCAAAATAATGACTAAAAGTTTCTTTTCGCTAATGGCATTTACAATCCAATTAAAGATGCTCCTCTTAGAAAAAATTTAAAGGGAACCTGTCACCATAAAATGGAGTACAATTTGCAGCCAGCACGTTCTAGAGCAGGAGAAGCTGAGCAGATTGATATATAATTTTATGGGAAATGATTAATCAAAACCTGTAATTTATACATTTAAAATCTCTGCTCTTTCTGAGCTTAGTAGGCAAGTAGGCAGTCTTACCAGAGATTGATAGGTTTCCCTGTATAACTGTGTATAAAGAGATATCTGTCAATCACTAATAACACCTCCCACTTGGCTACTGAGCCCAGAAAATGAATGGTGCAGTAAGGCTACTTTCACACTTGCACTACTAAAGTAATTCATCAGGCTGTGATGGCAAAGGAACAACCTGCTGCATTTCTCCACATTCCATTGATTATAATGGGAACCAGCAGGGATCTGGCTGCTCTTCGGCATAAATGCTAGGATTGGTTGGACAAAAACTGTGATGTGGAGTGATTTTTGGTATTTATTTATTCCCACTAGACTAGAGTTCATAGGAATGCTCATTAGCGATGATCTGCCGGTGTAAAGGTGCAACCGATCACTCAATGAATGAGCAAAGCGCTCTTCCATCAGGTAATAAGATAACTTGTGCAGTATGCTAACATACTTCATTGTTTGGCAGCAGCAGATCATGCAATCTAAACAACACTCTGTGCCGGAAAACAAAGGTTCTTTATGGGGACAATCAACAGCATTAGCAATCGCTCATCTCCATACTGTGGAGGGGATTGATACATATAAATGCTGAGAAAGAACACTTCCTTACGAAAAATCATCTGCTCAATTCAGCAGTGTAAATGGTCCTTTAGTATTTCCTTCAGTAGCATATACCCCTGTTTGTGCTTTCCCTGCCACCCATGGTGCAGTCACACAACTGACCACTGCAGGTTCAGCTCCTGGAACTGCCAGGTACATCAGGAGGTACTGTAGCAATGCCTAGCCACACCTTTCTCCTGCAGTGGCCTTTATTTAACACAGGCACATCCATACAGCATTGCATATCGCCAATCCATATACACATTTAGTGATCTTCATTAGGGTTGAGCGAACCCAAACGGCAAAGTACCCGGACCCGAACCCGGACTTTTTCACTGAAGTTCGGGTTCGGTGTTTGGGTAAATTTTATTATTTTCCGTTATAACATGGTTATAACGGAAAATAATAGCATTCTTAAGATAGAATACTACATAAAATGGCCATTGAGGGGTTAAAAACAATTAAAAAAAAACGCACCTCATCCAACTGATCGCGCAGCTGGTATCCTCTTTTTTCTTTCGGTTCTGAAGAAAGAAGAGGATACTGGCTGCGCGATCAAGTGGATGAGGTGCATTTTTTAAAATTGTTTTTAACCCCTCAATGGCCATTTTATTTAGAATTCTATCTTGAGAATGCTATTATTTTCAGATATAACCATGTTATAACAGAAAATACTAAAGTGAAGTTCGGGTTCCCATTGACTTTAATGGGGTCTGGGTTCGGTGTTCAGGTCAAGTTCGAGTCCCGAACCCGAACTTTGACCTGAAGTTTGGCTGAACCCAGTGAACCCGAACTTTCACCTGGTTCACTCATTCCTAATCGTTATCTTGACTCTTAACAAGTTAAGTAAACAATGGTAAGAAAATGTTATTTGATTTTTTCCAATGGCTTTTGTCACAAGATATGAGACATGTCATATGTAACATTATGTTACAAAGGAAAGATCTTATGACCTTAACTCGACTAAGAAATGCAGAACAATAAGGATGGGGGCAATTGATGTTGATATAAAGTGAGGACACCCTTCTAGTCACAGACTCTAGTATTAGAAATAAAAAACATCTACATTTCATTTGTAAACTTAGTGGTGCTATCAGGAAGTGTGGTGTAAGCCAATATACTTGACCCATCTGGGTATTTTGCCATCCACCTTATGCATTGTAAATTAGAATACATTTTAGGATAGGGCACATGACATGACAATATCCCATCTCATAGCATAAAGCAGTAGCTATTATAGGTAGCGTGAATGCCCATTTCCGTAAGGGAGTTGTCTCAGTGAAGCCACCCCCAGTCTCTATGCCCTCTGAGGGCATTAAGATGTCATATTGGAGGAAGGGGGTTTCCCTCAAACAGTGCTATCCTTTAAGTACAAATCTGTAAGAGTGGCTCTCGCTCTGCTGGACTAGGTGCATCTATATATTACATGGATTGTGACTACTGCAGGTTAAATCTGTGGCTGCCAATCGCTTGCCCTGGCAATCAGCTGTGAGAGAAGCCTATATTAAGACAATGCCTGTAAGCCGGTTACATGGACATATGGGATACCTATCAGCCAAACCATGCCTTCTCATGAAACACCTGTTAATGTAGTAAAGTAGTTAGGCAGTAGTAAGATCCAGAAAGGTAATCTAATCTTGGTTTCCCTGTGAAAAATAAAGGATGGCTAGTAAGTCCAAAACCATTAAACACCTTCTTCACAACCTTCACACATACTATATTACAAAGCTTCCTCACCCATTAAGGTTGTATTATGACCATCAAACACTACAGAGGTCACACATCCATTAATAAAACATTGGATCTCTGTGGAAATCCCATTAAAATAATGTTTTATTTAAATAGTCTTTGTAAGCATAAATTTTGCAGTCATGGTGGCATTTTTACTCTGTAAAAGCAAATTCACAAGTTTTAATGGGTCATGACATTTCACAACGCATTTAAAAAGTAGGAAAGTGCCTTCACCAGAAATTCTAATGATCAAGCACAAAACATAAGACACACTTTAAACTCTTATTATACCCACAGATATCCAGGCAGCTTTCAAAGTCTGAATTAATCCTAATATTGGTTAGCTTTCAAAGTGCATAGATCTGTGTTTGGGATGTGTGGGGTCTGTCTCTTGCTATCAAGAAGCCTATTCTATATGGTAGCGTGTAGAAAGAGGAATTCAAATTCTTATTTTTACTTAGATGAATGTAAATGGAATAAATTCTTCATGAAGTTGTCCCTGTGATACTTTGTAGTCATTCCTAATGGAAGCACATGTATTAATTTATCAATATGGAAGCAGCTGGATCCCCCTAGATGATCAAAGCAGATTTGGTTACTCTTTAATTTCATGGATGTTAGTTAATTATGCATGTTCTTGGATGGGTATAGGGGTTGCGTTTGGTTTAACAGAGGGAGTCCTTCATTCATGGCCTCCATCAATTCGCTAAAACAGATAGGAAGACTCTCTCCTTGGAAGACTCAACATTTTTGTGCTTTATTCAAACAACTCATTGATTTTGATAAGAATCACGTAGAGCTTCATTACCTCACCGACAAAGTAGATTACAGCTAATTATTTGGGACACATACTGTAGTCAAAAATTTTTACAAGGGGATTTATAACATAACGTGGTTATACAAACTTGGCAACACCTTTAAAGGGAACCTTTCACCAACAAAATTGCCCTGTAACCAAATATTTCATCCTATATTACCTTCCAAATCAAGTTTCAAAGCATGTTCCCCCAATGCCTATAAGTTTGCCCATGGCATATGGTAATGAGGGGAGAGTCTGATATCTTCTGATATCCGATTTCTGCAAATAATCTTCAAAGTAGAAGAGTCCAGTTTAATTCCCCCTTCCTCTCATCTTTTATTGACATAGCTCCTCACATTCAGGGCCGATCGAAAACCCATGTTTCAAATTTATATGTTGTGCAGTATAATCTGCTCTGGCTTCTAGGTAATATTGCCACACATGTGCTGGGCTTCCTCAGGGCATCAGTGCTATGAAACTATAGTGTATGATGGGGTGATACACCTGGAAGCCAGAGCAAATATAGAAGTTTAAGAGATTAGAAAATGGTGGGGCTGCACAAAAGCATCAATCAAAAGGTGGAAGGCGGATTTTCAGTGCAAGCATTCCTGCAAACACACATTCCTCATCATGCTGGCCCATGTCAAGATGTGTTTGCTCATTTGTTGGATGATCACATATTTTAACAAAAAAATATTTACAGCTCTAAGTAAACAGGGGATGCAAACTGAATAGGGGGTCATACAGTCATAAAAATGATCATTCATGCCCCATTCATCAGGCCATGTAAAATTCCCTTTAAACAAGAGCAATTGAGTTGTATACATTGATTACCACTTGTTATTGCCCCATGTAAAATGACTCATGCATTAAGCTTTCCAGAGCTTAAAGATACGATTATTTAAAGCAAAGATATGCAAGTCATGTGACCATTAAACCAAAATTAGAGTGGTTTTCTGTTAGTAAACTAGATGACAGGATTCTAAGAGCTTACTCTCTATCTTTATGGAAAACGTGTGCAGATGTAGTAGAGTTAGCACACAGGCTTTATGAGACATGCTATTTAAACTAATTGCGTTAAGTAAACACCTTCAATTGCTTTTCAATGGCTTTGTTTAAAGATAACATGATGAGTTAAGAAATTTTAGAGTTTCAGTGTTAACTCTGCTACATCTGTACGTCCATTTTTAAAGAAAACCTGTAACCATTAAATGAAATGCAGTCTACAGACATCATGTTATAGAGCAAGATAAGCTGAGCAGATTCATGTACAGTTTCATGGGAAAAGAATCAGTAAAATTTAGAATTTTACACATTTAAATATATGTTCTTTCTGTGCTCAGCAGGCAAGCCGCCTTATCAGTGACATATATCTCTGCATACACATTTACACAGGTAATGCTATTCAATAATTAATTACACCTTCCCCGTGTACAACTGAAGTTAGAAAATCAGGAGTTTAAAATTATAAAATACAAGTTTTACTGATTCTTTTCCTATAAAAATATATATCAATCTGCTCAGTTCCTCCTGCACTACAACATGATGTCTGTAGATTACACTGTGTTTCATCTTTAATTATCAAACACACAGGACAAATCATTGAGAAGGTTAAATAGATTATTTGAAAATCATTCAGACTATGTGAGTCCACTCCAAATTTTATTGTCTCCTAGTCCTTCATGGTAAACTATTTTTTTCAGAGCCAAAGACTGGATCATCTGGTACTCTTCTGGGTTAACACAGTAGACAGTAGTCACTGCCACTCCCAGTGATTGGCTGCAGCAGCCACATATCCATGTCTAGTGGTAGTGGGAAGTAAACTAATGTGTGGTGGAAGGGGTGGGGGGGCTGCAGAAGTTTTGGGATTTTAGAAAAGTATGTCTTCTTTTATTGTTTTAAATTATTTTCTGTGTATTTCATTAAATAGTCAGAAATATATTCCACACATTTTGAGGTAACATTGTGACAAGATAACAAATGTTATTCACTTCACCTGTCAATGGTTTTAATATACTGGCTGATGCTTGAAAATGAAATTGATGAATATGGGAATTCTCCCATCCATTAATTTTATGCCAAGCTATTTACTGTAAATATTCATATTCCAGTATTGCCCCTTGTCCCATCCATCATGTATACAGTATGTCATTGGTGATAATACTATTGAGATGTTTAGAACCATCATCCTACTTACTGATAATGTTAGCCAGAATAAGTCTTGATAGTGTGTCCCTAATGCTCAACTGCCCAAGCTCTGGGCCCCCCTCAAAAAAAGCCAAATTGTTTCACGCAAATCAAGCTACATCTCTGGAATGTGTCTGGATGGAATTCAGATTCCGCAAGGAATCGAGAGTGATTAAACAATGTCAGACAGGCAATCCTAGGAGCAGCATCATTAGTCGTTAATTTAGAACTTAATGTAATGGCACTAATAATTAATGCAAATGAGACTATTCCCAGTCCATGCACATCACCAGATGAGTTCTGCATGGCATTACACAGTGCACTTTACATCTCCTGAGCACCAAAACTGGTTGACATACCTGGACCTATTAATAGAAGCTAATAAGATTTGTAGCTTCACTAAGTTACTCCTATAATTGTTTGCGGCCAATGATTTTATTTTGTGCAGCCCCAACCATGTAGACACAGAGTGGTAAACATCTCAGCAGCAGGTTTGGGCAACTACTAATCAACCACTCTGCAGCTATCTCTAGGCCTCCATGTATTCGGAGAATGGGTTCCCTTGACTCCAGAAAGGAGTACGGTATATGAATCAGAGAGGTAGCCCTCTTTGCATGTGATTATTTCCTATGTAGTTTATGTGAAAATCTTAGTTCTTACCACAACACTGTAATCTTCAATGGAGAGAGCCACATGTATGCATGGTCTCCTCTCCTCCAGACAGCCGACTAGTAGATAGGTGTCCTAGAAGTGGAACCTACACTTTTGATGTTCTTTAAATGTTTCAAAGGGCAATTTCCTTTTAAAATATGTTGTGGTCCTTGAGAGATGTTCAATATGACTATAAAAAGTTGTGAACCCCTGGTTACACAGAACAATGTCTCACCATAAAAATACCTTCTTGTTTTGTGATCAAAAAAACCAACCAGTAAAGTTTCTACAACTAATCAGGACAAAACGCTTCATTACATTGGGTTATTGATTGGCAAGGTTATTTGGATAAAAGCCCTGTTTACATCATTTATATTCCCTTCAGAGACTGTGCTGAATATGTGTTACACCAGGCTCTTGTGAGGCCGAGGAGTCTATTTTCTAACAGTTACTGGGAAAGAATGAGAAATCTTGCAGCATTTATAGAGTAGAGGAAGTAAAGACAGAGGGGGTGTAATATGCAGTTGTCGCTTGAGCTTAATAAAGGCCATTCAAGTGTGTAAGCAGAAAATAATGTGCTTCACAGCGCAAATCTAAGCATCATGGGTGTCTACTAAAGCACAGTCTGGTAACCGTCAGCTTCAGTCCGGTTACATTCAGTGCAACTGGAGTGGACAGTTGTGCAAAGATTACAACACTTCCTAAAAGGAAGTACCCCTCTTTAGCTAATATATTACTACACCTGAAGTTTAGTTATACATGTTGAAATGTCATGAATGTAAGTTTTGAAGTATATTTGGACACAAGGTACTACATTATATTATTTATAGACAATTAATATTATATTAATCTAATAATAATATATCCTTATGAGCTACCAATTTCTGTTATATTGGATTCAATCAGGCTAATTACTTTGTCACTCAGTCACCAAGAGATTCCTCCTCCCTTATAAATTGTTACACCATCCTAATTTCAGCATTCACTGGCAGTCATTTCTAGTTAGATCTCCATCTTCTATCCTATGCCATGATTGATGTAAAAAAGTAAACTCACACATCATATAGTACATGACAAGCTCTTTCTAACAAAGCTAGAACCAGTTCTGTACCTTACACGGACCCAGAATTCCCCCCATTCATTGCTAAATAGTTCTGCAGCTCTTTTCCTGTAACTGCCACAGCTTTTAACAGTAGATATTGCTGGTATCAGTTGCAAATCGAAAAATGAGATATGCCTTATAATGTGGTGTGGACATACTGTATGTAGACACTTGTTGTGACATATGCTGTGATGTGTGGTGATGTGTGGACATACTGTAGGTAGACATTTGTTGGGACATATGTGGTGATGTATGGTGATGCGTGGGCATACTGTATGTAGATATTTGTTGGAACATATGTGGTGATGTGTGGACATACTGTATGTAGACATTTGTTGAGACATATGTGGTGATGTGTGGACATACTGTATGTAGACATTTGTTGGGACATATGTGGTGATGCATGGTGATGCGTGGACATACTGTATGTACACGTTAGTTGGGACATATGTGGTGATGTGTGGACATACTGTATGTAGATGTTAGTTGGGACATATGTGGTAATGTATGGTGATGTGTGGACATACTGTATGTAGACATTTATTGGGACATATGTGGTGTTGCATGGTGATGTGTGGGCATACTGTATGTAGACATTTGTTGGGACATATGTGGTGATGCACGGTGATGTGTGGACATACTGTATGTAGACATTTGTTGGGACATATGTGGTGATGCATTGTGATGCGTGGACATACTGTATGTACACGTTAGTTGGGACATATGTAGTGATGTGTGGACATACTGTATGTAGATGTTAGTTGGGACATATGTGGTAATGTATGGTGATGTGTGGACATACTGTATGTAGACATTTATTGGGACATATGTGGTGTTGCATGGTGATGTGTGGGCATACTGTATGTAGACATTTGTTGGGACATATGTGGTGATGCACGGTGATGTGTGGACATACTGTATGTAGACATTTGTTGGGACATATGTGGTGATGCACGGTGATGTGTGGACATACTGTATGTAGACATTTGTTGGGACATATGTGGTGATGCATTGTGATGCGTGGACATACTGTATGTACACGTTAGTTGGGACATATGTAGTGATGTGTGGACATACTGTATGTAGATGTTAGTTGGGACATATGTGGTAATGTATGGTGATGTGTGGACATACTGTATGTAGACATTTATTGGGACATATGTGGTGTTGCATGGTGATGTGTGGGCATACTGTATGTAGACATTTGTTGGGACATATGTGGTGATGCACGGTGATGTGTGGACATACTGTATGTAGACATTTGTTGGGACATATGTGGTGATGCATGGTGATGTGTTGACATACTGTATGTAGACATTTGTTGGGACTTATGTGGTGATGTTCATATCTCCCAACTGAAGGAACAGAGAATCATGGGCATGAATGCATCCATTTTATAATATTGTGTATGCCAACTAATATGCATTAGATGTGGCTGCGCTAATTAGAAAAGCCATTCACACAGACATCATTTGTACCTATATTGATGCCTATTCCCATGCACGTTTCACATTTTCATTTTGCAAGCAGAAATGATAAAACACGTATAATCTGTGTCAGCCGAGGCTATATCTTTACTGGTTCTAAGGATCTCATTTTCTCTGTTGAATATTATCATCTAACAGAGTGTCATTTCAAAAGTCATGTTGTTTTTGGTCCAAATTTGTATTCTGAGTTATTACGCCTTTTAAGAATAGCTGCCCAATTTAATCAAATGCTTTGTGAATCAGTGATAACATGAAACCATGTCCTTCCCTCTGTTCTAAGCTCTTTCAAAGAAAGGCAAGATGAAGGCTGTGCTATGGATGCAGCCAACCGATTAGACTGGCAGAATCTAAAGATGGCTGCCACCCAGTGGTCGAAGTGAGACAGCAAATCTGTATTTTTCTGAAATGAAATAATATCACGTACTATGCCTCAAGGCTGTTCCAGAATAAAATCCAGTGAGAGTACAATGCAAGAATCCCTGCCACACATCTGCATATTGTTTGCAGACACATAGATAATTTAATTGTAATGTTTTATCCTTTATTTCTTATGTTAGAACATTACATGGCAGATAGAGTTGAGGCCCGCCTGTTGTGCATCTGTGCAGAGGAATGGGCTACAGGCACGTATGCAATCAGCTGTAACATTCTGTACATACGAGCTGGCAGGACATGTGACAGGTGCCCGGGTCTGAAGAGAATACAAGTACATCAAATGAAAGGGAGAGATTGTAATGTGCTCAAATGCTGCAACTCCTCGCTCTGCTAGCAAAGATTAAGTCTTTTCCAAATATAAATGATTTTGGCACACCAGGAGAACTAGACATCCTAATGCCTGTAAGCCATCTTGAGAAGATTCACGGCCACTTAAACTGGCACTGCTCTCCAAATCCAGCTGTTAGGATCTACAATTCTCAGGATTTTTTTTCCCGCAGCACAATCCTTTCCATAAGTAATGATTTTATAACTTCTAGGTCAAAGTAAGTACAGGTAAAGATGAGAAGGACATTCCCTACACCATCCTCGTAGTATTGTAGGAATTATAGCTGAATCCTAAGACTGTGATAAGAGAGTCCAGTGCCCAGTGTCAGAAATGATTGTAGAGAAGCAGTATCATGGTGGATTTCTGTTTTCAGAACTCTAATTGCAATGTTGGAATCTATACTTCAAGGAAAATAAAATAAAAAGCAGATTGACCTACGTGTACGGGGAGACATGCTCTGAAAATTGAGTTTTCATTCAGTTAATATTACGGGATTAAAAAAGATATGACTCTTGCAGAACAGCACAACATCTGGCTATGCATTAGGTTGTGTCTAGTATGATAGCATTTAGTGTTGAGCAAAGTATTTAAAAATTTGATTCAGCTGCTTCACCGAATTTTAGAAAAAAATTCACTTTGTGACTAATTACTTTGTCACAAAGCGCATTTCTTTGTAATTAGTGGGTGCAATGACAGTCATTGTACCTCTCAGATGCCGTATCCATAGCTGATTGCGGCATCTTGTAGCAATATTACAGTGTAAAAGTTTAAAAAAAATTACATCATACTTAACTCATCCATTTCCTCGCGAAAGACCTGCCGCCATCATCTTGATAGGAGAACTGCTAAGAAATCTTGCGCAGCCCGTAATGACGTCATCACGTCGGCCGGAGTGGTGACGTCATACATCATCGTGCATGGGATTTTGTGCAAGACCCGTTATAAGCAAATGGATGAGGTGAGTATAATTGTTTTTTTCTTTGTTTTTTTACACCATTTCAGGGATCGATTCGCTACCATGAAGCATGAGGAAATTTGGCTATGCTGCAAATCGAATTTTCACAGAAATTCGGATCGAAGTCCACTTTGTGGGCTTAGATTCGCTCAACACTAATAACATTCATAAATTATGGACATGTATCGCACTGTTTTATGGAAGAAAGTGGACATGGTTTTCTAACCTTGTGCAACTCCTTACACAAATTTTTCATTCAGGGCATACAGTATATATTACATAACATAAAGAAGTCCATACTGCTCATATTGATTCTATATTTTATGAAAATATCCCAAGTATCCCTCTTTTGGATGGACAGTCCCTACTTTTGACCCAATTCCTTCTTGCCCCTCTTTGCTCCTTATATGTCCTTCTTTTTGATGTGAGGTATAGATGTACATTATTACAAGTTTTTGTCTGGTTCTTATCTGTATATTAGAGCTCGTCTTGAGCATTATTTCATTATTTGATGCAATTATTTGTTTTCTTTATTCAGATAATGTTTGCAGTATTGTATAAACAAAGTATATACCATATTTTTCGCCCCATAAGATGCACTTTCCCCCCCAAAGTGGGGGGACATGTCATTTTGTCTTATAGGGCCAATACTAATGAGAGCTTTCATTATGGAAGAACTCATTAGTACCGGAGGACCGGGAAGCGGTGAATGCAGCTCTTGACGGGTTTTGTACTCACCGGTTCCTGGTCCTCAGCCGTCAGCTGTGCTCTGTGTGAGGACACTCTGTGACTTAACGCTGTGCATGTCGGGTCATAGCACAGCTGACTGCAAGAAAAAGAAGAGCACTGGAAGTGAGCGGCGGCGTCTGGAGCTGGAGAGGTAAGTCAATTTATTTATTCTATTTGCTCTAAAGTTGGAGGCTGCTCTGAGGCTGGGGGATGATATATGGCATGGGGGCTGCTCTGTGCCTGGGGGCTGATATATGGCAAAGGGGCTGCTCTGAGGCTGGGGGCTGATATATGGCATGGGGGCTGATTTGAGGCTGGGGGCTGATATATGGCATGATGGCTGATTTGAGGCTGGGGGCTGATATATGGCATCGGGGCTGATCTGAGCCTGGGCGCTGATATATGGCATGGGGACTGATTTGAGGCTGGGGTTGATATATGGCATGGGCGATGATCTAAGGATGGGGGCTGATATATGGCATGGGGGCTGATATTAGGCATGGGGGGGCTGATCTGAGGCATGGGGGCTGATCTGAGGTATGGGGATCTCATCTGAGGTCTGAATAGGGGTTCTTATTAACATTGGAGGGGGTCTGATCTGAGGTCTGATTGAGGGTCTTATTAACAACATTGGGGGTCTGATTGGGGCTGTGAGCTGAGGTCTGATTGCCATTGCAGGTCTGTTTGCTAGTCTGATCTGAGGTCCAATGAAAATTATTTTATCTTATTGTCCTCCTCTAAAACCTAGGTGCAAAAAATACGGTAAATATAAAGGGAAAATGGATATTTTACACAATGAACCATAAGTGTCCCTCTCTGACTGTTCAAAAAGTTGGGAAGTATGTTTTGTGGGTTTTGAATCTTCACAGAGCTTCCCCTTCCAACAAGTATACCAATCTTAGGGAGGAAAAAAGTAGGGTGAAAGAAGTAGGGCGAAAGAAGTAGGGTGAAAGAGCTAGTTCATTTTATTTCTCCTTTCTGTCCTGCGAATAATAGGAAGGAATTAATGGAGGGTAACAAACACTGGGTCATCTGGCCATTTTTGCTGCTTATAAGTGTGCAGTGGACAGAGGTGGATTTTTCAGCACAAGTGAGTGGATGCAGTGCTGCTATCCAAGCTCTGTTTTCTGCACAATGTACGGAGCTGTGTAGTACTCTGTTGACTTCTGGTGCCAGAGCTACTGCAGAATAGGTAATCAGCGGGGTTCGGGGTTTTAGATCCCCATTAATCAGATATCAATGTTCTATGCTGAAGGTAGGACATTAACAGTAGAATCCTGGACAGCACTCGTAAT
Source organism: Bufotes viridis (assembly GCA_033119425.1). NCBI lineage: Eukaryota > Metazoa > Chordata > Amphibia > Anura > Bufonidae > Bufotes > Bufotes viridis. The sequence continues at coordinate 264,897,000 of CM065591.1, read as the reverse complement.
GAGACAACTATTTGGCAATCTAAACAAATACCAGGGGAGTAACTACCGCCATAGCAGCCATAGTGGCTGTTATTGGGCCTGAAGTGACAGGGAGGACCAGGCCACTTAGTGTCCTAATGCTACACAGGGTCAGTACATTGTGTGAGGCAGGGACTCTTTTTCTTGAGCATCCTAGTCATCTCTAGTTGTTTCCTTCTCATCTATCATTACATGCCGCCAACAATGAGGCTTCTTTCAGATGTCGGGTCAAGAGGAGAGGAAAGGGGAAGGCTCCCGACATTCTGCATAGATAAGTAAACAAGAAGAGGAAACTTGCTTTGCAGTGCTCTGTTCCTCTCCTCTTTTCTCTCTGATTTCTGCAACTTGTTACAAGCTAAATACTTACAGAGTCTATACTAATGTTACAGACCGCCTCTGCAGCTGGCTGTCCTTGCAGTTTACAGAAACACCCCACATGTGGTCGTATACTGATGTAAGGGTACACGGCAGGGCACAGAACGAAAGCAGCACCATATGTTTTTGGAAGGCAGATTTTGCTGGACTGGTTTTAGATGCCATGTCCCATTTGAAGCCCTTCGATGCACCTTACAGTAGAAACTACCAAAAAGTGACACCATTTTGGAAACTAGGGGGTAAGGTGCCACTTTTATTGGTACTATTTTGGTGTACATATGATTTTTATTTGCTCTATATTACGGCAAGGTAAAAAAATATGGCTGTTTTGGCACCGTTTTTATTTATTTATTTACAGCATTCACCTGAGGCATTAGGTCAAGTGTCATTTTTATAGAGCAGATCATCACTGACGTGGTAGTAACTAATATGTATACTTTTTCTTACTTATTTAAAGTTTTACACAATAATAGCATTTTTGAAACAGAAAATATATATTTTAGTGTCTCCATAGTCTGAGAGCCATAGCTTTTTTAGTTTGTGACCGATTGTCTTAGTTAGGGTCTCATTTTTTGCGGGATGAGGTGACGGTTTATTGATTCTATTTTGGGGGTCATATACTTTTTTGATCGCTTGGTGTTGCACTTTATGGGATGTTAGGTGACAAAAATTGGCTTTTTTGGTACTGTTTTTATTTTATTTGTTTTACGGTGTTCACCTGAGGGGTTAGGTCGTGTAATATTTTTATAGAGACGGTTGTTCCCATTTTTTGGGACATACACCTTTTTGATTGCTTGGTGTTGCAATTTTTGTGATGTAAGGTGACAAAAAATGGCTTTTTGGCACTTTTTTAATTTTATGGTGTTCATCTGAGGGGTTAGGTAATGTGATATTTTTATAGAGCTTGTTGCTACGGACACGGTGATACCAAATATGTTTACCTTTTCAAATTTATTTAACTTTAACACAATAATAGCATATTTGAAACAAAAAAAATTATGTTTTAGTGTCTCCACGTTCTAAGAGCTATAGTTTTATTTTTTGGGGAGATTTTCTTATGTAGGGGCTCATTTTCTGCGGGATGAGGGGACAGTTTTATTGTTACTATTCTAGGGGACATACGCCTTTTTGATCGCTTGGTGTTAACACTTTTTGTGATGTTAGGTGGCAAAAATTGTTTTTTTTTAAACAGTTTTTACTTTATTTTTTATGATGTTTATCGGACAGGGTAGATCATGTAATATATTTACAGAGCCGGCCGTTACAGACGCGGCAATACCCAATATGTGTAGTTTTTTTTATTTATTTCATTTTTCATGGCAAAAATAAACGGATATGAGAAAAGACAATTTTTATTTTATTTAAATTTTTATTTTTTAAACTTTTTTTTACACTTTTTTTTTCTGCTCAAGACCCATTTGGATCCCGAAGATCCAGTGGGACTGATCACTATACAGTGCATTGCAGTAGTCATCTATTGCAATGCACTGTATAGTCAGTACTTCATTTACACTATGGCTGATCAGACCCTCAGGGTCTGACCAGCCTTAGGTACATGGCAACCAGGACGCCCTTGTAAGGCGCCTGGTTGCCATGGCAACCATCGCGCTACTGCGATCGCAGCAGCGGTGGCCAGATGGAAGAGAGAGGGAGCCCCCTCCCTCTCAACCCCATGGATTCCACGGGTGGCTGCTGAACGTGGCATTATGGGGTTAAATGCCAGCACCGATCTTGGGCGTTGCAGCTAAGTGTGTTAGCTTTAAGTCACAGCTAACACTCTCTGCTGATGGCAACGGCTCCCATCCTGAGCCGCTGCCATGACAACCGGCAGCAAGAGAAGGAGCGGAGGGGGCATCTGGGGCAATTGGGGACAATGAGGGGCAATGACTGCATGAGGGCTCATTTATTTTATATGGGGCACACAGGAGGGGGCATTTATTTAATATGAGGCACTAGGGACACTTACTCTATTTCAGGCTGCAATCTCCAGATTGGAGATCGCAGCCTGAAACCGGCATTCTTACATTGCACACTCCGATTGGTTAGTCTACATAGACTAACCAATCGGAGCGATCCTTGGCAAGGGACCACTCTGATTGGTCCCTTGCAGGCATTATTGGCCTCTGAGCTGCCATAACAGCAGCACAGCTTGGCAGGACTTGGATTAAAGAACTGCCATGCCGTCTATACATGTGCTATCTGCACGGGGTATGTGCAGATAGGGCATATATAGCCATATGGTGGTCGTGAAGGGGTTAACATGTTTCACCTATAAGAACTGTAAGTCACCCAAAGCATGTTAAAACCACGTGTCACCATCTGAATATAATTGTAAGGGTACTTCTGTTAATAAATGTGCTGGAATATGTTTGTGTGTGTGCATGTGTGAGGTGGGGGGGGGGGGTTATAATGTACTGGTGAATCATTACTGCCATCATTTATACAGTCTATCTGTCTATCTATTTATCACTCTATCTATCCATTGTTTCTGAGCTGGTGGGTAGATAAGGCATATCTTTAATGTTACATTGATGTTGACATTATTTTCTTGTGCCAAATATTTTAATAGGGTGGGTCTAGCAGCATTGTTTCAACCATATAACGATAATATCTTCTCCATTGTATTATAGATAATGGTTGTATCATTGTACATTGCCTTGTTAACAGTGCTGCCCGATCTGGCAGTGTAGCGACCTGTAGAAGAGGTGACGATGGGAAGAGTGGCAATGACTATTATAGTGGGTAGTAGTACTCACTCTGGTGCTCCATGGAGCTGTGCAGTGAAGAGAGGGTGCACCCTTTCATTCTTATGGGCACTCCTTGACTGTCTGGGGCTTCTTCTTGATGATACTGCTCTTGTCTTGTAGGGGTGCTCTTGATGTTTGGTGATGGGAAGGGTTACCAAGCAGGAGTGTGGATTCATGGCCGACATATTAGTGATAGAGTCAATCCATTGAGTTAGGCCACTGGTTGCAATAAATATTGTGTTTCTTTACCATATTGATGATGGGAGTAGTAGTACATATAGCAACAAAAGGCAGAAGTTCTAAAATATATCAAAGTATAGACTCCCAACAGCTGTGCATGGGAAGTAGTAGAAATCCTTGGCTCTCCTTCCAAGGACACTTTGTAAACTTTCCAAATAACAATATTTGTGCAAAACTGCCATGGTGTGGTGGGTGCCAGAAGCAATTAACCATTTCCACAATAGTAAAGTATTTTGCCATAAACCTAATTGACTTATTAACTTACTACCTTACTGACATTATTCTGCACAACATCTATGGCTCTAGACCTTGTAAGTTGGCAGTCTCTTTCCTTTAGGGATACCCTATTGTTAAAGTTGCTTGTTTGGAAGCTATAGTCTCAGAGAGAAAGGTTCTCTGGACTTTGGCCTGGCCTGCAGGAGCCTGTACATATAGGTCTTGTTACTAGCTCATCTGTACTCAGACTACACTAACCAGGAGGTGGGCTTAAACCATCACACTGGTAACGTATTCAGGTCTGCCAGTGTTAATCATATATTGCCCATTCATTGCTATTAGGTATACACAGTGCATAAAGAAATAAGTGCTTTAATAGGTAATCACAACATTTAACTCAACAACATTAACATTGACCCTTTTTGCAATAACTAACTGTTTGCAGTGGTCCTCCGGGAAACGTCACCAGCTGCATTTTCGAACAGTAGCAACATTAGAGGTACCCTTTTACCGATTTAGACCTCATGTGCACACTAGTGTCCATTTTCTAATTGTGCCCCTAAAAATACATGACTTGGAGAAGTGGAATGGATGTTTTGCTCTGCTTCTCATTGGAGCTACCAACTGAAAGACCACCACTAATCCTTTGACTCATTATATATAAATGACATGTTCAAGATGTGAAAATTTGGGTTTCTAGCATGTTAGTTTTAACTTACAGCAGAAGAAAACTTGCAATAGACTAATGCCTCTGTGGATTGCTGCTTGTCACAGAGGGAAGCCAATGAAATGGGAAGAGTGGCAATGACTATTATAGTGGGTAGTAGTACTCACTCTGGTGCTCCATGGAGCTGTGCAGTGAAGAGAGGGTGCACCCTTTCATTCTTATGAGCACTCCTTGACTGTCTGGGGCTTCTTCTTGATGATACTGCTCTTGTCTTGTAGGGGTGCTCTTGATGTTTGGTGATGGGAAGGGTTACCAAGCAGGAGTGTGGATTCATGGCCGACATATTTGTGATAGAGTCAATCCATTGAGTTAGGCCACTGGTTGCAATAAATAATGTGTTTCTTTACCATATTGATGATGGGAGCCCCTAAAAATACATGACTTGGAGAAGTGGAATGGATGTTTTGCTCTGCTTCTCATTGGAGCTACCAACTGAAAGACCACCACTAATCCTTTGACTCATTATATATAAATGACATGTTCAAGATGTGAAAATTTGGGTTTCTAGCATGTTAGTTTTAACTTACAGCAGAAGAAAACTTGCAATAGACTAATGCCTCTGTGGATTGCTGCTTGTCACAGAGAGAAGACAATGAAATGGAATGATATTCATATTCAGATCTTCTAAAACCTGCCCTCTTTCATACTTGTTAATTTATTCAAATAGTTTTAGACACAGGTAGCAACGGAACACTGTATGCTTAAAGGAATAGTTCCGCCTAATGATTTGGGTCACAATGATGTCAAATAATAAAATAAGTCATATTCCCCTTACCAATACCCCACTACTCTTGTTCCAGTAGTTCCCAGGCCCCCCACTCATCTCAGCCTCCTGGTTCTCCTCACAAGAAAATGGAACAGTGGTTACCAACCCCAGGCAGCAATTGGCTCAGCAATCACATTTCCAGTAGAGAGAGTATGTCTTATATGTTATTTCATTATTTTACACCTTCTGACTTATATATAATAACAGTAGTAGTAATTAGTGTTGATCAAATTTTTGAAAAATGAGATTTGGCTGCTTTGCCAAATTTCGCAAAGACATTTTCTTTGAGACAAATGACTGTGTCATGAAACACATTTCTTTGCAGGTAGTAGGTCCAATGGCAGGGAACGGCGATCGCTCCGCCTTCATCATTGAACCCCTTTGATGCCGCATTGGTCCCTGATTGCGGCATCTGACATTATTAGTGAGGGATTTCAGGGGTTAATCCATTTAAAAAAGAATACTCACCTTATTTATCCATTTGAGTTTAAAGAGGCTGCTGTAGTCATCTTCATTTAAGATCCTACGCGGAATCTTGCACGGTGCGTGGTGAGGTCATACGTCACCAAGCACAAGATTTCTCACTGGATGAGGTGAGCATGTTTTTCTTTTTTACCGCCATTTCAGGAATGTATTCGTTACTACGAAGCACAAGGAAATTTGGCTTTCCCTGAAATTCGTATTGAAGTCCACTTTGGATACTTTGATTCACTCAACACTAGTAGTAATAATGATAATAATAATAATAATAATAATTATAATAAGCCAGGCAATACATTTAATCATATATTTTCTTATACATACTTTAGACTGTGCTCTCTACTCTTCTTACAAGGATGGATGACTTAACACATAGTCAATGCCTGTAAACACTTTACTTGATCTTCATTATTTCTACCAATATTACAATTTTATACAAGCTTTTACTCGGAGCAAGAAAAAAATATTTTATGAATCAGTACAGCTTGACCTGAAAACGCTGTGTCGGTAGTCTGCTAATTGAAAAATATGAACTCCCCTAGAAAACCTTCATAGTCATTCTGTTTGTCAAAATGCATTAGATAAGATTCTACCAAAATATTTAATACAAAACAAAAACAAAAAAATATCTTTGAAGTTCTGATCTTGTTAGACAGGCTCATTGCCCTATGTAAATCATATATTACCAAGGCTATGTAGAAGACAGTATAGGTGACAATAGATTTCAGAGACTATCAGCTACCTTCAGACCTACAGTATGAGAAACAGTCACTGCTTAGGGAACAGCTGTGATCTTTGACTACAGCTAAGCTACAGTACCTACAGGGGGTCGCAGGTAGTCTATGACACACCTCCTGTCTCATCATTGGTTCAGACTGCTACTCTCTAGCAGCACAACACAGTTCTGTCTCTTAATATTGCTGTAGTCTATCACAGGCTCACCAAGAAAACGGTCTAAATCTGTTTCTCATTTCTATTACAGTACAAGCAAATTGATCATAACATACAAATTACTAAACCACCAGTGAGAAAAATAGATTATTAGGTAACTGTCGGATTTAGAATGAGGGGAATTAGCCTTAGTAGGGGAGAGCCTGGAGAATTGTGTTAAACATGATTCCAGTAATGCCATTTTATTATGGCGTATTCACAGGCATATGTAGCTTTGAGACTGTTACTTTCAGGAGGAAAGAAGGAGGTGGGGGGGGGGGGGGTGATCACATATGGAGTGAATATGTTAAAGAAAAACGAGGTGGATTTTATGCAATACTCTATTTAAAATACAGTAGAACATGAAATTAATTACTGCCTTGTTTATTCTGCATAACATATATAATAAAAAAAATCATCTGGTTTTCCATGCAAGTTTGTGAAACAACTAAATTTCAGGAAACATGTTCTACTGCACATAAGGCTAATCTAGCACAAGATTCGGTATACAGTATTTCTGTGTGCATTGGAATCTGTGAAGCTGAAATTGCAGTGCAATGGGTTAATCCTATAAGATGTTGCTGTGTTGAGTTGTTTTCTACTTGGATCAGTGGGTTCTTGAGCGTTTTCAGAGCTCCTCCATACATGATTGACGGAAGATATTTGTGATGCATATTAAAAGAAATAAGGACAAGATATTTCTGATGGCGGCATGCAAGATTTGGTACAGGGCAGCAGTAAGCTGATACCTTTGGTTATTCAGAGACAGATGCTACAGTGTCACTTCACTGACCTTTCTGGCTTTGACTAAGTGAAATTTTACTAATTGAAGGTTCATCTAGGTTCTGTGGCACCCATCTATAATATTCGGTTATATAATATAGACATTGCCTTGGAAGTTTGCAAGGACAGTTCACCAAGTCGGCTAAGAAGTCTTGTTCTATGCCTGGAACTTGCATATATTAATAACAGCTGTAGTGTTCTATCAACAGGCGACTATGGTAATTAAAACAGCACCGAGGAAAAGATGGCTTGCAGCACAATTAATTCACTCAAAATAATAACAATAATTCATTGTAATGTACACCAGATGTCTGATACACCTGTTCCTTTTGCTAATGTTGGATGATCATTTTGAATGGCGGCGAGGCTTGCTAAACCAAAAGTCTAAACATAGCTACTTGTCCTTAAATGTAACTCATAAAACGAATGAGTAATACCACAGTGCTCTATCTAGAGATAAAGTTTTCTTCTTGTCAGTTATAGAAAATTAAATGTTTACAATGCACAATATGTTGCCCAAATTATCTTTTTGGATGTTGTATTAACTTGCAGTATGGTGCAAAATGAGAATTCATTCATATTGACATTCCTTATGGTAGGTTCACCAGCACTTAAAGGGAACCTGCCACCATGAAAATGCAGAGTAATCTGCCAGCAGCATGTTATAAAGCAGGAGCCGCTGAACAGATTGATGTATAGTTTTTTGGGAAAACTTTCAGTAGAACTCTAAGCTTTAAAGTGAAGGAGATGGTCCTATCAGCGATTGGCAACCTTCCCTCTATGAGTGTGTATACAGAGAGAGCTGTCAGTCACTGATAGGACCGTCTTCTTGACTTCAAAGCCCAAAATGAACAGGAATATGTATGAAATACAAGGTTTACTGAATAATTTCCCATAAAACTATATATAAATCTGCTCAGCTCCTCCTGCTCTAATATATACTGCCTGAAGTTCAGATTCCATGTTCAACCTGACAGGTTGCCTTTAACTCCGGTAGTCTGTTCCGGCAACACCGGAACACAGTGAATCTCTCATAGGCTGCAATGATAAATCAGTGTAGTCTATGAGAGAAACAATACAGTACAAAATAAAAATTCCCACCCTTTCCCATTTTAAAAATAATTACAAATAATTAAAAACAACATCATGATCGTCACTGTATCCCAAAATACTTATACTATTAGAATATAAAAATATTTATCCTGTATGGTGAACAATGTAACGAAAAAAAAAAATCTAAATGGCCAATTTGCTGGTTTTTGGTCGCTTCACCTTACAAAAAAATACATTTAATAAAAAGTAATTAAAAAGTCATACACACTGCAAAATTACAACAAACACATAGGTGTTAACCTTTACCAGCTCAGCTGCTCGAGGATCTCATATTCACTTATTTGGTCAGCGTAACACAGAGGAACGGACCTTCCACTTGAAAACAAAAAAAATGTATATCCAGCACTAGCCGACATTAGAAACCAGTTCTTTATTCGAGTGTGCAAAAAGTACCGTCCATACAGATAAAAAATTGGACATGTTTCGGACAAAAACGTTTTGGACAAAGGACAAGTGTTGTCTAAAAAACGTCAAATTTTTAATCTGTTTGTACCGGTCTTTAATGTTGGCTAGTGCTGGATATATATATATATATATATATATATATATACAGTATAAATATATATATTATTTTTTTTTACACTGCAAAATTGTATCCATCAAAACTACAGATCACACCTGGGACCCGCACCAATCAGCTTTTTGAGAAAGCACCAATGCTTCTGTGAGCGCTGCAGCCTTCTTACAGCTTACCAAGCTCAGTGCTGTACATTGCATATCTGGTGTGCTTGGTATCATGCTCAGCTTTATTGAAGTGAATAGGTCTGAGCGAGATACCAAGCACAGCCACTATACAATGTATGGCACTGTGCTTGTAATACTGTGAGTAGGCTGTGGTAATCACAGAAGCCCTGATGCCTTCTTAAACAGCTGATCGCAGGGAATGCCGGCTGCTGGACCGCCACCGATCAGATACTGATCACCTATCCTGAGGATAGGTCATCAGTATCAAAATCTCGTAAAACCCCTTTAAAGACAGAACAACTGTACAACTGTGGTATTGTTGTAATCACAGTCACCTGCAGAATAAAGTTAATATGTCAGTTTTACTGCATAGGGAACACCATAAAAATGAAACCCAAAAAATTATGGTAAAATTTAGTTTTTTCTTCCATATCCACTCTATTAGGATTTTTTTTCCAGATTTCCACTACATTGTATGCAACATTAAATGCTATTAGAAAGCACAACTTATCCCACAAAAAACAAGCCCTCATCCTCACTATGTGAATGACAAAAAAAAAAAAAACTGGCTCCGGGAAGACAGGGATTAAAAAAAAAAAAATTGCAAAAAAAGGAAAATTGTCCTTTCTTGACGGGGTTAAAGGGATGCCTCTGACAAATGATATACAGTGGAACCTATAGGCATCCATTGTAAAAAAAATTATAGGTATACATATATTGTTGGCACTGCTGTATGAGATACCATATACTACTATATACCCTTTTCCTGTGGTATACTGAGGTATAATGGCCAGGCTGAGGCTAAAAGGACACTGTTTTAGATTCCATCTGGCTAATGTAAATCTATGGACATGATTATTGTGTACATCAGGAGCTTTTCTAAATGTCCATCATAAAGGTGATGTTAACCCAGCCTGATACTTAATTGATCAGTCAGTGATGTTTACCATGGCAATAACAGCAAGTGCCAGGAAAAGCAACCACAGATAAAGTGAAAGAATGGTCTGTCCCACACTGTGTGCCAAGAAAATCTACAGGAAAGCATGCAGAAATCTGTTGATATTACAAAACGCTAGCAGCAGCTTTGAGACTGATTCATTCCAACAGCCCAGAGATGAGAGTACATCTTCTTCCCTCTTAGGCCTCATGCACACAGTCGTATGTGTTTTTCAGTCCGCAAATTGCAAAACACATACTAGCCGTATGCATGCCACCTTTTGTTTTCTCACTTCTGTAGAAATGTTCTATCCTTGTCCATAAAATGGACAAGAACAAGACATGTTCTATCTTTTTTGTGGAATGGCAGAATAGACATACAGATGTGAATGGCATATGGTGTGCAGCCCACAATTTTTTGCTGCCCTATTGAAATGAATTGGTCTGCATCCAATCTGCAACAAATGCGGATTGGATGTCGAAAAAATATACAGTTGTGTGCATGGGGCATTAGACTAGGTTCACATCTTTGAGAAGCAGGGGCGGATTGACCATAAACCATACAGGGAAATTTCCTGGCCACATGAGCCCTTCACACGGCCGGCCAGTGGAAGTATTTTGTGCTGCTGGCGGCAGTATTTTGTAATGGGCTGTGGTATTTGGCTCTGTTGGGGTGGTATAATGTGCTGCAATATGGTATTGCTGGCCCTGCCTTCCATGAATTTGGACCCGACTACAAACAGGGCCACTTTTTGTATTTTTTCTAGGGCCACTTTAAGTTCCCAGTCCGTCCATAGTGAGGAGGCTCCATTAGCAGCCTCCAGCAAAAATGTGGCATAAAATACATCAGTATGCTGTGCTACTTTGTCTGCAGTACGACGGACAACATAATAGAAACCTAACGGACCCCACTGTAGTAAACTGGGGTCCATTGGGTCTATAATATTATGGATTTAGTGCTTCCATTAAGGTCTGTCATATTATGGATCTGAAACAGAACAAAAATAACCATGCTGAAGATGCGAACCTAGCCTTTCAGACAATAATAGTTAGATTGTAGATTGATTTTATGCATTTATTCTAAGTTTAAGGAGTGCTTACACCATTGCAATTGTTTTATTTGTGCCCATAGAACTAAAGAAGCCACTTTTCAAATAGCCTTAAATAAATAAAAAATCTATTTGCTTCCATGGAAATCGAAAGCAAACAAAACCTGTGTGTATGCTGAGTCTACTGAGAGAAGGGTGGAAGACAGTAACACATGCCTGCAGGATCAGACTACACACGGGGTTTGATTGTAGTCTGTAATCGTGGAAACAGATAATTGTGCATAAGAGCTATGGTTGTAGCAGTGAAAATGGTTACAAAGATGTTCATACAGAAGAAGAAGGAACAGAGCGATTTCCTGGTGGTGTAGATAAAGTAATGATACACACAAATAGACACAGTATATATATATATATATATATATATATATATATAGTAGCAAACAGAGTGATGAACTGCACCGCTTGAAAGTAATTCGGTGTGCCTGTGGTGCAGAGAGGGACTCCAACTCTCTGAATACATAAAAGAGAAACAAAATCCATGGCACCACCTTCAGTGATCTGTGTCTTTATTTCACCAAGGGCAACGTTTCGGTTTTCCCAATGAAACCGTCCTCAAGCCAGTGAAAAAGCATACATTATACATATCATTAATGTAATGTTTTCTTGAAACATTTCCCATGATTCTTACCTTCATAGGTAGAGCGGAACCCTTGAGCACTGACTGCGTAGTCCGACACCAACCACAGTGTTAGGCGGTTTCCACTACTCACAATCGGAGCTGGAAGATGAAAACCTGTTAACCTACAAAATGAAATAAGACAAAGAATTAACACTAAAGCTGTGACCAGCAGAGAGAATTTTAAATTCTTTGCTAGCATATAAACCAAACTTTATGGCATATTTCCCACCTGTCTTTTCAATTTTATTAATACTATAAACCATCACATAACTGGCTTGCCTATAACTTTATGCTTATTGTAGGTAAAATACCTTCCCATTTTTCAAGTTATGTGCAGAATTAAAAAAAGAGTCACGTTAAGCATACACATATGGAAATGTTCTCTAAAGGAGAATTGTTACCTCTTATGAAAATCATAGTATTATTATTCTTATTATTATTCTAGTGCTCTTTTTCATCATTGATGGTGGCATTTAATTTCCACAGAGATCAATGCAAAAACACAATTGTTTTAGGATTTTGTAATGTAACAAATATATAATGGAATATTCTCTAGGGCTAAGGGTATAATAATGAGCATTCTGGTAATATTGCCCTGATTTATCAAGGCCGGCGTCTGCTGAAGGAGGCATCTGCGATCTTGATAGGGCCTGCTTTGCTGAAGGAGGCATATAATTTATGATGAGGCACAGGCCTCATCATAAATTACCTTCCTCCTCCAGCCCTCTATGCGCCAAAATGAAATCTAACCTTATTAGATTTGTAACCTGATGAAGGGGAAGTATAATATCCCTGAAATGCGTTGTTTTACATGCATAATCTTCAATAAAGAAGCATTCACTCCAGTTCTAAGTGGAAATTCTCCTTTTTGTGCCAAGCAGCCAACTAAATGCACCTGTATTCCCTCTTGAGAAGTTGGGCACCTCTTCAAAAGGCACCAAGACTGTGGCTGCATACCAGACGACTGTATCGTCATTGTTACAAGCCTACAATAGTGTTTTGACCATCGAAGAAGAAACTTATAATAGTTTCAAAACGCCCCTGGACATATTGCAGTATTTATATATCTGCTTTGCAATTCTGTGAAAAATATATGACAGTTAAAATTAATAAGAGTTTCCAATTAGTGATTGTAGCTCCTCAATATGAGAGAGAGCAAGAGAGTGTTGGGGATGAGAAAGGTATGTTGATTGACCATTGACATTGAGTCTAAATCCAGCAGCACAGTAATACGTAACTGGAGTCGCAAACTATATATGATTTAAGAGACTCAGTTGGGAGTTCCGTCTAGGTTTCTGTCATTTTTGACAGCAATAAAAAAAAGTTCAGCATGTCAAAACCTTGGTGAAACTCGTACCACATTATAGGTCAACTACAACAACAACAACAACATGATTGCACTGTCAAGGTCACTCTTTACATGGCTTTGCGCATACAGTGCATGGCTTTCACACATAATATTACTAATTGGGAGCAGTGTTTTTCACATTTGCAGCAACCAGTGGCAGACTAGAAACCTAAAATGGACCTGGAAAAAACTAAATGTGGCCCAATGTGGGAGGCAGGTCCAAATTGACAGAAGGAAGGGCTAACAGAAGTAGTTGGGCCAGCATTGCCATATTGTGGCACGAAATACCACCCCAGCAGAGCCAAATACCTCAGTGCAACACAATAAACTGCCCTAGCAGCATCAGAAACCCCACCTGCCACATTCTGTCCTCCTATTCCAGTTGAATCAGAATGGCAAAACAGTTGGATTCAGGAAATCAGTAGGGCACCTATAGTTGCCGGCCAGGTACATATATAAGTACTTGATGGCCCCCCAGTGTTGATTAACTCTGGGAGCTGCAGATCATTACTTACCTGGCAGGCGGCCATGAAGGGGGCTTAGGTGGCCCCCTGAGGATCGGCCCATCAGGAAATTTCCCTGTAGGGTCTATGGCCAATCCACCCCTGGCAGCAACATCATGTTACCTTGCTCTGAGCTGTTCAGTAATGTTATCTCAGGAGCTCCCCATAAACAGAAAACTGTCAGCCGAATCCACAGTTCTCAAAGGGTTCAGCCAACAATAAAAAAATGTCACACACCAGAAGTGAGCCACTTGATATTTATAGCAAGGAGTATTTTTAACAGCAGATAAAACACATAATTACTAAAGTGCAACAACTTTTTTTATACTAGTTCACCTATTTTGTAGCAGCTTGGGAATCAGGTGTAAGTTAAGGGCAAGTTGTAATGAACTTCTTTAATAGCTTTGGATTTGCTAATGGTAACATTGGCTCTGTGGATCTTCTGTAGGCTTTTTTTGAATGGCAGTACAAAGTGTGCCATCCTTTGACTGCTGCGTGACTGGGTGCAGTGAGTCAGGCAGCTGGAGGATACCCAGATAGGGTCATTTTTTGGGTGTATATAAACTGTGTAAATGACACTTTACCTGGCTCTGATTCAGTCAGTTCGATCACTATGCTAGGGGTTGAGGCAAGGGTGTAACTATAGCCGTAGCAGCTATAGTACTTGCTATGGGGCCTAGAGGTTAGAGGGAGTCAATGGCAAGAACCGTTTGTGAGGAATAACAATATGATTCTTTTTTCTGATATATGGTGCTTATATACATACTTTTAATTTTCGCTACTTATGCTGCTGTTTTAATTTTTTTACACTAGGTGGTGGTAGTTCCATCTTATTTTGCTATGGGGCCCTATGAATTATAGTAATACCCTGGTTGAGAGCCCATCATTTTTTCAATGTCATAAAAAGCTTGGAGTTTTAGAAGTTACATTTTACAAAATGAAGTTGCATAATTACTGCTGATTTCTTAACTTTCAAGTGAATCTCTTTAATTTACTGTAATAAAATTTGGATTGTTTCTGTAAAATTTAATGTGTACTGCTACAAAGGGGCGACTGACCATAAAAATCAAATCAAGGGGATCTCAAGGACTCAGTCAGAATGGACAGCTAGAGTCTCAAATTTAAAGTATGTACTGTATTCATATCTGGGAAGAAAAGAACATTAAAAATACATAATTCACTCCCCATCCCTGTCAGTCCTATCTCAAAAGACAGAAAAGGACTATACAATACCTTTGTACAGCATGCAGCACATGTTTTCTGGCTGCCATCCTGGCTTCTTGTATATTATCTTTGTGACAGCACAGCAGTGTGGGAATCATTATATGTATTATGCTTTTTTAGGCTGAGATCACTTAACCTCACCAATAATTACAGAAAGGTTTAGAAAGCAGGAGAAACAAATCCTTAGGGATGTGGAAGACTGTCTGAAATGGCTCTGATTGAATAACGAACAGCCATGTTAAAATCTTCATTCAAAATCTGTCACCTGAAGGGTTCTGTGATCCAAGGACAGCTGAAAGTTTCTTGATATTGTCTGAAAGTGGCAGCTATCAATATGACAGAGCTGGATAATGCATTGTAATGCTAAATTTTCTCCTTCAAGGTTCCCAAACTTAAATTATTCTGAATGTTCTCATTTTGATACATGTTGTGCATGCTCAGATCAACTGACTATACCACAGAACTGAACCATAGCCACAGAGGATTCATCCAGAAAAACAACTTGATGTCAATGTGAATTATACAGGGTGAATCAAAAGTCTCAGGACAACCTTTTATTTCAGAAATAAAAGGGACAATTAAATATCTGAATACCCCAGTAAGTTATGGGCGAGGGGGCCTATCTTTTAGGCTATGTCCAGAACACGGCCGCCATCTTAAAAGGGACCCTATTGGATATAGGCATTTTTTCCCCAATGGGAAGGGAGTCATGTAGCATAGCAAAGAAGACCATAATTGTCTTTGAAAACAATTGTTGCAATATCTCTTGTGGTTCAAAAGTTATCACCCCATACATGTAGCTCTGGATATGTTTCAGCAATAAGATGCTTCTATCCTTTCTGTATATTTCTTGTTGGATGTACTGTATCTGGTCACTTGTAATGTCACTGCAAAAGATATGATAAAGGGGAGTAATTTAAAATCTGCATCTAGTCTGGTCTTCCAGTAAAGTAAAAAATAAAAAAAAAATGTGTATTCTCTCATCCTTTTGCAGCAGTACCACAACTCTTGGATCTCAGTAGTGCTCTAGAGGAACCCAGGCTTTCCTGTGTCACGTTAGTCCACCCTTTGTGCTCTGAATCCTGGACAAATCACCCGTCTCTTGTGGTTAAAAATTAAAAATCTTTTTTTCAAGACCATAAAAACATCATGCAATACAAAAAAAAACAAAAAAAAACGCAATGCAAATGAATGGGACTGGTGCGATCTGCAAAAAAATACAAGTCAGACGAGGATGAAAACTTCTCTTGTGCGCATGAGTATTAATACTAGTGTCTTCTCCTATGGTAGAGGGACATATGGGCCCCTAAGGCACCGGGACAAGAGTGCAACTGCTACCTCTGCATCTCCTATAACTATTCTTGTAGCCATCTACAGCACTTCAAATCATTGTCAATCTGATGTTCCTACATAGTAGAAGAAGACAATATATCAATTCTTGTATAGTTATATACTGATGTGCTCAACCTTTCTATAGCTTGAATTAATTTAAAGGGGTTGTGCCAGTGTTCAATGTGTCTTCACTAACTCTGCTCTTCTGCTCTCTGACGACTACCTTTTCTAATTATCGCACATTCAGAAATCTACATGACATTGACACTAAGAAACTTACGGACATTCAACAGTCATCATTGTCCTTAATCCCTTCCCTCTCTTGTACTGATCTTGCTGCAAAACACTACAATGGTGCCCTCAGAAGCACCCTGGATGAAGTAGCACCTAGTACCCCCTACACTCAGAACCTCCCAACATAGATGAAAGTAAACCTTGCATATTCTTCAAAGTCGCTTTCTTCAGCGATGCTCAAGTAGTAGTGTTGATCGGGCACCAAAGTGCTCAGGTAGAAAACTTCCCGATGCTCGGGTGCTCTATGTCCATATATGGAGTCAGTGCTTGGGGACACCCAGTGTATTTAAATCTAATTTGTTCTGTATTTCAGAAAAATTTGAACTCACGACCTTACTATTACTAAAAAGCATATAAACTTAATTTCTGAAATGTATCTGCCAGGATTTGAACTCACAACCTTTTGCATTAGAGGCAAAAATCTTAACCACTGGACTATACAACCCAATGATCAACTGTACTGGAAAAACCTCACAGTAGTTTCTGTATAAGTAAGTATTCCTTCTGTATAGGAATACTTAGTACTTTAGAAACTACTATGATACATTCCAGACACATTCCAGAAATAGATACTAAATTAAATTTATATATTTTATATGTTTTTTAGTAATTGTAAGAAATGAATGGCACAAAAAAAAAGTGTAATTACTAATATATATGGACATAGCTATATATGGAGCTATATATGGAGTCAGAGCAGGGACACCTAAGCTGCAGACTCACACTGGGGGATTGCCCCACTGTATAGAGATTTTCTTCATAGACATAGAGACTAAATTAGATTTAAATACACCACAATGTGCCGAGCATTGCAGTGTTTGGCCGAGCATGCTCGCTCAACACTATCAAGGAGTGCTTAATGCTTATAGAGAAAATCTCCAGCAGACTTCCTCAATTATAAGTTAATACTGTCCTCCACCCCGCCAAATGGACCTACTTCACCTCTCTCATCTCTTGACTATTCAATAATAAAATAAAAAAACTTTTTGACCTTTTTCAAACCCTCCTCCTCTGATTGTAAAGCACTACAGAATATTATGGCACTATATAAAGAATATTATTATTACTTTAATATATTTCAGCTTGGAAAACTACTCTGTTACAAAAATGTTCCAGAACTGGAGCATTGCGACATATTCTTTAATGCATTATAATGGTGTCCCCTGTTTAATCTGTATAATAATGCATATTTTCACCTACTGAGGTGGTTGAATTTGCTCAAATCCATTCTTCAACTGCCACCAGCCATATTAGAATCTGTGATAGTCACAGGGAGAGAGTTGTAGCAGAAAGGACCCTCTGAGCTGTGACAGGGAGAGCTACAGTAGAAAGGATATAGAAAGGATAACCCCTGAGAAAGGACATGTCTTCTGAGCTGTCAGCTTCATATAAATCTAGAAGAGTAATGAATGTGGAGATTTCTGGATCCATGTGAGGTACAGGTCTGGTTCTAGATTTGTTAGAAAGATATTTTCATGTACTATATGATTTCTTTATTTTTACACCAATCATAGCATAAACCCTTTAGAAAAAAAAATTTGGCACAAGTTAGCGGAAATGGTATTTTTATTTTTTTTTTTTTTTACAGTCTCACATTCCACTAACTTGTGACAAAAATAAAATTTTGCATGAACTCACCATACCCCTCACGGAATACCTTGGGGTGTCTTCTTTCTAAAATGGGGTCACTTGTGAGGTTTTTGTACTGCCCTGGCATTTTAGGGGTCTCCGCAATCATTACACGTATGGCCAGAATTAGGAGTTTTTGCTATTCTCCTTATATTGACCATACGGGTAATGAGAATTTTTTTTCCGTTCAGCCTCTGCGCTGAAAGAAAAAATGAACGTCACAGATTTTTCCATTCACATTGATCAATGTGGATGAAAAATCTCTAAAAATGTGCAAAAAAGAGGGAAAAGCTATAAAGCTGCGATCGCTAAGGGACCCTAAGGCCTCATTCAGCTGCCCGCAATTCTGTTCCGCAAAATTTTGCGGAACAGAATTGTGGATACATTCAATTCTATGGGGACAGACTTTGTCCCGCTCGATCCATAATTGCGGATCCGTAATTGGAGATCCGCAAAGTATAGAACATGTCCTATTCTTGTCCGCAACTGCGGATAAGAAAAGGCATTTTCTATATAGTTCTGGCAATGTGCGGATCCGCAAAATGCGGAAAGCACATTGCTGGTGTCCGTGTTTTGCGGATCCGCGGATTTGCGATCCGTGATCCGCAAAACACATGCGACATCTGAATGAGCCTTACAGGGGTGATCAGTGACAGGGGGTGACAGGGGTGATCAGGGGGTGACATGGGAGATCAGGGGTTAATCAGTGACAGTGGGGTGGTGGGTGGGTGGGGGCGGTGGGGGGCTGTGTGGTGATTGGTGCACTTTGATATTTTTTCTCTGGTGGTCCCAAGCAAAGGGACCACCAGAGAAGCGGTAGCAAGCAGATCAGACGCTGTTCACAGAACAACGCCTGATCTGCGATTTTTCTGCCATATACAGCCTGCCAGCGCACGATCGGCGCTGGCAGGACTCAAATTTCTCAAGAAACCAATTCAACACAATATCGTGACATGGTAGACTGGAATTCATATTGCAAAGACCGGATGGTCACACATAGACACATACAGGATAGACATCTGGAGACGCAATATATCAAAATCATGTTATTGCAAAATGCTGGGCATCCTATACCACACATCTTAAGATATGTTGAGCCAAGAAAAAAGGTAAGTAAGGTCTCTATCAAATGATACATCATTTATTCCACCATGTTCTTTATAAGTTGTGTTGTGTAGATATTGTTATTATTATACACTTGGCCATTGGCACATTTAATACTAATCTCAATCCTCATTTGTGTGAAGTCTTTGGGATCCCTTGATTAATTTGCACCTGGGGCCTCAAAACAAATTAGATTAACTGTTGCCAGAGGGGAGAAACATCAAATTAACACAATTATTTGTTCCAATCCAAACTAGTTAAACTGAAAATGCCTTAAGTTTGGACTGTTTATGGTCACCAGAGACTGGAAGAATTAGAGCAAGATAAAGAAAACCACTTTTTGTTAGTCATGTAGTAGAGCAAACACGTTTTCTATAGGTGGCATTAAAGTGCCCTAAGTGGATGCACATATCTGTGAAATGTACTTCATCAATTTTATAGTATCTATAAAAGAAATGGCTCAGTTTATAGGAGAGTATGAAACAAAAGTTCAGCATATCTAGAGGAGGGTACATCTTATTTAAAATATTAATATTAATTGTCATGTATATACAGCAATCACATTTCAACCTCAAACCCTTGCGTTATTAATGAGTAATAAACTAGTACTTGAAAAATAGCTCTTAACTCAAGGAAAGACGGTATTATATGGCATACTATGCTACAACTCTATGAAAGTGTGGAAAGTAATGTAAGTCATCTGGAAGTGGTACAGCCCAGGTTTATACATGAACTGAAAAGCAGACATGGATAAGAAATCATGCTACCTTGAGGCCTTGTTCACACTTCAGTTAGTTGATGAGTTATTTCTATAATTTATTGTGAGCCAAAACCAGGTGCAGGTCAGAAGCACAGAACAGGTGCAAATCTCTTTATTTTACCTTATCTCTGTGTAGTCTCCACTCCTAGTTTTGGCTCACAAAACCTGATGGAAATAACTGATCAAATAATGACGTATGAACAAGGCTTTACATGCATCTTTTTAATGCTTTAAAGGAATACAACGCAATAGTGCATATATTTAGCAGATAGTCTTGATTAGAAATATTCTACGAGACAACTTCAGTCTTTTACGATTGAGACACCTAAGTCTGCGTAGGAGCAAGATAATTTTCTTGACATGTGATGGAATAATGAAATATAACTGGAAAAGAAAACTGTTTTTATTTTTTCTGCATTTGCCCAAATTACAGAATGTTTTTTCCACAGCAAATTAGGGTCCCATTATTCAAACTTACATAATGATAAGGCAGAGAGATAATTATATGTTTGCAAACATGTATTCATATTGCATGGAATTTATCAAGCCATGGCTGTTCTAAAAGGGTTATTATGCCGATCAGCCAGACCACAGCTGATCAACCTATTTGTGAGCCTGGAAGATGAGCCAATCAGGTTCCTGACTCAGTGTGGAGGATTAGAGAGTTAGATGGAGGATTTAAGTTTATAGTTTTTATTTTTTTACCTGTTATTTCTATCCTGACTCCTTCTGTTGGACTTTTCTTTTGTATTCACCTTGGCTTGTTTCTGAATTTACCCTTTGGCTACTGATTAGTCTTTAACTGTTTTTCCTCGCTTTGGCTGATAATTTTCTATTGACCCTCTTAGCTCAGACTCTGGTTGGGTTTACTCTCCTACAGCTCCTTGGTATCTCAAAAGTCTGCTACCTGGAAGCTTGCACCTCTTTTCTGCCAAAATAACCTGGGTCCCTAGCAGCCAAGTCCAACAGACCTTGCAGTTGGCTCTGGTCAACACCTAGGACTAGCCTTAGATGTGCTAAATGGAGTGATGAAGAAAGATAGGTATCAGAATTCACTGGCAGTGGTCCTGGACAGAAAAAATTACAGCAACACTACTCAGATTGTGAAGAATGAATGTGTGGTTTATTGCAAATACATTACCAGATGCAATGTGTAGGCATGAAGCCTTCCTCAAGAATCAGGGAGGAAGGCATTGAGCAAACGTCACATCTGGCAATGCATTTGCAATAAACCACACATTTATTCTTCACAATCTACGGAGGGCTGCTGCAATTTTTTCTTTAGGGACATTTTCTTGGGGCAAGTTGAACCGAACCCAGCAGCGAGCACCTACATTCCTAATTATCTACATATTATTCTTTAAGTGCTCTTCCTCTTTACTTTTTTTTAGTGGTCCTGGACAGTGACATTGTATTCTTTCTCACCTGTTTCCTTATATGTATACTGTCATGACAGCTTTCAGACAATTGTGAGCTAGAGGATGCTGCTAACTGAAGATGCCCGAACCTCTGTGGTGTTGTTCTAGCAGTACAATTGTACTTCTCACTTGCACTTAGCAAATGCCCACTGGCCCTTTGAAGAGTAAAAGTAGCAAAGTAGTAGTTTTTTTCTTCTGCATAATTCATCCTGATATGATTATGTAATCTCTGTGTTTTCTATATGAATGCTGAAAGACCTACCGAGTTATAAAAACCAGGTGGTGCGATATCATAAAGCACATAGAAAACTAAACTACAGACAAATATAGTTCTGTTACATCTACCTATATAAACTTAAAGTATAGATGTTCAGTAGCCACTTCAGATTTAGAGAATTCTACCCATCTTTTGATGGATACTGTACTTCCAGCAGTATAATGTACATTGTCACAAACCACACATCATCTCAAGCTGTCTCCACAAACATGTCAATGAATTTAGTGTAATCTAATATCCTGCAAAACAGCTTGACATCAATCTAATACAGAACATTAGTGCTGTTCTGGGTGCAAAAGGTTGACAAAATTAATGTCTAGAGATGTGGTCGGCACTGCGTGGTGTGACTATATTCAAATACGCGGACACTACATTGTACACTCGTGACATCTGGTGGTGCTCAGTATGTGACAAGTACACTGACTTCAATCCAAGATGCAAGAAGAAAGACAAACGGCACTCACCAACAATCTTTGCAGCTTTATTTGTAGGTAAAAAAAGATGTATGTGGGCACAGCACAGTCAGAAGGCTACAGCCGTTTTGCGCTCCCTGCGCTTCCTCAGGCCTCACTTGACAGCGCTGGCATGCTCACGTCAAATACTCTCATGCCAGCTACGTTACATATACATGACACAGATATTAAAAGCATATTATAATTAGAGATGAGCGAATCGAATCCCACAAAGTGGAATTCGATCTGAATTTCAGGAATTATTTAATTCACCTAGAAGCCGATTTTCCTCTTGCTTCGTGTCAGCGAATCTTATAATACTGAAATTCAAACTTACCATCTACATTTGCGCGCGAAGGGCCGCCAGCCTCCATCTTGCTTGAATATCTCAGCCGAAATCCCGTGCGGCGTAATGACATTATCTCGCGCCGCATGTGATTTCGGCCGATATTTTCAAGCAAGATGGTGGTGGCTGACCCATCGCAAGCAAATGGACACGGTAAGTTTGATGTAATTTTTTTTAATGTTAATTTTACACTGTTTGTACAGTCAGATGCCGCAATTATGTATGAACGAGGCATATGAGGGGTACAATGACGGGGCGGAGCTATTGCAGAATACTGCTTGAACATTTTTATCATTTAGCCCAAGCGAGCCAATAGCCTTTGTTCTAATGATCCAAGCCACCTTTCTCTGTAACAAAGCACGACCCCTATCCCCACCACATTCTTGAACTCCAACTACTTCAATACCTGCACATTTTAACACATCGCCATTGCCTCCATGGGTTTCATGTACATGCTCTATCAATCTTGTTGCTCCAATCTTAGTTTCTGTAGATCTTCTATGTTCTCTAAAACTGATATACAAACACCTAATAATTTTGCCTATGTAGAATCTCCCACAGGGACAAAAAATAACGTGGACTACAAATTGCTACAAAATAGAACACTACAAAATATGAATTGTCTCACAATATGCTCAACTCTTCCTATCCTAAGGTGCTTGCTTTTGTACATATACTTACACATCGAGCAATGTCCATAAATAAAACTTCCATGGGGCAAACATTTCCCTAACCAATTAGAATCCTCTTCCTGGAAGTTACTCTTTACAATCGCATCTTTAATGGTTTTACTCCATCTAAAACTAACAATAGGATTAAATTGTGTCTTTTCCTTCAACGAGTCATCTTGGGCCAAAATATGCTAATTATTCAGAATGGCCCTCTTAATAAAAGGGGCCACGGGGGAATGATCAAAGGTGAAAACAGATCTACTCTTTCTATTCACATGTTGTTCCGCTTTCAACTTCAGATATTTCAAGTCCAGTCTCTTGGTTCACAATCTCTACTGTAGGCTATATCAATCACCTTCTCTGGGTATCCTCTCTGTAAAAATCTTTTTTTCAACTCCCTGCATTGCACAACAAACTCATCTTCATCTGTAATAATCTGTTCGAGACTCATAATTTGCCCATATGGTACCACTGACTTAACATAAGGAGGATGGAAGGAACCATAATGCAGAAGTGAATTTGTGGCTGTTGGTTTTCTATATATATTGGTATACAGACATCCATCCCTAACTCCAACTTTGACATCTAAATTCCTCAGTACTGATCTTACTAGTGAACTGCATATTCATATGGTTAGTCACATTAAGATATTCCACAACTTCATGAAACTACACCATGGAACCTGTCCAAACTATGAATATATCATCAACAAATCTCAGGAATAACCTAATACATGTTATAAATGGATTCTTGACTGTAAAGATATACTATTCTTCAAAAACTGCTAAAAAAAATTAGCAAATGTACACGAGACCGGAATCCCCATGGCTGTACCTGTTTTTTGATGGAACCACCTTTTGTTAAACATAAATTCATTATGAGTCAAAATGAATTGTAATGCTTCCGTAACAAACTCTACATAGCCAGATGTTTTTTCCTGTCTCTCAAGAACAAAATGAATGTGTAGGTGTAGTTAATACATACATAGCAAGCATTCTGTCTACATGGAATCTCTAGGGATTGTTTTCACTACCTCCATAAGTCCACTCCATTTCAAGAAAAATTCATTCAGTTTTGAGGGCGGTAAGGTAGGGATTCTACCAGTAGTGGTTACTAAGTATAAGTGATTGTTACATATTCATAAATCAATGTATAGCCTTTTATTTTCAAATGAGTGTAGTAATACTGTCACTTAAAAAATATTGTTATTTTGTATTGTGGTTTATAAATAATCCCTTTTTCTGGTCTTTCCCTTTAAAATTCAAATTAGTAGCAGGGATAATACTATGCAAATTTCCTTCTCTTGCGAACCTGTACAAAAATTACTATCTCTCCCCCACCCTTTACCTTGCCACCCAATATTTACATCTACAGCAAAGTCTGCTTGTCTGAAAAGATCCATGATCTACACAATTTACAAATCTTCCTCCCAAAGGTTCCCTGTTGTGCTTATAAACTGTATACACAGTTCTTGCACCATTTTATAAATATATTCATGAGCCTAATAACTCATTGGCGCTCCCTCAACCCTCTCGCAAATGAGAATCGTGTAGATTTCTCTGTGCAATGCTGCAATGTTATGATTAAGAAGGGCCACTCAATCTCAATGGGGAACAGTTGAAGTTAATGCGTATTACTCAGTAGATGGGAATAATAAGAGGGATGCAGTCAATAGAAACCCAAGGAGGATGATCACGTCCATTATATGAAATGAATTTAACATAGTATAATTTTCTGTGGTTGTTTCCTTAACATCTTCGGGTTTGAAGTGAAAGGATGGGAGATGCATTTAGCAAATGTAAGTATTTGTCTGAGAAGCTACTTTGTATGTCTAATAAGGTGTTCAAGCTTGTCTAGTCTCATTACATTATCAGCGAGAAATCCTTACAGCATATGGCTTGGCCATGTTATTTACGAAACAAGGAAGATAGGAAAATCATTCTTACTTTATTTTGTTAGGCTTTTAGTAATCAAGCACCATGCAGATGCTGACAGAGCTCCCATTCCTCAATGCTAGCTCTGGACTAAGTTGCACATTTAGGTTTGGATCTAATTATTGATTTCCCATAAGGGATCATTTCACCCCAAACTTAAAAAAAAATAAAAAATCATCTGCACATATATGTCCTTGACATGGCTTTCCTATGATATTGGTAACCTAGAATATTGATTTCCCATCGGCTTGTCATCCAGATTTCCCATAAACAATATATTTGAGAAGAGGATGAATAGAATTTTTAGCTCTCCTCCTAAAATGTAATTTATGTGGTGTACACCGTCAGCCAAAATATTAGAACATAATTTGAGTTTTATGTCTCTTGACAAATCTGTTTCAGACCACATCAGAACAGTGCAAGGTTATCACAGCTATAGAAACAGGTTTACTAAGTAGCAAAATCTCCTTCTGCATTGTCTCACATGGCAGTAACGGCCATAGATGTATCCACCCTTACAAAATGAGTTTAATTCCAATTTCTCATGTAACAAATTAAAAACAATATTGTGACACGCTAGGCAAACCCTTGAATAGCTGCAATTCATAACACAACCAATGGGTGGAAACACATAAACACATATAGAATAGACATCTTGTGACACAGTATCAGGAAGTCTTGTTAAGAAAAAAAAAAAAAAAAGCTGGCCATTTTAAGCCATATCTTTTGATATACTGTATGGAAAGTCAAAAGGGAAAAGGAGGTAAATTCATATCTGTATTTCACACACACCGTTTTTCTGTGTCTAACTCCTTAAAGGGTTTTTCCAACATTTATATGTATCTTATCCCAGGTGTCGGACCCCCGACACTCCTGTGAGCTCTGTGGCCTTCTCCGGCTTTTCCTCGGCTAGTTATGCCAAGTTCATCGGTCACATGGCCTAAGAGCAGCTTAGCCCCATGGAAGTGTAAGCGGCTTAGCTGCAATACCAAACACAGTCGCTATAACGTATGGCACTGTGCTTGGTAAGCTGCGATAAGGCAGCGGCGCTCACAGGAGCACCAGTGTTGAACCTGTACTGATCAGATACTGATGACCTATCCAGAGAATAGGTATTCAGTATTAAAATGTCAGAAAAGTCTTTTAAGGATCAAGCATTTTTTGTTTTCGCACGTTCAGTTTTTCCTTCCCGTCTGCCAGGAGTCACTACTTTTTAATTGATTATTCACACAGTCATACAAGGACTTATTATTGCAGGACAAGTTGAATTTTTTAATGGTACCATTTAATTTACCATATTGTGTATTGGAAACCATGGCAGAATTGGAAAAAAACTCAGTTCTGCCATGATTTTGGTACCATTTTTGGATACAATTGACTTTTTTTATTTCAATATTTGGGGGGAACCAGGTGTTCAAAATACAGCAAATTGGCCTTTTTTATGTCCACAGTGTTCAACACAAATGAGAAAGATTTGTATAATTGTTCTGAATACCATGTGAATACTAATTATGTCTATTTTTTATGTTTATTTTTATATGTAAAATTGAGAAAGGAAGTGATTATTTTTGTGTTTGTTTTATTATGTTTTTAAAACCTTTGCAGGGCCAAACAAGCAACTTACTATGATAGGCCTAGGACCTTTACCAGCCTGCCATAGAAAGTGATCGGAACCCCCACTGTTTCACTGCGAGGTTCCAAATGGAGGACAGAGATGCTGCGACCACTAACATCTGAGGTTTTAAATGATCGGGATCAGAGTTATCTCATCCAATCACTGCCCCAAGGTGTCAGTTGTATTACACAGCTGGCATCCACAGCATATGGAGTGGACTAAGCTTGTGAGCCCGCTCCATACATCCTTCACATGCAAATGACAGTTTAAAGAGGACTTGTCACCACAAAATGCAGTGTAAAATGCAGGAAGCATGCTAGAGAGCAAGGGAAGCTGCGTGGATTGATATATCGTTTTGTGGGTAAAAATTGTGTAAAACCTATAATTTAAATCAGGCATGCTCAACCTGCGGCCCTCCAGCTGTTTCAAGACTACAACTCCCAGCATTCTCGGACAGCCTACAGCTATCAACCTACAGCAGGGCATTGTGGGAGTCGTAGTTTTACAACAGCTGGAGGGCCGCAGGTTGAGCATCACTGATTTAAATATTTAAATCTCTGCTATTACTGACATCATTGTTCACAGTGGAGGTGTTATTAGTGACTGATAGCATTTTCTGTGTAAGTGTGTATATAGAGGTAGCTGTTAGTCACATAAGTTGACCTCCGTGCTGCAGCCTGCAGATTGCACTGCATTTCATAGTGAACTGTCCTTTTTAATTAAATTTGCCTTAATGGGTTAAAATGCACATAAAATTATGTGTGCGTTTACGTATGACATCATCACGCACTGTGCTAGATTTCACGTGGGAGACGGCCTCTTCACGCTCAAATGGATATGGTATTTTTTTTTTTAACTGATTAACCCCTGAAAACCCATTTTTTTAAATCTCAGATGCCGCGATCAGCGATAAATGCTATTCCCCATCATTGAGCCCACTACTTACAAAGAAGTAATTTGTCACAAAGCAAATTTGTATTAGCGCTGCTTATAGCACATTGTGTATTTGAACTTGTCCCATACACTTCCTTATTGCACTGACCTCTGAGCTTTGACAATTGCACTTAGAAGTTATAGAAGAGGACAGGTTTCAATATAGAAAGATACACAGACTGTCAGATATATGGTGGTACAGTATACCTCTGACAATAAGAAGATAGATTACACTATATTGCTTTTTATGTCATTCTCATGACACAGTCCCTGAGAACACTGTTCTGTGTAAAGCTGAAAAGCATAAAAATAGGATTTCTCTCCAGAACATTGTGGCAGCCCTTCTATGAGATCTACAACGTATAATTGAAGGCCTGTCCCTTTGTTGTTTTTCGAGCAGCCTCCCTGAATGTCATGATGGAGTGTCAGTGGGGGAAGATGGAGAGGGCCTGCGTCAGCAAATCTTTGACCCTTTTTAAAGCCAAGTCCTATTCATCCAAGGATGATGTATAATCCATATCTCAGTGTACTAGATCGCAAGGGGGAAGAGAAATTCACTGTACATTGCCTACAAACGAAAGATGAAAACAAGCAAAAGAAGACAAAAATGCACAGCAGCTTTGTTCTTTGTAATATAGGATAGAGCAAAAAGCACAGAAACAACAATCCAAAGATGGATGACAAGGCAAAGGGTTGCTGGCAGGCAAGGATTGCTACCTTAATGATGTCCAAAGCAAATGTGCATCATATTGTGCTGTGACTCTCTTGGATAGTCTTTCCTCATTAATATACAGGCGCTGACCTTTATCTGCTACAGTGCTAATGGCGAGCACCATATAATTTCCTTCCAATCTATAGTCACATTAATTATCTGGGCAATAATAAATATACATAAATAGAGCTATGGCTGTAATATAAATATGGTATGCTTATGGAATATGGCCCTAACTGAATAACAGCATCCTCCCCACATAGATCAAGCAAGCACTGCATCCGGTAATTTCCTGTCTATGCGACACACATTGAAAAGTTTAGGTCTGTGCATATTTAAAAGCTACAAAATACACATCACATTACGTTACACTATTACACATTATGTTGTTACAATTCATCCAAGTGTACCCGTTTACGGCAGCAATTCAGAGATTTCTCCTGCAAACATTTGTCCCTGGCAGATTACATTGTTGCATGTTAGCTGGGCTACAGTCAAATTCCACTTTGAGCAACTCAGTTTCTGTAAACACAAACCACAGGGAAAAGTTCTTCATGTCTTGATCATCTTCAGAGAAGAATGTTCTTTGCAAAGTGTTAAATACAGCTCTGTTGAGTCAGGAAATATCCATACTTGTCTCCTGGAGGTAGGCCAAAGGCTACTTTCACACTAGCGTTCTCATACCGGAGAGCAAACCAGTTTGCTTTCCGCCCTGGGATGCGGAGCAAAACAGATCTGTCATGACCCACAATGCAAGTTTTCTCTGACACAATCTGACACAATAGAAGACGGATCTGTCCCCCATTGACTTTTAGTTGAGTTAATGACGGATCCGTTTTGGCTATGTTACTGATAATACAACCATCTGCATCCATTATAAACGGATCCAGTTGAATTATCAGTAACAGAAGCGTTTTTGCTGAACCCTACCAGATCCAGCATAAACGCTAGTGTGAAAGTAGCCTAAGCACATAGTCAACCTATGACCCCCAAATCGCAGAACATTTTAAGCCCTGCCGCTGTGCCTCTTGAGAATGTCCACTGAACTGAACCTATGCCCTTTGCTACTTGGTAGTGAGTACCCAGGGGTGACATCCATGTCAATAGTTAGCAACCATTTGGGTGGGGAATTCTGTCCTGGAAGGCACAATATGCAACCATATTGGATGATCCATTTGATTTACACTCTCTTTTGTACACATCATTGGGGTGGAACCACCATAAATACCTCAATAAGGTTTACCATAGAGTATCCTCCAAAATAGAAATCACTGAGATTGTACTGTAGGCCATTTTATGGAATAATAATTTAGTTGTTTATAATTGTGGTATATTACTACACAAATACTAGGTCATCACTTGTCATGTAGACTCAGTCTTACTAATGTGAATTCAGAAGACAGAACATTGCATCGCACTAGACTGGCTGAGAGAAAATCCATCAAAGAGCAATGGTTGAATGGGGACATCAATAAACCATCAAAATTATCAAACGCATCATAAAATGTCATGTACATTTAGAATGCCTATCAATGTGCATCTAACATTAAAAAAAATCCCCTTGGTAATACAAGATAAAGGAAGGAACACACCCCTCAGAAGGAACTCCAAGGTACTGGGTCCCTTGATTATACAGTATAGACATAGGAACTTTCCATGGAATGTCATTATTCACAGAATTCAAATGTCCTTTTTCCCATTCCCTCTAATCTGTTATTTATCGGTTACATTCTACATGATAATGGAGTATTTCTAAGCAACTGTAATTGGAAGATAAATTAAAATAAGATAGGCTGCAGTCTAAAATGCCTTCCAGCATCATTAATTGCGGATCAATAATTCTAACCTAATGTAGATATGATAACTTTACTGAAATGGCGTATATCAAAGTGCATGGTAGAAATCCAATTAGACAAAGGAATAGCCTTGTCCAGCCAAGCAACATGAAGCACGGTATGTAATGGATACATATCTATTCCAGGCTACTCAGAGCATCAGTGAAGATAGTGTTCAAGGAGATTTAGCATGTGCCACCAATTAGCTGAACCAGTCCTTGCACACTTAAATGAGTTTGAAAGGAACGGGTGACTGCTTTTATTGAAAATGTTATGAGAAATCAATTATTAGTTTTATAAGA
This sequence comes from Bufotes viridis, assembly GCA_033119425.1. NCBI lineage: Eukaryota > Metazoa > Chordata > Amphibia > Anura > Bufonidae > Bufotes > Bufotes viridis. The sequence continues at coordinate 264,866,568 of CM065591.1, read as the reverse complement.
GGTACAATTAGGTTTTAAAGAGGTACAAATACATATATCAATATAGGCAAGAAGAGAAAAATGTGCAAGCGTGATACTATTAAATTGTATTACATATTTACATAGTATTAAATAGTATTACATATTTTCATAGTATTAAATATATATATTTACATTTATTTATATTTATTTCGCCGAACTTTACAAAAAAATTCTTCGTGATGAATTACTTTGTAAGTAGTGGGTGCAATGACAGGAAGCTGCAATAGCGCCGCCCCCCCCCCCCGTCATTGTACCCCTCAGATGTCGCGTTCATACATGATCACGGCATCTGAGTGTAAAAACTGTGTGAAATTAACATAAAAACATTTTTAATCAAACTTACCACGTCCATTTGCTTGCGACAGGCCGGCCACTGCCATCTTGCTTGAAAGCTCGTGGTGTGCGAGATTACGTCAGCAATCCGGCTGACATGGTCATACGTCACCACGCCCGGGATTTCGGCCATCAAGATAGCGTCTGGCAGCCTATCATGAGCAAATGGTCGTGAGCTACTATGATCATGTATTCAATGCATAATGAATAGAGTTGAGCGGACACCTAGAAGTTTGGGTTCGCCGAACGTTACCCCGAACCCCATTGAAGTCAATGGGGACCCGAACTTTGGGGCACTAAAATGGCTCTAAAAGAGTCATGGAAAGGGCTTGAGGGCTGATTACTGATTTAGAATATTCTTCATTATTTAACCTCTTAAGGACACAGGCCGTACCGGTACGACCTTGTGTCCTGGTACTTAAGGACACAGGACGTACCTGTACGTCCTGACTACTTCCGATACCCGCTGCTCAGCTGGGGGTGATCAGAACAAGGTACCTGCTGAAATCACTCAGCAGGTACTTTGGCCCAATGCCTAGGGGGGTCCTATTCCCCCCCCCCCCACACGTATCAGCGATTCCTGGAAACCGCAGGTCAATTCAGACCTGCGGTTTGCAGCGCTTTCTGCGATCTCTGATCCCCACGAAAAATGGACCACGGTATGGAAGGGGTTAACAGGGAGGGATCTCCCTCCCTCTTCAATCAGGGCTGCTGTTCCCTTGCAGTCCCCGATTCTTGATGGGAGCACAGAGGGATGGAGCTCCCCTCCCTCCCCATCATCTGTTGCTCTGTTCTGGCAGCGGGTGATGATTACCATGGCAGCAGGACGCTTTCACAGGCGTCCCGCTTGCCATGGTAATGTAACTCTGATCAGACGTCTGCTAAAGGCAGAAGTCTGATCATACTAAGTGTAAAAATACAGTACAGTACACTATATAATGTACTGTACTGTACTGTATTATGCAGACATCAGACCCACTGGATCTTTAAGAACCTAGTGGGCCTGGTTCAAAAAAAATGTAAAAAAAAAGTGAAAAAAAAGTAAAAATTAAAAACCCATATCACTGAATAAAAATTAAAAAAATAAAATACACTACACATATTAAGTATTGCCGCGTCCGTAAAAATCTGTTCAATAAAAGTATCACATGACCTAACCTTACATCACAAAAAGTGTAATACCAAGCGATCAAAAAGGCGTGTGCCTCCTAAAATAGTACCAATCAATCTCATCCTGCAAAAAATGAGCCTCTACATAGGACAATCGCCCAAATTAATAAAAAAATATGTCTCTCAGACTATGGAGACACTAAACATTATATTTTTTTCTAAAATGCTGTTATTGTGTTAAAGTAAAATAAATAAATAAACAGTATACATATTAGGTATCGCCTAGTGCGTAAAAACTTGCTATATAAAAATATCACATGATCTAACCCCTCAGATAAATACCGTAAAAAAACTAAAAAATAAAAACAAAGTTACAAAAACTGTAATAGCAAGCAATCAAAAAGTTATATGCACTCAAAAATAGTGCCAATCAAACCGTCCTCTCATCCCTCAAAAACTAATACCCCACATAGGACAATCGCCCAAAAGAATAAAAAAAATATGCCTCTCAGACTGTTTTGTTTCAAAAATGATATTATTGTGTAAAACTTAAATAAATAAATAAAAAGTATACATATTAGGTATCGCCGCATCTGTAACAACTTGCTTTATAAAACTAACACATGTTCTAACCCCTCTGGTGAACACAGCAAAAAAAATATATATAAATACCGTATCAAAAGCGATTTTTGTCACCTTACATCACAAAAAATCAAAAAATGAGCCCCTACATAAGACAGTCGCCCCCCCAAAAAAAAATATGGCTTTCAGAATGTGAAGACACAAAAAAAATATTTTTTTCAAAAATGCTTTGTTATGAAAAACTGAAACAAATAACCCCAAAAAGTAGTCATATTTGGTATTGTCGTGCCCGTAACAACCTTCTCTATAGAAATAGCACTCGATCTAACCTGTCAGATCAACTATGTAAATAACAAAAAATAAAAACGGTCCCAAAACAGCTGTTTTTTAGCAAATTTTATATTTTAATCCATTTTTCCAGTAACAAAGCAAGGGTTAACAGCCAAACAAAATTTAATATTTATTACCCTGATTCTGTAGTTTGCAGAAACACCCCCATATCTGGTCGTAAACTGCTGTATGGCCAAACGGCAGGGAGCAGAAGGAAAGGAGTACCATATGGTTTTTGGAAGGCAGATTTTGCTGGATTGTTTTTTTTGACACTATGTCCCATTTGAAGCCCCCCTGATGCACCCCTAGAGTATAAACTCCAAAAAAGCGACTCCATCTAAGAAACTACACCCTCAAGGTATTCAAAACTGATTTTACAAACTTTGTTAACACTTGGTAGAATTGTCGAATATGTAGAATATACCGCTATATTCTACATATTCGACAATTCACCAAGACAACCCAATAGGAAAGTTGCTTAAAGCCCTTACGTGATTCAATTAATGCGCATATTTAATTACTGATTTTTGGCATAACATAAACTATATTGAATAATGAAGAATATTCTAAATCAGTAATGAGTCATTACTGATTTAGAATTTTCTTCATTATTCAATATAGTTTATGTTATGCCAAAAATCTTCAATTAAATTTGCGCATTAATCAAATCGAGTAAGGGTGTTAAGCAACTTTCCTATTGGGTTGGCTTGGTAGAATTGTCGAATATGTAAAATATAGTGCTATATTCGTAATTTACGAATATAGCGCTATATTCAACATATTCGACAATTCTACCAAGCCAACCCAATAGGATAGTTGCTTAACCCCCTTATGCGATTCGATTAATGCACATATTTAATTACCGATTTTTCACATAACATAAACTATATTAATTAATGAAGAATATTCTAATTCACTAGATATTGCAGCCTTCTCACATTGGCCCACAAGCAAGAAGCAGGCAAGTAATTCTCGAAGTTGCGATATTCGCAATTAAAATTCCCAATTTGAATATTCGCGCTCAACACTAGACATTAATAGGCATGGCTGTTATGGCTTCTAAGGGCACTCTAGCTAAACGCTTGTTGATTGGCTGCCCTGCAGCCTTTAAACAAGCACCATTAAATCGCCGAACACCGAACTCGAACCTGAACTTTTACGGAAATGTTCGGGTTCGGGTACCAAAAACCCTAACGTTCGGTACGAACCCGAACTTTGCAGTTCGGGTTCGCTCAACCCTAATAATGAATGGTGCCACTTCTCAAAATTACAAGTCAAAGAAACAGCCTGGTCTACAGATAGCAGATCGGTGGAGGCTTGACATCTGGCACCCTCAACAATCAGCTATTTCTAGCACCCATGGTGCTGGGAACTATGCTGTGTATGAAGTAGAAGCAGAAGGCTCCATACACTGTGTAGCTTACAGTGCTGGCGTACTACTCTCATTTTGAACAGAGCTGAGCTGTAGTACCTTGGCACGTCAACTACACAGTGTACAGTACTGTCTGTTTCCAGCTTCACATACTGGGGGCTGCCTGAAACAGCTGATTGTTGGGGTGTCAAGTGTTGGACATTAATATATTTAACTTGAACAACCTTTAAAGCTACAGTATCTTCTATAAATACCTAGAGGGCAACTTAGTCCACTAAAGAGAAGATTTAAAACTGATAAATACCTAGAAACAGATAATGTGGATGTGTAGGAGGCCATAGAGAGAGGAGCTATGGCTCATTTTATTGACAATAAGACCAAACAAGAACCAGATGCCTTTTATTAGTGACACAGGCACATGCGTACAGTTGTGGCTGTGCTTGGTACTGCAACTCAGTTACATTTAGTTGATCAGTGGTGGTTTTGGAAGTCAAACCCCTAATAATAGTGTCAGTCTATCCTTTAGATAGAAACCTTAAAAAAACAGGGGTGGAAGGCTAACTTTCTTGCTCTAAAGGATGGAACAGGCTGACAGTTTTTCCTGTATACATGGGTGATCTCATTTGGATTTTTGCTAGTGTGCCTTTTCTTCCCTGTGTATACCCTCGACTACAGAAAGTCAGTAGAATTTTTTCTTGCTCTAACAAAGTACATGAAGATTACATTACAGACACTATATTATTCCAGCTAGAATTAAATGCATATTTTGAAACGTTAGAAAAAGTAGTCATCTTGCCTGATGGAAATTAGAAATACTGTTTTATTAAAAAGAAAGGCCTGTGCATATCCTGATGTTGACTTCATTAGCAGACCCACTTATTAATAAAACATTGTTAAAACGAATTCCATCCCTTCTTTGAGAAAGGGTCCACTGACATAGTTTTGTGCAGTGTAATGTGTCTCTTTGCTAAATCCTTTCACTGAATGTGACTGCAAACCAATTACTTTTCAAAAACCAGAGAGCAGCAAAATGCAGCCACTTTACAAAGTATCTAATTTATCTTTGAAACGCATGTTTGCCTGATGCTGGGACTCAAGGCAATTTAGCAATACGCGTTTTCTAGCAAGGAATGGGGCCAGCAGTTTTAATTGGAAAGAGGAAAAAAAAAACAACAACTATGGTTGATATAAAAAATGATGCTGCACTTTTAGAAAAACCAAGTTCTTTTTTTTTTTTTTATAAAAATGGAAAATGCTATACAGTGTGATAGAGCCAATTTATCATTCTGTATGCAAAAATTAGAGTGGTTCACATTGGTCAGTGTTTCTGGCAATAGGCATAATACACAATGGATGGGACAACAGCAATCAGCCTTTCTGACCATAAAACTTGTATGAACTAACCGTATTTCACCAGAGGAAACTGTTCTCAAGGCCCAACTCCTATATCATCCAAAAAAGTTTAGAAATAGATCTTAGTGGCAAATGATTAGCTCCAAAGGTAGCAAAATGTTTGTTTATTTTCTTAAAAATCATTGGGGCACATCATGGTATCAGAGCCTGGACCCACCAGAGAATCCTCACATAGTTGACCAGAAGCCATGACTGTATTGTCTTGGCTGTGTGCTTAGAGTCATCATTGTCTTGTTGGAAGGTGAACCTTCGGTCCAGTCGGAGGTCGAGAGCATGCTTGATCAAGTTTTCATTAAGAATATCTTTTTACTTTGCTCCATTCAGCTTTCCCTCAACCCTGACCAGTCTCTCATTCCCAGCTGCTGCAAATAATCCCCACAGCATGATGCTGCCAACATCATACTTCACTATAGGGGTGGTATTGGGCAAGTGATGAGTACTGCTTGGTATCCTCTAGACATGATGCTAAAGCTGGGTTCACATCACGTTTTTATCTTATATAAAAATGTATCTGTTAAATCGATGCCTCTGATGAATGCCATACAGTGGCATCCATCCCCATAGAGTTCGATTGTAAAAAAAAAAAAGTGTATACGATAATGTATACTTTTTTTTGCCAGACTCTGTAGGATGGAAAAGCGTAGTGTACTAGGCTTTTGTTTCCTTTTTTCCCCAAATGTATATTTCAAATGTAGGCTAAAAATGTCATATGAACCCAGCCTTAGAATTGAGACCAAAAAAGTCAAGCATGGTTTTATCTGACCAGAGAATGTTATTCCTCTGAAAGTCTTTTAGGCACCATTTTGCAAACTCCAGGTGGGCTTTTATGTGTCTTTTAATGAGAAGAGGCTTTTTTTATGGCCGCTCTGCCATAAAGCCCAGATTGGTGTAGAACTGCAGTGATGGTTGACCTTGTGAAAGTATTTCCCATCTGCACACAGGATCTTTGGAGCTTAGCCAGAATGACCATTGGGTTCTTGGCCAACTCTTTTGCAAAAGTCCTTCGCCCCTGATTACTTCAGTTTGGTGAGGCTTTCAGATCTAGGAAAAGTTCTGGTTGTTCCAAACTTCTTCCATTTAAGAATTATTGAGGCCACTGTGCTCAACGCAGCATAATTTTGTATATCTTTCTCCAGATCTGTGCTTCCACACAATCCTGTCTCTGAGCTCTACAGGAAGTTTTTTTCTCCTCATTGCTTGGTCTTTGCTCTGATATCCAATGTCAGCTGTGAGACCTTTTGTAGACATAAGTGTGCCTTTCCGATCAACTTATTTACCACACGCGAACTTCAATCAAGGTGTAGAAACATTTTAAAGATGATTAGGAGAAATGGGAGGCTCTCAGAGCTAAATTTCAGGTGTCATAGTAAAGGGTCTGAAAATACTTATCTCCATCCCAAATTTTATGTTTTCCTTCACAATAAATGTGCAAAAATTTCAAAAATTCTATTTTCACTTTACCATTATGGGGTACTAAGTGCAGATTGATTGTAGAAATATTTGATTAATTTTTTATTTTAGCACAAGGCCACAACGTAAGAAAATGTGAAAAAAGTGAGAGGGTTTGAAGACTTTCCAAATGTATTCTATCCATTTTAGTAAATACTTAAATTTCACTTAATATATAATTATTGGGCATCATTTCTAAGAACACTGGGCAGATACAAGACTGGATTGTGTCTTCATTTGCACCAGAATGGCTGGTGCAGGAACTAGCAAAGTAGTACAGCTGAACTAGTACAGCTCCATACACTGTGTAAAGGAATTAGCACAGCTCCGTGCACTGTATATAGAACTACTCTGTCTAGTAGTATGCAAAATTAGAATAACATGAAACTCTAAACCAAAAATGCATAGCAGCCCATGACATTACACAAGAATAAGCATGAACATGAAAGCTGTGATTTGTGCAGGCACCTCAAACATTAAGAACTATGGGGGAGATTTTGATATCCACTGTGCTGCCGGTGGGTGTGCCTAATTTATGATGAGCCACACGCCTTGTCATATAGTAGGCACACCTTCCAGCAGCCAATGTACCTAGACGGAAATCTACAGCAACTCAGAGCTGCTATAGATTTCTGTCTTCGTTTGCGCCAAAATATGGTGAAAATGAACATAAATTTGCTGCCTGCCCCCTCCCTGTCCCCATAACTTCTTTCAGAAAAATGTTGAGGGTGGCGTAAATGATGTCAGTTTTCATAATGCTATCTAAAAAGTTGCAAACACAAGGTTGGCCACTTTTTTATACCAGAATTCAGGGGCAAAGAAGACGATAAATCTCCTCTTATAATCCATAAATGGTTTCTCCTACAACCGCTCAGGAGCATTTTAATCCACATAAAATCCACTGATAAATGGATTCAAATAGTTTCAATAGGTGTGAAGAGCTGCTGAGACTTAACTCCTTACTGCCATTTTCATCTGCCATTACTCAAGCTGTTACCCGAGGGAGACCCCTGCAATGGTTGAGAAACTGCAGCAAACTTGTCGTTCAGTGTTGGCACGAAGTTGACTTCAACTTTAATTTACAAACACAATGGTCCATTACAGTCTGTGCCTACCAATCACAAAAGAGCGACAGAAACTGAAATAAATGGTAAAGAGAATAAACACGGAACATTTACTTGCTATAAAATAGACATTTTCCACAAAAAAGCTATTGTGATGGATTCCTTTTCATAGTTTTGAACAGTACACTTAACGTAACCTATTCCTTTAGTCACCAGGAGGTAGAAATGTGAGTGATACTTATTGCACATGCAGAGTAATGGCAGCCATTACATACAGTGCATCACAAATCATCCAAAATGCATTAAGAAAGACATTTCTTATAGCAAAACGACTGTGCATTTTTGTGGCACAGCACAAATCTGTAATAAATTCCAAGTAAATAATTTTTTAACACTTAAAACCATAGAGTATTGCTAATGGGATGGTATACCGTGAGCATATCACTGTGCTAGATGTATAGCCTGAAAATGAATATTGCATAGCTAATTCCCAGGAAAAGCTACAGTAGCTTAAAATATATTTTTACTTTTTTTTTTTTTTTTTTGCGAATACTGTAGTAAAATAACCAACAGAAAGCTCATCTCAAATTTCCATTTAGCATTTCAATTCATATGCATGCTGTGTTATTGCACCTTTGCCCATGTTGGACACTGCCCTGGCACATTAGCTCTCAGTTTAGAAGATGCCTGCTAGGGTTAAAGCACAAGAGATGCCAATCTCAGAGACAAATGACTTCTCATTTTACCTTGCTGCATTGTCTATCAAGCTGATACGTAGTAAGGCACAAACAAGGTATGCTGCCATGATATGCAACTATGCAACCAGGACTGAAATACTGTATATGAAAGACACAAGTGACAAGTCAGACAGACCTTCAGCAGTCAATTACCTCAAGCCCTTCCCAGACTTTCCAAATTATAGCCAGTACTCCTAAACATAGTTTTAAGGAATATATATTTTTTTTTAGAACACTGCATTATACTGTCCCATGCTATTCCAGTCGAATACTGTTAGCACTGATTGGACTGAGTCAGAGTATGCAGGGACACACCCCATTGACAAGGGGAATAGCAACACCAAGATATCAAACAATTCATAAATTTCCAGTAGAAACACATAGGATGGGATTTATCAAGCACTGCACATCAGGGTTTTTAGCAACTTTTTGGTGTCAATTTTATCGTTTTGAGTTTTTGAGCACTGTGCCTTCCAGTGCCACCTGCAGATTTGGAGTGAAAATTTGGTCACAATGTCAGAGTAGATAACTTTTGTGTCACATTTATAAAGTGAAGCTTTTTAAAAAGTTGAAACTCTGCCAAAGACATCCTCTACATGTACTTTAACTGAAGTAGGCACAACCACATTGCACTTGTGCCAAATTATTGATGTGGGCCAGTATTAGAGATGAGCGAATTGAAGCTGACAAAGTGGAATTCGATCCGAATTTCAGGAAAAATTCAATTCAATTCACACTGAATCCGAATTTCGTCATGCTTCGTGGTAACAAATCACATTTTTTCCCAAAATGGCTTCTGCACGTGTGAGGACATGGATCAAGGAACTCTGGAAAGGCGGAGTCACCCATAATGCCATGCATGCAGCCAATCAGCAGCCAGCCAGCCCTGTGATGTCACAGGCCTATAAATATCCTCATCCATCTTGGATTCTGCCATTTACCAGTGTGCTTAGTGTAGGGAGAGACGTCAGCAGGCGCTATGGACAGTGTTAGGCTGAGTTCACACTTAAGTTATTTGATAAGCTATTTCTATCAGTTATTGAGAGCCAAAACCAGGTGCAGATCTTTTCCTTATACCTGAGTTGGCTTTATTACTGGTTTTGGTTCACAATAACTGATGGAAATAACTGATCAAATAACTGAAGTGTGAACTCACCCTTAGAAAAAATTTCATTGTGCTAAAAAAACGATTTATAAATGCAGGGAAAGATTATTATTAATTCTATTACACTTTGCTGCACTGACTGGGCACCCAAATTGCCATTATACAAGTCTGTCATTCCAGCAAACTGTTCATGTTATTGGGGTGCAAGTGCTGTTTGATACAGCCATTAACAGGGTTTATTGCAAGGAAATATTTCTAAGTTTTATTTGCCCTTGTGCAGTGCAGTTATATGTTATAAAGCATTTTTGCTTGTATTAGTGGGAAAAAAGGGCTTATTAGCCGTTGTGTGGTGAAGTGCTAAAATTACAGCCCTTTTTGTTGTGTATTAGTGGCAAAAATATATATTTGCCGCTCAGCGGTGCAGTTATATGTTCTAAAGCTTTTTGTGGCATATATTAGTTGCAAAAGAAAAATATATTTACCATTCAGCAGTGCTGTTATTTGTTCTAAAGCCTTTTCTGGCATGTATTAGTGGCAAAATAAAAATATATTTGCCGTTCATTGCCGCAGTTATATGTTCTAAAGCCCTTTTTTGTGTGTATTAATGGGGGGGGGGGAAGGGCTTATTAGCCGTTGTGTGGTGGAGAAAATTACAGACTTTTTTGGGGTGTTCTTATTTTCTTTTTGTTTATTTATTTGATCTAACAGTATGTCAGACAGAGTAGTGCCAGGCCCTGCACAGGGGAGTGGCAGAGGCCTAAATGTTTCTGGCACAGGCAGAGGTTGCAGCAGAGTAAGGGGCCATAGCAGCAGGGGTCACTTCGAGAGGCATGAGCCCCCAGTGTCAGCTAGCGGTCGTGTCTTGACCATCAACCCAGCGGTTCTTGAATGGTTGACTTGATCTTTCACTTGTAGCTGATCGAACTTGGGAGCCAGGTGAATCAGGGGCTTCATCATCATCCAGAGAAGAGGGTGTCAGCTTGCCTTTGAGGCAGCGGCTGAGCCAGCAAGTCGCTAGCGTGGCCGGGAGTCAGCAGGATGGCAGCAGTGGGAGGTTGGGAGCCAAACGTGCCCGAGGTAGACCACCCGCTTTGCAGGAGCCTACCTTCCCGGGAAGTAGCGCTGCAAGGGTTCACAGAGGCTGTGGTGGTAGAAGACAGTCAGCGTGTAGTATTGGGGGTAAAATCACCTACTCGGCGGTGTGGCAGTTTTTTGTTAAAAGGGTATTCCTATCACAGACAATGGGGGCATATCGCTAGGATATGCCCCCATTGTCTGATAGGTGCGGGTCCCGGAGGTGGCACCTACAATGAGAACGGAGCGGGGAGAGCTGTGGCTGGAGGACCCCGGATTTCCAGGGGTCCGTCCACCACCAAGCACTGCTCCCATAAAAGTGAATGGGAGCAAACTGTGCATGAGCGGCCCCTGCTCCCATTCATTACTCTGTGCTCACGTACCACTGCAAAGTCTGCTGGGGAGGGGTGGGGTGGCATAGTGAAGAAACCACTCACCAGCAGCTAGACATAGAGCAGGACCTTAACCAGCAGGTGGTGGCATACTTGCACAGCACCCTGCCACCCCACATTGAAGATCCGCTGGACTACTGGGCAGCCAAACTAGTTTTGTGGCTGCAACTGTCTGAGTTTGCCCTGGAAAAGCTGTCCTGCCTGGCCAGTAGTGTGGCATCAGAGCGGGTGTTTAATGCGGCGGGGGCCATAGTTACCCCAAGAAGAACTCGCTTGTCCACCCAAAATGTGGAGAGACCTTTGTCAAGATGAATCGGGCGTGGATTAGCCAGGATTTCCACTGACCAATGCCTGATGCATCAGACTAGATTTTCCATGGTGCCCTGCCAACACTTTGACAAAAAAGACAGGTTTCTTCTGGCTACCTGCCTCAGCTACTATTCTGATGCAGCCACCCGCCTGATGCCACACACCTGATGCCAAGTGCTCCTTTTTAGACCCACCATTGCCAGCGGGTACTGTTATTGCCACCCACCTCCCCACTTTGTCACCGGGTCACTCTGTGGTCTCCTGATGCTGCTGTCACCTTCACACTATGTCACCTTGCCACTCTGTAGTCTCCTGATGCTGCTGCCACCTCCACACTATGTCACCTTGCTACTTTGTGGTCTCAGCATGCTGCTGCCACCTCCACACTATGTCACCTTGCCATTCTGTGGCCCTCTGATGCTGCTGCCACCTCCACACTATGTCACCTTGCCACTCTGTAGTCTCTTCATGCTGCTTTCACCTTACAAACTATGTCACCTTGCCACTCTGTGGTCTCCTCATGCTGCTGCCACATTCACACTATGTCACCTTGCCACTCTGTGGTCTCTTTATGCTGCTGCCACCTCCACACTATGTCACCTTGCCACTCTGTGGTCTACTCATGCTGCTGCCATCTCCACATTATGTCACCTGCCAATCTGTGGCCTCCTGATGCTGCCGCCACCTCCACACTCTGTCATTGTGCCACTCTGTGGTCTCTTCATGCTGCTTTCACCTCACAACTATGTCATAGGGCCACTTTGTGGACTTCTCATTCTGTTCCTACCCTCCCCACTTCATGACTGGGCCACTATTTTGCCTTTCGGCCTGGCTGACTTCATCATTTATTTGACCATTCTTCGGATCTGTAAGGCTGAGTTCATACTTGACCTGTAAGGCTGAGTTCATACTTGAGTTATTTGGTGTGCAGTGATTCTAAGAGTGATGCCTGTGATCTGCATATCATACTGACTTACAGTATTATTTCACTACCACAGCAGACTCCCTATGCGTGTTACTGCAAGGCACAGTGTTCTACACCACTATAAAGGCTCTCTGCAGCCTGCAAATAGCAATTTTTAACGAAATTCGCTGCAGATAGATTCGGATCAAACCAAATTTTTTCATAAAATTTGGCAAACCGGCTGAATCTAATTTAAAAAATTCGCTCATCTCTAGCCAGTACGAAAGTAATTCATAAAATAGAAATGTCAAGAGAGATTACAGGTCATCTTTAAACCATCCTTCCACTAAAGTTTGGAGAACTATTGGGGCCTCCTCATTGGCATCATCATGAAATGCCAGCAATTATGTACAGTTTAAGGTTTGTAATAGTTATGCACACAGCATATGGCACTACTAACGGGCAGGTGTCCTTCACCAGATAGACTGCACGAGCTTGGATACGACTATGCGTGCAACCCCAACAAAATTTCTCTGGTTTAGGCATATATCATTTGAGCTTTAGGTACGTCTGATCAGTTTTTGACTGATGGGATCACTAAAATGAACAGTTTTACAAGCACCATGCCTCTTAGCTGCACTAGGCTTCATTCAGGAGACACTAAATTTGCATTGTTTTTTAAATTATTTCTGAAATCCTTGTTAAGTTATTCTTAGGCTTTGATCACACAGTGCAGCGCTGCCCAATGTTCAGAAGTTACTTTTTTCATGAGTGGATGTGGCTTTATACCCAACACATATATATTCATTCCATGTCAAAGTTCATTTTCCTTGTTTCTTTCATCCTGAATCAATTACACATGGTTAAAGGGGAAAAAAGTATATATGATTCTAAAATATAGACTGTACATTCATGATAAAATGTGTACAATACGTCAAATACATCAATAAAAAACAGTTTAATCCCCCACCGCTTAAAGGGGTTCACTCTGGTACATCCCACAGGTCTTTGTTTACATGGTTGCAGCTATGATGTGTCCGTACACCCCGCCTGATCACACTGCATCTAATCATTGGCCTCAAAGATCTTGTGTTGTATACCACTGAGGCCAGTGATTGATTGCAGTGGTCACATGGGTTATACAAGCATCACTTCTACAGCTATATAGATCAAAGGGGAGGACCGGAACAGGGTGCTGGAAGTGGTGCGGGATTAAATCAAAGAGTATGTATACATTTTTAAATATCTCTGAAAACTCCTTTAATCTTTGGATCTATCCTAAATGTACTCTGCTAGATTTAATACACTGGTCCTGATTTATCACGCCTTCACTCCAGAATGCTGGCTCCAAAAAGTCGCAAATTGGGGCTTTTGTGACTTTTTGGATTTACTTGCGCAAAAAACCTGGAATTTTTATACCCCTCACTCCAGTTTTGAAATATGCGAGAGAAGGAGGATGTGGATAGCTATGTTAATGAGTTTCACTCTAGATTTATCACTAAGATTTTTTTAAAAATTTGCAAAAAAAACTGCAATCTCACTCCAGTGAAGAGGTAGATTACGAAAACTGGAGCAGCTTGTAAGGATTTAAGGATTAGATAAACAACATGAGATATTTCATAAATGTGACATAAAGTACACCAACACAGACTCAAGCAGAACTGACCAGATACCCTTGTGATAAATTACCAGTAATTAATTAAAGTGGGACGATTGCATTTGATTATTAAACCTTCACCATTGCTATAAAAAGATCTGGCTTCTATAGATCAACTTTGTACAAGTCAAGTCATTCTGATAATGGATTTTCAAGATCATTGGCTATATACAGTACTCGCTTTGAAGAACATAATGAACAATGGTAACACCAGCTTTAATTAATACAAAAGGAACATGTACTGTACATCATTGCTTGGTGGCTGTGAATCTCCAAATGTCACTGCATATGAACTCCGTCTGCTGCCTGAATCTCAAAGCATTTGTAAGCCATTCCAAAGTTATGCAGCTTCTATTCTTTAAATGTTGAGTTTGATTTTATGAATCATTTCTAATGCCAGTGGCTAAATAAATTTTGATGACATGCAGGCTATGATTTCTTTGTTCAAGGTCCATTTGTTAAGCGAGACAGAAATTACTTTAACTTCACGCTCTGTGAGTACTTCCAAAACATTTTGGCCTTTCTTTTTTTTTCTGCAAATCTGACCTTCTTTGTGCGGAGGCAACAAAATCCTTGCAGCATTCAACTAATTAATGCAGGGTAAGTCTGGCATTCGGTACTCTCTATTTGACAATAGATTGGGGGTTCAGAAATATGTTAACCAACAAGATACTGCATATAACGGTCGTATAATCTGTGCTGCTGTAAAGTGAATGTCTACCCTCAAACACCATTTTCTTTCATCTAAAAATGTCCAAGCTTTCATTCCATAATGTCTTTTTATAATATTTAGAGCCCCAATCTTCCTATATGGCCCATCATAGGTCTAAAATTTAATTCACACTTAAAGCAACCACCACTAGGGGGAACCTGAGAGCTCATTCAAAATGATTACTTATGGAAATCAATAAAATCAATGAAACTGTATGGCGTAAGCTCTGTTGCTCCACCTAGTGGCGGTTTTATTTGTTTATCATTTAATGTGGCTATACTGTACATAATATTTGGAGTTTTGTATAATTTAAAATGAAGCTCTGGAGAGTATAAAAATTTATCTCAATGATTATTTAGCACAGAATATTAAGCATAGAATAAAAGGCAACACTCATTTTAATGGGGCATTCCCATAATCTTATTCTTGCCAACTATCCCCTACAGGTAAAATAAACAACATTGTCGAATACAATTAATTTCCCTAAATGAAATGTTCACCGACATTGCCCCCCTCCAAATACCCCATGTAATATAGTTAATTTCTACCTTGTTGCTATTAGATAATTCTTGCTGTAGCTCTTGCTTTGTCTGGTCAAACATACATAGTCTGGCATCTCTAACATTCTCCTTTCTCTGTGCAATAAGACAGCGCATGCGCAGTTCTGCCATCCTAATTATACAGGGCGAGCATGCGCAGTGTGCTCCCAACTTTCACACAGTACAAGCTGCTAGTTGGCTTTCTGAAACGCGCAGTAGTTTCACACTGTCTCAGTGAAGATTTTGATAGTCGCTTTGCAGATTGAGTCCTTTTCTACACATTTACATAGTCAGTGATTTCCATTAATGATTGTGGGCCAAAACCAGGAGTGGTGGTACATAGCAATAAGGTATAATGAAAAGAATCGTACAATGTGATTGTGTTTTTGACCTGCACCTGGTTTTGGCTTACAATCATTGATGGAAATCACTGATCAAACACGGACTATGTAAAAGTGGCATAAAGCTCATAAGAAAGGCTTCCTCTATAAATCGGTAAGTACAGGAAGCCTGGAAGAAATGCAAGGTGCTTGTTGGAAATGTAGTCTAGAGCACTGCAGGAACACCCAACTTACATCCTGCGTACAGAAGGAGGACCAGAAAAGAAAGCAAACTTGTGGTATGTTTCAGAAGTTACTAGGACACAAGAATTTTTTTTAAAAAAACACATGATTTAGGAATAAACAGGCAAAAAAAATTCTAAGATACAGAATAGAATGACACAGAATGAAAATTTGAATAAATACTACCCTAGATATGATTAACATATTCCTTTTTTGTAACCAGTTAAACCATGAATGCTATAGTTTTGTCTAAATGAAAGGCTATGTTCTGCTAATCTCCATATATTAAAATGTAAGCGCATTTCCTGGTTAATACTTGGACTGTGATAGTAACCGAAGCAGCAGATCTACTGAGTGTAATATCCCTTCTCCCATATCACATTACTGGGGACAGCATTAACATCATCTTGTACGCCCAGCCAGTTACTAATTAAGCTGTTTTCAATAAGCACATCAATACAATGAGTGCACACAATACCGAGCTTGCCGTATATTATGCACACAAATGCTGCACGGAAAGGTCACTAGAAGAATTGCTTTGTTATTTCATTGGCTTGTGCTAACGTCCATGGAAATTAACTACAGTACTGCCAGCAAGCTGCACGCCATCAACACTAGGAGGACTGGGTCTGTAACCAGAACTAATGGTTGCTGATACTGACATGAAGATGCCTAATTAATTCGGTAATTATACAAGGATCACCGGTGTCAATGGCAGCTTTGGAGAATATAAATACATATATGTTGTTGCTTAGCTTATGTCGAGTCTTACCAAGTGACTGCAGCAAACTTGTCATTGTTATTTCCTTTTTCCAGACTGTCCACCCAGGGCGACAAGACATTATCAAGCCTCTAGAGGTAATGATTACAGGTATTTAATCAGTGGTCAACTGAATGTGTTCCTCTTATCCTAGAGCTGTGGAAATGGATGGAGATGTAAGTAGACAATTCTGCTGATTGGCATTGACCCAAATTCTCTGTGATATACCTGGAAGCATTTATTTACTTCCTTAGCTAGCAGTAGGGAGAATTCCTTAAAAGAAAATGTGCATACCAATGGATTCTGAATGGCAACATTCAGACATGGTCTGTGACCAGTGGAAAATGTTTTCTAGATACTACACCACCACTAGTGTGCCATTTTTCATCATATCCTTTCATATTCTGTTACAGGATATGCCATAAATGTCTAATAGATGAAGGTACTACCGAGTCCTCCAACTTCTTTCCTGTCTTACTGCAGGCAAAGAATGGAGAGGTGGCAGTACATATATATGGCTCGCTCAATTCAGCTCTATGGGAGTTAAAGGGGTTCTCCCATCTAAACATGTTCGCATTGCACTAGGATATGCCACAAATGTAATCTAAGTGAGGGTCCCAACTCTGAGACACTCTTATATCCAGAGTAAGGCCCCTGAAGTTAGAAAGAGCGCACCATGTGTCCCCTCTATTCACTACTATAGGAACTCCAAAAATAGCAAACTTAGGTATATTTGGAAGCCCTATATCTCTAGTATTGAGTGAACCAAAGCTTACAAAGTGGAATTCAATCCGAATTGCAAGATTTGCCACAAATGTGAATTTCTTAGCGCTTTGTGGTAACAGATCAACTTTTTCTGAAAACACGTAAAAAAACCAAACACATACTCACCTCATCCGTTGATGACATCCTCACGTCATCATGTCAGTGCACGCGAGAATTGGTGCGTAGAGATGGCCCGAACTATTCGCCGGCGAACAGTTCCCGGCGAACATAGCTTGTTCGCGTCCGCCGGGCCGAACATATTCGATGTTCGCGTTCGCCCCTATACTTTATTATTGAGCAAACTTTGACCCTGTACCTCACAGTCAGCAGACACATTCCAGCCAATCAGCATACCCTCCCTCCCAGACCCTCCCACCTCCTATCTAAACACAAGGATAGGATCCATCTTACATTCATTCTGAAGCTGCAGTAATAGTAATTGTAAATCGCAATGCGATTAATATAACCTGTATTATTCGCATTGCGATTACAACTTAGATCTGAGTTCCTAATAGTTGTATTGCTAGAATATAACGAAGATAACAAATATAGCGCTATATTCTCAATCTTCGTTATATTCTAGCAATACAACAACCATTAGGAACTCAGATCTAAGTTGAATTCTCAATGCGATTAATATAACCTGCATTAATCGCATTGCGAATTCAACTTAGAGCTGAGTTCCTAATGGTTGTTGTATTGCTAGAATATACGTTATATTCTAGCAATACAACCATTAGGAACTCAGCTCTAAGTTGTAATCGCAATGCGAATAATACTTACAATTATTAATCGCTTTGCGAATCCATTTAATGCCTCTATTTGATTGTATATGATGGTTGACTATGACTACCACCAACGTTCTGCTGCCTCCAAAGCAAGATATCTGAACCCCCCAGGGGCCATTTGTGCGTTTTTGCAACATTTGGTTGCATATTTACATTTGGTATAGGCAAATATGGTAGTCTAGATCATTACTCTGCCCAAATCTATATTCAGCTACATGGCTTAGAAAATATGCTGTCAAACAATGATCCTAGGTTTTGGTATAGACACATGATCTAGACTACCATATTTGCCTATACCAAATGTAAATATGCAACCAAATGTGGCAAAATACACAAAAAAATAAACTAGAAAATGAAAAATTTTCAAAACGCAGATGTGTTTTTGATGCGTTTTTTTTATCAAAAACGCCCAAATGGCCCCTGGGGGGTTCAGATATCTTGCTTTGGAGGCAGCAGCACGTTGGTCGTAGTCATAGTCAACCATCATATACAATCAAATAAAGGCATCAAATGGATTCGCAAAGCGATTAATAATTGTAAGTATTATTCGCATTGCGATTACAACTTAGAGCTGAGTTCCTAATGGTTGTATTGCTAGAATATAACGTATATTCTAGCAATACAACAACCATTAGGAACTCAGCTCTAAGTTGAATTCGCAATGCGATTAATGCAGGTTATATTAATCGCATTGAGAATTCAACTTAGATCTGAGTTCCTAATGGTTGTTGTATTGCTAGAATATAACGAAGATTGAGAATATAGCGCTAAATTCTCAATCTTCGTTATATTCTAGCAATACAACCATTAGGAACCCATCTCTAAGTTGAATTTGCAAATAAGATGTCCCAAACTATTCACTGGCGAATAGTTCCCAACGAACATAGCTTGTGTTGCGTTCGTCGCGGCGGGCGAACATATGCAATGTTAGGTCCACCCCCTATCATTGAGTAAACTTTGACCCTCTACATCACAGTCAGCAGACGCATTCCAGCCAATTATCATACCCTCCCTCCCAGACCCTCCCATCTCCTGGACAGCATCCATTTTAGATTCATTCAGAATTTGCAGTCTTAGTGAGAGGAGGGACAGTGTAGCTGCTGCTGATTTAATAGGGAAATCGATAGCTAGGCTAGTGTATTCAGTGTCCACTCCAGTCCTGAAAGACTCATCAGATCTCTGCTGTAAGGACAGCCTCCTGACAGTACCCCAAAAAGCCCTTTTTAGGGCTAGTACATTAGTCTCCCTCCCAGACCCTCCCACCTCCTATCAAAAAGCAAGGACGGCATCCATCTTAGATTCATTCTGAAGCTGCAGTGTTAGTAGTTGTAATCGCAATGCGATTAATATAACCTGTATTAATCGCATTGCGAATTCAACTTAGAGCTGGGTTCCTAATGGTTGTATTGCTAGAATATAACGAAGATTGAGAATTTAGCGCTATATTCTCAATCTTCGTTGTATTCTAGCAATACAACCATTAGGAACAGATCTAAGTTGTAATCCCAATGCGATTAATACAGGTTATATTAATCTCATTGCGAATTCAACTTAGAGCTGGGTTCCTAATGGTTGTATTGCTAGAATTTCTAGCAATACAACCATTAGGAACCCAGCTCTAAGTTGAATTCGCAATGCGATTAATATAACCTGTATTAATCGCATTGCGATTACAACTTCCACACTCTGCGTCAACTAGGTATTTTTCCATGGGAGTTTTGCCATGGATCCCCCTCCGGCATGCCCCAGTCCAGGTGTTAGTCCCCTTGAAACAACTTTTCCATCACTATTGTGGCCAGAAGGAGTCCCTTTGGTTTTTAAAATTCGCCTGTCTATTAAAGTCTATGGCGGTTCGCAATGTTCGCATGTTCGCGAACATTTGCAGAAGTTCGCGTTCGCCGTTCGCGAACGGAAAATTTTATGTTCGCGACATCACTATTGGTGCGTTTTCTTTAAACAAGATATCTGCAAAGACCTCTCTGCAATCTAATGGATGAGCTGAGTATTTTAACCCCTGATTAAGCCCCAGATAGGCTCACTGTGACTCTCAGATGCCGTGATCCATGTTGATCGCAGCATCTGAGAGGTTAAATGACAGGGGGGCAGTGCGATTGCTGTTCCCCTGTCCATACATACATGCTACAGACACAGTGCTGTGATGTCACAACAATACTTAGTGCACCAATCAGTAATATCTACTCAGACCTGATAAAATGTGAAGTTGCATGCATTGCGCAAAAAATATTCGCATCATTAGTGCCGATTCGTGCAATCACGAAAATAATGGCTGAATTCTAGAATTCGCAAATTTATTCCGAATTTTATGCAAAAAATTCGCAAAATATCGTGAAAAAGAATATTGCCTATGCTGCTCATCACTAAAATAGATGTGCCAGTGCTCGACTATTTTCAGAGCTCGCACAGTGTTGAATGAGGGTTGCTGCATATGTGCAACTGCTTTTCCTTCACTTCGGTGGACCATTGTGGAGACAGGAGCAGGTTCCAATGTTGGGACAATTAACTAACATTTGTGGAATATCCTAGTGCCATCAATATCCCAGATGGGAATACCCCTTTTGTAGCTACAGAATAACAGCAGAACAGTGCCCACGCCACCTGTAAGGCGACCTAGGCAACCGCCTAGGGCGCAATTTAGCAGGGGGTGCTGCGATTCGTTCGATGTAAAAAAAAACTGTAGGAAACCTAACTTAAGTGGCGGCCGGCGCGGCGCCTGCCACTCTCATCATGCAGCTGCGCCAGCACTGCATGAGCGCTAGAAGAATCCAGACGGGCTGCTGCGATTGCCTGTGCGCCTGCCGGCGGCTGCTGCCCCAGCAACACATCCGGAGTCGGACCAGGGCGGACGGTCACATGATGGGCTGGGGGCCTGACTGTCTACACACAGGCAGCGTCGGGAACCAGTAACAGGAAGAGCAGGCAGGCGGGCTCAGTCAGCGCAGGGGCAGCTAGCCGCCTAGAAGAACTACTAGAGAGAGAGTTCTCCGCACATCCACAGCCATGATTTCTTCTGCACAGTGGGGCGCAGGATGGAGCGCTTTGTCATGCAGGAGTTAACATCTAAACTGTCAGCAGTAGTTGTGAGTACAACTGCATGTAATGCGTGTACCGTCCATTACCGCACTGTATCATACACATTTAGTTTACAGCCGGCATCCCATCTCTTCACATTGGCACTGCTTATTCAGGAGAAACTGCTATATATCCATCCTGTCTGTCATTGGGATTATGACGTAAGCGATTTTTTTTTCTGGGGGGGAGGGGGGATTTTTAGGGCAATATGATGGTCCAGCCTCAAAGGCAGCATAGCAGCTTTTTTTTCCTCTGCTAACATCTCTTGAGCAAAGTATGGATACTGGCCATGTGCACCCTACAGTTTCTGCAGGCCCCATTTTCCAAATGCTATTCTTGTCTGTTTTGTGGGACATGTTTTATTATTTTGCTGGACGGACATACAGATGACATTAAAATGAACGGGGCCACATCCAACCTGCAGCATGGTTGTGTGCATGAGGCCTAAAGAGGAACTGGATCCTCTCCAGACATGTCTGTTTTAGTAACTGCCTGCATTACCCAAGAAATAACAATCCTGGTGCATCTTTGTTATGGCTCTATGATGTGCTATTCCTTTATTATTCCTGCTAGAAGTTATGAATCACCAGCAGTTTGCAATGATGGTCCATATGGGTTTTACCAGTTAGGGGGTGTGTCCTTGCACAGTCTGACCCAATCCAATCAGTGCTGCCTGTGTTAGGCTGGTTTTGCATGAGCGAGTGTCACACTCAGGACTCGCAGCTCCGCAGCCAGGGCTGGCGCCACCAATAAGCAGAGTACACCGCCGCATAGAGCGCACTCTTGCTGGGGGCGCCGGCTCCCGTCCGGGCTGATGAATTTATAAGAGCACACCACCTGGGCGCAGTATGGGGACAGAGTAAGCGCTTTCCTCCTGTCAGCTCCTCTGGTGTAGCGTGGCCGAGCAGCGCTGTCCGGGTCAGTGGGTACAGGAGCTTTTTTCCTGTACCCGGCCGGGCTGACTGGAAGTGCTCACTTAGTGTGCACTTCCTTTCAGCTCAGCCGGGTACAGGGAACAAATGCTTCTGTACCCGCGGACCCGGACACCGCTCGGCCACGCTACACCAGAGGAGCTGACAGGAGGGAACAAAGTGATGCAAGGGATGGTAAGAAAGGAAGTGGGGAGGGAGGGGGGGAGAAGAGAGTGACAAAAGGGAGGGGGAAAAGAGAGTGACAAAAGGGAGGGGGGAGAAAAGTGACAAAAGGGGGTGAGGGGCATTGTGATGTCACATGAGGGGGAGGGGGGGGGGCGTCAAACTGTTCTTTTGACTAGGGCGGCAAAAATCCTTGCACCGGCCCTGGGACTGAACACTAATTCACTTAACAGCTACCTCTCCTTATCCCCCCACACATGCATTCACATCTATGAGAGTTAGGCAACGGTGAAACACAGCATGTAGGGCTGTTTTTGCAGTCTCAGCCACCTCTGGTAGACACGTCCGACAGAATGAGGTCAGGGGAGCCCCTTTCTAGAGATAGGTGTGGATCCCAGAAGTGAGAATTTCTTTAAGGACAGATCTATTCAAGGAAAAAGAATGAGCTTGATTAATAAATATGCTTTAAGATATCAAGGGTGCTTTCTGCAGTGACTAGTTGCTAAAAGGCGATTTTGGTGCTAAAGGGTTAAAGTATTGTGTTAGGCACTGTGTAATCCTACTGTCACGTGGGAGGGATACAAGATACAATAAACACACAGAAGCTGGGGATAAAGTTCACCTCCTAACTATATCCTACCAACTGACCCTAGACTACTGTGCACACGTTCAGACCCTAAAGGTGGGAATCAATGTGCCCCCATGCCTAAGACTGAAGATTCCCTAAAGTCCCTGAGATAGTGGAAAAGGGGGCAAAGAGGCAGCCTGCTTCCTCTAATCCTGGAGGAGGCAGGTGTCTCTCTAACAGCCAAGACAGTACACAAAAGTAAACCAAAACCAACTTATCTTGTAACAGAGCAGAAACAGCGAATCCACCTTTCCTCAGAGCAAGATAGAAGCTATAACCCGCGCAGGACACTGGGAAGGGGCGTGATTTAAATTCACGCAAACGACCCCACCCAGTGCACTTGAAGGGAGGCGGATACAGCTCAACTCCAAGTTCAAAACAAACAAAAAACTACACACGTGCTGCCAACCTGACAGACCTCCGCACATAACCAGAGCAGGGCATGACACCTACATTTGCTTGTGCAGAGGGTATTTTGCTTCGGTACCCACCACACTCATATATACATAACGAATTAACCTTCCATATGAAGATCTGCACTCCACTATAGGAACTGCACTACTGATTGCGAGAGTTTTTCATGCCTGTGATCAATTGGGAAGATTGTTAGCACCTACAGACAGAAAAACGTGGATTACCGCTACCATGATTGCCGCCGCCTATATACAACGATTTAAAAAAGTAAACTCTGTGTTATACCTCAAAACTGTGCCTATTACTCCTATCTGCACTACAATTCTCATCATCCTCAGTAAAGAGAGTATTCTTTGTTGTCAGTAAACTGGACCTGGTCATTGCATCATCCTTTTGCTAGCCCTGCTCCTAACCTGCCTTGCACCCTTTCAAACATCCACCATCAAGGACACTCCAACTACCACCAAGAAGGAGCCCCAGAATGATTCAGGATGTGCCCCAAAGGAAGAAAGGGTGTACACTCTACTTACTGAACGGTCTAGGGAGAGCCAGTGCGTAAACTGCCACCGTGAACTGTAAGTACTACTACCACCATCATAGCCACTATCACTCCTTTCATTCTACCCTCCAGGTCACTGCACTGCCTGAACAGGCAGGATAATGTCTAATACACAAATTAGCAAGCATGTAGGCAAGCACCAAAATTATAAGACCTTTTCCTTAGGCAGAAAGCACCTAAGGAGAATGGGGGGAAAAGAATAAAATACAGTTCTGTATTTGAAAGGACACATATAATGTAGATCAATTCATGAAATAGATGCCAAGAATACATTGTGTTATGAATGAATAAACTCCTTGTGAGGCCACATCACTCTGCAGTAAATGGGACTGTTCAGCCACGTAGCTGGCATATAAATATTAATATCTGAATCAACTTTTCATCCAATAGTAGCACTGATTATACATCTGTTAAAATAGACATGTTAGGTAAAAATAGCAACACTGCATATACAGTAGAGATTCTACAAAAATACAAACAAAACAATATATTGGTCTGGCACTATCGGTGCTCTGATAGTTTTAATCCACTCTCTGTAGGAATTACTTCAGTGCATTTTATGGATTCAATAAAGTTTAAAGAATTTGTGAATACATTGGTACAACCCCTACAGGGATTTTGTCAGTCCTTGACCGAATTGTAAATAGTTTGTTGATATCCTGAGGGTCCACCTAGGGTCTTATAGTGTTATCACAGTACTCCTTACACACACTTGTTGGTCTCCCTAATGGGAAAGGGCACCCCGAAGAATACCCCAACGACACTCAGCTAACAAGGACATTCAATGTGTTTATCATTTTTGAAGAAGATCTGGCTTGTATTTCATACTCAGAGAACCATAATCCTGAGACACCTAATAATCTGTATTTTCAACCTTTTGGAAAGAGAAAAGGTTTACACATCTTATTTCTAGTGGATTATTACAGTGTCCTAACATGTTGTAAAAATTTTTCCAACTAAATCCACAGGTGAACTTAGGGCTCTTTCACACTTGCGTATTTCTTTTCCGGCATAGAGTTCCGTCATCGGGGCTCTATGCCGGAAAAATCCTGATCAGGATTATCCCAATGCATTCTGAATAGAGAGAAATCCGTTCAGGATGCATCAGGATGTCTTCAGTTCAGGACCGGAACGTTTTTTGGCCGGAGAAAATACCGCAGCATGCTGTGCTTCTTGCTCCGGCCAAAAATCCTGAACACTTGCCGCAAGGCCGGATCCGGAATTAATGCCCATTGAAAGGCATTAATCCGGATCTGGCCTTAAGCTAAACGTTGTTTCGGCGCATCGCCGGATCCGACGTTTAGCTTTTTCTGAATGGTTACCATGGCAGCCAGGACACTAAAGTCCTGGTTGCCATGGTAAAGTGTAGTGGGGAGCGGGGAAGCAGTATACTTACCGCCCGTGCGGCTCCCGGGGCACTCCAGAGTGACGTCAGGGCGCCCCACGTGCATGGATCACGTGATCGCATGGATCACGTGATCCATGTGCATAGGGCACTCTGACGTCATTCTGGAGTGCCCCGGGAGCCGCACGGCTATGAAAACCAGGACTTTAATAGTGTCCTGGCTGCCGTAGTAACACTGAAAGCATTTTGAAGACTGATCAGTCTTCAAATGCTTTCAGTTCACTTACGTTGTTACGGATACGGCGAGCACTTCCGGCGACGGAAGTGCACGCCGAATCCTAACAGCGCAAGTGTGAAAGAGGCCTTACAGTTGAGGTTTTTGTTACAGATTTTTACATTATGGAACAGGATGGGTATTTTCTTTGTGAAATATATTGTGGATTTATGCATGGATTACATCTCAATTTAAATAAAAGGAAATATTAATCTATATGAAATTTGCAACAAAACATTACTTGTGTTTTGTGCCATTGCAGAATTAATATTACATAATCTATTACAGATTTTGTTGTGGAAAATTCCACAATGAGTGAAGGCACCCTTATGCACGAGTCTCTTTCACACTCTTTTTGGTCTTCTCTGAATCGTTTCAGAAAAGAATATGCGTCCTAGAAGAGTAGTGACTGTTATATGCCAATTTTTAGAGCACTTGTAGCACATTTGACCCAAATCTAATTTTTTAAAAAAATTGCTGAATTGGACACAAAATGAATTTCAAGAAACTTGCTCATCTCTAGTAATAACATGCATTATGCAGAGCAGGTTTTTGTGTCCATTAAGATACATGAAAAGACCATTGCAGTCTGCAAATGAAATAACCTTTCATAAAGTGCTATGACAAGTTGTGTTCTAGATTTATTCAAGTCATTTGACATTTCATATATTTTTAGTCAGCAGTGTTTTTCTATTTGTCAGATGTATTTCTTCTTAATTTTTCTCTCTATTTTCTATAGAATATTGAACACAGAACTATTATAAGAAACTTTTAGCTACTGTACAGCTGATAAATTATTATTGATCGTATAATTTGTGCTGTCAGCCGTATTGTGCTGTTTGTGCTTGTGACCATGTATCTATTAAATGTATTTCAATGTTTCCTCCCACTATTTTTAGCATACATTTATCCATGTATTTATAGCCATTTAATTATTTGCTCCTTTTTGTTTCGAAACAAATCACTAATATCAAGTATTTTGCTAGCATAACACAATGTTTGTTTTTTTCTGGCGCACCAATGTACAGTATATTGCCTTCTATTACATTTTCAAAAAAATTAAAAATAGAAAGAAATTATGAAAAGTAGAAAAAACATTTCGATTTCCAGCAGGCTTGGACTGGCCCACAGGGGTACAGGTGAATCCCCCAGGGGGCCCCCAAGCAAGGTGGGTCCCTAGTCTTCCACCCCCTGCAAAAGTGGCATATAACACAGTAGACTTTCTGCACTACATACATATATTCAGTGTACAGCACCTCAACCAGCCTATGCTCACATAAAAAACTTGATAGATTATTAAAAAAATGACCCAGTTATTTATTATAGACACAATCAGATAGCTGAGATTACTTCTTGGTATAGAGATAAGCTAGCCAGTGTCCTCTTCTCCCCAGGACCTACCTTCTCAAAGTTTCTGCAGGGACCTCCATAATTAGTCATCTGGTAGCATCTTGCTGTTGTGTGAGCAGGTAATATTTAAATGAATCCGTACGGTGAGCCCCCAAAATAAATTCTACTGGTGGGCCGTAGTCCACCCCCGCCTTTGGAAATTCATAGATTCATTAAAGCAGGCCCAACTTTTTAGGCTAGATTGTAATTTTTAGGTGCACACTGCAGTGTGCACCTATTTCTGGTTCTGTGTTTGTCCTGAATTCTTGCCACATCCACATAAATTTTATCTTATGTAGGATGTCCATTGTGGTACTTGTTGTCCGTTGCTGGCATCATCCATTGTATGCATTTTTTGCTGGTGATTGCCATTAGCAACGTACTACAAGTGCAGGATGTGCTCCCCTACAGAAATGCACAACTGCATATGGGTATGAGCGCATCCTGCTTTCTTATCACCACACTTTTTGATGGTTTATATATATATATGTATGGAGGTGTATAAACTCCATTTTAAATGTGCCTGTATTTCAACCTCAGGTCACATTTGGGTGCACCTGTTTGGCCTTGGGCTATATCAGTCAGTCTTGAGTAGGGCTCATAGACACCTCCCACCTCCCATTGCAAGCATGGCCACATGCTGGAGGTAACAGAGGAGATGTTTGTGAGTCGTCCTAATGCTCCTGTAATTGCCCACTGGCCCCTGATATCGCCCATACGGCGCAGGTAGGTGAGTGTTAGGGCCCACGGGCTATTTGAGAGACCTTGACGCTGGTGCCCGAGGCTTAAGACACGTCCTCCTAGTAGGATATGTCGAACTAACTCTCAATTTTTAACATCAGTGTGAGGGTTTAGTGTTACGGCAGTGTGCACCTATTTCTGGTTCTGTGTTTGTTCTGAATTCTTGCCACATCCACATAAATTTTATCTTATGTAGGATGTCCATTGTGGTACTTGTTGTCCGTTGCTGGCATCATCCATTGTATGCATTTTTGCTGGTGATTGCCATTAGCAACGTACTACAAGATGCAGGATGTGCTCCCCTACAGAAATGCACAACTGCATATGGGTATGAGCGCATCCTGCTTTCTTATCACCACACTTTTTGATGGTTTATATATATATATGTATGGAGGTGTATAAACTCCATTTTAAATGTGCCTGTATTTCAACCTCAGGTCACATTTGGGTGCACCTGTTTGGCCTTGGGCTATATCAGTCAGTCTTGAGTAGGGCTCATAGACACCTCCCACCTCCCATTGCAAGCATGGCCACATGCTGGAGGTAACAGAGGAGATGTTTGTGAGTCGTCCTAATGCTCCTGTAATTGCCCACTGGCCCCTGATATCGCCCATACGGCGCAGGTAGGTGAGTGTTAGGGCCCACGGGCTATTTGAGAGACCTTGACGCTGGTGCCCGAGGCTTAAGACACGTCCTCCTAGTAGGATATGTCGAACTAACTCTCAATTTTTAACATCAGTGTGAGGGTTTAGTGTTACGGCAGTGTGCACCTATTTCTGGTTCTGTGTTTGTTCTGAATTCTTGCCACATCCACATAAATTTCATCTTATGTAGGATGTCCATTGTGGTACTTGTTGTCCGTTGCTGGCATCATCCATTGTATGCATTTTTGCTGGTGATTGCCATTAGCAACGTACTACAAGATGCAGGATGTGCTCCCCTACAGAAATGCACAACTGCATATGGGTATGAGCGCATCCTGCTTTCTTATCACCACACTTTTTGATGGTTTATATATATATATGTATGGAGGTGTATAAACTCCATTTTAAATGTGCCTGTATTTCAACCTCAGGTCACATTTGGGTGCACCTGTTTGGCCTTGGGCTATATCAGTCAGTCTTGAGTAGGGCTCATAGACACCTCCCACCTCCCATTGCAAGCATGGCCACATGCTGGAGGTAACAGAGGAGATGTTTGTGAGTCGTCCTAATGCTCCTGTAATTGCCCACTGGCCCCTGATATCGCCCATACGGCGCAGGTAGGTGAGTGTTAGGGCCCACGGGCTATTTGAGAGACCTTGACGCTGGTGCCCGAGGCTTAAGACACGTCCTCCTAGTAGGATATGTCGAACTAACTCTCAATTTTTAACATCAGTGTGAGGGTTTAGTGTTATGGCAGTGTGCACCTATTTCTGGTTCTGTGTTTGTTCTGAATTCTTGCCACATCCACATAAATTTTATCTTATGTAGGATGTCCATTGTGGTACTTGTTGTCCGTTGCTGGCATCATCCATTGTATGCATTTTTTGCTGGTGATTGCCATTAGCAACGTACTACAAGTGCAGGATGTGCTCCCCTACAGAAATGCACAACTGCATATGGGTATGAGCGCATCCTGCTTTCTTATCACCACACTTTTTGATGGTTTATAGATTGTAATTTTTGAATATAAAAAGTATTATATTCTTTATTGTAGCATATATAAATAAATATGTAGACATAAATCATATAAAATGGCAAAAAACAAACATCTAGATATGGAACAATGTCTACAAACGCAGTACTGAGTATGGATCCCAAAGCACCCACATAGCTGCCACAAAAGATAGAAAGTTTTGTTTTTTACACTATTTCAGGTAAAAATCTATTCACTACCAAAAAGCATGAGGAAATTTGGCTTTGCAGTGAATCAAATTTATCCGTTATGCTGCCCATAGATTTTTATTATGACAGAATGCAAAACGGAATGCCTCCAACGGGTTTCCTTTTGCATTCCATCTTAAGAATGTCATTATTTTCCAATATAACCATGTTATATTGAAAAATAATAAAGTCAAATTCGGGTCCCTATTGACTTTAATGGGGTTCGGGATCAAGTTCGGGTCCCGAATATTTACTTCTCACATAAGGCGGGAAGGACAACCCGTTTAATAACATTATTCACTAGACCCACATAAGAAGCATTGTTTCACCCTTAAGCATTCACATGCTTTTACAGTCAATTATGTGTGACTTCCCACTAATCATGGCATTTTGCGCCATACTGGAAATAGCATGAGTTAAATAGTTTGGATAACTATCATTAGTTGCATAAGTCTTAAAGACACAAACCCACACTACTTGGAAAAAGATCCTTCATGCAAACTGACCTTCCTTATTGCCACATGGAAAACAAAATGTTTATTACCCTCTGATATCTAATGGTGCTGGTTGACACCATCTCACCTCTTATTGCCTGTGACTACCCCTCCCTTATAATTTCCCATGATCCTTAGATCCCCATCCTAGTGCAAGGTTCCTGCAGAGGTTCTCACCACACATTAAAAAAGTGATCAGACAAAATTAGGTCCCCTCTCTAGGGGTACCACAGCAGCCACATAGGCTACCAATATGGTACATATTCCGTTGCTGCAAATTAACAATACAGTAGAAGGTCACAAAATGTTCTCTCCATCAAGAGTAAATCATTTACTTCTGCCTTACTATAATAGTCACTCAAGTACCAATGTGACCTAAACAGTAAAAACTTGCAGAGATCTGTTAATAGACACATTGGTGGCAGCAATTGATCTCATTCTCCAGCAATAAATACTAATACTAGAAGTCATTAGCTTCATGTACTTCTAAATACATAATGAGATCTAAAAACTATGGAATACTTAATAATCCCAGCACAGCAGTAAACAGCTGCTTCCAGGAAGTCCCAGAATGTCTTAGATGTGGCAATTTCAAGTCCACCCAACTGCCTCAAGCTTTTTTTAATTTGATATTTAAGCAACTTTCAAAGTTTTAGATACTTTTGTTTCCTTTTGTTTTTCTAAAATGTCCTCAGTGTACGCGTACAGTTAATGCACAAAGAGAAGCAATGATCGACGGAATTTTAAAACAGTTTTGGGCTTGAAAATGTGATCAATTCTCCTTTTAGCATGGCTTGTACTTGAGGGGTAAAATACTAAAGCTTTGTAGCTGTTAAAAAGCCAAGATTCTAAATCCTCTAAAGGCTGAGCTGTTATTTAAAGACTGTATTATCTGCAGAAAGACAGGCTTCTGCTTTAAAGGAAGCCAGTGCTCTCAGTTCTTCGGAAGCTTGTTGGTCAAACAGGCTGATCAAACAGTTTGTATCACAAGTGCATTGTGTGGAGTGGAGAATGAGAGCACACACAGAGATCCAGGTCATGGGCACATGACAGCTTCCACCTTTCCACATTCACAGCATTATCAAAATAAAGAGGCAGATCTGTGTTCTTGAGTTACGGTGGGGAGGAGATGGTGAAAAACTCTTCTATGGTATCCTTTCTTATAAAGAAAGCTCTGGCTGCATCAGAATAATAACCATTTGGATAAAAAAGCAATATACAATAGAAATGTTCAGCACATGTCATGGTTTACAATGCATCAGGGAGACATATTTCACAGAACGAATAATGCAATATCAAGAGGGTATGATACAAAATAATAGGAAGGACTGTAATTCATCATTGCATGGTGACAGATCCAAAGAGGAGCTGCTGGACAACAGTGGTAAAAGGTACCCAAAGATGTGCTCTCATTTTTGAAGCAACCTTCAATAGACAGAAATATACAAAGACTTGGAACCATTTTGTAAGAGTTAACCGACGGAACCCAGACAGTTCATTTCTGCAGAAAATGAAAGCATGAATGAAAATAAGATATTGGGTAAAACCCCAAGACCGTAGTTTAAGATAATAGGGAAAATGAGTCAGTTAGATGGGACAAACAACTTATTAACATCACTATATGCTGCCCTTTTTCAGGTTTCATGAGAAATAAGAGGTACTGTATAAGAAAAAAAAATGCTGCAAAAGACAGCCTACAGATTAGAAAGAATAATCTCCCTCCACTGAGATGTCAAATAGAAACAGGGGAAAGGGCTCAGGAAATGTTCTGAAAATTGTTGCAGTGTAATCACAGGTCCAAAATCAGACAGGTAATAAAGAAAACTTCCAGGCCTTTCAGGCTTTTCTGGGCAGCAAAAAGAAATATTCATTTCTATTAGTCAGTAAGAATAAAATGATTTTACTGCAAATGTATGAGGAATACTGAGAAGGGCTGAAAGAAATGTAAATCAAAGTAATAGCTGAAAGTTGGATAAAGGTTAGACCAGGCCAATTGTTATCTTATATGCGTCATGAACACTCAGTGTTAATCACAGCTCTGCTAACCATGAGATTGGACTGATGTTCTTTTCCAGTAGTAAAAGACTAAGTCGACAATTTTCCAAAAACATTCTTACTTTGATGTACAAAGTGGACAGTCCAGTGCAATTAAGAGACACACACTGAAGATATGCTTCACATAAAGGTATGACTGGGAAAGTTGAGGCAATTACCGAGAATAACTCCTTTTTAACAAATGCTATAACTACCATGATCCACCTGATCTATTTTTTATGGCAGTGATAAAGATCCCTGAACATCATTTAGAGAAAGATTTACAGAACCAGGTACCCAAACTCATTATATTCAACGATAAAACGTAATAGGAGATATTTGTGGCAATAACTGAAAGGCTAGTAGATGAGGAACTGGAAGAAAAAGCACAACATATATTTTCCATGTTCTAAAGCTGAGACATCATTGGGCTTAGTATTAGAATTACTATAAAGCTAACATGCCTATAGAATGCAATTTGACAGTTTCATGCCATTACCGAGTATCCTATTGGTATATGATTGGCTGATATATGCTGTTAATATTATATACAAGGAAAATAGGTACAAATCTGTGACAGATGCCCTTTAAATACACATTAGACGTATGTTGGCAAAACTTGATTTTGAAAGGAGTTAATGACCATCTAATGTTTACTGTTGCGACTCGACTTTGCCACATTAGTAGATGTTGGGAGAAAGAAGAGTCAGGCATGTTGTATTTCAACCTACCCAATCCTCGTATACTCACTGGATATAAACTGTAGTCAGAGGTGTCTGTCCGTGACTTATTCCCTTTCCCCACTGAATACACATGCATGCTCAGTCAAGCTAAGAATGCATATCAATAGGGGGTACAAGAGGAATAACTGTCAACCACTATTTAAAGTGGATAGACCCTTTAAAGTGAGGTTCAAATAAGGAACTAGTATATCAAAAATACTTTTTCTGGTGATTCATCAACTCGAACACATTATATAAATATATTAAAGTTCAATACAGGGATCTCTCCCATGATCTACTGCAGTGCCCCCACTGCAAAGGGTCAATTATTGCTAAAAGGGTTCATGTATCACTTGTGAGTTGTGTTAGTTTACTGTCACAGCATTTATTTATTTGTGTTCTATGTATACCTAATGGTAATGTATGGACAACAAATGGTTAACTAAACTGGCAGACCTGGTTAGGTTGCCAGGGTGATGGACTTGGTCAGTTAGTGAGTATTGGAATTGGTTAGTTAGTGAGTATTAGCTGAGAGAAGCTACAGGCAAGACATGTGGATAAGAACTCTTGAAAAGTAGTCACAATGAGAAGTCTACTCCAGGAGTTATCACTCGTGAAACTGAACAGTGGCCAGAGAGTTACTTAACTGAGGGAAGAGCCCTGAGAGAAAGAACAGACATTTTAGAAGGTCTAGAACCACCTAGAACTAAGTAAGGTAATGCTCATTTTTTGGCTATAATATTTTACTGCGTGTAAAAAGAGTTAATTGCCTCCAGCACCCCTACACTTTGAGATGAACTGGCCGCCCAGACCTGAGATCTGCATCCCTCAGATGGGAATTGCAGAAGGAGTTAATAAGAATAAAATGGCACACCTTTAGTTATGCTGGAAAGATTTCAAAGTGCTTAGAGTGTAACTCAGGGATTACTACCATCATCATTGTTGTTGTCTATACACAGCCATTGGGGAGAAGTAAGCTCTGTGATATACCTCAAAACTGTAGCAATTGCTGCTATTCGTACTGCAACTCATCTTCCACTCAGTAAAGAGATACTTTATTTATTCTAATTAAACTGGGCCTGGTTATTGAATTCATTATACACCAGTCCTTGCCTTGAACCCTGCCAATAGTTCATCATCAAGGGCATTCTAACTACCATAAGACAAGAGCCCCAGCAGGTTACAAGGTGTACCCCCAACGGAAAAAAGGGTGCACACTCCATTCACTGCACGGCCCAGAGAGATTCAGAGGGGGAAATTGCCACTGTTAACTCTGAGTACTTCTAGCACCATTATAGCCACTACTAGTCCCCCCATCCTCGTCTCCCATTAAGGTTTCTACACTATTTGTACCCAGGACTGTGACCATGAAAAGGGGACACACTCTATGTCTAGAGGAAAGAAGGCTCTAAAACCAACATTGAGGAAGATTCTTTACTGTAAGAGCAGTGAGACCATGTACCTCTCTGACAGAGGAGATTGGATAAAGGTGAACTCACTAAAAGAGTTCAAGAGGGACTTGGATGCATTTTTTGCATCTAATAATATAACAGAAGAGTTCTTGATCCAGTGAGTTATTCTGATTGCCCAATTTTAAGCCAGGAAAGATTTTGTTCCCAAAGATGGATCAACTTTGCAGAATAATAGGTGGAACAGGATGAACACATCTTATTTCAGCTTTACAAACTATGTTACTATGTTCCAGTTGACATTAGAAGAGTCTCCCAATTGACAGAGTATTTTATAAGAAATTGTTGACTGCAATATATAATACAATAGGATCCTTATACTTCTGTACACAGATATGGTAGCAGCCTAAAGCCATATACAGATAGCACTTAAAATGACTTGCACTGGAGAGTTCTCCTGCTAACATTCCCATTTTACAAAAAGTATGACTAAGATTGATGAAAGTGGAGACAAGCCACAAATGCTGTACAGTTCTTGATTTTGCGTTGCTAGTTTCCCTGGTGCTTGGAGATGTGCATTATAAGAAAGTTCCTGTTAATGTCAGCTGTTCAAATAAACGTATTTGTGAATATCATTTATCAAAGTCAGGGAATTAAGGGGGATTTTTTCACCCACGCACTATTCTGTGTTTCTGCTTTCTTTAGGCATTAACCAAACGTTTGTACTATAACGTATAGTTATGGAATGCACAGAGGGGGCAGTGGCAGCAGGTGCACTTATGCCCTGTTGCCTTATGTGCCCAAAGTCACTCTTGACACAGGTTCAACAGAAAATGCAGAACTGTACTTCACCTATAGCAATTCACTTTTCCGGATATTAAAAGTGTCTACTGGGCCTCAGTTTTCCTACAATAACCAAGCAGTTAAATAAACAAGAAATGTAAAGCATGTATAACAATACTAGACTGTAATAAGAAGTTAAGAAGAATTAGTAACACACTCCTCCAATAGATGCCTGGAAATTGTGAAGGTAGTCAGATCACTGAACAAACAAATGCTGGTGAATGATAGTCAGATGGTGAAACAAATGGATATTGCAGATTTGGCGAACAGATAATTCAACATGCCAAAAATATCTGAAGGCAAGCAAAAAAGAACACAAGAACCTTGAACTGGAACTAGAATAATCACTGGAATCAGACCATTGCACTAGGAACTAAACTAGACTGAAAGAGACTGTAAGTGTATGAAGGTCTACTGGATTAAACAAACATAGCATGCAATATTACCAGCAACAACTTTCAAGAAAGATAGGGGGTCATTTATTATACTGAAATACACCTAAATTAGGCCCAATCTAAAATTGTGGGCGTGCTGTGGGCAGGGAACAGGCCGGCAGGTCAGTCTCATTTATCATTTTCTACGCCTGTTTTAGTTGTAGAAAACTATCTAAATGTAAGATAGCTAGGAAGCTGTCTTACATTTAGAACTGGCTCTGGATGTGCCAAAGTTATGGAGAAGCCGGCGCCTCTTCAAAACTTTGGGGGATCCTCCTCCAGCTATGGGGCTTTATTAAGACCGGCAACTAAAATGCCAGTCTTAACAAATGTGCCCCCAAGAGTTTTAAAAAACAACTAGCCAATCAAGTTTAAGTTTCTGCAACTAAGTCAGAGACTCCTATCTGCAGGTATGTGATCTCACTGATGGCTGAGCTGAGATGCAGTCTCTGTTTATAACTCTCTGTCACCCATTATTTATATTATTGACTAAGTCTTTTTAAATCTTATTTTGATAGTGTCCAACTGTCACGAACCAGCGGGTGTGAACCCACTGTGCCACATGCCCTACCTCCTTTAGGGGCGTTGTGTAAGTGAACCCCTCAATCTTCACTTTACCCCTGATGGTGGGGATAGACTTTCCAGAGGGGAACACCAGGTCACTACCTCTTTAGGAGGACTGGAAAACGAGGCAGCTGGTCCAGATGGACCAAGAGGTTCCAGTGCATGGTACCAGAGGTACAGACGTAGTCAGCAGGCCAAGTCGTAACCAGGAGTAACAGTGCAAGACCAAAGGATGAGGCAGAGGCAAAGTCAAACAAGCATTAGGTCAGTGCAAGCGACACAGGTACAGGTCAGACAATTCAGGTCGGCAACAAGAGAGTCAAGGCAAGCAGGCAGGGATAAAACAGGTAGCGGAGTCCAGAAACACAAGCATGAGTCAGGTAAACAGGAACACAAGCAGGACCTAGCAGGACACAAGGAACTTGACACTGAGGCATCTGGGAAGGTGGCTGAGCCACTTATATATGTGCAGGAGGGCTAGGATTGGTCAGTAAGGTCACATGATCTAACCCATAAAGCACAGGAAGTGACGTGGAGTGGATCCCAGAACAACAGTAACTACACGGAGACAGCCCAAGACTGCAGTGGTGAATGTAGAAGCGCTGGCAGAAGATCACCGCTGAACACAGTGCCCAGGACCGCGGCGGTAAGCAGGGGAGCAGCGGCGCACAGCAGCCGCTGTTACACCAACATGCTGGCCATATCAAGCTTTAAGAAGTATGGTTTGCTCTTCTGTCCAAATAATTAGTTTTCTGGAGCAAAAGTTGCAATAAGGCTCCTTCCATATGTTGTCTCATTCCATTACATGCCCCCATTAAGGGGGTTCATGTGTTTTCAATACTTATTCACCCACCAAACTACTGATTATTTGTATGATGGAGGGTTTGTGGAAACCTCCCTTGTCTGAGGTCTTCCTTATTTGGTTTAATAATTTGAGAAAGCCTAAACTTTGCCCACTTACCATGAAGAGCCTTATAGTAGCTTCACTGGCTTCCTCTATGATATGAGTGTCCTTACATCCATCTGTTATGTTCTCAGGTACAAGAAATAACAGGTACCACTGTGGGTGGTGGCCACTAATGGTCTCCACACATATAGGAAGAAGGGCACAGCATGAGAGGAGCACAATAGTGTAGAAGTTGTGAGTTTATTAGTTGCTGGACAAACCTTTAGAACATTTTTGGCTGACCTGTAAAAGTGACACAGTAGCTGCCACTGCAAAAAAGGCTGTATGAATAGCACTGCAACAGGTGTGCACTACCTGATACATTTATGAGAGAACCATGCTTGGTGCTGTACCAGGAACAATGTATAGGACACTGGAATGGGGGCACTTTGTCTGCCCAGCATAGATAAAAAAAATAAAAAAAATCATTAAAACATATGTCACCATATGTCACCATACCCAGGTCTGTTACATCAGTATTTTCATTAACATGTGTTAATAGCTATGAGGGATTGATCTAAACCAGCATTCCACAACCTTTCTGGTCTGGGAATCACATTTCCATATTGATCCATTCCTAGGGGCCATTATAAAGTGTAATAGAATATAGAAAAGAAGACATATGGCATATAAAAAGTATATATCATAAATATCTGAAAAGTGCATGTTCCACTTCCACGACTGCCAACTACTCAGAGCCTATGCATGTAAGTAGCTTTCTCCAAAGAGAAAAACACAAAAATGATAAACACATCCTGCATGATATGATAAAAAGATAAGTGGATGTTCCCCAATTACAAAAAGAACATGACACTCTCAAAATTCTTAATGCAAAATCTACATTTTAACTAATTCCACATTTGATATGATAAACATATGAGGTTCTTAGCAAATATATTTTGATCAAAAAATATCTGAGCCCCACCACCCTGGAAAGATAACCTCTTTCAAGGCAGGAACCTACTCTATTTAATACCTATCTCTATGGCAGTGGGCATCTACATTCAGGAGAACAGAACCTGCTCAAATACTGTGTTTTTGATCATGGGTGCTGCAGTAACAACTTATAATTTTATAGCTCCCTTAAAATACAATGCAAAAATATACCACCTCTTAAACTCAGTTACTTCTTTATTGAGTGCCAAAACGGTAGTTAGGCACCCTATTATCCTTGGCTACACAGAGTACCATTGATTCCTGCCCGTTCCTGCTCATGAATTGTGTGGAAACATATGGGCAGACACACATAGACCTGCCTTTATGTGTTCAGATGGTTGAAGGCCACACAGATTGGCAATTGTAGGTCACAAGTGTACCCCAGACTGTAGTCTGTACATCCTTGATCTAGATGCCTTAATAAAGGGGACCAGATATTCTAGAATCTTCAGGACTAGATATGAGCGAATTTTTCAAAAATTAGATTTGCGGGTTTGCCAATTTTTGGGGAAAATATTTGGTTTGATCCAAATTTATTTGCGGTGAATCGTGTTAAAAAATGGCTATTTCCTGGCTTCATAGAGCCTTTATAGTGGTGTAGAACACTGTGCCTTGCTGTTACACACATAGAGAGACTTCTGTGGTAGTAAAATAATACTATGAGTCAGTATGACATACAGATAACAGGCGTCGCTCTTAGAATTACTGCACACGTCACTTATTTGGGAAGTCACAGGGCCAAAACGGACCAAATAACTCAAGTATGAACTCAGCCTTACAGGTCGATGTTAGCGCCAAGAAGAAGCGCAATCATTTTAAACCGTCGTCAGCTGATTCAACATAGATGTCTACAGAACCTTTTCTATTAAACGTTTATACAAGTAGAGTCCCCCAACAGAGTGGAGAGGGTGTCAGCAGTAAGTTTGTGTTGACGTCAATGATTATTTTGCCCTTCCTGTGATCTGTCAGAACAATAACCCCCCAAAAACTGATCCTGTCTGTTGAGCATCCACCTCGGTCAGCATTTGGTCAGTAATCCATCAGTATTGCTAATGCCAAAAAAAAGAACAGGAGTGTATCCAAAACAGAGATGACATGTGAATGGGGAGACCACAGAGCCCAATGATAAGAGGTGGCAGTAGCATTAGGAGGAGGCCAAAGAGTGGCACAATGAGAGTGTGGAGGTGGCGGCAGCATCAGGAGCCACAGAGCGACACAATGACAGAATGTGGAGATGATGGCAGCATCAGGAGACCACAGAATGGCACAATAACATAGTGTGGAGGTGGCGGCAGCATCATGAGGCCACAGAGTGGCACAATGACAGAGTATGGAGGTGGCAGCAGCATCATCAGGAGGCCACAGAGTGGCACAATGACAGTGTGGAGGTGGCAGCAACAGCATCAGGAGACCACAAAGTGGCAAGGTGACATAGTTTGGAAGTGACAGCAGCATCAGGAGACCACAGAGTGACCTGGTCACAGAGTGGGGAGGTGGGTGGAAATATCAGTACCAGCTGAAGATGGTGGGTGAAAGAAGGAGCACTTGGCATCAGATGTGTGGCACTAGGCGGGTGGCAGCATCAGAATAGTAGCTGAGGCAGGAAGCCATAAGAAACTGGTCTCTTTTGTCAAAGTGTTGGTGTGGCACCATGGATGATCTAGTCTGATGCATCAGGCATTGGTGGGTGTAAATTCAGTCTTTCCACATTTTGGGTGGACAGGCGAGTTGTTCTTGGGGTAACTATGGCCCCCACCGCACTAAATACCCACTGTGATGCCACACTACTGACCAGGTAGGACAGCTTTTCCAGGGCAAACTCTGCTAGTTGCTAATACACTAATACACACCAAAAAGGGCTGTAACACACAACTGCTTATAACCCCCTTTTTTTTCCCCAATAATAAACACCAAAAACTGAACGGCAAATATATTCTTCTATTTTCCACTTTTACACAACACAAAAGGCTTTAGAACATATAACTGCACCGCTAATCTACAAATATATATATATTTTTTGCCACTAATACATGACAAAAAATTCTTTAGAACATATAACTGCACTGCACAAGGGCAAATAAGACATAGAAATATTTCCTTGTAATAAACCCTGTTAATGGCCGTATCAAACAGCACTTGCACCCCAATAACAAGAAAGGTTTGCTGGAAATACAGAACTGTATATTGGCAATTTGGGTTCCCAGTCAGTGCAGCAAGGTGGAATAGGATTGTTCCTATTACCCAGGCTGTAACCTCCCCTACTGAACCCTGTTCAACATAAATGTTGCGGAATGATTCCTCCCTATCCTTTCCCTACACCTTGAATAATCTTTCCCTGCACTTGTAAATAGTTTTTTTTTAGCACAATGACGTTTTTTCTAACACTGTCCCTAGCGCCTGCTGACGTCTCTCCCTGCATTAAGTAAACTGGTAAATGGCAGAATCCAAGATGGCTTAGGCTATTTATAGGGCTGCTGATTGGCTGCATGCATGGCATTATGGGTAATCCCACCTTCGTAGAGTTCCTTGTTCCATGTCCTTACATGCGCAGCAGCCATTTTAGGAAAAAATGTGATTCGTTAACACAAATCGCAAGGAAATTCAGATTCAGTGTGAATTGAATTTTTCTTGAAATTCGGATCGAATTCCACTTCGTCAGCTTCCATTCATTTATCTCTATTCAGGACCTCTCAGAAGTATCTGTAATGATGAAGAGGATTTTCCAAACTTAGATATGGTGAGAGTTTATTATGTGCATTTCTTATGATTCAATTATCTGTGGTATTATATACGACTGCAGGTAAGTCTATGATGCATATAATTTTAAAACTAGAGCTAAGTATGAGTATCATATAGAATTTCCCCTTATGGGCCATCATATATAATCTCTGAGGTAAATGTCAAAGGTGGCAGGATACAGCTGAATTATCCTGTCTGCTACTTACAGTAACTAAAGCTCATTTGTCAAAGTGTCTCAAATAAAATAATATAAAACAATCTAATTCAGGCCCAAGAAGATTTATACAGTACAACATTCCATATACTGTCTGTCTAAAACAGGGGTCAGCAACTTCTAGCACTCCAGCTGTTGTGAAACTACAACTCCCAGCCGCAGGTTGTTGTTCTTTCGCACAAAAATTTTATGGCAAGGCTTCCTAAACTTTTACTGCTGGGGCTTCACCAGCCAGAACATATTGACCTGGGCCTACTGGCTATGGCCGAAGTCCATGCCAAAATGTTGAATCTCGATCAATTTACCTTTCATTTGTCTCTTAAGTTCAGTATCACATTAATATTAGTACAAAACAAGTCAGGTATGTTGCAAAACCAGAGATTGCAGGCAGAGAAGAACTGTTTAGCTTAAGATCACTTAAGTAAAAAAGCTCCCCTACAAATAAATCTTACCAACAATTACAGGACAACTCACTGGTGAGGCCTATCTCACAGTTTGAGTGTTCTATGGAATTCTCCTTACATCAAAGTCGACTGGTTGTAAAAAAAAAAGCATATAATATAATGTATAATCAAGAACAGTGTTTTATTTAGTAACTGTAAAGATATACAAAGCAGGTTGTATGCTGTTACCACATCTGCCACCTATTCCAGCAGGCTGCTCTATATTAATATTCTCCCTGACGCGCTCCAGTTTCCTAGAGAACACTAAGCAGTTCTGAAATTTGTATACTAGCCAAGTCATTATGCTTCAAAATGGTTGATTCTTAAATGATTGCATATATAGTAGATTCCAATTTGAAATGAATAGGAAAAAGGGGGAAAATTACCCAGAAAATCATGTTGGGAGAGATGCCCTGAAGCGAGCAGTATTCGCTTTTGACATTATTGATTACTAGTCTGTGGATATTCTCCTGGCGAGATAGAAACATAATTAACCATTCTGTCATAGAACCAGCTGTCCTAGAGACATTTGAAATTGATATTTAGTTGCCTTGTAAAGCGGCAGAGGAAGAAAAAAAATGTACATCATGTGTTTTTTCCACCTAATTATATTGCAGCAACAACGTCATTGGCAATGCTGCAAAGGACTGCATAAAAACATGTGCTACTGAGATTTCACTTTCCTGCCTGCTCTTACCCTAGCATTCCACATCATGAGCACATTATTCATATTCATTTGACAAGCTATTGTCATGCAGTTTTAAAAATGCAGTATTTTTTTTGGTACTTCACAGTGAATTGTATGAAATGCTGAAACAAATGTTTTTTTAGATGTAAGTACTGAAATGAACCGCAATGTTGAATGTGAATTTCCCCCTTTAGAGTCATAAATAAGAATATATTCGGAATGCACAAACAGCAATTCCCTAAGGTTGACAATACATACTGAATGTGTTGAAGGATTCAGACTTTAGTGTTTGGGGGTCTCCTAACTGTCCCGCCAACCACAGATGACAGGAGAAAATTTGACTTGCACTTGCTGTATTTCAACAGGCCTAATCTTTTTGTTCTCTAAGTATTATGGTTATCTCGCTTGTTTAAAAAAGCACTTCCAAAGTCAGACGTTTTGCTGATCTCTTTCCTTAGCAGAATGAATGGAACGTACAGGTATGCACTATTTTACCCTTATACAGGGATCTAGATTTCACTGCTCCTAATACCCAGGTTACATGTACTAATAAGTTACTGGCCAAAGGAGCAAAGAGGATGGAGTGTACCTAAACAGAGCCAAGAGTCAATATCAGAATCTGACAAAACAGAAGGCAAATCAGAGCTCAAGACAGACCAAATCAATACCAGTAGGGTTGAAGAGGTTTTTCAGGCTCTTGTTATGGATGTCCTATCCTGAAGACAGGTTAAAAATATTTGATCAGTGGGGCTCTGACTGTCTAACACCCCCACCACCGAAGCTGGAAATAGCACTGCAAATGGAGTAAGAAACACAGCTCTATTTAGTGTGGTGGACGTCCCAAGTGAATTGGAGTTTAGCTGCAGTAACCTAACAAGGCCACTACACTTTGAATAGAGCTGTGCTAGCTCCAGCAGTGATTGAATATTGATGACCTTATCTTGAAAAGCAGCCCACCAGGTAGTCAGACACAATAACTGTCACACATAGTAGTATATGAGAACCTAAAATAGAGCAATGCACTTGATTAGTCATCACAGCTGCCTCTTGATTGGTCCACTGGTGGAACCTTCTTTTTGGGCAGGTCAGAAAACATCTGATTGGCTAAAGTGCTGAGCGCTACTATTGGGAGGACAGGTTGCACAATTATCAAAGTGGAATCTTGTGTTGTCAGCTCCAATTTAGGTAATTAGTTGTAGAAAAATTCCATAAACCAGTGGCATGGAGTACAATTTGAAAGCCATGTCTGCTTTCTCGAATACTAACATAAAATGTGGAAGATAGGCTTGGCAGATACATCTAGTGGCAAACACCAGACCACATCCCACTACAATCCCACTGATTTTCAGATACAGCACATAAGACCTGTATAAAACATTGCCTAAGGTATTTTATGTGGGAAAATATTATACTACAACATCTACCAAAATGGAACACCCTGGCATAGATTTAACCCATAGAAAGTAATGATGTAATTCATTTCACACTGTTTCCATACATTTGAGAAAAAGTTAATAAAAAAATCAAACGGAAAGAAAACGAACATGGTGTGAAATTACCTTTGTCTTTTTCATACTGAACCCATTAACCAAGTGATGAGATAATATTTGCAAGTGTCATCACAGTCTATCAAATTGAAGGTATGTTATTGTCAGAGCTGAAGAGCAGCACATGCAGTTTATTACGAGATGTGTTTTTTTTTTTTTTTTTACAGTTTTTTCTCCCATAGAGAAATTTCCACCCTTCACTTGTCTTTCATATAACCTATGGAGGAAGTACTACTGTGCCAACAACAT
Organism: Bufotes viridis; assembly: GCA_033119425.1. Taxonomy (NCBI): domain Eukaryota; kingdom Metazoa; phylum Chordata; class Amphibia; order Anura; family Bufonidae; genus Bufotes; species Bufotes viridis. Next base: position 264,822,928 of record CM065591.1, on the reverse strand, counting down.
GCAATTACAGCTGTTACTTTTACGAAGTCAGATCCTGTCTGCGTGGGATGCGGTCATCTGGAACTACTCTGGAATTCTGGGAAGAGGGTATGCAAGTTATCTTTTAAAAAGCTCTGCCTCAATTGCCACCAGATGTAAGGTAGCTATCCTATAAGTTAATGTTTGACCTTTTTGCAGATTAGGCTCTCTCCATGAGGAGATATAATATCCTCTGAATCCTGACCTAGGTCCCTCACCCAGTCTAAGCCAATACGCTCTGTTCTGCACTGATGAATTACCATTACTGTGAAACAGCTCTCTGCAGATGAGGTGCTGGCTTAGTTATTATCCAAGTTATGCCTTGAGGCCTTTTTAAAAGGTCAAACATTGACTAATAGGATAACTGCCTTACATGTGGTGGCGTTAGAGTTTGCTAAGAGCTGATTTGCATGTCTTGTTCTGCAAATATAGCTGTCAGTCACTGATAACACCTCCCCATGTACTGAGAGCTGTACATGGGGGTGGCCTTAAGGTTGAAATAACAGATATATAAAATGTCTAAAAGTTTTACTAAGTCATTTCCTTACAAAACTTTATATCAATCTGTTCAGCTTCTCCTGCTCTATAACATGCTGCCTGAAGGTTACATTACATTTTGTGGTGACCACTGTCATCGCTCCTGGCATGTCTGTTTTATTAACTACTTGCATTCCTCAAGAAATACCTATTCTGGAACATATTTTCATATAACTGTATGTTAGACCATTCTTGTATTATTTCTGCTAGTAGTTTATGAATGAAATGCCAGCAGTCTGCAATAAAGGTCCAACAGAGTGTTACCAGTTGGGGTGTGTCCTTGGGCAGTCTGAGATTGGCAGCATTGAATGGATAGTGTCAGAATGTGCAGAGACAGACCTCTAACTGGTAACACTCAGTTTGATCTTTATTGCAGACAGCTGGCATTTCATTCATAAACTGCTAGTAGAGATAATACAAGAATGGCACAACATAGAAGCATATGAAAATATGTTTCAGAATTGTAGGGAATTGTTGGGGAATGAAAGAAGTTACGGACACAGACATTGCTTGTTTACACTGACTAAGCTGTGATGCTTTATTAGAAAGAGAATCTCTAAGAGAATCTCTTTTCTAATATCTGAGGAAGGCATTAGCTGCACTGACCTGAGACACAGCTCTTGTTTACATATGCATATATTGCAGCCTTAACTATCTGTAGGGATTTATGGATACATTCCCTGAAATTGGATGTGTTTTATGCAAATAAGCATTACATCACCTTCTGCTGTCTTCAGGGACTGATGTGAAACCTTAAATACATTAATGAAGTTTCCAAGACTGTAATATTGATGGCCTAGCCCTAGGTGAGGCCATCAGTATCAGATCGGGAGGGTCTGACTCCCGCACCTTTAGCAGGCATGGCGCACCTTCAGTGTTTAACACCCACCTTGACATGTTTTATGTTGTGGCTGTGCCTGTTACTGCAGCTCAGTCCCATATATGTATTTGAATGGCACTGTTCTGCTTGGAGCGGCAATACCAGGTAAATAAAAGGCACTTTGCATGGCAAACACTGCACCTTTTATTCAGACGATCTGATGAGAGATGTACCCCCACGACCAGTTACTGCTGGTCTATCTTGAAGATTTTCTTTATATGGGGTTTCTTGTGAGATTTATAGGACACTTTTAACCACTTTAATCACGCCATTGTCACAACTTTTCTATACATTATGCAAATAAAGGGACATGGACGCCATCGGTGGCCCCAACAGTCAGCCTTTTCTGATCAAATATTTATGTCATATCCTATTGATATGCCATAAAATAACTGGAGTAAAAATATTTTGAATTGGCTCATCAGGTAAAGCATAGTATAGATAGATTGAGGTTGAGTACAGGGAACATATTTTTTACAATTTGATTTAATACTTTTATGTAGGAAGCTATTTAATTGCTGTGAGGGCTTATATAAAAAGTATTTAGGTGAATTACTCTGTGTGGGCCATGGAAGCAGAAATAACAGGCTTTCTCTGATCATATTTACACAGGTTTTACATAACAATATTGATTCAAATGAAAGAAAACTATTAGAGATGAGCGAATTTTTCAAAAACTTGATTCGCCAGTTCGTTGAATTTTTTGGGAAAAACGACTATTTCCTGGCTTCAGAGCGCCTATATAGTGGTGTAGAACATTGTGCAGCAACACACATAGGGAGTCTGCTCTGGTAGTGAAATAATGCTGTGAGTGCGTATGACATGAAGATGACAGGCATCGCTCATAGAATCTATGCACACTTCACTTATTTGGGAAGTCACGGGGCCAAAACTGACCAAATAACTCAAGTATGAACTCAACATTACAGGTCAATGTTAGCATCAAGAAGAAGCGCACTCCTTTTACACTGTCGTCAGCTGATTCCACATAGATATCTACAGAACTTGTTCTATTAAACGCTTATACAAGTAGAGCCCCCCCAGAGTGGAGAGGGTGTCAGCAGTAAGTTTGCGTTGATGTCACTGATTATTTTGTCCTTCTTCTGATCCATCAGAACAATAACCCCCAAAAAACAGATCCTGTCTGTTGAGCATCTGTCTTCACTCGGTCAGCATTTGGTCAGTAATCTATCATTATTGCTAATGCCCAAAAAAACAGGAGTGGATCCAAAACAGAGATGACACATGAATGGAATATTTGCATGTCTTCTGTGTTTTGTACCCACTCCTGCTTTTGGCTACCAAATCTGAAGCCAATTCTGATGGGACCATACAGGCCTTACAGCTGCTACACAAACAGGATCAGTTGTGCATCTAATTTTTCCTTCCTTCTGACAGATCAGAAGAAGGGTCAAATAAATGATGATGTCAGCCAGGCCGAAGGGCAAAATAGTGGCCCAGTCCTGAAGTGGGAAGGATGGAAACAGCATGAAAAGTACACAAAGTGGCCCTATGACATAGTGGTGAGGTGGAAGCAGCATGAGGAGGCCACAGAGTGGCACAATGCCAGTGTGGAGGTGGCATCAGCAGCATCAGGAGGCCACAGAGTACACAATGGCAGAGTGTGGAGGTGGCGGCAGCAGCATCAGGAGGAGGCCAAAGAGTGGCACAATGACAGTGTGGCCCTCATTGTTTTCTACTTTTACACAACACAAAAGGCTTTTCAACAGATAAGTGCAACGCAGAACTGTGAATATATTTTTATTTTGCCACTAATACATGGCAAACTGGGCTTTAGAATATATCACTGCACCGCACAAGTGCAAATAAGACTTACTGTAGAAATATTTCCTTGTAATAAACCTGGTGCGAGTCAAATTTTTCCTGAAATTCGGATCAAATTCCACTTCTTCAATTTTGATTCGCTCATCTCTAAAACCTATATATCTCTGCTATCTTACCCAGAGATAGATTGTTACAACCACTCGCTACTGGGAGTTATACTATGGAAGAGTTAGACCATTATGCAAGTGCCAAAAACAGATTTAAAGATCATCAGGTTCTGATGTAGTAAACTGGATGAGTGGAACAGACATGCCACAACTCAGTGTGCTTGAGTCGTCCACTATCAACATCCAATTTGATGTCATTGCTGCCCATTGCGGGCCTCAGCGACGACCTGCTCCCCTTACATCATGTCACGTGGCACAAGGAGGTCAGATCACTGCTGCAGTGATGTCAATGGATGTTGACAGTGAGCCTCATAGCCACAGGTGATAGGAGAGGAGGAGCAGGAGCAGCCAGAGGAGCTACAGGGTGATGAGGAAGACGAGTCAGGGGACCCAGACACATCGTGGCAGTGCTTGCATAGTGACAGCCGAATTGTCACAATTCGCCAGAGGGATGACTACTGGCTCTCCACCATGTTAGACTCTTGCTACCGGTACAAAATGGGGGCCTTTTTCACACCACTGAGAGGGAGGACAAACCAAACTACTATCGAGACATCCTATGCAGTCAGTTGGCCGCTGCCTATGTGTGCCATTGCCCATCCTCACGCAAGTCTGGGCCCTCTGCGCTCACGTTCCACTGCCATGGCTGCTGGGGTGGGAGGAAGGAGCAGTATCAGCTCCATCAGCATCAAACTACTCACCAGCAGCAGCAGCTAGACATAGAGCAGAACCGGAACCAGCAGGTTGTGGCATACTTGGAGTGTACTCTGCCACCCCACATTGAAGATCCCCTGGACTACTGGGCAGCCAAACTTGATTTGTGGCTGCTACTGTCCGAGTTTGCCCTGGACAAGCTTTCCTGCACTGCCAGCAGTGCGGCATCAGAGCAGGTGTTTAGTGCAGAGTGGGCCATAGTTACCCCAGTGAAAACTCGCCTGTCCACCCAAAATTCTGTAGACATTTATTTGCAATCAGCTAATGACAGTATAAAAGGAGTGCGCTTCTTCTTGATGCTAATGACCTGTAAGGCTGCGTTCATACTTGAGTTATTTGGTCAGTTTTGGCACCGTAATTGCCCAAATAAGACCCCTGTCATGTGCGTGTCATACTGACTCACAGTATTGTTTCACTATATGCGTGTTACTGCAGGGCACAGTGTTCTACACCTTTATACAGGCTAAATTCAGCGAGGAAATAGCTGTGTTAGCGCTATTCGCGACAAATAAATTTGAATCAAAATTAATCTTTTCTGAAAATTCGGTGAACCGACCGAATCGAATTTTTGAGAAATTCGCTCATCTCTAGTTTTATCTAAAAGGTTGTCTGGCAAATTGCATTGTTTTAAAAATGGCATAAAATAAGTACTGTAATGCTCACTCTCACAGGCCCCCTGCCAGTCTCTTCTTCCTTGTGACCACGACTCAGCAAATCACTGTCATTTGCTGAGCAGTTTTATTCCTTATGTGGAGAGGAACAAGGAGCATAAATGGATGGGGGACCAGTAAAGGATTGGGATGGGGGAGGTGGGGATCAGTAATGTATTACTTATTTTATTTTTTTACTTTATTCTGAGACATTACAAAAAGAACAGCCAGCCATTCTAATAAACTTCATAATGGTGAACAGTCTGAGCTCTGAAAATTAACTATGATTGTGCTATTGTGGTGTTCTCTTGATTTCCATTGTATGGCCATTTAATACTGAAACTACATGTTCTGTCTATATATTAGAATGTCATGGTTCTGTAGTTCAGGGCATTTTGTAGATCATTCTATATCCCAAAGAAATTTGGCTCTAGCGAATGGACAACTTAAATAGTGACTATCTATTATATATATAGATATATATATATATATATATATATATAAATATTTGAAAATTCTGTTAGAGTATATTGCTTAATATTGCCTAGATATGCTGCAGTCAAGATGTCCTGTTGCTGCTTTCCTTTCCAAACTCAAGAACAGGTGAAGCAACAACGCATATGCAATCAAGCTCAATTAAAGTCAACAGTAGAAGTCTTGGGGCCTATCTCAGTTCCGTCCTCTGCAATGAGAAGAGAGTGATATGTACACTACATGCTTCTCTCTACTCATTTTAGCAATCAGTGGAGTCTCGCACTGAGACCCCACCTATCAAAACTTTTAATACGTAAGACATATTCAAAGTTTTACCAAAATTCAGTGACCCTTTAACTCTTTATTCAGATTGTATCAAATCGTAAATCAGTATAAGAAAAACATGCCATTTGCCTTAACAACAGAGGAGCCTGGTTGCCTATACAATCTAATATGACATAGTAGAGTTTAACAGATGTTAGTTTGGTGGAAATCTTTTCTTGTTTTACAGTCCTGAGGCTATAACCTACCAAAGGACTAGACATAGATAATTTTAAAACAATTCCATGACCAGTGTACTATTTGGGAGCAATGTACGGGAGAAAAGTAATTACTTTATTATTACTATACTAGTTGTTTCGGTTTAGGATTCTCATGTGTCCAATTTTTTTCCTTATTTTTCCTTTTAGACCTATACAATCTAGTTTCTTCACAGCTGTAATAGTCCAGGCCTACATACATAAGGAACATTTTTAAAATGAAATACATGATTTACCAGCCTATAAACCTGTCATAGTTACAACTGTTGCAGTGTGTGACAAGTAAAGCTCTTGGTTCTGATGTTAGAGTTTCAGATAACTGATAGAGTTGCTCTTTAGAAGCGAGCCGGCATGGGGGCCATTAGGGAAGAGGATGGAAGTGGTAGTACTGGGAGATGGAAGCAATTCAGCTCCCACGTTCTCCGAGGCAACTACATCAATTTCTGGTTAGGGTCTCCTGCCTGTTAAAAGGAGGGGTTTTCTTGGTATTGCTAGTAGTGAGGTGCAAGGGGAAGACATATGCACACAGAAGGTGGAACCAGTAGAACTCACAGTCTTTTCTGAATTGATTATTGCAAATGTCATCTATGTGTAAATGGAGATACAAAAATGATGACACCTTTCCAATATGTGTTATGGATGAGTGACTGCTCCAAGGTCCTCCAAGATGTTTAAAATATATCACCTCACGCAGAAGCGTCACAGACTCTTTCTAGCAGCAGGGAAATGAACAGGGGTTGGAAGACTTTTTTCACCTGAACAAGTGCTGCAAAAAGGGTATAACAGGGGGCTGAGACCTTTACAATACCTGTCCAAAGACTATGGTGTCAGTAGCAGTATACAATGAACAAACTAATAGATTAATTGGGTATACGTCCTCAAAATTAAACTGAACAACAATTATATAGCAGAGGGACGTTAAAACAAAACAAAGACACTTTATTGAGAATTCATGTTAAAACACAGGGGTTGATGTCCCATATTGGCTTACTATGGCCCAATTCAACAAACCTTACACTTCTCAAACCTTCTTTGAAATCAAGTTTCTTTGTTTTGTTTTAACGTCCCTCTCCTATATATATATCTGTTGTTCAGTAGCAGTATACCAAATACCTTCTTCTTAGCTAGGTATGGTTCATAGGGGTCTACTGCAACTTTTGTGGGGCAAGGTACACTGGACCAACTGGCAGACAGATGTTACATCCTCAGAAGACTGCACTAAACTCTACTCTACTACTAGGATTAAGAGTAGATGTGTTGTAGCCCCACCTTACTTTTAGCACACTCTCTGGAGGGCCTAATGTATGTGAATCAGTCAGATAGACAGAAAATAAAGTTACAGGCACAGCACAACAATATCACGTCAGCAACAACACTCAAACAGGCACTAACAATATCTAATAGGACACTGCACTTTGACACACCCATGCTTGAACTCATGATTGACAAGTCCTGCAACTGCTGCAATGAATCATTGGTGTTACGATGTTGCAGGGTATCTGTATATTAAAGAAACCCTAAACCACAAAAAACATAAACAATAAACAAATACATGTATAAAAATGTTTCCTCTATATATGCCTGCAAGCCTTTAAGTAAGTTGGATGAGCAAGCAGTTTTGCTGAAATCTTGCAGACAGAGGGAGCCTTTTATCCCAGCCCCCACCATCTTCTTGAGACCTACTGAGTGCTCCAATATGAGGTCACTGAAACCGTAAATTTTGTAAAAAGGTATAGGACTCATCTCCCATTGACATTAATGGTGTTCGTAAGCTGTACTGTGCTGAAGGATATGAAGGAGGGAATCAGCACTTGACATTTTCTTTCTACATTTTAGCCATTAATGCAAAAATAAAGGAAAAACGTGGAAGGACAACATATTTTGTGAAAACAAAAACTTTTAAAGAAATACATTTCTACTAGTATAAAATGTTTTCACAATTAAAGCTTTGCTGGAGTCCCTGTAACAAATGGAGCCGTAGTTGAGCATGCATGCTGTCGCTTCATTCATTCTCTAAAGGACCATTGGCGATAACCAAGTACAGTGCTTAGCTGTAGCCATTCTCCATAGAGAATGAAAGAAGTCATAGTGTGCATGTTCCACCATCACCCCATTCATATCGTATATTCATTGGGATTAGACAATAAGGTGCCCAGAGGGACATTATTTTCATTCAAAAGTGCCCAGGAACGCTTCCATCGAGTGCCCAGGCCTGCCCACCCACAGAAACCAAGCACACTTCTCCTTTGCTCATACACTGCGCCTCCAGCAGCGACGTTGCCTCCCCCCTACTACGTCACTAGAGGCTGATAACCCCACCTATCCTTTCCCTTCAGCATAGCTAAAAGGTGCAGTGCCTGTGCTCTTCCAGTTCAACTGAGTGCATCAGCCTCAACTGTTTCACTGGGCATGTGCTGACAACATCATTGGGCTTGGCACATGCTCAGTTGAAGCTGATGCCCTCAGTTGAACTGAAAGAGTGCAGATGCAGGCAGTGTTTGGCACTGCACCTGTTGACAATGCTGAGTGAAAAGGGTGGGTGGAGTTATTGGCCACTAGTGACATATCAAGGGGGGTGGCAACGGAGCTGCTGGGGGCGTAATCAGGGCCGGTGCAAGGATTTTTGCCGCTCTAGGCAAAAGAAAAGTTTGCCGCCCCCCCTCCCATGTGACATCACAATGCCCCACCCATATGATCTGCCATATTAAAGGGGTTCACGACTAGTATCACTGGCCTGGGTGGGGCTAAGCTTCATTCAAGCTTCATTCGTTTCCTGTACCCGGGCGGACTGACAGGAAGCGCACACTGTGTGCGCACTTCATGTCAGTCCGGCCGGGTACAGGAGACAGATGCTCCCTGTACCCGCGGACTATACAGGGCTCGGCCACGCTACAATGTGGGACTGACAGGAGGGAGCGCTTCCCTCCTAGTCAGCTCCTCTCCTCTTGCTGCGCCTGGGTGGTGTGCCCTCATGGACGCGCCAGCAGGGGCAGTGCTGCAGCTGCCAGAGGCTCAACATAGAGAGCTCGGGCGGCTGCAGCATGAGGTGGGGCCGGCGCTCCTAGCAGCGCCCCTTCCCAAGGGGCCCTCTACATGGCTGCCTAGTCAGCATATAGGACGCGCCGGCCCTGGGCGTAATGTATGAACGAAGGAGAGATGTGCTTGGGATCTGTATGGGGGTTGGCCTGGGCACTTGATGGGCACCTTTGAATGAAAATAATGGCCGTCTAGGCACTTTAATGTCTCATTAGAATACGGATAAAAGTCAGCACATGGTGAGCTGGTTTACATTATAATTCTAATAGAAAAGGACAACCATGTATTAAGGGGAATGTGCTTCAGTATGGTGAGGGAAAAGTTAACAGTAAGTTATTTGTAATAGAATTCCCTAAAATACACTCAATTTCAGCCAATATAATTTGAAAATACAACTAGTTCCCCTCTATAACAATGTTATCAGAATATTCCAGGAGTGAGGTATTTCAATAGTACAGACTGCTGGGCTGCACAAAAAACACAATGTAGTGCAAATTTTTGTTTGAATTTCTAGCAGATTTTTGCACTATGCCACAATACTCTGTGTGGATTTTAACCTTGTTACATTAATAAAAGAAAGATTGTATTTCAAAAATAGGCCACACAAGTTATATCATGCAAGGGGAGATTGGGAACTTAAAGTGGCCCTAAAAAAAATCCTAAAAGTAGCCCCAAGCTGTAGGTGGGTCCAAATTGACAGAAGGCAAGGCAATATAAGTAGGTGGGACCAGCAATACCTTAGTACAGCACAAAATACCACCCCACAAAATACTACAAAATACAGCTGCCCCCACCACAGTATTCAATTGTGTAACTGTTCTGAGGATTTTGATATGGTGGAATTCAAAAGGGGACCTGTGGCCCCCAACCAGTTTCATAAGTATTTGATGCTTCTAGCATCAATTAATGCCGAGAGCATCAGATTGTTATGTATCCAGCCGGGAGTTGTGAAGAGGGGTGCCCTTCCTGGGCATCAGTCCACCGGGAAATTTCCGTCAGATCTACAGTATGGTCAGTCTACCACTGATATCATGGAAAATCCTTTTGGATTTGACTATATGAGAAAAGTACATCATACTGTGTCTGTGATAAAAATTGAGAGAACCAATGTAGCTAAAGAGCTTTCATTGGAATTTCATCATTTTGGGTTTGTCATGTCATGTAATTCATGAAAATTTATGGAACATGATATACATGTATTAATCAAATTAAAGAAAAAAGAATCTACATAAAATACATGTTAAAAATGTTACTTGACAAGGAAAATATAGATGATATACAGCTAATGTGCTGATCTGAACATACTGGAACTCTGCAAATGGAATTCATAGTCAACTCTATTAGTGGAAAGAGTTCATACTTAAAGATACAATACAGTTGCAAAAAAAAATAATAACTTCACCTTTTGAAAATTGTTAAAATTACCTGCATTGATTGTTTTATTCAAAGCATTATTCACACTGATCAATTTTTCCTGAGAAGCACAAATTTGTCAGTAACAAGTATCTGTGTGCCTTTATTTAAAGGGCAAAACATCAATTCCAATTTCATCTCCTCCACTTAAACATCTTCTGTCAATTGTGCATGCAGGACTTTCTGTCTTACTGAAAGAGAGTATTTCTGACAGGATGTGGCTGGATCCCTGTTGGATCCCGTTGTAGTCTCTGGGGATCTGGCTGTCCATGCCTGCCGTGTCACCGCATCACTGTCTATACGGTGAATAACCTGCTGTATTTTCTAAAGGAATATTTGAACATAGCCTTTCACTGCATTATGGATGTTTACTCAATGTGCTTAATAAAAGACTTAAACGTTACAGTTTTTTGTGTCACTAGTTTAGGTACAACGTGTATTTTTATAAGAGGTACTTAGATCACAGTCAGTCTATACTTTATTAGTAATCAATGCAGAAATCAAGGTAATTCCAAGGTTTATTTACTTCATTTTGAAACTCTACAGTTTCATTCATAGCTTAGCCTCTAGTCAATGCACTATCCCCCCCCCCTCACCCCCAATGACATTATAGGGGAAGAGGGTGCAGATAGTGACCTGGGGCTAGGTAATGAAACTGGGGGTGGAATTTGGAGAGGGACTTGAACATATAATAGGGATAGGAGGAATGGGGATGCAGAAAACACATAGGAGAAGACTGGTGTAAATAAAAACTAGCTTAGTTGCCCATAGCAACCAATAAGATTCCACCTTCCATTTTCCAAAGAAGCTCTGAAGAAAGGAAAGGTTAATCTAATTGGTTACTATGGGCAACTAAGCCAGTTTTCCTTTACATTAGTTTTGATAAATCTCCCCCATAAAGTGTAAATGTGTGCTCATGCCAGATGCCTCACTAATGACATTGACAAATTTAAACTGAAAATGTTGAAGGATAATTATGACAAAGTGGGGATATGTGAGAAATGGCTAGATGATAGAGAGTTACAATCTGTTTATAAATTACAATAAAAGAAGAAAGGGTAAAGAGTAGTTTTGATTTAACCCGAACTGTAAAGTTCAGGTCCGTACCGAACTTTGCAAGTTCGGGTGCCCGGATCCGAACCCAAACTTTGCCGGAAAAGTTCAGGTTCGAGTTCAGTGTTCGGGCATTTAATAAAGTTTGTTGAAAGGCTGCAGACGCCTTAATAAAAGCTGAATCATGTGTAGCACCGCCCATCAGCTCTGAGTATTGCAGGGACAGGAAGCAGGCAGCTTACGTGAGGGAAAGTGTTAGCAATCTCATCTGGCTATTTATACTGTTGTGACCTATAGTGATTTTTTTTGTGGGTGCAATACACCATCTTGCCACCCCTGACACGGAAATGTAATAGTTAATCTTGCTATTAATTCTGTGGGTGACCTATAGCGATTTTTTTGTGGGTGCAATGTACCCCTGATACAAAAGTATAGTAGTTAATCCATCTGTTACATCGGTGGGTGACCTATAGCAATTGTTTGTGTGGGGTACACCTGCTCTGCACACGTGACAGGGAAATAAATCTAGTTAATCCATCTGTTACATCGGTGGGTGACATATACTAATTGTTTGTGTGGAGTGCACCTGCACTGCATACGTGACAGGGAAATAAACCTAGTTAATCCATCTGTTACATCGGTGAGGGACATATACCAATTGTTTGTGTGGGGTACACCTGCACTGCATACATGACGGGGAAATAAATCTAGTTAATCCATTTGTTACATCGGTGGGTGACATATACCAATTTGTTTGTGTGTTTTTTTTGTTGGAGCTCCTGTTGCAGAGAGAGGACATGGACGTGGTCAATCTGTGCAAGCTACACACTCAAATGAAACACCTTACTCAGGTGCACGTAGGCGACAGAACGTTTAGCGTTATTTTGTAGGCCCGAATACCGCTCTATGAATCGTAAGGCCAGAACAAGTAGAGGCAGTAGTAGATTGGATGGCTGACAGTCCCTCCAGTTCCTTCACATTGTCTCCCACCCGGTCCGCTGCTAAAAGCACCGAGTTGACACCTGCAGCCCATGGGCATCTGTCTTTCACCTCACCTCCTTGAAAATCAGGCAAGCAGTCTGAGCCCCAAGTCATACAGCAGTCTTTTATGCTTTTTGGTGACTCTGCTGGCAGGGTTTCTGTTGGCCATCCACCTAGCCCTGCCCCAGAAGGGGAACAGATTGAGTGCACTGATGCCCAAACAATTATGTTTCAGGATGTGGACATGGGAGGACCACTTCAGCACGTCTCTGATGATAACAAAACGCAGGTTCCGACTGCTGCGGGTTTCTGCAGTGTGCAGATCGGCAAGGAGGGCAGGGGTGCGGAGTGGGTGGAAGATGATGTTGAGGATGATGAGGTCCTAGACCCCACTTGAAATCAAGGTCATGCGAGTGACGTGTGCAATTTAGAGTAAGAGGTGTTAGTCACACAGCGCCAGCCGCACAGCAAAAGAGGGAGCAGGGTGCAAAAGCAGAGTGGCCATCCCATAGCCAGTACACCTGCTACTGACCACCGCACCCAGGGACTAAGCACACCAAAGCCAGCTCCAAGGAGTTCCCTGGCGTGGCAGTTTTTCAGACAATGTGCTGACGACAAGACGCGACTGGTTTGCATCCTGTGTGATCAGAACTAGTGATGTCGCGAACATAAAATTTTCAGTTCGCGTACAGCGAACGCGAACTTCCGCAAATGTTCGCAAACTGGCGAACCGGGCGAACCGCCATAGACTTCAATAGACAGGCAAATTTTAAAACCCACAGGGACTCTTTCTGGCCACAATAGTGATGAGAAAGTTGTTTCAAGGGGTCTAACACCTGGACTGTGGCATGCAGGAGGGGGATCTATGGCAAAACTCCCATGGAAAATTACGTAGTGGACGCAGAGTCGGGTTTTAATCCATAAAGGGCATAAATCAACTAATATTCCTAAATTGTTTGGAATAACGTGCTTTAAAACATCCAGTGTGTGTATACGATCAGGTATGATGTTGTATCGATCAGGTAGTGTAAGGGTTACGCCTGCTTCACTGACATTGACAGACCAAACTCCCCTTTTAATGCACCGCAAACAGTTCATTTGCACAACCGCAAACTCCCCATTTGCACAAGGTTGGATACCAAGCTAGCCACGTCCCGGTGATGTCATTGAAGGTTTCTTCCTCCACCCAGCCACGTACAACACCAAGGGTCCCCAAAAGATGAATTGAATTGATTTTTCGAACGGTGAGATGGTTAAAAACGCTGGCTCTCTCCACTCTGTTTTAAACCACGGTGACTGCGTCTGCGCCGTGCAATTTACTGTCACACCCGATATGAGTGGTATTTTCGGTAGTACTATTCTCATCAGTTTAATCCCTCTAACGTCCCCAATCTGGGGGCCATTTATTGAATAGATTTTTCGAACGGGAGATGGTTAAAAACGCTGGCTCCCTCCACTCTGTTTTAAACCACGGTCACTGCGTCTGCGCCGTGCAATTTACTGTCACACCCGATATGAGTGGTATTTTCTGTAGTACTATTCTCATCAGTTTAATCCTCTAACGTCCCCGACTCCCCAATCTGGGGGCCATTTATTAAATAGATTTTTTGAACGGGAGATGGTTAAAAACGCTGGCTCCCTCCACTGATATGAGTGGTATTTTCTGTAGTACTATTCTCATCAGTTTAATCCCTGTTACGTCCCATATCAGGGATTGCCTTTTGTGAAAAAAATTTAGGCCGGGTACCTTCGACTGCCTTCACAGTGACAGACCAAACTCTCATACACTAAACTGAATTGATTTCAGGAACCGGGAGATGGAAAAGCAGCTTGGTCGGTCCTCTTACTCCCAAATTGGGGCACTGCGCGTGCACAGAGCAATGTGCTGTGACACCCTATATGAGTGGTGTCTTAACTAGTACTATTCCTATCAGTTTAATCCCTGTTACGTACCCTATCCGGGGACGTGTGCCGAATTAGACTAATGTGTAAAAATGAAATGCCTTATTTATCGGCAAGCTACTGTGCCACCCGGTATCAGTGGTTGGCACTGGCAGTGGGCACACTACAGTCAGTGGAAGCGGCCTGACACACACTGGCAGCAGGCAAGCAACTGAATTTAGACTACTGTCTAAAAATTAAATGCCTTATTTATCGGCAAGCTACTGTGCCACCCGGTATCAGTGGTTGGCACTGGCAGTGGGCACACTACAGTCAGTGGAAGCGGGCCTGACACACACTGGCAGCAGGCAAGCAACTGAATTTAGACTACTGTCTAAAAATTAAATGCCTTATTTATCGGCAAGCTACTGTGCCACCCGGTATCAGTGGTTGGCACTGGCAGTGGGCACACTACAGTCAGTGGAAGAGGGCCTGACACACACTGGCAGCAGGCAAGCAACTAAATTTAGACTACTGTCTAAAAATAAATGCCTTATTTATCGGCAAGCTACTGTGCCACCCGGTATCAGTGGTTGGCACTGGCAGTGGGCACACTACAGTCAGTGGAAGTCAGCCTGACACACACTAGCAGTAGGCAAGCAACTGAAATTACACTAAAGTGTAAAAATTAAATGCCTTTTTTGATGCAAAGTACTGTGCCACACGGGATGACAGGGGTGGGCACTGGCAGTGGGCACACTACAGTCAGTTGAAGTCGGCCTGACACACACTAGCAGCAGGCAAGCAGCTGAAATTACACTAAAGTGTAAAAATTAAATGCCTTTTTATGCAAAGTCCTGTGCCAGCCGGTATGAGTGGTGGGCACTGGCAGTGGGCACACTACAGTCAGTGGAAGTCAGCCTGACACACACTGGCAGGCAACTAACCTTAGATTAAAGTGTAAAAATTAAATGCCTTTTTTGATGCAAAGTCCTGTACCACACGGAATGACAGGGGTGGGCACTGGCAGTGGGCACACTACAGTCTGTGGGCCTGCAGCTCCTCACACACAGGCAGGCCAGGCAACTGCAATATGTATATAAAGGAAAAAAAAAAGCTGACTAATGTTGCAGCCCTAAAAAGGGCTTTTTGGGGTGCTGTCAGGACGCTGTCCTTACAGCAGAGATCAGATGAGTCTTTCAGGACTGGAGTGGACACTGAATTCACTAGCCTAGCTATCTATTTCCCAATTAAATCAGCAGCTACTACACTCTCCTTCCTCTCACTAAGACTGCAGCTTCAGAATGAATCTAAAATGGATGCTGTTCAGTAGATGGGAGGGTCTGGGAGGGAGGGTATGCTGCTGATTGGCTGGAATGTGTCTGCTGACTGTGAGGTACAGGGTCAAAGTTTGCTCAATGATGATGTATAGGGGGCGGACCGAACATCGCATATGTTCGCCCGGCAGAGGCGAACGCGAACAAGCTATGTTCGCCGGGAACTGTTCGCCGGCGGATAGTTCGGGCCATCTCTAATCAGAACCTGAGGCATAAATGTGCTAACCCTGAGCACCACCTGCATGACCAGGCATCTAAATGCAAAGCACGAGCTGCAGTGGAGTAAACACCTTAAAATCCACGAAAGATCTTAGGCTCCTCCTGCTCCATCTTCTGCTGCAGTGTCGTCCTCTTCCTTCCCCTCTGGAGTGACAGTGGCACCTGCCACCCCGCAAACAGAGGATGTGGCAGCAAACCACCATCTCCACCACCATCACCCAGCATATCCACACTGTCCCATGGAAGTGTTCAGCTATCAATCCCCCAAACACTGGAGAGAAAGAAGAAGTACCACCCTACCCACCAGTGATCACTTGCCCTGGATGCCAGCATTTCAAAATCTCTGGCCTTTGAAACGCTGTCATTCCACCTGGTGGAGACGGAGACTTTTAAAAACCTTATGGCGGTGGCTGTCCCACAGTACGTGGTTCCAAGCTGCCATTACTTTTTCAGCGAGCCATTTCTCACCTGCACAACCAAGTGGCAGATAAAATCAGGTGTGCACTGCACAACGCCATCTGTAGCAAAGTCCACATAACCACCAATAAGTGGACCAGTAAGCATGGGCAGGGACTTTATATCTCCCTAACTGCACATTGGGTAAATGCAGTGACGGCTGGGCCTTAAGTGGATAGCAGTTTGGCGCATGTCCTTCCGCCACAGAGGATTGCAGGACATTTCTCGTTGCCTCCTGTTGCCTCCTCCTCCTACTCCACTTCTTCCTCCACCAACTTTATCACAGCCAGGGGGAAATGACAGCAGGTTGTGTTTTAAACTCATCTGTTTGGGGGAAAAACCACACACTGCGCAGGAGCTGTGGACGGGCAGAGAACCACAGACCGATGAGTGGTTGTGCCACTGAGCCTCAAGCCTGGCCTGGTGGTGTGCGATAATGGGCGAAATCTCGTAGCAGCTCTGGGCCTAGCCAGTTTGACACACATCCCTTGCCTGGCGCATGTGCTGAATTTGGTGGTACAGAGGTTCCTGAAAAATTACCCCGATATGTCAGATCTGCTGCAGAAAGTGCGGGCCGTCTCTCAGCATTCTCATCCTGCTGCTGCTCGCCTGTCTGCGATGCAGTGTAACTTCGACCTTCTCACTCACCGCCTCATATGCGATGTACCCACAAGGTGAAACTCCACCTTGCACGTGCTGGAGAGACTGTGCGAGCAACAGCAGCAATAGTGGAGTTACAGCTGAAGTATGCACAGGTGAGTCGCTCTGGGGAACAGCACCACTTCACCACCAACGAGTGGGCCTCCATGCGGGACATGTGTACTGTGTTCCACTGTTTCGAGTACTCCACCAACATTGCCAGTGCCGATGACGGCATCCTCAGCATTACTATCCCACTTTTATGCCTCCTTGAAAAAACGCTTTGGGCGATGATGGAAGAGGATGTAGCACAGGAGGAAGAGGAGAAGGAAGGGGGGTAATTTCCACTGTTATCATGCCAGTCATTCACAAATGGCTCAGAGGGTGGGTTCCTGCACCAACAGGCCAGGTACACAACTGTACAGCCAGGACACAGTTCTGGAGGATTAGGAGGAGGAACAGTGTTCACAGCAGGATGGCACCCAAAGCAGCTCATGGCCATCACTTGAGAGAGGCTGGGGGGATACAGAGGACACAGATGATACACCTCACACAGAGAACAGCTTGTCATTACCTCTGGAAAGGCTGGCACACATTGCCTGCACAAAGACCGCCAAGTTGCCCACATTCTAACCAGTGCTTATTACCGGGTGGCCACCCTGCTGGATCCCCTACAAGGACAATGTGCCGTCCTTAATTCCATCACTGGAACGTGATCGGAAGATGCACGAGTACAAGCACACGCTGGTAGACGCGCTGCTGATGGCATTCCCACCTGACAGCGGGGGCTCGGTGGAAGCACAAGGCGAAGGCAGAGGAGGAGAAGTCGCCAATGCAGCTGGAGCACCGCCAGCACCTCAGAAGGGAGGGTTAGCATGGCTGAAATGTGGAAAAGCTTTGTCAGCACGCCTCAAAAACCAGCACCACCAGCTGATACGAAACGTCTTAGCAGGAGGCAGCATTTCAGCAACATGGTGGAACAGTACGTGTGCACACGCCTACATGTACTGACTGATGGGTCTGCCCCATTCAACTTCTGAGTCTGCCCCATTCAACTTCTGGGTCTGCCCCATTCAACTTCTGGGTCTCCAAATTGGGCACATGGCCTGAGCTTGTCCTTTTTGCCTTTGAGGTACTGGCCTGCCATGCAAACAGTGTATTGTCCGAACGTGTGTTTAGCAGGGGGGGTGATCACAGACAAGCGCAGCCGCCTGTCCACAGCCAACGTGGACAAGCTCACATTCATTAAAATGAGCCAGGCATGGATCCCACTAGACTTGTCCATACCTTGTGCTGAATAGACAAATATATCGGCCACACCCAACCATTGTTAGACTCCAGCACAATTCTCTTTGCATTCTCTTTGCTAGTTGCTTTTGGGTTTTCCCAAATTTATAAAAAATGAATAAATAAATGAAAAAATAAATAAAAAAACAACAAAAACAGTGTTGGCTACCGCCTCCTCCTCCACGGCCACTTCCACTTACACTGCCAAGTCCACCGCCTCCTCAACCTCCTACTCCACTTTGACCTCCGCCTCCTAGTTGAAGATTATTATTTTTCTTATATTCTATGTTATTTTACATCATTTCCCTATCCACATTTGTTTGCAGGGCAATTGTCCTGCTCTTACGCCCATTTTGCTTCCTTTTTTCAGCCCTCTAGCCCTCACTATGACTATTTTACAGCCATTTTAGTGCACCAAAGTTCGGGTCCCCATTGACTTTAATGGGGTCGGGTTCGAGTTTGGGTCAAGATCGGATCCCGAACCCCAACTTTGACCCGAAGTTCGGCCGAACCTAGTGAACCCAAACATCCACTGGTCCGCTCAACCCCGGTAAAGAGGAGCTACAATAACAGTACATTTTAAGAAAGTACTTGCAGTTGGTTACATGAGATGTTTTTAAGACCATCTTAAATCAGTCCCATGAAAGATATATACCTTTCAGGTATAGACATGTTAGAAACAAGTTAAATACTATTGTAAAGTAAAGCATTTAACCTACTAAAACAAGAAGGCAGTGATAAGGCATTAAAGAACCATAGGGAAAAATTTTAATTGTGTAAAAGACAATTTAAAGCAGGAAAGAATGAAACAGAGAAGATCTGAAGTAAGTAAAAATGCAGGCCCTCAAAAAATAATCTTGGAGTAATGGAAAAGGAGGAAAAAGGGTTTCTTGAACATACAGTAGATGCCTGGAGGTTGAGCATCTATGGAATTTATTCTGATTGCCATATTTGAATTTGGGAAGGAACTTTTCTCCCTTAATACGTTGCAATTGGCATCTGCAGTTTTTTTTTTTTTTTTTTGCCTGTATCGACACTCTTTAATTGTAGGTTGGACTTGATGAGTACGCAATTTGTCAAATTGTGCTGACACATATACAGGTAGAATTCCACTTATTTGGTCTTAAAACAATTCTTAGTTGGTGCAGCTTGATTAAAAGAAATTATTTTGCTTTTTGTTAGTACTTCTTTCTACTTATAAAGTGAGAAAATATGTCAACAAAGTACAAAGCTTTGACTCCCCTGTGTTGGCTGAAAGTGTAGGCACAGTTCCAGACATGATAAAATATTCATGGCGATTAGATGTAGCCCAATATCAACATTATTTATCGGCAAAAATCACTCTACCTACATTCTTCTAGCCCTTAGGTAAATAGATACTTAAAATGCATAAGGAACATGTACAAGGTCTATGTAAAAGTTCCCCTGCTGATCTTGGGCAGCCTTAGAAGTAACTGAGTTAATTTGAGTCATGGTTGGTCTGCTGAGCACACAGTAGATCAATAAAAAATAAATCATTAGGGACCAGCACTTTTCTTTTTCCTATAGAGCAATACAACGTAGTGCACTGTTTGTAGACACTGCACACATTGCATTTTTCCATGTAAGCCACAGAACACTAATTGCATCCACAACCAGATCAACAAGTTCAGAGCACAATCAAACCGACAACAGCAATTCCCCTCATTTCCTCCCTCAAACAGTACAACATATTTCCACTAAACAATCCATACAGTATGGATTATGTACTAAAAACTAGATATGTATGCCAATAAAATTACTAAATACTACATCAGAATTCACTAAATTATGCCTGAAGCATCTCTGTGAAAACCCTTCTTTGCTAGATGCATAGAAGAAATAGCAATTACTTGGATAAGCGATGAACAGTTATGTAAAAGGAAGCAATATTTTATCCATATAGTCAAAGATGCATATCTGTAATTATAAGGTTTTGCTTATTTTCTCTGCCCTGTCTATAGTAATTTTTTCCACCATAAGTATTTCTACAACTATCTAATATTCAGAGCATGTATAACATATCAAAACAACACCTACAATTCTTGTACTCTTAATTACTATATGTAATGATACTCCAATATATCTTGGATACCTGTAGTGATGAGCGGGAGGTGCCATATTCGATTTTACAACGATTTAACGAATTATTCTATATATTGCGAATGTTACACCAATTTATATTCGCATTGCGAATTAAACTTAGAGCTGAGTTCCTAATGGTTGTATTGCTAGAATATAACGAATATCACGAATATAGCACTATATTCTCAATCTTCGTTATATTCTAGCAACAACCATTAGGAACCCAGCTCTAAGTTTTAATCGCAATGCGAACATATACTCGCATTGCGAATTCAACTTAGAGCTGGGTTCCTAATGATTGTATTGCTATAATATAACGAATATCACGAATATAGCACTATATTCTCAATCTTCGTTATATTCTAGCAACAACCATTAGGAACTCAGCTCTAAGTTGAATTTGCAATGCGAACATATACTCGCATTGCAAATTCAACTTAGAGCTGGGTTCCTAATGGTTGGCTTTCTAGAATATAACAAAGATTAAGAATATAGTGCTATATTCGTGAATTCGTGATATTCGTTATATTCTAGCAATTCAACCATTAGGAACCCAGCTCTAAGTTGAATTCGCAATGCAAGTAATTCAGGTTATATTAATCGCATTGCGATTACAACTTAGTCAAATTTGTGAGATCATGATTCTCACAATCGACAGTACATTTTATCATGGAGGCGTTGCCATGCACACGGGAAGTCGGCAGAAGCGGCAACGGGCATTGACTGGAGCGGGCAGGGAGCCAGGAATCCTCCGGACAGGTAAGAACAGCTTTTGGGAAGTGGGAAGACAACCAAAGAGCAACAAGGGTTAACAACTTAAAATAAAAAAAAAAGTATATTCGAAATAGCGAATATATAGCGCTATATTCGCAATATTTGCGAATTTGCGAAGTGCCGATATTCGCTAAAAAAATTCGCTATTGGAATATTCACACTCAACACTAGATACCTGTACTCCCCACAATCCTAAAGAGGTTTTTTTCTATGTAACTATTATTTGCTGCGCTACCTGAGATCAGGATATGACAGGAGAGATGTTGTGATGTATAGGTTTATGGAATTTGGTGCAGAATTTTTGAGTAGAGGACAGGACTTCTAGGAAATACAATGAGAGTCCTGCGTGCCCAAACCACAAACTGTGATTGACAGCTTTCCCTGTATCAGTGTGTGTCTGTGTGTGCACAGATGACTGTCAATTACCTTGTGTGCATGGCATCAGTAGGACTCTCACTGTCTCTTCGAGGAATCCTGTCGGGATTTACTCAGCTCAGCTTCTCTGCCTCTATCATATGCTGTTCACAGATAGGGCACGATGGATCTTTTAACATGTTCACTTTATGTAGGAGAGAACTTAAAGAGAATGTGTCATCAGGAAATTTATGACAACTCCTAAATTTGCTTAAATAAAAAAAAAAAAAAAACATGATCTGCGTATTTCTCCAGTGTCATTATTCGTTGCATTGGTCCTGTACTTCTGTCATTGCTTGAAAACAATTTTGGGATACGGCTTGTGACTGTTGCAGTCAATCAGCGTCCCCAGTGGTCTACAGCTGAGGCAAATTACACTCAATCATTGCCAAGCATCATGCAACCCAGTAGTGACATGCCACCTGAGGACATGTCGTCACTGCAGCCAGTCACTGACCCCTGTCCATATCAGAAGTTTACATGGTGGGACCAAAGAGCAGTTAAGACTGAAGCGGACCCACAGAGCAAGAACTAAATGTCAAAGCTATATATATATATAATGTTGGACAACCCCTTTAAGGAAGGGACTGCAAAGTAATTGTCTTATGTGTTTGTAAGGAAGGATTTCAATCCATAAAATTAAATATTAGTGCTTTAGTTGAACAAGATATCTTCTAGAATAAATCTGTTGTGCAGAATTTTATTTATTTTTCCAAAAGATTTTTATATGAGAGCTAATGTACCTTGTTGAGTCTAGAAAGACATATTC
This sequence comes from Bufotes viridis, assembly GCA_033119425.1. NCBI lineage: Eukaryota > Metazoa > Chordata > Amphibia > Anura > Bufonidae > Bufotes > Bufotes viridis. Next base: position 264,800,802 of record CM065591.1, on the reverse strand, counting down.
TAAAAAAAAAATGTATTTGTCCAAAGGAGAAATTTTGATCACAAACTATTTTGGTAGTCACTTTTGTTATCATTAGAGATGAGCACATTTTTCAAAAGTTCAATTCGGCTGATTGGCCGAATAAAAAATAATAAATTGCTTTGAGATTAATTTTTTTCGTCATGAAGCGCATTTTTTTGTAAATAGTGGGTACAATGACAGGGAGCTGCAATAGCGCCACCCCCTGTTATTGTACCACTCAGATGCCGCGTTCATACATGATCGCAACATCTGAGTGTAAAAACTGTACAAAATTAACATTAAAAAAAATTTAATCAAACTTACCTCCTCCATTTGCTCGCAACAGGCTGGCCGCCACCAACTTGCTTGAAGATCTGGCGTGAAATCTTGCGTGGCGCGAGTATATGTCATCACGCCGGCCGACGTGGTGATGTCATACGTCACCACGCACGGGATTTCACCCAAGATCTTCAATCAAGATGGCGGCTGGCAACCTGTCACGAGCAAATGGAGAAGGTAAGTATGAAATTTTTTAGTTTTTTACACTATTTTAGGTTAAATTGATTTGCTTACACAAAGCACGAGGAAATAAGGCTTTGAGGTGAATCGAATTTATCCTGAAATTCTTATCGAATTCCACTTTGTGGGATTCGATTCGCTCATCTCTAGTCATGATCAGTTTGATTATTTGATATAATTGAGGACAATGGGTAACCTTATCTATAATAAATATCTACACTCTCTTCTACAATATCTCCTACTCGGAATAAAAAATGTAATAATATAAAAGTCATAAAAAACAAATGATTACATGTTTTCTTTCCGTAATTTCAGTTGCTTCAGTTTCAGCAGCAGGAAGCAATTTTTTATATTACCTTTTTTCATTTACATAAACTAAGCATATTTTATTGGATCCAATACAAAAAATATCTGAAATTATAGGGGACAAGATATGCTTAAATTTGTATATAGTCAAAGATTTTCCCCCGTACTATCAGATGCTTTACTGGTTCTACCTTGTGCTGTGACTATGGGTTTATTTACCATGGTGGTAGGAATAACGGTTTCTGTGGGGCTCATTTCCAACTAAGAAACCATACAACCCACAGAATCCGTCTGAAATAAAGAACAGATACCTCACAGATCCCGGATGACCACTCTAGTTCTCCCAGCTGGGCTATTTAACATCCTGTTGACAACATGTGACCGCTGCAGCCAAGCACTGGCCTCTTTAGTGCACCACTGAGGCTAGTGACTAGCTGAAGGAGTCATGTGTTGTCATTGTGACGTTACTGCAGCAGACAGGTAAATAGAGCAGAATCGGATCAACACCATGGCATCTGTGAAGTATGTATTTAACTGGTATTTACTTCATCCTAAAACCAGAAAGCCCCTTTAAGCTTCACTATGAAGCCCCACAATTACCCCTGACATGTTCATCGTCCCTTCTGGTCAGCATTATGTTTTGCATTATTCCTGTGCTATGACATCACTGCATTATTTCTGTGCTGTGATATCATAATGCCTGCATGTGATATTATTATATGTTCCTAAGCTGTAATGTCACAGTGTACATATTGGCTTTTTTTGTGTTGGTGATCCCTGTGCTAGAATATCATAGTGTGCATTGTCCCTGTAGTGTGACTGTTTGATTAATTCCTATGTTATACCATCACTGAGCAGATCATCGCTGCACTGTGACATCACTCTATGTTCTATCCTTGTGATTTAACATTACTGTGTGCATTATCCCATTACTGTGACATCACTATTGCATTACCTCTGCACTGTAACACACTGTGTGCATTTTTATTGTTTATAAATAATCTTATACTTGTTCATGATCTGAGTTTGCTGTTGAGGGTAGTTATGGTAGAGTGGGGCCCCATTTTGTCCTTTTGATTATTTTAGAAAAAAAAACATTAGTTCTTATTAATGAGAGGGCCAGTAAGTGGAATGATAACTGTTATAAAACAACACTTAGATATGTGATTACTATGGGTGGTTTTAGGTTTACTACTGGTGGGCCCAACATATCCCAGTCCACTATCATTTTCCTGTACAATGTCTGCCAAGGCTCCATCCCAGAATACTGAATAATAATAGGTAACATAAATAAATCTTTGTATAGGTAAAAAGATCACTTTTATTTGTTAAATACTAAAAAAGTATATTCGGATAGAATAGGCCGTCAACTCAGCCTCTGTCCTTCTTAATACCAAACTCTGCTCGACTCAGCTACAGATACAGTACATCAATTACCTGGACCATCCAAATTATTCATATATGAATGATAGGGAAAAGCAAAATAGATCAAATCATCACTTATGATGTTTATCAGTGATGCTTACTTTCCCTACCGCTTACCCTTACTGATACCTCTGCCCAGGGATGACCCCTGATGGTGGGGTCTCCCTGTCCTCGTGCCTAGGGCCTCACTCACCCTTCTACTTAGCCCTAAGGATAACAACAATGCATTAATGGGTACGTCCAGGTATTAGATGTACAGTGAAAGGATTGATACCAATCCTGGGATCAAATAAACATTGACTGTCTTTTTAGTAGATAATTATTGTCATATGCATCTATATATATAACTCCACCTCGACGCGTTTCTCCCCAAACTTTTATTGGGGTTTATCAGGAGGTTTTTAGATGGATGTCACCTATACATGTATGCAACACAAAATGGTTGCACAAAAATGATACCCAGGTAGATCATAAAACAGATGTGGCTCATGCAGATGGAGCCTAAGATGACGGTCCAAATCTGCTCACTTTAAACCTGCAATAAAATCCATAACCCAATCAGAGTAACTCTATAGCCAAATACCCGGTGATTTCTATAGAGAAGATATAAACCAGGTACTTGCTAGAGACATGTTACATTCTGATATGGGGACCACCCAAGGTGCTGCTGCCGATATATTGTGCAGTCACCTGTAAATATATAGTGGCCATGGGAGTGGGTCCCTTTACCGAACTAAGAACTAAGAGCAAAAAGATGCCCCCACCCTTAAATTATGAATATATTGACACTTGAAAATTCCCATCCAAGTACTTATAATCTCTCCCACCAGGAAACAAGAGCATTGCAAGCCCTGGAGAAAGATCAAACAATAATAATGAAACCTTCTGATAAGTGGGGCAATTTGGTGATTCTTGATCATAATCTATATGTACGCATGTGTTTGGATATTTTAGAGGATTGTGATGGATACAGGATACTACCCTCCAATCCTACCGATGATTACACCCTGGAACTTAGAAACATTCTGGAAACAGGACTTACAAACAAGGTACTTACCTCCGTGGAATTTGACTTCCTTCTTCCGAAACTTTTTAAAGAGGGAGAGGGGGGGGGGGGGTTAAGCAGGAAGTGAAGCGCCAGAGGAGGGAACACTTTAGAAGACATCTACATGTGAGTGTTTAGCCTGCAATTTGCTTCCCTGATTTGAGATGGATTGATGGATTTTTTGATATCTAGCTATGACATGGCCACTATATATTTACAGGTGACTGCACAATATATCGGCAGAAGCACCTTGGGTGGTCCCCATAAGACAAATTTAACAAACAACATGCAAAATTGTATGAATGAAGTATGCCAACACAGACTCAAACAATACTGACTTCTATTCCCCTCATGATAAATTTTCCCCAATGTGGTTACAAATGTACTCAACATTTGTTGTAATTTAATTCTACATAAATCCTGAAATAATGTCCAAAGCTGGACATAAACTTCAGGAACCTGAATCAGCTAAGTCAATAAGGCTGCATAAAAAGTAAGGTAGAGCAAGGCAGATGGAGAGTAAACCAAGAAGCTAAAACTAAGGAGAACAAGAGTACTACAGAAGTGAGAAAATGCAGCAGGAAGTAATGAGCGTTACTGTCCTCCTCATAGCAGCCCACAGATGTAAACATGTCTATAAGGGGAGCTCAGGGCATGTTCATATGCACAGTTTATTATAATGTTTCATTAATATTTTATGTTGACTCTGCTAATGTATATGTTTATTCACTGTGTTGGCATCTGGGCAGAGTGAGGGCTCATGAGAATAATGTGTGGAAACACAGACGGCTGTGCTACAGCATCTTTTGGAGGACATGGCCTGAATGTGAGAATCAGTAGGAGGTAGAGTGGAACATAAAAATGGAAACAACACATCCTACAAATCCTTAGTCATAGCCTGTTTCTTAGTGACTGTTTCCCCGTAAAATATTTTTAGTAATTCAGTAGTACACTTCTTCCATTGATGACCTCTGAGCATGACAAGGCATCAATATCAGATTGTCATGGGTACAACACCCAGCACCCCCACTGATAAGCTGTAAGAGAAGATAGCGCACACAGTGAGCATGTGCATTCTCCCTTCTCTCTTCTTGTCCGCTGCTGCTGTCCCATAGACATGCAGTGGAAAGCAGGAAGAGAGAAGACCACTAATCTTATAGCTAATCTGATATTGATGACCTATCGTCAGGATAGGTCATCAGTATTAAAAACTCTTTACGTTTTTGCTACTCTTGGATCAGTGTTCAGAATGTTTTTAATTTTTCTACAAAAAAGAGAAAGTTTTATTTGAAGTCACTACATTTTGTCTCCTGAATAAGAGCAGAAAGGTTGTGATCCTGACTGAGGAGATGGCTTGGAGGTGCCAGAGAGAGAAAGACCAGTGAGAGCAGGGCACAAATTGCCGAGAGAAAGTGGCTTGAGAATTGAGATGCCTGTGTCGCTATAGTGGGAATGTGGAGGCACCCACTGTGTGGATATAGGACTGAACCTGATCAGATCAGAATTCAAGCAGAGCAACTGATTATTGGTGTTGTCTGTGTAGAGAGTCTCTACCACAGCTGAGAGATTGCTAAGAATTGGGCCTTGAGAACTGTTACCAGTATGGGCCATATTTGTGAGTAAAGTTTCTGTTTTCCCTTTAGCCTGTGTGATTGCTCCATCTTTGATGGAAAACATCAACTGACCCATGGCCTACCTCCCCTGCTCATTACATTGTTCATTGATGTGTATGGTGTGTGTGTTTGTGTGTGTTTGTACAGTGCCATGCCTCAAACATCAAAATGCATACACCTATTTATGGAAAAAATAGTGAAAAGATCTAAAGTAAAATATTGGCATTGGTGATAAAACTTCTCATGACCTACGGAAGGGGTTATCAAACTGCTATAATGACCCCCCCTTCAATTCCCGGGCCCCTCGTAAACAATATAATTACTCTCTTACCTACTCCCTGGCACTAGGATCACTCCGGATCCCTGCACGGCCACCGCTGCATTTTTCCCAATGCTAGGAAGGCTTCTCCCCGCGGAGGCTGTGCAGGGAGACAAAGCACGGCTGGTCCTGGGGAGCAGGTAAGTATAATATATACAAGGAGGCCTGGCATTGGGGGGTTATTATAGAAGTTGGATAACCCCTTTAAGGCCCCCATACAAATCATCCAAACCTGCTGCTTCTGATGGGGCTGACTGACTAATGTTTATGGGGGCCTCACATTTCTCGCATTTCTCCCCCAACAGATAATGTTGGAGGAAAGGAGGATTGGGGAGTTGAATTTCAGTGTCCGATCCTTTTTTCTAGCAATATAAGCTGCCACCAGAGGAGTCTGGACACTAAGCATATGTGAATATGGGAAAGTCAGGAGCATACCCGTAGGACAAACCAACCTTCGGTTGACAGCTATTCAACAACAGAGTATGGCAAGACCAGGTCTTTGTGGTTGCTTGGTATGAAGTCAGTATTATCACGCCTTGGTACTATATAAGAAAACATACTCAAAAAAATCTAGCTTGGAAAACATTTCAGTGTTGCAGGATGTATGCTCATTTTCCGCCTTCAGGTTTGCTGGTGCAGTTTTTGAAGTCCAAACCAGGAGTGGATCATAGAGGAAGTGTGAGCATAAAGGACCAGTTCAGTTTCTGCCCTTTTTTTAATCCTCTATTCCTCTTCTGGTTTTGGCTTCAAAAAAACTTGAAAACCCCAGCCTTAGGCTGACTCTCTTAACACAACAATAAGGCAAATTACATGTGAGATTCTTAATAACATAAAACACAATTACAGTAAAGATGTAGAAAGATGTCAATCATCTTGTTCAGACATCTTAGCATTCATGTGTTTAATTGGACAGAAAGTTAAAGGCTGAATATACATTGCACACAGCTAATCCCATATGAAATCTTGTATCTGTTTGCATGTATAAATTAGTAAGATAAAGATATCTACACATTAATCACACTATGGCTACAAAGAGTCATTAGACTGATAAGGGGTTTCAGGGGCAGTAAGGCATGACATTGTATATTAAAACAGCAATAACATGAAAGCACTCAGCCATATTAAACTTCCCAGCCGCCTTTAATGTCCTATAATTAAAGATATGTTTCAGAGCTTGGTAGGTTTAAGCCTGAAGGCCGAACTCTGGCAGTGAGGCATATTACGATGAAATACGACAGTTGCGTTCCATTCAACTGAGGGACACTTATGTGCAAGGAGAAAGTAATAAGAGGCGATCTAGTGATGTGTTTGGGTGGGAAACAAGGCCCTGAGATCCACAGAAGTCGTCATCTTTACTGAGGATGTCAAATGATGGTGTCAATATGTTAATAGCAAGCATTTATTTCAATGTGATGAAACTATTTGAACATAACATGGAGGGTAATAATGCTGATCCCTGCACACAGGTCAGTTTATTTGAGGAAATTGGCAGGGCAATAGATCCCAAAGGTAAGTAGCACATCAAAGTCTAGTATTACTGACCAAGTAAAAAGGACAAAAAAAATGAAAGGGCAAATATCCTAAAATACTCCATGCATATATCTATTGATCTAACTTAGGATGTGGCAGAGCGGAGGTTTACAGATGGAGCAGAGCTAATATCATGGCATGCAAGCAAAGTTTAGGAGGATAAACCTATCGCCTTCTTTTAACTCATGGGGAGAGAGTTATCAAGGCTGGAGCTTTCTGTGCTGCTGCAGGAAGTGCCTTGTTTATGATGAGGAAGTCCAGGAGTCCGTCCCCCTAAACAAAAATCTACAGCAGCTCTGAGATGCAATAGATTTTTGTCTTCATTTGCAGTAGAATGAAGATAAATTCGTTGTGTCAGCTGGCCATGCCATGCTTCTTTTCAGAAAAGTGACGAAAGAAACGTCACTTGCGACTATTTTTTCAATTGTATTTGACTTGTATTTTGCAGCCACTTTTCTGGTGCAAACAGCATCATTAATCCTGCTCATTGTCACAGTGTGGTCACTGTGACACAGGATGCTGGTTTGCTCATGTTTGTGCTCTGGGTACTGGCTGTGGTGGATTCCGTGTAGGCTGGTTGCCAGGGGTGACGTGTAGTAAAGGCAGCCTGCGTGTGTACTTCTCTGTTGATGCATGCTCCCCTCCCTGTTTGGTTCAGGTGGGGTTAATAGTCTGGTCTGGATTTGGTCACTAGGTGCTTTATATTCCTGTTTGCTGTGAGCCTGGGGGTCAGTCTGTCTCCAGCCTTGATGGGTGCAGGAGCTATGAACCTGACCTGGGTTATTCCATCTGCCCTCTCTGTGTGGCCACCTAGTAAGACATCAAGGTCACCTTGTCTGGTTCCGTGTCTGGTCTGTGTCCGTCGTGTGTCATTCCTCATGTGCCTGTCTGTGCAGCTCTGCTGTGACTGGCATGTGTCGTTCTTCATGGGTTCCAGGCATCTGCTTGTCTGGTTCCGTGTCTGGTCTGTGACCACTATGCGTCGTTCCTAATGAGGTCCAGACATCTGTCTGTCTGTGCAGCTTTGCTGTGACTGCCATGTGTTGTTATGCATGGGGTCCAGGCATCTGCTTGTCTGTTGCCGTGTCTTGTCTGTGACTGCCATGTGTCTTCCCGCATGGGGTCCAGACTTCTGTCTGTCTGTGCCTTGTGTGCAGCTCTGTCTGTTCACCTATGGACTAACTCCACATTAGTTCTGCATGGGGTTCAGGCAGCTGCTTATGTGCTTGTTCCGGTTTTTCTCGTTTGTACTGTATCCTGTGCAGTTTGTTCGGGTTCCAGTACTTGTGCCTCGGTTCCAGTCCTTGTTGTGTGGACTGCTGGTGCTTGCACCATCAATCTCTGCAGGTACCATAGGGTCCATCAGTCTCTGCACCAGGACTATCCTAGAGTTGCGACCAGTGAGCCCTAAACTAAGTTTATCCCCACCATCTGGGGCTCTGTGAAGAACGGGGCTCACTGAGTCTCTGCCCTATAGGTTCGGCCCCAAGTAAAACAGGTGCACATGATCCAGTTTTCTGTCATGTCTGTATCTTGTTAATAAATAATTTGTTTAGGTCACTGTCATGTCTTTGTCTCTGCCTGATTTTGTATGTTTGCCTGAGATGTTCTAGCTGTCGGTAGGACCCTCGCTAGAACATGACACTGATAGAGTCTGATACAGAAATGACAAAAATTTGGATGCAGAATGGAAATTTGAACACATTCAAATTCAGTGGACTGCAATTACTCTCCAGCGTGTTAAAATCTAGAAAAGTTCCTTACTATCTGCCGGAGGCCAGTTGGCATCTGTAATTTTCTTTCTCTGACTAACAAAGTAGTGGTTCTTCAAGATCAAAAACATTCATTTTTATTCTTTTTAGCCTGCAGAGTATCTATTTTGTTAGTTTGGAGAAGAAAATGACAACCAGCTCTTCAGTGTTAGGGTACATTTCCTTTTTAGAGGACTTAACAGGGTTCTCCGCTTTTCTTATGTTGATCACCTATCCTCAGGATAAGTCATTATTATCATATCGGCAGGGCCTGTCTGCTGGCACCCCCCCCTCTACACTACGCTCTACACTATTTACCCTCTTCCCACTGACATTGTAGCATCGAACAGTGTAATTATAGATCCTCCATCCAATTCACTTTATTGGGATTGCTCTTATCAGCAGGGAGACTCTCTTGAGTTTCTTACATAGTGCATGGTGGAGTTTTGTTGCTTCTTCTCAGGAAAAAAGAAGGCATACCACTAGGAGAGGACAGTGATGACAGAGAGGATGCAACAAACTGAAAGGCTTCTCTAGGTTTGAAAGGAGGAGGAACAGGAGGAATGCTGTAACCGATGGCTCCAAGGTACATTGTCAGACTCAGAGATGACCTCCAGTCTAAAATCTAATCCTTTTAGTCTTCAATAATACTGTGGTGTCTACCAGAAGCAAGGGAGAACTCTGGCACCAGCGTAGCTAACGGCTCATGGGCCCTGGTGCAAGAGTTTAGTTTGGGCCCCCCTTTCCTCAGTGCTTTGTGTGTCTTCTTATGCGGCACAAGGGTCTTTGGGCCCCCTCAGGCTCCTGGGCCCGGTAGCGACTGCTACCTCTGCACCCCCTATAGCTACGCCCATGAACTCTGGCATACTACTACTGGCTGGATGGCTGGTGCTTCTACTGCTGTTTGCACTACTATCTACATTAGACTTTAGGATGACAAGGCCTGGATCTTTCATTTTACAATCTTCTGTTCAACAAACATTTTATTATGAGGCCTATTTTAATGTAAAGTCAAAGGTTTAGTACACAGATTATTAAACAGTACCAAAATTGCAAGTGTTTATTCTGTAATTTACAGAGGAACAAATTAATGTCCCTCCCCTTGTACTGCACACTCGTATTGACAATTTAAAATGCTTTATATACATACATATACATGCAAAATGCAATGTGTTAACTAAAATGGGCACACTAATGCAGTTATTGCAGTAAAATGTGTTCCCTGACATGGGTACACTAATGCAGTTAAATGTGTTTGATTTAACTGCATGGTATCTTGAAGTAATAAAATGTGTTCACTAACATGAGTATGCTAATGCAGTTATTATAGTAAAATGCATTTGTGGTAACTGCACAGTATTTTAAAGTAATATAACTTGTTATCTTATACGGGTATACTAATGATGTTTTTGTTGTAAAATGCTTTCACTAAAACAGGTATACTAATACAGTTATTGCAGTAAAATGCATTCACTAAAATGGTCATAGTAATGCAGATTTTGCAGTAAAATTAATTTGTTGCAGCTGCACGGTATCTTGAAGTTATGGAACGCGTTACTGTTACTGCTCGGTTTTTGTAGCAGAATGTATGTTGCTGATGTTGGAGGTACTGGCAATAAACTTAAGAACTGTAGAAACTTCTACAAAAAAATAATAATAATAGCTTTTGCAGGATTTTGTAATGTTAAACTTGCTAACAACCGTTTGATACTATGAAATGCACAACTCTGAATGATCAGTCCCTCACTGTCTATTCTTTCTGTGATAAAACCCTACATTTACCTAATTATAACACTATACTCTCCCTATACTCCCCCTATACTGTCACTATCATACCTAGATTGCTAGCTTGTACCTGCAATTGCTTTTTGGCAGATACAGACAAAACACATGCTTTCAGATTTGCAAGCTGTATGCAGAATGGTGTTTTGCACATTCTGAACAAAAGGACCTGCCACAATCCTGTCCCTTAATTTGCTGATCAGGCTGCCTGTCAGCCTCTGAGACAATCAGGTAAAGTCCTCAACTCCCTCGCTCTCAATGACATGGCCATCTTTAGCCTTCCTCCTGTTTTCCTCACCAATTTTCAAAAATGCCACTCCTGGGATTTGAGTCATATATATTATAATGCATTGATATTTAGGAGTAACAGCGTACAATTCATAATTGGTTATCTTTAAAAGCAATGCCTTAAGAAACACAGATATCTTGTCAACTAGGAAAGATGTAAAGTCTTAAAATACATAGCTTTAAAACTTTTGTAAAGTGCAGCTTTTCTAGCTATATTATGTATCAGTAGCTGTGAAATAATCAAATAGAAATAATATTATGTTAGATGATGGAGATTATAAAACAACTGAACATTAATATATTCCCTTCCCCACTATTTTATCTATATGATCTATAGTACAGCAGTTATATGTGCTCGCTGCTTCTAAGATAAGCTCAGAATTACAATGAGCCATTCATTTGACGACAGATGACTCATTGTATATTCCTTTGGTGGATTTAATGTCCCACTTTAAGTGTATGTTTGATGTAAATAAGTTTGTGCCAATAAAGCAGCTTTTGTCTATCAAAAGAACTATTATCTTTTATAAAGCTCAGTAAACTTTATGGTAAAGAGCATGTGACTAAACATAGGCATTTCCTATACCCACAAAGCCACTCATAAAATGTAAGGCATATTCTGTTGGCTGGTAATCACATTACTAACGTTGTGGAGTTATCAGAATATACGAACGTCAGATTTTTTATTTATGTTTTAAATACCAGCGTAAAGGGGCTGTATAGGACTTATACATTGATGACCTAATAATTTCTGATTAGTGGGGATGAATACCAGCACTCCTACTTATCAGTGTGAAGAAACAACAAGTACAGTGGCCTTTTCTTTGGTCTGTGATATTGTATCCATACTATAGGTCAAATAGCCTTTGTGCTGCTCAGTCCCATTCAAGTAAATGGGATTAACCAGCAATACCAAACACATCCCAATCAGAATCAAATGCTGATGACTTCCTGAGGTAAGGTGATCTATATTATGTGGTTTCTACAAGATTAATAGGAACACAGAAGTGCAGCAGGCAAAGAATGTGTCTGGTGCTGGGTGCTAGTGCGGGTATCACTCTTTGACTTTACTGTAAAGCGTACCTGAATTTACAGAATTTTCTGTGCTTCTTTGTATTATAATAACTAGGAAGGATTAGGTATTTTTTTGAGTTTCCCTAATGTATTTTTCAGTCTAATTATTCCCCTCTGCAACTGCACAACTAGATGCATTTCTCTCACAAGCAGGGGGTGTCTTCCTTATGTGTAAGCTGCCAGCACTGTACTACTGTGACACCCTTTCCCTTACTTCCCACAATGTTTTTTTTTCTTTCTTTCTCCTGAGCTCACAGGACAGATAATAAGCGAGGAGAGAGAGCTTGCATTTACAGAAACGCTCCTGTGAATTCAGAAGCAGTGTGGAAGCAGTTCTTTTATCAGACTTAGCATCAAAGATAACTCTGACATGTCCCCATTTTCTCTCTGCCATCTTCTGCTTCTCTATTACCAGGGGTGGATCTTGCCTGACAATAGGCAGTGGACTGCAGCGTTTTTCAGGTGGATGCAGGCATATTTTTTAATTAAGTCATTTAGAAATGTGTTATTTACACCATTCTCTATTAAATGAAATGGAATTGTGTGAAATTACAGTGACTCATTAAAAAAGAAACTGCCACCAAAAAAGGTAGTACAATCTGCAGGCAGCATATTATAGAGCAAAAGGAGCTGAGCAGATTGATATAGTTTTGTAGGAAAAGATTCAATAAAACTTGCAATTCTAAACATTTAAATGACAGCTTTTTCTGTGTTCTGATGTACAAGTAAGGCATGTTGTTAATGATTGATAGCTTTCTCTGGGTACGTGTGTGTATACAGAGATACCCATCAATCACTGATAAGACAGCCCCTGTGTACAACTGAACTCAGGAAAAGCAGAGATTTAAATGTATAAAGTACAAGTTTTACTGAATCAGTTCCTGAAAACCTATATATCAATCTGCTCCGCTACTCTTGCTCTATAATATGCTGCCTGCAGATTACACTATATTTTGTGGTGACTGGGTCCCTTTAAATAGAGGGCTAATATTTGATCTGAGTAAACTAAAGCCAATTTTCCATTCTGCATAGATTTTCCTTTGTCAAAGAAATATACAAAGCAGCTCTTTCTCCTCCTCTTTATGAAGCACAAACTAATGCGTAACCTAAAAACAAAGGTGCAATGGCACACTGCAGCTAGAGCTCCGTCCTGCCACTATGCTGGATGTTAGATGAGGCATTAGTTTATATTTTGGCCAAATTATGTAAGCCACCCACCACTTCACGGTTGCCTCTCGAGTGGCCCCTAACATTAATTCTTACCTTTTATGGGCCATATCAGCCACACAAATTTTGCCTCATCTAACATCCAGCATAGTGGCAGGACGGAGCTCTAGCTGCAGTATGCCATTGCACCTTTGTTTTTACGTTTGTATGTGTATTTCACCATAGCAACGTGCACCTGCATATTGGGTTGTGCTGACTGCAATCTCAATTTTTTTTCCTTTGTAGCTAATACGGAACCTGCCACATACATGCAATCTTATTTGCAGGCTGCATATCATAGTGGAACTGAGCAGATTGATATATAGTTTTGTGGAAAAAGATTCTGTATAAGGGCGGGTTCACATCACCGTTATGGATTCCATTCAATTTTGGTTTCCATTATAATGAAAAATAACGGAATCCATAAGACGGAAGTCAAAAGCCTTTTAGAGGCATTCCGTTTTGATCCGTCATAACAGAAGCCTATGGGAATCATAACGGATCAGTCTCGGTCCTGTTATGCAATATGGAAAACAAAGTCCTGTTGACAGGACTTTTTTTCCGTTCTGCATAACGGAAACCAGACAGATCCGTTATGATTGCCCATAGACTTATTATAACTTATTATAACGGAAAGCAAAACAGAATGCCTTTTAAAGGCTTTTTTTTTGCATTCCGTCATAATACAAGTCTATGGGCAGCATAACGGATCCGCCTGGTTTCCGTTATGCAGGACTGAACTCCTGCATAATGGATCCGTTATGCTGCCCATAGACTTGTATTATGAAGGATGAAAACTGATTGCCTTTTAAACCCCCCAACTTGTATTTGATTAATTTACATTTTAATGAATAAAACACGTTATACTGGATATTTTCATAAAAAACGATATATCAATCTTCTCCGCCCTGTCTATACTACAGTTTGCTGCCTACATATAAGACAGCAATTTGAACATTGTAGACTCCCTTCAAACACTAAATGGCTTCCTCTGTTATCAAATAAACCTCATAGTCATAAGCAGTTCTAATAGTTTGAAAACCCAAAAATCATAGGTAATACTGTTTGTGTCCCCTAAAAAAATCACTGTTTTCAACAAGCAGGTGCATGAGGACACCTACTAAGTCAAACCTGCTGTTTCTATCATTCCCAAGATCCTTTGGGATACATTCCTTGGAGTTTGTGTGTATATTCCTGCATATGGTCATCAACATAGTGGAACTGACAGTCCCCATCTGCTAAGGTTACCACTGAAATTTCAAGCAGTGAGCTCAAGCGAGTCATGGCAATGTAGTCAATGCAAAAAAAAAAAAAATTGAACTTTTTTCTCTATCTCAAGGTTTATAAAGTGACATTTTAACTGTAATGCATAGGGTTATAAGCTCAAAAATGTAAGGAAATCAAGTGTATATCATATGAGTAATTACACACATATGCACATTGCAATACAATTTGAATAGCGTGTTGGTCATATGATTTTTTTTATCTATTTTAATTACATTTCCCTAATTATGTATTACCCATATGTTCCCTACTATTGTCTACGTACATCCCGTGAAGTCACATCTCAACGATGCGTGATCTTGTTCCTTGCAGATGCACACATTTTGGATGGTGCTTGAAATAATGCTGCCAGATAATGTTGCGTCAAAAAGGTAAAGCAGCGGGGGTTATGTGCGCACATAAGCTACTAATATATCTAGATAATCTTCTTATTCTCTTTCCAGCAAAAAGGGAAAAAATGAACCTGATTAACACATTTCTTGACAACAGTGGAAAAAAGCAGCTTTTATTGTCCGCCAAGAGAACATTTTGCAGGCAGTTGATACACACACAGTTTCCCCCGAGTCCAATATATTTCAAGAGGTTTTATCCTTCTAACAAATAAGGCAAAATAAATAAATAAAATAAAAGCTTACACTTTGGTCTGCGGTCTTCAGCTGTAAAAGAAATGACTGATATACGCTCACTAAAACACCAGATCATAAATGAGACAGACAAAATGAATTTAGGTGGGGGAAAATGTCACTGAAAAAAAAAGAGGATTATTTCGGCAGCATAAATCAGAATAGAAGAGAATAAAAGCTTCATCTCTCCCTCCTGGTGCTGGAAACTTTCCAGTTCCTTAGGAGGTCCTGTTTTGGATTGCTATCAATAAACCTTTTGACGTGGTTGGTTATTGGATGAAAAATATCTTTCAGCTGTCCATCTGGGGAACCTGTGTTTTGTGCATATATCCATAAAATGGAAATGCATCCTCAAATAGAATTTGAATGATAAAACTTTAAATAAAGGAAATGCATTTGGCAGAATTGTGACAGTTACAGTAGTAATAAACTGATGTAGTAGAGCTGAGGTAGGGAAACATGCGCCAATCAGTCATCTAGAGTGCCGATCAGCACTCTTTTCATTAACATGGAGCAGTTGTGTGCCCAATTGATCGTTCCGGCACATAGGGGTAGATTTATCAAAACTGGTGTAAAGGAAAACTGACTTACTTCCCCATGGCAACCAATCAGATTCCATCTTTCATTTTCCAAAGAGCTCTGAACAATGAAAGGTGGAATCAGATTGGTTGCTTCAGAGAGCTAAGTTTTCCTTTACATCAGGTTTGATAAATCTCCCCCATAAAGTTGCATTATTCTTGGCAATAGATCCCTCTTTACTAGAACTGAGCAATTTGATTCTAACATTCTGAAATTTGATCTGAATTTTCAAAAAACATCTGATTCTAATTATTCAGAATTTAGGGAGATTTGATTCGGAAGTATCAAAGAGAGAGGCGGGAGATATTTTTCCAGGGGCTCTTTCGATTTGGGTTGAATTTATTCTCCTTAACCGGACCCAATTAAAATTTTATGAAATTCGCTCATCTGTACTATTTACACAGGGCGATGTTCTGCCAACAACTAAGTATTTCTAATCTGGCACAAAAGATCTGATCACCCAACAAGTGAACATTTTCTTGTTTGTTGGATGGTTGGCGGCTTGTCGTAATGGTTAAATTACCAAATATTCATACAAAGATTTCTTTTCAATCATTAACTTATGTTACAAAGACCCCCTAGTCTACATAGCCAACTTAAAGGGGATGTCCGTGCTTTTTATATTGATGACCTTTTCTCAGAATAAGTCATCAATATCACATTGGCGGGGGTCCGAATCCCAGCACCCCCGACAATAAGCTGTTTGAAGAGAAGGCCGCACTCCTATGAGTGCTAACTTCTCTTCATTGTTTACCTGTTTGTCATCGCAACTGCAGTGGTGAGCAGGTGTAATTACACCTAAGCCATTTCATTAATTTCTATGGGACGGTTCCTTCTTATTCAAGTGTATAGGAAGGAGCCGTCCCATAGAAGTGAATCGGATGCCTAACTTGTAATTACACCTGCTCACAACTGTAATTGCGATGGCAAGCTGGTAAACAATGAAGAGAAGGCAGCGCTCGCTGGAAAACGGCCTTCTCTTTAAATAGCTGATCGACAGGGGTGCCAGGATTTGGATGCCCGCCGATCTGATATTGATGACGTTGACAAAAGTTTTGCCTAGAGAAATTCAGCTCCACACATATATATGTTATTAGTCTTCCTGTTTCTGTATAACGTCAGAAAATCAGTGTTGGACTGTCCCACCAAAGTACGAGAGGATTCTCTGGTGGGTCCAGGTTCTGATACCATGGTGGGCCCCAAAGGTCTAGCAGTGAAAAATCATTTGGAGCTGCCTTTAGAGACAATAACTAGCCACTGATATAAGGGTTAGGGCCCCTAACCCCAGTTCAACGGTGCAACCCTGCAGATAATAGAGTAAAACTGGAGCAAAATTTCCATCCTGTATGTCTCATAAGCAGGTGTATGCAATTTGTAATTCTTCCAGCAGCGCTGCTCTATTGGCACAATGCAATTAAATGTACTATATTAATAAAATGCAGGTTAGATGAGTCTCAATATTTTCTGTGAAGGATCTCAAAGATCTCTTCTTAAAAATAGACATTACCCAAATCCCTAAACACTTTCCTATTCTGGTAGAATGTGTACATTGTCACTTATGTAACCGTTTACATTCTTTACGTTATCATGCCACTGAGATGCTTGTACATAAGGGGTCTTAAATATAATTAGCATTTAGTTTAGTGAAGAAATGTAACGGTGTTGTTTTACTTGTGCTTGGCATCGATCCACCCGCCTAGGGGCTGCATGTGGAACATCAGCACTTTACCTGTGTCTTAATACCTCAGGTCTTTATTATTGGGAAAAGCCATGTCAGGTGAAAATAATCGCATTCTACTGCGCTGAAGAGAAAGGCAGCCACTGCTCTTGTACAATCTGCCTGCGGTGGGGATCTGTTTTATGTGCAGCTATGGGACTTGTCACAGCATTTATAGTTGCTTTGACTATGTAACACTCAGTAATGCAGTCAGACTAGGGAAGATCCCAGTGCTGCTTATGCACATATGCACACACAAATTTAAAAATATGAAAGAATTAGACACCCCCCCCTCCCGCACAATGACCACCACCACCACAAAAAAAAAAAAAAAAAAAAAAGGTTCAGAATGGAGAAACTGTATTTGTATGGTATGTTGTAACTACCTAGCTTCTTGGTGTTCACCGGTCCTTATATAACTCAGCCTGTTAAGGCTAATTTCACACTAGCGGCAAGGAACTCCAGCAGACTGTTCCAGCATGTGAACAGCATGTTGGATCCGTGCTGCAGCTAGTGCACGCGTGCCCCCAGACTACCGCTCTGGCCCCATTGACTATAATGGTAGAGGAGGCTGGAGTTCAGGCGGCAGCACAGCAAACATGCCGGGAGGCCGCAGGAATAAAAGTATGGCAGAATGATCACACAAGGTATAAAATACCAAACCATTAGTCGGAAAACATATACATATGGTCATTTGTGCAAATACAGTATACTGAGAAAATGAGCCTTACTAAGAGGGGCATGGAGATTTGCTTTAAAAGCTCTCTGCACGTTTTTAAAACCAGTCTTATAATAACAGTAGCCATTTTGCTCCTAGGGTTTTTATATAACATGCATTTAGTGGCCTACCTACCATAGAGGCGAACCATGTTATTTCTATGGGGCCTGGGGCAGGGTGACATTGAACTACCTCTACTCTTGATTCACTGCATTTTATGTTAGCTGCCACTAGGGGAATCTCAGTGCATCAAGATTCTCCAAATGTTATTGATTTCAATAGTAACTGTATATTACCCCCTAGTAGAAGCCGCAGGCAGCGATTTTTATAGTATATTGTAGGAGACACAGTATATGCCCCTGCCTGCATTATAATATGGCCAGGAACCTATGGTCTATGGGGACCATAGCTGTTTGCAGATTCATATAGCCAAGCATGTTTCCAGACCTAAACCCTTTTGAGCATCTGTGGGGCATCCTCAAATGGAAGGAGGAGGAGCGTAAGATCTCTAACATCCACCAGCTCTGTGATGTTATCATGGAGGAGTGGAAGAGGATTCCAGTGGCAACCTGTGAAGCTCTAGTGAACTCCATGCCCAAGAGAGTTATGGCAGTACTTAAAAATAATGGTGGCCACACAAAACATTTACACTTTGAGAAAAATTTGGCCATTTTCACTTAGGGGCGTACTCACTTTTGTTGTCAGCAGTTCAGACATTAATGGCTGTGTGTTGAGTTATTTTGGAGGCACCCAACATTTACACTGTTATACAAGCTGTACACTGACCACTTTACATTGTATCAAAGTATTATATCTTCAGTGTTGTCCCATGAAAAGATATAATAAAATATTTACAAAAATGTGAGGGGTGTACTCACTTTTGTGAGTTACTGTAGATGGAGGATGATAGAGGATGGGTACTATAAAATACATTCAGTATAGCAATTTAGGGTTATATTTTATACACAGACAGAACAGATCCACTTATTGATATTTTATATCCTTATCTTAAACCAGTGCTAAATTATGAAATTGCAAATGTACAAACTGCACTGCTCTGAACACAGTAAATTTCATCCTCACAGCCCGAAGCTTTCTTAATTATCTAGTATGGAGAATTATACAAATAAATCTATTTCTCATTTAGAAATTAGCACAGTGTTTAACGCCATTGCAGTTTCAGATAATAATAACGTTGCTTAATCAGATTATACGTGTTGAATAATCCACATCCCGAGTTAATGTACAATTCTCCAGGAGTCAGTAAGAAGCCGTCTAATACAAGTTTGCTTTCCCACAAATCCAAAGCTCAGGAATTAGAAGTCAAAGAATCTTTGATCATGCTTTTCTCTACCAAACACAAAGAAAGTGGAACATACAATATGCAGATTCACACGGGCTCAGCTACCAACGGAATTCATTATTTTTACCAAGAATAAAACACATTGAGGTTTATTATTCTCAAGAGGGGTTACATTCTGACTTGCTGAAATGTGTACCTTGTGGATCAAAGAATTCTTATTGCAGTTGTTAGGATCCCGGGAAATGTACCAATCATGTTAATCGCATTGCATAGTATAGAGGCAGATGTTAGACAGACACAGAAAAGCCATACAATACATAGCACAGCTGCCAAATTTCACATTTCTGCTTTCTGACATAAAACAATGTGCCATTTTACTGGAAGCTTCTATACTGAGGAACCCATTAGACGCTTCTTATTTTTCTTTACTGTACACAAAAACTGGAATATTTCCAAAAGTTTCTGGAAAATGCATCTTTATAATGAGTGTGATGTTCTTTCTTATGGATATTGAATAGGCTTGAAACTTGGAGCATGGTGTTGTGCCCATTTGGCATATATTTGAGCCATGGGAAGGTATGGGAATGTCACAGAATATGTTAGGATATTTGCTAACCAATCGTATCCTTCAGATGACATCTATAGACATCTATAGAACCTAAGCTTTGCTGGACCAATATAGCTGTTGGTGATGGTAAAACACATCTACATACAGGTTAATAATAAAAGCCATGTAGTCACTGTAAAATGGTGAAGCTTTGGAACTCATTCCTGTATCCGGTGAATTACAGCACTGTTTGTCTTGTGGTCTTAAATCGTACAGTGTTCCATAGTCATAATTAGGTTTTGCATTAGCCAGGATTAAAAAGTAAACCGTATCATGGCCAAGGCAGAAAGGCTTGTTGCCTCCCCCCCAATGCCGAACACCCAATGCAAATGCCCCCATTATGTGCACTTCTAATGTGATCAATTAAGGTATTAGTATCTTTGTCTATCCTTATATCATACAGTATGGATTATATAATTTGACATTATTCAAGAACTAAGCCAACAGTACTGACCTTTTAATTTCCTTCTAAACCTCAGCCAACACTAGTTTGATTTAATGATATAAGGTAGACTCCCACAATCCACTGGGTTCAATTTCAAATCTTGCTTTATTAGAAGTGCGGAAATCCAGTTACAAAAAAAAGAAGTGCGGAAATCCAGTTACAAAAAAATAATGTTTTCGGCCTATGGCCTTCTTCAGTACAACTGGTTAGGCCGCTAGAGAAGAGGTAGAAAAGGGTGGAATGCCCAAGAAAGGGCTGTTGGGCGTTGTAGTGCCTCAGTGTTGTAATACTCATATGCAGAGAAAGTTGATAGTCTCTTAGGATAAGAAGTCCAAGTATGGGGCGATGCTGCAGCAGACAGCAGACAGCGGCAGATACCCAGCACCTATTCAGCCAGGCCAGACCCTGCATATCCCAGCGCACAGCGGCTCCTGATGGGACACACCGCCCCATACTTGGACTTCTTATCCTAAGAGACTATCAACTTTCTCTGCATATGAGTATTACAACACTGAGGCACTACAACGCCCAACAGCCCTTTCTTGGGCATTCCACCCTTTTCTACCTCTTCTCTAGCGGCCTAACCAGTTGTACTGAAGAAGGCCATAGGCCGAAAACGTTATTTTTTTGTAACTGGATTTCCGCACTTCTTTTTTTTGTAACTGGATTTCCGCACTTCTAATAAAGCAAGATTTGAAATTGAACCCAGTGGATTGTGGGAGTCTACCTTATATCATTATCTTGGCCTGGGAACCATCTCCCCCTACCCACGACAATCATACATTGGAGTACTATCCAATCTTCAAACACTAGTTTGATTTAGTCATCTAATCAGCTGACAATCTGACTTTATTTGGCTTTTTCCACCAGTTACTTCCATGGTAAGTTGTGAATAGATACATATGGATGTATAAAGTTATTATTATTTTTTTACTTTTTTTTTCTGGCATCACATATCCAAAGATTTATGGCCTCAGATGATCAAGATTAAAAAAAAAAAAAAGATTTAATGGTAGTATGTCAGGAGTAGTTTATGCTATAGAATATATGTCTATATGTAGCCACCCTGGGGTTGTGGTATGAATAACAACCTGTTAATATTTTGGCTAGCTCGTCATGATTGGTGTGTAATTTGTATAGTGAGGAGATTTCAACAAAATTTGCAAAAAGGTAGAGTGTTAATTTGGTGGTATTGCCCTAGATACTATGTTTTCAAAAATTGGAACTTAAAAAGATTCATGGATTTAAGTTAGGGTACTTTCAGACTTGCGGCATGGGTATCCGGCAGGCTGTTCCGGTGGGTGAACAGCGCGCCGAATCCGCCATGCCGCAAGTACCCGTGTGCTGCCGGACTAAAAAAGTCGGACCTGCAGTACTTTTAGTCCGGCGATCTTTGGCTTTCATGCTGTGCCTTAGCTCCACCCCTACCCCCATTATAGTCAATGGGGACAGAGCGGCATCTTATAGACTGTATATGGAGAGAGATGTGTAGCTATTGTTAAGTATAAAAAAAGGATGACGTTGCGCTGCAGATCACCTAACAGGAGTAGATATTAGGAAAAGGTTTTATTAGTTCTAGTAACAAATAATGTGTTTCAGGGATGAAATTTTTCCATTTGTCACTTTCACTAACAACCTCCTACTGGGTGTCTGGCTTACTGTTGCCAGGCAGGGCTGGCACCACCTCTTCCTCTCTGGGAGGAAGGGAGTCAGTCTAGTGTGAGCTGTGGATGTATAAACCGCTTGTATAACAGCCCTTCAGGTAAAGACTAGTTACTGGATTCTACAGCGAGGGTAACGGTTCCACAAATGGGAGTGCAAAGCGTTCTGTCAGAGAAGGTAAATGCCTGCACCTTGGTCACAGATTTCCCTGCATGTGGTGAGATCTAATAATCTTCAAGTTTCCTATCATATTTAAAGAACAGCCTGATAACCTGTTTAGAGACTTTGCTATATTGAGGAAAAACCAATGCAGAGGGAGTGAGAGGAATAAGTTGCTCTCCTTAGTCAAGCTGAAAAGATTGATCAGATTATAAGAAAGACTTAATAGCCTTGGGAAGTTGCACAACTGTGAGAATTGTGATTGACATATTTAGTGCCTGTGTGAGCCATCTGAAAATCTGCCTGAGTAAAGTATATTGAGCTTGTTGCACTAAAATCACCTTATTGTACCAAAGCATCATCAATATACTGCATTACCAGCCTTTCTGTCGGTCTTGCACTTGCAAAATCACTTACACTAAGGGCACCTCCACTACCATCAGACAGAGGACCCCGAATGGTCCTCAGAGGGAATAAAAGGTACGCTCTCCTATCACTGCATGGCCCAGGGAGCACCAGAGTGAAGGCTCCCACTATAAGTACAACTACTCCCATCCTCTCCACCGCTCCTACAGTTCCTACATCCCATCAAATATAAATCATACTGCTACCAAGCTAACCGTACATTTTACTAACACAAGTTATGCGTGCAAGCCATCTGCCTCTACATGTGTTTCACTATTTCGCCATGCCAGACAGCAATTATGCATTAAAATCCCAACTCCCTCCTCCGTCCTATATTGCTTCTGCATGTGTAATGCTAAGAGTACAATAGTATACACCAGTCCTGAGCCAAAAAGCAGAAGCACGTCTACATTAACTAAGTCTTTAATGCCTGTAACACTTATCATCTTTGTTCTTAAGAAGAATAAAGGCTGGTTCTACATCTTACCACATCATCACATATAAGTCTGTATCTTGTTAACTCTTGGGAAACAAGCTCCTCATTATGAATGGAGACCACACAGTCTTCAACTTAGCAAATTGATGAAAGGTCAACAGATCGCGTTGCTTTATCTACTACAACTTCCAGTATTTACCTACAGTGAGGTGACACAGTATTCACAAAAGCTACTCTTTGCCTTCACATTAATATTCTTGTCACAATCTTCCCCCGTGCTGGTAGGGAATATAAAGAACATTTTGTTTCACTGAATGGGACAGAAGGGGGGGAGAAATCCATGGCTTGCTCTGTTGCTTCTGTAATAGCTGGAGTGGAAAACAAGACAGATTTCATATTACTGTAATTAAAAGGCTAAAGATTGGCAAAAAACAATTATTTGCCATCTGTAAATAGATCAGTACTTTGGATAAATCAATAACTGGCGCTCAGGCCCAGCTTACTGAGTAATTACAAAAGTGTTTTCCTCGCAATCTCACAGTAACAAGGCTTGTTTGGGAGAGAAGAACGTTCTCCCACATCACAGTGTGAGTAATGATGACACCAAGTTGTATAGTTTTCTAGCTTTCAATGGCCAATTAAACAATCCAATATGACTGAAGAGAAAAACAGATTGTCCCACCCACTCCCCTCCAGTCCGATCTGCTATAAGTTACAGACCCCAGTTGATCTCTCTGACCTTCTCTTGTACTCTGTACAGTCACATTTATTACTGGAGCCAGGCTTTACAATAGTTGAGAATGTCTATGTCATGGTGTAAGGGGTCAGGAATGTGGGGGACAAAAGTGGCTTCCTTTAAAATGGAAATATATAACATGTCTGTATCGGCAATGCTTGCTCCTTCTACAGGTGCATGTCATCTGGACTATCACTTTGTTTATTACTGACTCCATTATCTGACTGTGTGCTGTAATGGTGCACCAGAGAAAAAGTTTAAAAAAAAAAATTGTTTTTCTACATTACTGTGGTAATACAAAAGGAAATGTGAACGGATAATGGGCTTTGTGACTCATCATAACCAATTCACTAGAGTAGAGTGCACTTGTTGTAAGTGCCAAGTCGACAAAAATATCAAACCACCTATTGCATAATGAAATTGATAGGTAGTCCAGCTACGGCTAGTTTATCATGTTGGTTGTGTAAGTGCATGTGAAAACATAATAGCAGAGGTCATTATATGAAATGGATGCAGGCCCTGTACCCCGTGCAGCATCAGTAGGCACTGAGTCAGAAAGCATTATCATTGAACACAATATAGAGTTGAGTTATTAATTTTCAAAATAAATAACACTTATAACCATATAATGAAGGTCCCATATATATAATACAGGAGAAACAAACTTTAAAATGGAATCTGTTACCATATACCTGGAAAAAAATCTAGCAGACATGGGGGATGTGCAGTACCCCAGACCTGGGGGTATATGAAAATATTTATTATATATTATTATTTCTATGTATTTTAATGTGTTTATGCCCTTATTCCAGCCAGAGAAGAAACGATTGGCAAAGGCTGGCAGCAATAACCTAATTTTTTTTCTGTAAATGGACAGTCAGCCAGCCTTTTAAAAGAGAAGAAAAATAAATTCAGATTTCTACAGTTCACAAGTGTTTTATAGGTGTTGCTTACTGCCAGCCCTTCCAGCATCAATAGCAATACATTCTGCTGCAAATGCTTAATTGCCCCCCTTTTTTTCATAAACCATACAGCATTCACTACATCGGTGTCACTTGGTGTCTGTAAGTTCGCTTACTGCAGTGCGGGTTTTTCTGTCTTTGTTTCTCCAACTTTGGACTTTACTTTTATTACCGGCATTATACCTTCATCTGTTTACTGTGACCGCCATGTGACATCTTTTCCGTAGATGTATGTATATTTCATTTTTTTTTCTTTTATCAATTATGTATTTACAATAAAGATGTTGATTTTTTTACTACTTGTTTGTGGCAGTGTGTATTGTTTTTGAATATGGGCGATTACATTTTGCATGCACCTGCATTTTTTTCATGTATGGGGCATGCCCTCCATTTTGATAGATTTTTTGAAGGGGCTAACAGATTTGTCAGTTGGGAAAGCTGCAGCATCAACAATGTTATCCCCCTGGTAGTTATATTACAGCAAACGTTCATGCTGATGCAACAATAGTTGCCATGGAGGAAAAAGTGGAGGAGGGAAATAAGGATAAAGAGCTACCACTGGGTGGAGGAGGAGCATGAGGCTGCTGCTAATGATGATGACAATGAAACTGGATATGATGACCAATCATTGCAGTGGATGGTGGAGCTGTAAATAACTGGGTCCTTTAGTATGCTGCTGAGCATGGCAAGCTGTATGCTTGCTTGCTTACGTACTGTTCCGACAGGCGTAACATTAAGCAATCTGATGATTACTAGATAGCATTACTTTTAGAGCCTTGTTTTCAAAGCAAAACTGGGGAATATTCTCCTGTTGATGAAAGGTAGGTCAAATTGTTGTATTACCAGGATACATCGTGCACGCAGCTTGCCACAGCTTTTAGTGAGCAGATTCCTACCACCTGTGTATGTGACCAGGAGGCCCCTCTCCACCCCACGCTGAGTCATCACCCTCCTGCCATCTCTGGTACCACAAGTAACAGAAGCCACAGCAGCAAAAGATTCAGTCTCACTAACATGATGGCGCATTACTTTCATGTGCCATGCCAGGTAGTGTTGAGCGAGCGGCAGGGGCAATATTCGAATTAACAATATTTAGCAAATATTTGGGCGAATATTCTTCATAAATTTGTAAATTTTGAGAATTCGAGATTATTTTCTTGATTAAAAAAATTGGCGATGTAATATGCGCTTTGCGCATGCAATACAGGCGTGGGTCACTATTGCTACATTTTTCAAGCTGCTAGAAGTTTCCTGAGACTGGAGAAAATGTTTGGCATGGCATAAAGTTACACTAACTTTATATGCAGATAGAGTGCTCCGATATATTTGCGATTGCGCAAATAGGCAATTATTGATGCGCAGATTTTTGCACAGTACGTGCAGCTTTTTTTTCTTTCTGATAACACTGTGTGCTTAAACACCATCTGCCCCAATAAGAGAACATTTTTGGAATATTTCTAATGTTAAAAAGCATAACAAGTGCAATAGTGCATTATATTTTAAAATGCCATTTAAAAACCATTTGTTTATCTATTGCCATACATATAATTGTCACCCTGATGTTGCTGTCATTGTGTTATAGAGCAGGAGAAGGAGGTGGGAGAGCAAAAATTATAAAAAATGCAAGAAAACTAAAATAAAAAACAAATTTGACACAGAACAAATTTCAAAAAGTTTGCTCATCTCTAATATCTATATCTATCTATCTATCTATCTATCTATCTATCTAATTTATATATATAATTATATATATATGTGATCCCTTAAGATAAAATGGCCTCAGGATACAATATTTTCAACACACAATGGTCTTTTCTGACCCATCGTAAGTTGAAACCAGACTCAACATACAACGCCTCAGACACTGGCAACTGAGTTGCGAACGGGCCCCTAAGCCAGTGCAGTGATGCAGTGCATCTTATAAAGGAAATACTAGTGAGCGCTTCCATAATGTATGCAGGAGTGGGAGGGGGGGCTGGGGGCGGTTAGAAGCGCTGTGAGCTCTGTACTTACCCCTCCTCCCTGATTGCTCTTCTCAGGTCCCGCGCTGCTGTGTCCTGGCTGCCTGCAGTGTCCGAATGCTCAGAGAGCACTGTGACCTGGCGCTTCAGGACTGTGCAGCGCCGGACCTGAGAAGAGAGCCAGGACTAGGAGAGCGGGGGCAGGAGAGGTAAGTTACTTCATAATTTTATTGTCTGGTCTGAGGCCTGATATGGAGGTCTGACTGGGGGTCTGGAAGTCTGATTGGGGGGTTTGGAGTGGTGTAATAGGGGGTCTCGATGTCTGACTGGTGGGGTCTGGAGGTTTGACTGGGGAGTCTGGAGGTCTTACTGGGGGTCTGGACGTCTGACTGGGTGTCTGAAATGGTCTAATGGGGTCTGGAGGTCTGACTGTGAGGTCTGGAGGTCTGACTGGGGGTCTGGAGTGGTCTAATGGGGGGTCTGGAGGTGTGACTGGGGGTCTGGAGAGGTCTAATGGGGGTCAGATATGGGGGTCTGGAGGTATAATGGGGGTCTTATCTGAGGTCTGATATTGGGTCAAGGTCTTACATGGAGGTATAATGCTGGTATGATCTGAGGTCTTAAACTGGGGTCTTAAAGTGTTCTGACATAGAGGTCTAAAGGGGGTTCAGTCTGAGATGGGGTTTTATATGGGGGGTATGATCTGAAAGGAAGGGAGTATTTTTTTGTACTGGCGCACAATATCAAGGGGTGTTTTTATACTGATGCACTGTGTAGTCTGTGTAATACCAGTATTTTCAGGGGGACTGTTTCTGTAGGACAGTATTGGGAAGCACAGTGGACACAGTACTGGGGGTGGCAGGATGGGGTGTTGAGAAGGTGGGGAGGATGATGGAAAAGTAGGAAAGTAAGGTTAGATCTCTGTTTGTTAAACTCTGCAGAGACAAGGTGCGGCTGAAAGACGTCACGTCACCATGGCGGTCTGGTCTAACAGGAGAAGAAGAGGAAAGAGAATGTCTACGTCAGAGAAGAGAAGTCATGTATGAGGTACATATGTGGCGCTGTATTTTCCTGTATGTTCTGTAGTGTAGTATGTAATGTTTTCCCAATATGTCTTTAAAGGGGTTGTCGGCTTATTTTTTTGTATGGGCACTGCCTTCTCTGCTCTGTTTACCTGATCATCAGTGGAAATGCTACAGCGAGCAGGTGAACAGAGCAGAGAAAGCAGCTCTCATAGCGCTGCCCTCTCTTCAAACAGCTGATCGTCGGGGGTCTCAGGGGACCCCCGGCGATCTGATGTTGATCACCTATCCTGAGGATAGGTGATCAGTAGTAAAAAGAGGACAACCCCTTTAACAGTAGGACTGGAGGGAAGGGGTTAGGTTGAGAATTTGGCATGGGGGGGTTTCAATTTTTGAGTGAAAGGGGCGGTGAGGCCCAAGCTGAACTCTTGCACCTGGGCCCATGAGCCTTTAGCTACACCTCTGGTCTCAGACTCAGATCCAAAAACTTTTCTGGTAAAATAGTTGTATTAGTTGCTAATAGCAGCTATTACTGACTGTTATATGTAAGGACTTGTTTTATCTGACTTAGTTATCTGCTTATTTGTCTTAAATCTTCTTTTTTTTATCTTAGTTATCTCGAGTTACAATAGTTAATCTCGAGTTACAATGGTTTCAACATACAATGGTCATCCTGAAACCAATTATTGTAACTTGAGAGACTATATATATATATATATATATATATATATATATATATATATATATTGTTAATATGTGATAAAAAAAGTTTAACCATCCGTTGTCGTTCATCCAACAAAATGAAGATGCTGAAATACACCCCACTGATATTTAAGATGCTAAAGTGACTGAGTTCACTGAGAGAGTGAAATCTGTCTAAAAACCTTTTAAACATTCTTTTTGTTCCTAAATCCAGAGTAGACACCTTCAGAAGATATGTAGCTCATTATTAATAATAATGTGAGGTGGAAGCAGCACAGTTTCAGAAGCTCGCTCGCGCATTTTCTTTGTAGATCTAATATAATTGGAAGGGAATGGGGGACATAGGATCTTATTTCTACAGAGTAAAGCTCATGCCACCCATTAAGTCTTATTTTGTAGATCAATTTCTCATCGTAATTCCAGACAAGCATTCCTGTTACGTGGTAAAATTAAAAAGCAAATTTCCTTTATACTGCTGTGACACTGCACAAAGTAACATAAACCACTACATTGTACATTCAGTAATGCAGAAAGTCCTCTTTTTGTATACTGTTAGTTATTAAGCACTATCTGCAGGACACACATTCACACTGCCATAGACTGCTGCAGCAACCTAGCAACACCAGGCCATGCAGAGACAGGAGCACAGTGTCAGATCCTTTACATATCTCAGTGTTCTTGTGCTGTTTACTAGAGTGAGTTCTGACCTAACTCGGATCAGAAGTAAGGGTACTTTCACACTAGCATTTGCGTCGTCGGGGCTCTATGCCGGAAAAAAACTGATCAGTATTATCCCCATGCATTCTGAATGGAGATAAATCTGTTCAGTATGCATCAGGATGTATTAAGTTCAGTACGTTTTTTAGACGGGGAAAATTATCTCTGTCTAAAATTCCGGAACACATTACAGAATGCCCATTGACATGTATTAGTGCCGCAACGACGGATCCGCCCTTCTGGTCTGCTCATGTGCAGACCTTTAAAACTGTGAAAAAAAATCAAGACAAATCCATTCCATCTCTCCGTCTGAAAACGGAGAGACGGATCCACACTTGCAATGCATTTGTGAGACGGATACGCATCCGGATCGGTCTCCAAATGCTTTCAGTTGTCATGCGGTATGACGGATCCGGTGGGTAGTTCCGGCGACGAAACTATCTGCTGGATCCTCACACCGCAAGTGTGAAAGTAGCCTAAACATAACATTGTATAAACTTTTTCTATCAATGTATTACTATATTTTTCATGCAGATGCATTTATCCAACAAGCTGTATACCATATACTTGCATAGTTAACTGTCTCAAATTTGCCGGAGCTGTCCCTGATTTTCTTAGACAGTTCTGGCAAATTTGTGCATTTCGGAGTGGAGTTTGGGTGCTCCCAGGGGTGGGGTTATAAATGCTCTAATTTTACTATTCTAAATGTTGGTCGGTATATATTTATAGAGATCTTTGTATGTATCTGAACCATAAAACAGCCTCTATAGATTGGGTATATAAACAAGCAGTGCGCACTCACAGCTACATAGTGGTGTAGTTTAAAGTGCAACAGTCACACTGAAAATTAAGTGCAATCTGCAGGCAACATGTTATTGCACAGGATGATATATATAGCTTTGTGGGAAAGACTCAGTATAGCTAACAAATAGGACCACCCCCTGGACTCCTAAGTCCTGAATGAACTGAAATTTGATTCAAACAAAGCTTAATCAAAATTTTAATATGCTTTATATTTTTATTCCTAAAAATTTCAAGATTTCTGCTTGCTTCCATGAATGGAAACATTTAGGGCTCATTCACATGACCATATCTGTTTTCGTGGACCGCAATTGCAGATCCACAAAACACGGATACCAGCCGTGTCCTTCCCTATGATAGTAAGGCCTATTCTTGTCCGCAAAAATGGACAAGAAAAGTACCACGGAACGGATTTACAGATGTAGGTGCCATCTTTTACGGCCCCGTTGAAATTAATGAATTCGCATCCGACCACCAAAATTGAGGAATGAATGCAGACATAAAAATCTGGTTGTGTGAATGAGTCCTTATAATGTATTTATATTTAGAGGCAGAAAACTCTTATGTAACTTTGTCTGTTATTATACATCAGGATAGATATAGACTATCGGTGTGAAGACCTGACAATAAATTTAGAGCCCAAGATAGAGACTGTCATGACCAGGACTACTGTCTTTCATTTAGACTATCATTAGTGCATAGCGACAAAACCACAGCTGTAAGAGGAGTACTTGGTCAGGTTAAACGGGGATCTC
Organism: Bufotes viridis; assembly: GCA_033119425.1. NCBI lineage: Eukaryota > Metazoa > Chordata > Amphibia > Anura > Bufonidae > Bufotes > Bufotes viridis. The sequence continues at coordinate 264,770,350 of CM065591.1, read as the reverse complement.
CGGGAATAAAAACTTTTTCTATGGTGCCTGCAGCATGCCTCTGTAAATATAAGATTCATACTTACTTGCTACCTGCCACCCCTGGGACATCACTGCTGAAGCCAGTTATTGGCTGCAGCAGAGCATGTGACCATGCCCATGCACCATTGGATGTAAACAGTCCAGACTAGTGATTAACGACAGGGACAATATTCGAATTCATGATATATCGTAAATATTTGGGCGAATATTCGCCATATATTCACGAATCCGAAAATTAGTTATCTCCAGTCATTTTCTTGATTGCGAAAATTGTCAATTTAAAAATTTGAATTACGAAAATTCGCATTTAACACTACTTCTAAAATCAAAGATTTTGCAGCCTTCTCATTGCCCCACAAGCTAGAAGCAGGGAGGGCTCATGTGTACTGTTTGTTATCTCCAGTCATTATTTTCTTGATTGTGGAAATCAGCAATTTAAAAATTTGCATTACGAAAATTTGCATTATGAAAATTTGCATTCAACACTACTCCTAAAATCAAAGATATTGCAGCCTTCTCATTGGCCCACGAGCTAGAAGCAGGGAGGAACCATGTGTACTGTTTTAAAAAAAAAATCTTGAATATTTCAAATTACGAATATTTATCACTATATTCTAAATATTCATGAATTCTCGAAGTGACAATATTTGCGATAAAAATTTGCAATTCAAATATTTGTGTGGGTAGAGAAAAAGTCTTTATTTTCAGAGAACCCCTTTAAGAGTGGTTTCAAACCCAGCACTTTCTAGAAAAACACCACTGCTTTTTTTATTCAGTCATTGCTGTTGGCAATGTGTTTATTTCTCTGTTTTCCCTGCTTTTTTTATTTGACCACAATGGAATAGACCAGAGGGTGGGTAAGTGGTGAAGATAGAGAGCTCTCGAATGTGATTAGTCCACTGTGTTGCATTGGGTTAGGGGCTCCAGATCATATGATGAGCGTGAGTTATTCAAGGGCCAGTTGGTGGTTAGACTTTTTTTTAAGTGAGATGTGGTAGAAACTTTCCTACTAACCGGTCATTTTGTTTCCATGTCGTAAGGATTGGCTCCCAAATCTTGGTTGAACTTACTAATGATGATATCATGTATGTATACAGTATCTAATGACTTAATTTGTAAGTCTCTTAAAGGGATTGTTCCAAGTTTGCAAGTTATCCCCTATCCGCAGGATAAGAGCTAACTAACTGATAGCTGGGCATTTGACCATTCGGACCCTCTGATCACGAGATCAGGGGTCCCATTCCCCCAATATGATGAAGCAGCAGTTCAAGTATGCCCCCAGCCACTCTATTCATTCTCAATGGGACCACTGGAAATAGCTGAGCAAGGGATAACTTGCAAACTTAGCACAAACCCTTTTAATGAACGATAAATAGCAATCAACCTGCGCGTACTAGTAGGAAGCACCTATCACTTCTTATGGGGTATTGGTGCTGATATCAGTTGGATGCTAGTTTTAATATTAATATTCCAAACCCACCAATACCTATTGCGCCAACTGCAATACAAATAGAAATAAGACTCCCACAAAGAAAATTCTATGCTTTATTCCGATAGATACGTCTACTACAGTCACTTGCCTTGTTTGTATATATATTTGTAGTGATCCTAGTTTAGTCCTGCCAATGGGCTCTGATGCTTAATCCTGCCTACAAATATAAATACAAACAAGGCAAGTGACTGTAGTAGACTTTTTTTGAGCACTTTGGAACATTGTACTAAATTGTATGTACCGGAATAAGGCATAGAAGTTTCTTTGTGGGAGTCTTTTTTCTATTTATATTGCAGTTGGCGCAATAGGTATCAGTGGGTTTGGAATATTAATATTAAAACTAGCATCCAACTGATATCAGCACCAAAACCCCACAATATGTGATAGGTGCCTACTAGTATGTGTGGGTTGATTGCTATGTATTGCTGTATATTCACCATATCAAGTACAGGCAGGTTACTTTTATTACAACCCAGCAGCTACACAGAAGCCAATAGCAAAATTATATTTATATATAAAAGAATCTATACTGAATGGATATTTGTTACAGCACACTCAAAATATTAAGGAGCGCAGCAGTGGAACGTTATCTAAGTTGTGCCCTTTAATAAACATTTTGGCCATTTCCAACCCAAATTATTATTTTCTCTTTATTGTAAAGTAAAAGGGGGGGGGGGCAATGTGATTTTCATATGGAACATCTTTTCAACTGTAACTAAAATTGTATAAATTAAATCTTATTTAAGCCTCAGTGGAAATTTCTCAGCAACCACAGGCAACCACAACAGAGTAAAAGTGGAAGCAGGTGTGATAAATTTTCATACAAGCAGTAATTAAACCACAAGAAGCTGAAAGTCAGGGAAGAAAGGGAAAAGTCATTTGACAAGCAGAATGTGTCCTGTGCCAGAAATGTCAAAAAAAGAGATTGATCTTAAAGTAAGAAACAGACAGAACTAGAGATGGAGCCATTCTAAACTGAGTGTGATAACACTAGAGATGAGCGAAGTTCCCTGAAATTCAATTTAGCTGCTTTGCCGAATTTCACAAATAAATTTGATTTGTTGCGAATAAACTTGGTCACAAATCACATTCCACTGTATGTAGCGAGCACAATGATGGGGAACGGCGAACGTGCTGCCCCCATCATTGAACCCATCAGATGTGTTCATTGTTGATCGTGCCATCTGACAGTAACTTTAAGGACTTTCAGGGGTTAATCGGGGGTAAAAAGATACATTCCCACCTCATCCATTTGCTCGCAAAGAGGCTGTCGCAGCCATCTTGATTGGTGAAACCACGCAAAATTTTGCACGTGATGACGTCACCACATCATCACGATGGCCGGGTCTGGTGACATCATTAGTGAGATTTTGCACAGTTTCTTTTATTAAGATGGCCACGAGTCGTTTTTCAGTTTTTTCATTTTTCCATTTTTCTTGAAATGGCGGGAAAAAAACAACAACAACATGCTCACCTCATCCATTTGCACACAGAGAGGTTGTCTTGGCCCACGACAACCTCTCCGTGTGCAAATGGATGAGGTGAGCACGTTGTTGTTGTTTTTTTCCCGCCATTTCAGGAAAAATGGATTCATTACCACGAAGAGCAAAGAGATTCAGCTTCATGGCAAATCAACTTATTTTCTGAAATTCGGATTAAGGTCAATTTGTTTCATTTTGATTTGCTCGACACTACATATAGCATATGATCATCAGGTCACAAAAGCCAGTGAAAGGGACTGAACAAGTCAATTAAAAATTTCTCTCTTGTGTTTACTTAACTTGTTAAAGGGGATATACAGATTTAGAAAAACATGGCTACATATTTCCCAAAACAGCAGCACCTCTGTATAGCACCACATCTGTTCAAAAACAGTACCACCTCTGTTGTCTGATGTAGCAGCTCCATTGGAGTCAGTGAGGCTTAGCAGCAATACCATACACAACCCATGGAAAGCTGAGGTGCTGGTTCTGGAATAAGGCAACCATTTTTTCCTGATCCTGCACAAGCCATTTAAGAGTTAAGATGACTATTTCTATATCAGTATGTTATGCTTAGCATAAGGTCTGAGGGGCAGAGCATGAAACAAGGCATCAAAGAGCAACAAAAAAAAAGATCCCAGCTGCTCATGCCCTGCATCAGGCACAACACAGTGTGTAAGTTTTTCCCTTTACTACAATATTATTTCATATGATTTATATTTCTTTGACCAGGAAAATTGGAAAAGCCAAATGGAAGGATTTAAGAGGTGTATATGTTAAAGAAAAATAAAAAAGGAATCAGCTATTAAGCAAGATGAAAGGATTTATAGTATATGAAAAAGCTGTTTATATTTATGGCTTTATTTTTCATTTTATAGGTCTTGGAAGTATTTGAGATCTTTTGAATCACTCATAAAATATGAGACATAATTCAATATATCAAGAAAGTACATAAAAACAAATTTAAGGGGTATCAGAATTGTGTAACAAAGAATCCCTAAGTATAAGAAATTTGCTGAAATTTAGCTTACATAATAATAGGGGACAAAACAATGTACGTAGTATGATAGATAGATAGATAGATAGATAGATAGATAGATAGATAGATAGATATTAGATAGATAGATATTACATAAAAAACAGAAGTCCAAATCAGGGCAGCACACCAGTAGTTTCGGAGTGCCTGCGGTACTTGCCAGACCAAGGCTGCATACATAAAATAATATAGAAAAACCGCAGCACCTCCAATGCCGTGAAAAAAGTGGGATCCTTTATTCACCTGTGTGACATTTCGATCCGCTTAATGGGATCCTATCATTGCCCTTGCCATTGGGAGCATTGATGGGAGAATTGCCACTATTAATAATTATTGCAGCCGGAGCCACTCCCGTCTTCCACTCTGTTCATCTTGGGCCATGGCACAAGCAAAGCCCTATTAAGTACAGTAATACATGTACAGAACACCCGCCACTGACTCCTGAACAATGATTTGTATATTGATACCCTTTCCCTGCTATGTGCCCAGAAACCAAAAGTGGAATGGGTAGAGAGGACTTTCCATTATGTGCGCATCCACAGGAGTACTCTCAATGCATTCCATGGCTGGTTTGCAGGCATACAGCGGGAGAATGGAGCTGAGTATTGACATATAAATTACTTATTCAGAGTCGATGGCCTGTGCTATGTACATGTGTAACTGTACTTATTAGGGCTTGCCAGAGGTGATACATTTCCTTTAAATTATATCCTTCCACTGTAAATATGTAGTCATTCTTTAAGTATTTGTAAGACCTTTATTGTGTAAGGGCAACAGCTACAGTAGTATAGTTGTTCTATTTTTCTATAGAGTTATATTGCCAGATTTCCAGTACTACAGCATTATATCTATTGCATGTACTGTATCTTCAGTTGTTAAATAAAACAAAGACATAGAAGTACCATACAGTACAATCTGTTTTTAAAACCTCAAAAAACACTATATTCAGGACTGAATTCAACAAACTACAAAATTCAGTACCTTAAAAAAAAGAGTGAAATAAGCCTGTCAAATGTATTTCAAAATGGCAATCAGTACATGTTTTTTTTTTTTTTTTCTGTATGTCAGATGTAGGGCAGAAACATGGTATGTATATAGACTTAATGAATACGATTTTAGGACAATACTATACTGAATGCGAAACTGTAGGGATGAGATCAATAGTAGCTATTTAGACATTGCATTCTGTCCTCCTATTAAATTAATGTAGCCTCTTAAGAGACCATTTGGAAGATTGTTAAATTGTAACTCAACCTTTATATATACGTTATTAAAAACTGTTGTAAATGGGATGAAATATTTTTTTTCTAACATGCTTTGCCTGTTTTTAACATCTTACCGGCAAAATAGGCACCTGAAGTTCTGGTGTCCATTGTGCATTAGGATCTGTACTACCACACAGTACTGAGTATGGGAGTACAGACTCACTGAGCACTGTGCAGGCTGGAGCATCACTCCTCCTGCCTATACCAGTGCTGCTTTACTAGATCCTGGCAAACTTCAGTTTGTGCAGTATTCTTGTGCATTAAAGAAATGATATAGAGTGACAATCAAAATAATCCCAAGATTTTCATGTTCTCAAAGCACCATTCAAGGTGTTAGAGTGGGTACCCTTTTCAAGTTTTGTTATGGGGCCCTATGGTTACTTACAGTATAATACTCTCCATTTATTTATAGAATATTCATCTAATGAAATTAGATACATGACTATAATGTCAATACTAACAGATACTGCTACGTACATGACTAAATTATTAGTGATATTATTATTTTTAGTGTCATTAATTCCAGAGCACTGTGCATCTAAAAAGGGGTATACATCCATAATATAAAACAAGGACAGTAATCGCAACCAGCGCCGTATACGGCACTGGAGAGATGTGTAAACATGGTGCCCGCTTGTACGTGCAGCGGGCGCCATGGCCGGCAGATCTCTGCTGTTTCAAACAGCAGAGACCTGTGGCTAATTACCGTGGTCGGCAATAATGCCGATTGCGATAATTAAAGGCTTTAGATGCCGTAATCAAGTGAGATCACGGCATCTAAACGCGCAAAAACCGATGCCCCGTGAGGCAAATGTGGGCATTGATAGTTGTGCTGAACACTGTAAGCCTCCCTGACGAGTATAATCATGACTGAAAACGCCCATACTATTAAAATATTTTTTTAAATCCAATACGGAAAATGGTGTAACGGAAAAAAGGGTCAAAATGGCCAATTTGCCATTTTTTCATTGCTTCTCCTACTCAAAAAAAAAAATTTAATAAAATGTGATCAAAAGTCATGCACACTCCAAAATAGTATCAATAAAACTACAGATTTTCCCGCAAAAAATGAGCCCCTAAACAGCTCAGTAGACATAAGTATAAAAAAGTTATGGGGGTCAGAATATGGTGACGCAAAAAAAAAAATTATATCAAAGTTTAAATTTATTTTTATACTATTTAGACATAAAAACCTATATATATGGGGTATTCTTGTAATCATACTAAACCAGAGAATGAAGGGCATGGGTAATTTTTGCCGTGTACAAAACCCGTAAAATGGTGGAGGAATTGCGTTTTTTTCCAATTCTACCCCATTTGGAATTTTTTTACCGCTTCCCACTACATTTTATGCCATCATTAATGGTGGCATTAGAAAGTACAACTTGTCCCACAAAAAATAAATCCTCATACAGCTATGTGACCAGAAATATAAAAAAGTTATGGCTCAAGGAAAATAGGAATTAAAAATGAAAACGCAAAAAAGAAAAAACCTCCGGTATCCTAAGGGTTAAATGATTGGCACAGTGGAGGAGAGGACCTTGCCTGCAAGTGGTTACAATCTACAAGGGAATGTAGAAGGAGACAGTAGGTGACGATATAAGCTGCTCAGATGACTCTGTAGTGGAAGCATGGTTTTTGTAGGGGGTAGGCTTTCCTGAAGAGGTGGGTTTTCAGGTTACCTTAAAGGTTTGGATGTTGCAGAAAGTCTGATGTGCTGGGGTAGTGAGTTCCAGAGTATAGGGGAAGTACGTGAGAAATCTTGTATATGATGCTGTAAAGGCCAGACAAAAGGAGAGCAAAGAAGGACGTTTTGTGAGGATTGAAGATTATGGTTGGAGATATATTGGAAGAGTAGGTCAGAAATGTGAATAGGAGACCATCTGCGAATGACTTTATTTTATTTATTTTTTTAATATAGATGGGGGAGGAGTTGCAGAAAAACTACAATATAAATCAGGTTGACTGTCATCCCTTCCTCTCGCTTTCACCCAGAGAAATATATTTATATAAAATACATTATTCTGAAATAACAAAGTCGTTACCCTACCCTAATTAAAAACATCCACTATAGAAATGTCATAGATCTGTCATAGATGGATAGTTAATAATAAAACATACACATTAACCTGTTTTAAAAAAAAAAAAAATTGTTACAAACATTTTGGGAAGTGATTATTATGGATCAGGATATTCAGGATCATCTCACTGTTCCTTGCGATTGATTTGAGGGCTCCAGAAATCCCTTCAGCCTCTCCTTTTTTTGTACTGCACATTTAAACTTTAACCCTTGCCATTCTTTCACTATGCCCGGATCATGTTTCAATAACAGGTCATGAGTTGACCCCTCACCTCTACATTTAACAGACCAGTTGCCCGCGCAGGTCCCGTGTCTTCTATCCAGTATAAGTGATTTGAAGAAGTCATCATTCAAAATATCAAAGAGAAAGACCAGTGTAAAACTTGACATCTGCTATGATTAGCTGCAGTGCCATTGTTAATGCATGGTTTTATTCTATGCATTTCCACACTTCTTTAAAAGAATATGACCTTCAGAAGCAGAACAGTAACTTTCCGATTGATGTTAAAGTCAGTGTTTAGCTGATGACTCATGATGAATAAGAAAAGTGTTTTCTCTGTCTAACAGATTATTCCCCCACTCACTCTTCACACTTATTTTGGGAGGCTTAGTCTTGATAAATGAAACACTGTTGAAGCTCTGGTGGCCAAGTGTTATATTATTGATGAGGTGCATTTTCAGAACAGTACAATGGAGATAGAGGAACAGATTTATGGGTATGGGAGATTAGGACTGACATCATAAAGGGGAGTTATTCTCTCTTTGAAATGTGCTAGAATTTATCTAGCAGGACTTTGTGTGTGGCAAAACGGGTAGCTTTCTCTCATATTTGTCATCGCCAAATGTACTATCAGATTAGGAGCACCGCAATTTTACTTCTTTTTCACTGTATAGAACAACATTTGCCATTAGGGCAAGATAGAGGAACAAGCATTGGTTTTACCACCATGTACACTTTATAAGTTGACTACATTTTTGGTGGATGACATATTTGGGACCACATTCCAGCATAGAATTTAGGTCTGGTTTGTAGTTTAGTGTCTGATACTACATTCTTGGTTAAGGACCACAATTAACTTCCCTTAAAAAGGACCTTTCATGTTTTATTTTTAAAGTTTAATTAAATACTTTTCCTTGCGGAGTACGCACCGCTGATGCTGTCACCCTGCCTGTTTTTTTCAAATATCGCTCGTACACCCCTCTGCGCCCCCCTGCAGTTTTTCCGCTCAGTATGTTAATCCTAAGCATTGGTACAGGGAGGAAGCAATGCCAGAGTTTCTCAATGGGCATATCCTTCTCCCTGGCTGTGCCGATATCCAATCACAGTGGAGAGCATCACAGCCAGGGAGAAGGCAACGCCCATTGAGAAACCCTGGCATCTCCTCCTTCCTGTACCAATGCTTAAGAGGACCTTTCACCTGAAAATGCAAGTTAAAATAAAGAAATACCCTTACTTGCCGGCCCCCTGTGGTGCTTATTCAGTTTTTCTTTATTCACTATGTGCCCCAGTTCGTCCGCGGTGCCTCCCGCAATATTTCCTGCCTTCCATGCTAATGAGCCATTCAGCTCAACTGGGCGGGCCTGCAAAAGTTCTCCTGGGTGTGTCTTTCTTCTCCCTGGCACGGAGAGCATCCAATCAACGCGCTCCGCTCTTAGCCAGGGAGAAGGAGCTCCAGTTCTCGCAAGATTCGCGAGAACTGGAGCGATTTCATCCATCCTGAGCCGGCGCCATCTTGGATTCCCGCGGCAAGCATTCACGCTTCTCCGTGCCAGGGAGAAGAAAGACACGCTCGGGAGAACTTTTGCAGGCCCGCCCAGTTGAGCCGAATGGCTCATTAGCATGGAAGGTTGGAAATATTGCGGGGGGCACCGCGGACAAACGGGGGCACATAGTGAATAAAGAAAAACTGAATAAGCACCACCGGGGGCCGGCAAGTAAGGGTATATCTTTATTTTAACTTGCATTTTCAGGTGAAAGGTCCTCTTTAGTACTAACATACTGAGCAGAAAAACTGCAGGGGGGCACAGTGGGGCGTATGAGCGATATTTGAAAAAAACAGGCAGGGTGGCAGCATCAGCGGGGGGTACCCGCATGGAAAGGTAATAACTTAAACTTAAAAAAAAACATGAAAGGCCCTCTTCAATGTTGCTCCCGCTCGCCATCTATTTTTGTCTTCTTTATGCTTATTATTAATAGATTACTTTGTGGACATGCCATAAGCTGTCTTTTTAGACAAAAAATAGATTTAGGTTGTTGAGTATAGGTTAAAACATACCTGAGTTTTTAGGGAAAAAAATCGTGAATAATGGCTTGGCTTCTTTGTACAATCACAAATGTGAAGGGGCAGTTATGTTTGGGCCTCCCTGTTTTTTTCAGCTACATTTGTTTTAGCTGCACTGCATTTCACTCGGAAGCAGGGGGCATTTCCCTTCTGCCTGTACTGCAGTGACATCCTTTCCCTTATTTCCAAATATTTTTTCAGCTTCTAAGCTCATAGAATAGATGCAGATGGATAAATCACACTTACAGAATGACAGGTGGCTCCTGTGATATTCAGAAGCAGTGTAGGAGCAGTTTTTTATAAAGCTCGGGAACTCAGCTAGCTCTGACACGTCCCCACTTCCTCTCAGCTGTCTTCTGAGTTTTTGTTATCAGGGGTGGCTCTTGCATGAAATCAGGCAGTGGGCTACAAATTAGGTGGATGTGAGACCCCTAGTGGCCATGACTTTATAGCTTCACTTTTTTATATATTACAAAAAAATAACGTACTAGATTGAAATGTTAGATTACTGCAAAACTCAGCTTGCAGTTATGTCTCAGGAAGATATATAAATGATTACAGGTGTGGTCTGATTGCACACTGGCTATGTTTGGGTAGTGTGCCTCTTGGTGAGAAATTGTTTAGACAATTAACAGACTTTGAGAGGGGCACATTGTTGGACAAAGAGAAGCAAAATGTTCTTTTGATGAATTGACCACCATCTTGGCCATTGTGACCTAGCTGTGAGGAGGTGTTAAAAGCAATGGTTACGTGAGGGTGTACACACATGGTGAGCAGGCCCTGGATTGCCCACAAAGACCCAAAGAATCGTTTGAACCACAAACAAGCTTGAGCAGTTCCCACTTTTATTGTCCACCATCCTAAAACTGGTGGCACCTCCATTACATACCCCTGTCTCTGGCCAGACCATATACAGCTACTTAGCAGAAGGATATTTTGTGTCATGACATCTATTAGATGCCCTGACATTGATAGCCAACCAAATTCACCTTTGTTTAAGTTGGTGTTGTGATTTTGTGAACAAGAAACCTGGATTGCTACGAAGTGGAGCCAATTTGTCTTTGGCAACAAATCCTAATCCTACCTTTGTTGTGGACTTACACATTGCCCCAGTTGCCGGTGTGATAATATGGGTAACCACCACATATGACAGTCAGTCACCTCTTGTAGTGATATGAGGGACACTAAAAGCAATATGTGTCACATGTGTTGTCTATCATGGAAGCAGGGCCAGCGCTACCGTTAGGCGAACTAGGCGTTCGCCTAGGGCGCCGGCCTGCCGGGGGCACCCTGGTGGGCTCCCCCTGTCTGGGGCTGCAGCGCTTCAGCCACACCCAGCACCATTACAGGGGGGCCAGAAGGTGGAGGTCCTTCTAAAATATGGCAGAGCAGGCACCTGTTTACCCTGATGGCAGGTGCATGCTCTGCCAGTAAATTACTGGAGCAGAGGAGGCGGGCGGCAAGGGAGGCTGTTCTAGCAGCTCCCCACTCCTCCATCGCGCGCCCTCTGTAATGCTGGGAGCCGGAATATTACGTCATTCCGGTCCCAGCATACTAAACGGCGCGCTGGAGGACTGAGGAGCTGCACCACACTGGACCCCAGGGAGGTGAGTGTCTGCCTGTGTGTGTGTGTGTGTCTGTCAGTGAGTGTATGTCTGTCTGTCTGTCATTGAGTGTATGTGTGTCTGTCATTGAGTGTGTGTGTGTATGTCAGTGAGTGTGTATGCCTGTCTGTCAGTGAGTATCTGGTGATTGTATGTCTGTCAGTGTGTGTCGTTCAGTGAGTGCGTGTCTCTCTGTCAGTGTGTGCGTGTCTGTCTGTCAGTGTGTGCGTGTCTGTCTGTCAGTGAGTGAGTGACATGGCGGGGGGGCGGCAAAATGGATCTTTGCCTAGGGCCTCCAACTGTCAGTTTTCAACAGTACAATGCTCACCCATACAGGACAGGTTTCCCAGGAATGTCTCTGCCAGATTGCAACACTACCTTGGCCTGCCTAGTCACCAGCTTTATCACCAATTGAGCATTTATAGGACCAGTTAAGATGCCAGCTTTAGCAACGTATTAAAGTGCAGGATTTACAAGACCAGCTGCAACATCTGTGGCCACAAGATAACATATGGAACTTGTATGTCTCTATACCCAATCGTATTTCATCTCGTATACAGGCTAAAGGTGGCCCAACAGGGTACTAAAGCGTCCTTTCAGTTGTACAGTTTTCCCCAATTAACTTATACTTTCACTCTGATATTGTAAACACATAATGTATAATCATTACATTCACATATAAGAGGAGATTTATCAAAACCACTGTAAAGTAAAACTGGCTTAGTTGCCCATAGCAACCAATTATATTCCACCTTTCTTTTTCCCAAGGAGCTCTGAGAAATGAAAGATGGAATCTGATTGTTTGATATGGCTAACTAAACGAATTTTCTTTTACTCCAGTGTTGATAAATCTCCCTTATAAAGTTTTATTCAATTCCAACAGCTTCTTCTTGTTATTATTTTTGATCAATGAGTGTATTTATTAAAAAATACAATATTACTGAATATGCAAGTTCCTCTAATGTTAAGACTACATTATTATTTGGGTCACTGACTGGTTGTCTGTCAAGGTAGGTCACTCAGATTAGGATGCCCCACATGTACACTGCTTTTTTACAGATAGGACTTGGGTCTTAAAGGGTTTCTGTCACCAGAATTAACCCTCTTAAAGGATAACTGTCAAATTTTTATTTTTTTTACTATTGGATTTTGGTGATTAATATCACCTTGTTGGCCCTGTTTTAATTTCTGATTGTTTAATAAATAACCCCTAAAAGCCACCTAAAAGTCCCAAGTATTGGCTATTGTTACCTGAGATTAAAATCAGGTTGCTATGCTCCTTCCGTCTACCAGATGAGGACGGAGCACGCTGTGTGTCACTGGGAACTGATAGTGAGTCAACATTGTAAGGGAATGTATAAAAAGCCAGGTTCTTCCTGAAAGGAGATAACAGTGCTGGGCTGTGTGTGTGAACTTCTCCACATGCCTGTGCTTGGCAGACACTCCCTTAGCAGTGCAGGACAATGTGGCTGCTCAGTGTATAAATGAAAGCCTTATCTGATAAGAGGAGAGCATGTAGAAGGACTACAGGCTTCAGCCAGACCTGGGAACTTCACTGCAAGACCCCCTATACAGAGCTGGTCTTCACTAACTTCACTGCAGGCGTCCTATGGATTAGGCTCAGGGCTGAGGGCGTTCATCTTAACAGAATAGTGAAATTGCAGTTTTATGCAGACTGGTTGCTAAGGGCTGAATCTTATTAAATAAGGGGTAAGTAAGTCTAATAGTTATTGATTCAGGAATATTATCATATTAGTAACTACATATATGAAAACTGAAATTAGGGTCTAAATGTGACAGTTATCCTTTAAACTAGCTGACATTAGTGATGTGCTAATGTCAGCAGAATCTAGCTCTGCTATTGTTATGTTTATTGATGCCCCCCCTTACTGTACAATTCTTACTCTAGTAATAGGCAAATTAGGGAGAAAGTTAATACAAGGCACTTACTAATATATTGTTATCATCCATTTTGCTTCCTTTGCTGGATGGATTAATTTTTCCATCACATTATACACTGCTCGTTTCCATGGTTACAGACCACCCTGCAATCCATCATTGGTGGTCATGCTTGCACAATATAGGAAAAAGCACCAGCCTATGTGCGCTCGCATGGTCCCAGCCACCAGAGAGGCTGTCGTTTTTTCCTATCGTGTGCAAGCACGACCACCACTGTTGGATTGCAGGGTGGCCTGTAACCATGGAAACAAAGCAGTGTATAATGTGATGGGAAAAATGAATCCAGCCAGCTAAGGAAGGTATATGGACAATCACAATACATTAGTAAGTGCCTTGAAATAACGTTCTCTACATGATTAATGCCACTTGCTGAAGTGGGACAACCCCTTTAAATCCCTACTCATTCTGGGCTATAAAGTCAAGAAGGCTGTAGTGATTGACAGTTATCTCCGTATACACAGTCAAAGAGGGGAGTATGTCAATCACTGATAGGACCTCCTCCTTGACTTCAAAGCCCAGAATAAGCAGGAATTTTAATGAATAAAATACAAGTTTTACTGAATCTTTTCCTATAAAACTATATATCAGTCTGCTCAGCTCCTCCTGCTTTATCACATGCTGACTGCAGATCAGACACATGTTCAGTGTAACAGGTTCCCTTTAAGCATACTAGACTCTGTTATGGACTTGACAGGGGGACATCTGTGGGGGGCGTCCCAGACATTACACATTAAGCAGCCGCAGCAGATGTATGGAAATGCTATGTATAATTCAAATGCATTTGATATAGGTATGTCATGTCAGCTGGGAAGTCAGCGGTGTGGAGAATAGTGAATTTAAAGCGCACGGGAAATTTGCGCTTTAGGGGCGTTTATCTTTAGTAAAAATTCTAAATCCATAAATAAAATATATTATAAAAATTATTATTAGGGCATTTGAGACATTTAAAAAAACTTCATTAAAAGTTTAGTTACTTTTTATATTAAACAAAGAAAAATGAAGATATAATTCAATGAGTCCCACTTTTTTAACTTTTGCATATAAACTGTGTCACTTGGATTTTGCAATAATAGAATAAAATAATTAACTTTTAATCTGCTGTGGGATGGTGTTTATGTTGGATTACTGACATCAATAATAAGGAAACATACCTCTATATAAACAGTGAAAGGATTTTTTTCCATTAATTATACAGCAAATAGTTTTGATACGTGCAGTTTAATATGTTATATAATTCAGTGAATAATGCTATAAAATTAATCTGCTGATGGTAAGAAGTCTTTCAATCTTTTCACTTTTAATTCCACAATTTTGTCTTTTGTGGATTGATGGTAATCCAGTAATTAATATGGGCTTTGCTTTAGTTATAGATGAAATTTATCTTCTTTTTAAAACCACTATTTTTCAGAATAGAATCATGCAAAAAGAAATGCCAAAGGCTTTTATGTTTTTTTTTCCCACCAGCTAAGGACTTATTAAAGAAACTTTTCTTCTCACTTTAAAATAATAGTTTTTAAATCTTACTAAATTATTAAATATCAAATTAACTTACTTTCATAGGTATAACTACTAAGATATGAAATTATTTAGGTGGTTAATCTCCATTGTATCCCAAATTTAATGCAGCAAATCATTTGATTGTATAGGAGTTAATTCCATATTTTTAAATGGGGTCTTGACGGGTCTTAAGAGTGGGGCATTAAGAGCAATCTGAGAGTAGACGGCACGGAAGAAGCTTGTATGAGAGTGTCACGCGCTGCCCTGTGAATGTGCGGAGGTCTGTCAGATTGGCTGCACATGTCTGACTTCTCTGTTTGTTTGGGTATGAGCTGGTTCCACCTTCCCTCAGGTGTATTGGGTTTTGTTGTTAGTGAGGATATTTATCCCTTCTTCTCCCAGTGGCCTGTGCAGGTTATAGTTATTTCCTGTGAGTGCTGGATCGTCTGCTCCAGCTCTGCTCTAGATAAGTCCTCTGTTACTTCTTCTTGTGTCTTTTATCTAGTCCTCTAGGGAGACGCTTGCTTCCTCCTGGGTTGAAGAAGCAGGTTGCCTCTTCCCTTTTCCCTACTGCTTAGGGTTTGCCCAGGGTGTACAGATTTAGGCACGAGGGCATGTGCATATCCACCATTAGGGTATGCACATGGGCAAAGCAGTTTAGGGAAAGCTTTTAGGGATCGCTAGGAGGTGACCATTTTCTCTCTAGCTTTTGGGCATAGTCATTTGTTCAGTTTGTTGTCCTGTGTTCAGTTATTTCCTCGCTTACCTACCTATCGTGACATTATAACCCGCCAAAACTGTCATTTCTCTGCTGTTTGCGAAATGGATGCTATGGATGCTATGGATGCTTTGGCTGATCGCATTCAGGGATTATCGCTGGAAGTTGCTGACCTCCGCAGTTCTGTTGCACGGTGTCAGAATGCTCTGGTGTCTGGTGCCGTTGGAGGAAATCAGGTCTGCCTAGAGCCTAAAATTGCTCTCCCTGAAAGGTTTATTCGGTCCTGCAGGTTGTATTTTCGTCTGCGGCCGATTTCATCTAGTGACAAGAATCCAAGAATGGGGATCATCATAACTCTGCTCAAAGGGGACACGCGGTCCTTGTCTTTTTCTCTGCAGACCAGTTCACAATCCCTCCGGTCAGTGGATGAATTTTTCAGAGCCTTGGGCATACTGTATGATGACCCGGAACAGGTCTCTATGGCTGAATCTAAGTTGCGCAGTTTGTTACATGGAGAACGTACTGCGGAGTCGTATTGTGCAGAATTTAGAAGATGGGCGACTGACTCAGGGTGGAATGATCCTGCACTCCGGAGTCAGTTTTGTCAGGGGCTATCTGAGAGGCTGAAAGATGCCCTTGCTTTTCATGATTATCCTGATTCATTGGAGACAGTCATGTCTTTGGCTTGATAGAGGTCTTAGAGAGAGGTATAGGATTCCTCTTGAGCGAGGGGTCCCATCTAAAAGTGGATCTTTCCCACCTATTCCCCGGGCAATTTGAAATTTTAGTCTGGGGCAGGAGAGGAGCCTATGCAGTTAGGCCAGGTTTCCTTTCGCTCAGGTGGAAAAAAAGGTAATTTTGTTTATGCGTGTCCTTTTGTTAAAGATCAAGGTGGTAATGAAAAACTATGGAGGTATTCACATAAAGAAAGAAAAAAAGCTTTCCTAACTCTGGTAGTGTGAATGAGGAGTCTGAGCAAGCAAATATGCATTCTCCCTGAAATACCCGTTTCCTCCTGCCTGCCATGGTAGCACTAGACTCTGGAAATTTTGATTTTGAGGTATTTGTTGACAGTGGTGCGAGGGTAAAGCTTATTGATTTTCATTTCCTCCAAAATCTTGGTTTTAGAACTAGCACATTAGATAAAGAGATACCAGTGTTTGCTATTGATTCCTCCCCTCTCTCACAAAAGAGTCTTACTCATATCGCTCATGACATTCAGTTAAGGGTGGGTGATTCACATGTTGAGTCCATTTCTTGTTTTGTTATGAAGGGCTTGCCTGCTCCGATGGTTCTAGGTTTGATAAAGCATAACCCTACTATTGACTGGCAAACAAGACAAATCAGTAGCTGGAGTGAATTTTGTACAGACAACTGTCTTTGTGCTTCTATTTCAGGGGTGTCAACTATGGTCCTACCTCAGTTTCTCTCTGATTTTTCGGAGAGTGGAGCTCAGAAGTTGGCACCCCATCGAGAATATGATTGTCCGGTCAATCTCATCCCTGGAGCTAAATTGCCAAAATCTCGGCTATATAACCGTTCCCAACCCGAAATAGAAGCTATGCGGGAGTATATTGCCAGGAGTTTGGCAAAGGGACATATTAGGCCATCTAAGTCCCCTGTAGCTGCCGGCTTCTTTTTCATAAAAAAAGAAAGACGGATCACTTAGACTGTGTTTAGATTTCCGAGAATTGAATCTCATTACAGTCCGTGATCCATATCCCCTTCCTTTGATTTCTGATCTATTTGATCAAATTTTGGAGCTAAGGTGTTCTCCAAGTTGGATTTAAAAGGTGCTTATAATCTGATCAGAATTAAGGAAGGAGATGAGTGGAAAATGGCCTTCAATACACCCGAAGGTCATTTTGAGAATCTTGTCATGCCCATTGGTTTAATTTATGCGCCAGCAGTCTTTCAGCGATTTATTAATTATATTTTCCATAATTTAGTTGGAAGGTTCACCTGTTTTGGTGACCCATCAGGATCACGTGAGACAGGTGTTGTCGATCCTTCGGGAGAATAAATTGCATGCAAAAATGGAAAAATGTGTATTTGCTATTCCAGGAGCTACCATTTTTGGGATACCTGCTTTCTGACTCTCGTTTTCGTATGGACCTTGAAAAGGTCCGGGTTGTACTGTAATTGAACCGGCCTGAGAATCAGAAAGCTCTGATGCGGTTTTTGGGTTTTACCAATACTACAGAAAATTTATCTTGAATAGATTTGAGCGAACTTGTGTTTTAAGTTCGGCGTCCAAAGTTCGGGTTCAAGTTATCCAAGCATCCCGTTATGGATTCCGCTACCACGCACCATAACGGCATTTGGAATCCATAAGGGGATTCTTCAATGAACCCGAACCTTGGACAACATGAAGGAACTGGGGTGACGTCACCATCATGTGATCAGTGCAGGGGGTGTGGCTCAGTACTGGATTAGATAAGAGGTGGTAACCTACGACCTCTTATCCAATCCAGTACTGAGCCACGCCCCCTGCACTGATCACATGACGGTGACATCACCCCAGGTCCTTCACCCCATGTTTCAAATGCCGTTATGGTCCGTGGTAGCGGATTCCATAACGGGATGCTTGGATAAACCGAACCCGAACTTTGGACGCCGAACTTAAAACACAAGTTCGCTCAACTCTAATCTTCAATTATTCCACCATTGTAAAACCTTTGACAAATATGACTAAAAAAGGCGCCAACTTCTCTGTCTGGTCGGATGAGGCATTACAAGCCTTTTCTGCTATTAAGAAATGTTTTGCGTCTACTCCCATTCTAATGCAACCTGATGTGTCTCAACCGTTCGTCGTGGAGGTTGATGCATCAGAAGTGGGAGTCGGAGCAGTTCTGTCGCAGGGTCCATTCCCTAGCAAATGTCGCCTGTGTGCTTTTTTATCCAAGAAACTCTCGGCCGCTGAAAGAAATTATGATGTAGGGAATAGAGAATTACTGGCCATCAAATTGGCCTTTGAGGAATGGTGTCATTGGTAGGAAGGGGCTACTCATCCTATTACGGTATATACTGACCACAAGAATTTGGCTTACCTGCAGTCTGCTAAGCGCCTGAATCCTAGACAGGCTAAATGGTCACTGTTTTTTACTAGGTTCAATTTTGTGGTCACCTTTCGCCCTGGGGTTAAAAACGTCAAGGCAGATGCGTTGTCACATTATTTTCCTGGGGGGAGTGACTCGGAGGATCCAGCTCCAGCTGGGGTGGTGGTCTCCGCTCTGTACCCCGAGTTGGAGATGGAGGTGTTGGGGGCCCAGGAGGAGGCTCCTGATTCTTGTCCTCCAGACAAGTTGTTTATTCCTGCTGAACTGCGATACAAGGTGTTCAAGGAACATCATGATACGGTCCTTGCGGTACATTCTAGAATCAAATCCATCATAGATCTTATTTCCTGGAGATTCTGGTGGCCAGGGTTGCGCAAGGATGTGGAGGTTTAAGTGGCAGCTTGTGAGACCTGTGCACGTGCGAAGGTGGCTCACACTCAGCCTTCAGAATCCCTTCTTCCTTTGTCCATCCTGTCTCGTCCATGGACTTTATTACTGATTTACCGAGTTCCTCTGGGAAAACTGTGATTTTGGTGGTAGTGGACCGCTTCAGTAAGATGGCCCACTTTGTACCGTTACCTAGCTTGCCCAATGCCAAAACTCGCTCAGGTTTTTATTGATAACATTGTGAAACTACATGGCATTCCCTCTGATGTGGTGTCTGATAGGTGGACACAATTTGTTTCCAGGTTTTGGAGGGCGTTCTGTTCTCGTCTGAGTATTCAACTGTCTTTCTCTTCGGCTTTTTATCCTCAGTCGAATGGTCAGACAGAGCGCACTAACCAAAACCTGGAGACCTATTTGAGGTGTTTTGTTGCCGAGAATCAGGACGTTCTTGTCTCTAGCCGAATTTGCCTTGAATAAACCGTAGACAAGAGTCCACTGATAAGTCGCCATTTTTCGGCGCATATGATTTTCACCCACAATTTGAAACCTTTTCTGCGACTGGATCTTCTGGGATGCCAGGAGAGATTCTTTTCCACCTTATCATCTATCTGGCGGATCCTAGTTAATTTGGAAAAGATGGGTGAAAGATATAAACGGATGACTGACAGGAGATGTATGACTGGTCCGAACCTGTGTGTGGGTGATTCAGTGTGGTTGTCCACTAAAACATTAAGCTGAAGGTACCATCTTGGAAATTGGGTCCAAGATTTATTGGTCCTTACAAAATCTCTGTTATTGTCATCCCGGTGGCTATATATGCAACCTGTGGAACCATTTCCATTGCCACCTCCCCCTGTCCTGGTGGATGGCAATTTGGAGTTTGAGATCTCTAGGATTCACGACTCACGTGTTCTTCGGGGGTTCCCTTCAGTACCTGGTGCCCTGGAAGGGATACGGTCCCGAGGAAAGAATGTGGTTTCCGGCTACTGAGGTTAGTGCTAGCCACCTGGTGAGGGCCTTTCACAGGACACACCTGGATAAAGTTGGTCTGGGGTGTCTGGAGGTCACCCGTAGAAGGGGGGTTCTGTCACACCCTGTGAATGTGTGGAGGTCTGTCAGACTGGCTGCACATGTCTTACTTCTCTGTTTGTTTGGGTTTGAGCTGAATCTACCTTCCCTCAGGTGTACTGGGTTTTGTTGTTAGTGAGGCTATTTATCCCTCCTTCTCCCAGTGGCCTGTGTGGGTTATAGTTCTTTCCTGTGAGCGCTGGATGTGTGGTGGATCATCTGCTCCAGCTCTGCTCTAGATAAGTCCTCTCTGTTATTTCTTTTTGTGTCTTTAATGTAGGCCTCTAGGGAGACCCTTGCTTCCTCCTGGGTTGAAGAAGCAGGTTGCCTCTTCCCTTTTCCCTACTGTTTAGGGTTTGCCCAGGGTGTACAGATTTAGGCACGAGGGCATGTGCATATCCACCATTAGGGAAAGCTTTTGGGGATTGCTAGGAGGTGACCCTTTTTTCCCTACCTTTTGGGCCTAGTCATTTGTTCTGTTTGTTGTCCTGTGTTCAGTTATTTCCTTGCATATCAATCAATCATGACAGAGAGAAGGCTGCATCAAAGTTGTCTGTGTAACCGAGGGCGGCATAGGGAGCAGTCTGTGCGATAGACGGGGAACTGAAAACAGTCTATTTAAAAGAGATGGCATAAGGAACAGTCTGTTTGAGAAAGGGAAGCAGTCTGTCTACTTTAGTCTTCCTTCTACAGGGACAATGCTTGGACCTGCAGGGGTGATTAACCGGCTGCACACCAGGGATGCAGCTATAGTAAACCTTTCTCAACTTAGACCACCAGGTTGACATTATCCCTTTACTGCAATAGATCACCAGGGCTGCAGACATTCATCCCGTCCCTGTGCTAGCCTCAGATATGTTGAATAAATTATCTTTGAGCTACAGAAAAAATTTTTTTGGGGATTGTCCATTTTAGAAAAAAAGCCTCAGGGTCATTAACTTTTCCATTTCCTAATTACAAAGGTTTGAAGGGAACAGTGATGCTAACACATTAGTGGATGCGTTATCTCACATCCTTAATATAACTGAGTTAAATAAGGTACAGCAGCCAAGGGGAGATCAAATTCCCATTTTTTATGCAGCCCATCAACTACTCACGGCTGTATAGCCCCCTACTGCTTGTTTATAAGCTGCAGGCTAGACATTTATGTAAAACTGTATGTTGCCTTTGTATAGGCTGCAGGGGAGCTGCAGCCAATTAAATTTTCTTGTGGCATTCCTGAGAGAGCTTCAGGTGTCATATTGCCAGAGTATATTAGAGGAATCTCATGTCCTACAATATTAAACTGTGTTACTCCAAACTAGAGACATATCTTTACAGCTGTATATCTGGTGGAATACCTTTTAGTGGAGCATACAGAGTAGGTCACTCTACTTTTCCTACATAGAAGTCTATTAGCATGTCCCCTAGGTATAGGGAAGGTCCAGGTGAAGGAGTTTTGGATTGCCAAATTCAAGGTCCACGACTGGGCGACATACTATTTAGGTGTGAAGCATTTTTTAAAAGATTCAATAATATTGCAGGTATAATTATACACTCATTTGCATATATACATACATAATGAAGTGGTAAGTTTCCAAAAGCACCTGTTCACAGTTTAGGATAAACTGGATTACTCTACATTTCATTTACATGCATTCAATGTACTAAAGATAATTGGTCTACACTGTACATGAATTAAAATGGGCTTAGGGTGAGACAACGTAACACACTGCATAACAAATTTCTGATTAACTCCTGTTGTCATTAAAATGCAATTTTATATCTGTCCTGATTGCTCTTTAAGAAACAATATTGGCAATGTCAAAAATGAATAATCCATAGTTTGCTGCTTCAGATATTTAAGATGTAATAGTTACACAGTAATGTATTTACAGCAGTTATTGATCTACTGTAGGACAATTAAAGTTTAGAGTTTCCTTTGGTTTAGAAGCACATGGGATATTACTATTGAGAAGTGCATTATCTGCAATTCTTTAATATACTCACATTAGCAAAAGCATCCAGATACAGACCAATTCTCTTATATAAATCACATTTCCTGTGGATTGCCTTTGTTTATTAGCAAAACATCCGAAATCACAATGTAGGACAATTTTTAGTTTGCACGTGGAGTACAGACTGTAGTGAAGTAGGAGATTTGAATTTGAGACAGCCTTTGTGTAGTTTTGCATTGGCCCTATACCTTCTCACAGATGAGATAACCGCTGTGGAGGCCTTCATTACCCATTAAAATCGGGAGCACACTGGCCTGATATTGGGCCATACTCTTAGTGAGTTCCCCTGTGGTACTTGAAATAAAACAATAAAATATGTGCTTTATGTATTTGTATTTGAGCAATTACAAGCTTAACTTTTCACACTTAGTACATTACCTTGTTCTTAGGTTTTCAGCTATTAGCTCCCCATCATATACAGATAGGACATCAAAGTCTTCTTCTAAGGCAAATGAATGGAACCACAACTGTATTCGATTTTGCTCTTCTGTACTTATAGTCCAAGTGCAATTAGCATAATTTGGATATCCATATGGGAAACCTGGACTTTCTACGGTTCCATTTGGTTCTTGATAGGTGAAACTGCAATTCTGACCTGTTCAAACAAGAAACAAAGAAACATTAACATGGGCTTAAAAGTGTTAAAAATGTTAGGAACCAAAGTTTATATTACCCATGTTTAACAGACATAGAACACAAATAGCAAATATGTTCTTAATTTAAACTGTTCAATGTTTTTCTTGTTTTTTTACTTTCGATCTTCACCAATTTCACATTTTTCTAATATAAGTTATTGCAATGTGCAAGCGTCTGAATAGACTTGAGCAGAAAATAATGTGGTAGTGCACATATGTTACCAACAGCAATGTAACAGATAAATAAAAATGCCATTAGGGAAATGATTAGTATAATACAGAAATTAAAAGGATAGGTAATAAATGTATTATCACTCCTGAGACCCCCATTGGTCAGATAAACAGGGGTCAGTGAATCCCCTGTGTGGATGGAGTAGTAGTGCTCATGCGTGACCACTGCTCTGTCCAATTTCTATGATACTGCAGAGTGCAGTGCTTGATTATTTTCGGATTTATATAGAAATGAACGGAGTGGTGGTGGTGGGGGTTGGGTTAAACATGCACACTACCACTCCATTCACAAAAGAGACTCCCAAACCACTGTTCTCATGATCCTGGGGGTAAGGGCGGACTGGGAACTTAAAGTGGCCCTGGAAAAACTACTAAAACTGACCCCGTATCCAAATTGACGGAAGGCAGGGCCAGCACAAGAAGGTGTTGCCAGCAATACTATATTGTGGCACATTAGGCCACCCCAACAGAGCAAATTGCCACAGTCAATCACAGAATACTGCCACTAGCAGCACAAAATACATCCCCAAAAAATTCCACTGGTCGGCCGGGAATTTCCCTGTCAGGTCTATGGCCAATCCACCCCTGCCTGGGGGTCCAAGTGGATAGGTGATGAATGTTGTTCATGGGTCAACCACATTAATGAGGCAAAATATAGCATAAAAACAATTACCATGCCATCAAACACCAATATACAGCAAATAGTTCACATCACCATATGTTCGCTCTGTTGAATATATGGCACCAAAATGTTAATGTTCGTGTTCAACACTCTACAGAGATTAGAATTCACAACAGTCCCTGTCCTTAATGGAGCTCATAATTTTGCGCCTCTATTTCAGACACACGTGGGCCAAATAATAAACATTTTTGCAGTGTGGGAAGAAACCGGAGTAACCTAGAGGAAACCCATGCAAACATGACAAGAACATATAAAATACATTATTTTCATGTAGAGATCCAAGAATTATGTTGGAGGCATGTAGTGTATGCAAGCCATGTGCGACCCCTCTTATCATTCTCACGCTGTTCTGCACCTAGTTTACCTGGGCGAATGGATTCATACTAAAGGCTACACTACACTAAAGGCTTTTCAACATATAACATCGGTTCATACAGAACAAAGTCTACAATCACCCATCAATTTTCCCAAAAAAGCCTGTTTCATGTAAAGAATTTCACCACTACGTAATTCGGTCCATACCACAAATATGGCTTTAGAATATATAACTGCACCGTAGAACGTCAATTAGGCCCAAATTTTTTCTACTTTTACACAACAGGCTTTTCAACAGAGAAATACAACGATGGACGGAGAATATATTTTTATTTAGTCAGTAATACACTGCAAACAGGGCTTCAGAATATATCACTGCACCGCAGAACGTCAATTAGGCCAACACTATTTTCTACTTTTACACAACATGCTTTTCAACAGATGTATGCAAAGCTGGACGCCGAATATATTTTTATTTAGCCACTAATACACGGCAAACAGGGCTTCCAAATATATCACTGCACCGCTGAGCGGCAAAGATATTTTTTCTTTTTCCACTAATACACGGAAAAAAGGGCTTTAGAACAGATAACTGCACCGCTGAGCGCCAAATACGTTTTTTCTTTTTCCACTAATACACGTGAAAAAGGGCTTTAAACAGATAACTGCACCGCAGAGCGGCAAATATTTTTTTTCTTTTTGCACCAATACACGCAAAAAAGGGCTTTAAAACAGATAACTGCACAGCTATAAGGCATGCTGACATTAAAACTGTGATAAAACATTGATTAAAAAAAAAGTGTTTTCTATGATCACTTTGCAGATTTATAGCCTTTTATGAAACACTCAAAAACAAAATGGAGTTTTATTATATCCTAAGTGAACCGAAATGAGAAATGGAACATTGAGGTTATTTTCATTTACTTTGACACTTTTGTAAAGTATCTTTTTATAGTTCTTCTGTTGACTAAAGTAAATCTCCATCCATAAATGGAAACCTGACTGTGCTTCTGAATCTTTGGTGGTAGAAACTGTCTTCAGTGTCTCTTGTAGTGTTCTAGACCTCAATTTCTACCATACAGAACAAATAACCGTATGAGCTCTCATAGGACTCCTCTCACCAATCACCAAGAGGTATAACCATAACATGCACTGGTGGGCAGGAAGTGAAGATAGCTGGTTTCTGGAGGGGAGAACTTTGGAGGACAGATTGATCCCATCTGCCTGATCTTATCTTCTTTCCCCATGAAGGAAGATTCTCATTAAAAACAAATTTTTATTAATTAATTTACCATAAAATACTTATATCACATGAATAAAAAACTATGGGACAAGAACAGGTGCACAATACCCTCCCACAATATTATAAGCCATACATATTAATCAATACAATAAAAGTCTCAAACAGATATGCTATAGCCCATGCTAAATCTATACACCGCAGTAACCCACAAAGACACGTCACAGTGATTAATTAATACATATTCAGACACATTTGGTATACCATACCTGGCTAACACTGCGGCATCCTTCTATTAATGCCCGCAAAACAATGCGTGGCTAATATAGTATACACTCCTCCTGAGGAAGCTGAATACGCGAAACGCGCGTCGAGGAGCGCCCGTACTTTCCCCTGCCACACGATTTTGTTAGGTAAGGCTAATAGCCTCTAACTTATGGATGTTTTGGTTACTAAATGTTAGGGCCTTGCAGTTAGACATTGCCATTAGCCACGCATTGTTTTGCGGGCATTAATAGAAGGCTGCCGCAGTGTTACTCAGGTATGGTATACCAGATGTGTCTGAATATGTATTAATTAACCACTGTGACGTGTCTTTGTGGGTTACTGCGGTGTATAGATTTAGCATGGGCTATAGCATATCTGTTTGAGACTTTTATTGTATTGATTAATATGTATGGCTTATAATATTGTGGGAGGGTATTGTGCACCTATTCTTGTCCCATAGTTTTTTATTCATGTGATATAAGTATTTTATGGTAAATTAATTAATAAAAATTTGTTTTTAATGAGAATCTTTGATTAGTGTTGTTTATGTAAGATTGGAGAGCACCCAAATTCGGTTTAGGGTGTGTTACACTCCTGTAGGGACCGTTATTGTGAAGTATTCCCATGAAGGATGGTAGGATCAAGTCGGTGGCAATAACAGGAGCATGTCAACAACTTCAGAGGAGCAGAGTAGTATGGGAAACACAAAAGAAAGAAAGCAAGTGGCAGGTCACAGAACCTAGAAGAAGATCAGTGAGAAGGGAGCTGCAGCCTCAGGGACCATTTGCATTGCACTGAAGTTTAACAGACCCTGCATGATATTTGCATCATTTCCAGGTTAGTCTACACCCTATTGTGCATTTTAAAATCTGAGACTATGAGAATGGGGCAGTCAGTGTGGTAGTTAACAAGATTACCAGTGTAACAAATCTACAAAAAGGATACAATATACATGCTGGACTGATGCCGTGCCAATTAGCAGGATTATTGAAATTGTCCTATAAGATGAGGTCAATACTTATGAGCACTAGTTCAAACAAAACCAATTCTAATAGAAGTGGAGGCCTAGGCAAAGAGATACTGTGATTACTGGTAATTTCGTAAATATCTATTGTTCTATTGAAATACAGTTAAACCTTGTTGATGCTGAGTATGTCAATAGCTCACTGTGGATTCAGGGCTCTAGACAGCTAGTAAATACAGCACCCACTGGACATTCTATATTGCTAAAGGGAGGACCCTTTTGTGAACTGCAGATGCGCTTAGGTGGCAATACATGGATGTCTAGGTGTAGTCCGCTGGTGGGACTTTCTAATTAAGTGAATTGGAGCAGCATTGCAGTAACCAGCTCTTACCACTACACAGTGCCTGTTTCAGGGACTGGTACCCACCCCCCATTGATGTTATGATGGTAATGCCATCAATATAAAAGTCCTGGCTCCTGGATATCCCCTTTAAGCAATGCAAATGGTGTTTTTATACAAGGGAATGCTTTATAGTATGTGCAATTTTCTACTATAAATTGATAGTTTTCCAACATTGAACCTACACTTTAAAATAACCAGACATTAGCTATACATGCCTGAACACTTATTATTTAAATCATTTCATTTAAATAATCTATCTTTACATGGAAATTGAATATCTTAGATGAGTCTCACCCAGTAGATTAAATGGGTCATTCTTCAGTGTGTGGGTTGAAGAATCCATTTACAGATATTCACAGTCACTATTTTATGTCTAAAGTACAGATAAAATATGATTTAGGTCCTTAGCCATATTGTCTAAATAATATTCAGGAGAAAAATATTCACCAATTCCCATGTCTCATCCATCTCCCTGTAATCACTGAGCCTAATTTTACAATGCATGCAGAGAAAAGTAGCTTATTACAGAGCTGATATGAAGACTGTAGCGTTGGGCTTCCACTGGGCGGAGGAGGAATACACATGGGAAACACAAGTTTCTTTCATCTATCTCGGTCTTGTTAGAAAACAAGTGGGGGAGGACTAATGGCATTCAGATCTCTACTTATTTGTATCATCTGGTAAGATAACTGGATATTTAATAAGTGCTAACCCATTAGACAGTGGACATGCAAGCAGGTTATACTATGTGACACAATGCTCTGCTATATAGTCAGATATATATGCATTTTAAATGTGGGGACATAAAAGACGCAATGGTCATCTAGCAATAGGTGTCAGTATAAATTGCTCAATCAGTTTTTTAAAAAGAGTATATATTTTGAACATGAAATCTTTCAATGTGCTTATTTCTCTTTTACTGTAGATAGATTGATATATGAGCTTTACTGTCATTTCACTACTAATAAATGAACATTTCACCAAGGAAGAGAAAAGATAACTTACCGAAATTACCTTTAAATAATTACTATGTTACAGAATGATGTCAGATGAGATATGTTAAAATTACATCCTTATATACTGCATGACTGCTAGTAAATTAGCTGTTACACATACAGCAGGATGTACAGATGTGTCCTTAGTGACCTTTAGTTTGGTTAAGAACTCCAATTTTTCATGAAACAAATCCAATCAAATATCTCAATGTACTTGTAAAACTTTTGACAAGCTTCAATTCACAGCAGAGCCACTGGGTGTTGTCTATAGACACATATAGAATAGGCATCTTGTGACAGAGTATCATGAAATCATGTTTTTTTCTAAAGCTCGTCATCTTGTGCCACAGATCTCAGGATATATTGTGTCAAGAGTAAAAGTGAGGCAGGACAAATCTGTACTATAGGTACGTTTATTGGGCAGGAATATGACTTTGCTTTACAATGAAATCTACTCTATAAGGCCAAGCTAAGGATAATAATGGTGTAATTCTTAAAATGGTTAAAGTGGCGCTGTTTACAGAAAGAAAATCAGACCCTTTCTTCAAGTTATGCAATCCCTTTCCATAATCCCAATTTTACACCTCTTTGAAACAGCACCTACACAGCAAAGGCCAGACAGGAATAGATTAAAGGCATAATTCCACCAGACACACTCTACTTCTCTAACCTAATGGACACGCTGGATCTGTGGAGTCTGCCTGCAATGATCTCTCGGGCCCCTATTAGAGTTATAGTCTGCAATCACAGTTAGGTCTCTTAGAAAACTAATGTCTGTGGTCACTTACACAGGAAAAAAGTCATGCCATCTGACAGATGCAGAAAGGACAGAAGGACATCATTTGAAGCAGAGGGGGACATCACAGAAATATGACAGCAATCATGTTACATAGCATGTTACATCAGTTGCATAAGTCACATATCACTGACACTTGACTTTAAGGTTTATCGGACATGTAGCTATTCCAAGGTAGCTGTGTAAGTGATATATTACTGTATCTGTGCGGTTCTTCTGCAGCATCTGTGTGTCTTAGATGGCAAGTATGTCTGGATTATATTACTTACACTTGTATATTTCAGACTATTTCTTGATAACTCACTGGTGAAAGCAGAAACATGGAAACCAAAAACATCTGTTAGCTTTATGTTTCAACTGGCCCCATGTTGAACATGGAAAAATTAAAGAGTAAAGGATCATGTAAAGTGTAAGCTAAAAACTAAATTCATCGGTGCAGAGCGTTTTGATGTTTTCCACGAGTTTTTCAATATTTGAAGGCTATATTCAGGTTAACTGTGAATTTTTATTAGAAATGAGCAAATGCTGAATATTTACTTTTCCATTAAAGGGGTTGTGCAGAAGAGAGATGATCTGTTCTTAGGATCCTCATCAATATCAGATACCGCAAGGGTCTGACTCCTGACACCCCCACCAATCAGCTGTTTGAAAAGAAGGCGGCATGTGTACGAACACTGTGTACCCTTCAATGTTTACTGGCATGCTCTCAAGATTGTAGAAGTGGTGCACTGTAATTACAGGTGTTGGTCCCATTCACTTAGGTTCTATTCACATGTCCGCAAAATGGGTCCGCGTCCATTCCGCAATTTTGCGGAACGGGTGCGGATCCATTCATTTTCAATGGGGCCGGAATGGATGCGGACACTTCCATTTCCGCAAAAAAATAGAACATGTCCTATTCTTGTCCACAATAGCGGACAAGAATAGGCATTTTCTATTATAGTGCAGGCCATGTGCACATGGCTGGTGTCTATGTTTTGCAGATCCGAAATTTGCACTCATAATGCACATTTGCTTTCATATGTGTTCACATATGCTTTCAGAAATCTGGCTGGCTATCCCGGCAGAGGAACACCCTGCTGGAGTTCACCATATCCGACATAGCCAGTTAATGCTGTGAACCGTTGGATCCCCATTGTCTATAATGGGATCTGACTGGGATCTCGCTGTTTTGTGGCAGAAATGCCCACTTTCACTCAAAGAAAAAGTTGTAAATGTAGATGTTTTTGTCAAGCCGAAAGCTGGTATTGATGTCGGAAAATGGACGGATCTCCGTCAGATCCCGTTATAGTCAAAAGGGATCAGGCCAGAACAGCCTACTGGATTTCTGATGGGAACAGCTTAAGGAATGATAGTCATTCCTCAGCATTTTTTTTTAAACCAGTGTGCAATATATTTGTAAATTAAATTCAAAGGTTTCCCAGGCAGTGTGCAGATTACGCCATCTTCCTTTCAGCCTCCATCCCACTTTCAAACTTTTGACCTCTTTCCCATTACTCACCCACTGCTTTATAAATCTTGCTTACCTACAGTGACATTTTTTATAGTAGTTCTGCAAAGCCAAGCTTGTGTATAGAGTAGTTACACTGTGCAGCTAGGGAAAAAAGTGATCACAGCAAATGTGCTGTAAGCTGATATGAGCAGAATGTCAATGGACTTATTGGAGGCATGGTTGATTCCCAAATTTTTGAATATGAAGGAAACTTTCTCTAGGATGAAATCCCAAATGAACACTTATCACCCAATTTATATATGACACTGTAACGGGTGGAAAGCAAATCCTAAAGCTAATGTACATTGATTGGGAAAATAATGAGAAATTACTATTATTCCTTTGCTCTCCGCACAAGATTGAATGTGAATGGTTTGAGTGTCAAAATGTTAGTGGCATGTTCCCTATAATATGAACTTCACATAACAATATGTATATAGCGCCCTGGAGCAGGGGTACTGTGAAGCTTGGACATTTGAGGACTTTTGCCCCTGATTTTCCTATGCAAAGTTATAAACTTCTTATTTTATTTCACTTGAAAGGGTTAACTTGCACTGTTTAATACTGTTTATCTGCATTTTATATGTATGTTGTGATATACATCCTTTTCATTTGCACTGTATTTGCAAGGCTGTGTGGAAAGGGTTAATAAATACTGAGAGACTATTGGGACTTTGAATAAGAAGCTAAACCACGGGATGCTAAACCACAGACCATGGGTCATCAGCCCTGTGACCAAGGAGCCATCTGGACTACTGAGCTTCAGACTGTGGGCCTTTGACTAGGGTACCAACCTTCTGAGAGAGAGAGGGACAGCTAGCTTAGGCCTTTCCTCAGCATCAAACCCTTCTTCTACTAGGGAGGAGACTGGAGAAGACAGCCCTATGCCTCGTCTGTATTGTTTTGCATCTTGATTCCTCCAAGAAGCACACTGGTTTACTGCAGACCCTGACTCTCTGGACTTATTTCCCACTGGAGTGCACCACGCCTTACCATCCCTTCCAGAGAGCAGGAATACGCCACCCCCAAACCTGGCCACTGCATGTATAGCAGAAGCTTACCTAATGCCTCAAGCTTTATAATGTCTTAATGGTTGTAAACCCATTAGGGTACAGCTGCACAGTCAGGTTATCTGATGCAGTTTAGAAAGCAAAAATCAGGAACCAATCATAAAAGGAGAGAAAGTATACCGGACAGATTCGACTTCATCAGGAACACTGAATGCATGGCCCTTTCTTAGTTTTTTCAATAACAGGACCAATAATTCAGATGACATCAGTATCAGTTTATCTATGTTAGTTACGTTCAGAAAAAGACCCTTGAGTTAACAAACTGCAAATTCTTGTCTTATCAAATAATGATGACAATTCATGATGTTACTTTTCACTTCCCTCTCAATAACAGTACCAATGAGAAGGTAGTAGAAAAAATAACAGGGATATCTGGGAACATTAAGGAAAAATCCACCTGCTCTACTTGTTTTAAACAGCCACTTAAATGGAAGCAGCAGCTAGCTTCACCCACTACACAGTACAGTACATTCATATTCTCATCTATGAGAATCTGAATCAGTTCTTGTTAAAATCAGTTAAACCAGTTGTGTCACAAAGCATATTCTAAATTTTGCAAACCAGCACCTGAATCTGAACACCTTTGTAATTGCATGTAATTAAAATATTTATTATAGCCAGTGATTCAATAAACTGTATCTGTATAGCGCCACCTTCTGTTTGTTATTTTGCTTATTTTTTATCTGTCTCACTGAGGTGGTCGCACACAATCAGTTTAAATCTTTAACTGTCACCAGCCATATCTGCTGTTAGAAGCTGTGGCAGTTACAGGGAGAGAGCTGAGGCAGAAAGGACATGCCTCCTGAGCTGTCAGGCTGAAGATAATCTAGTAGAGCAATTGTAGCAACAAATGTGGAGATCTCTGGATCTATGTGAGGTACAGGGCTGGTTCTAGCTTTGTTAGAAAGAGACTGTCATGTACTATATGATGTCTGATTTACATTTTTTTACATCAATCATGACATAACTCCTCTAATACTGTTAGATTCCTGCTAAACTGAGCCAACATTAAAATTGAGAAAAAATAAGAATAAAATAGAGAGAAAAAAGCAGAGAAATGTGTTTTTTTTTTTTTGCTTCATATTCTTAAATTCTTTTTTTCATGTTGTCAAATTAGTAAGTAAGTAGATAATAAAGTGAAAATTAGCACCACATTTGCAGGAACTTCTGTTTTTAGCAGTTTTTCCAACAATTCCTTTATATATCTGCCAGAGAACTGCAGATGGAACCTTTTATTCGCTGCAGAAAGAGCTTAGCACTTTTGCAATATGCCATATTGCTTCTATAGTTCTTAAAATTGGCCACCAAAATCATGAATAGTCTATAGCTTCTTTTCAGTACAACTATGATATACATTGAGGCAATTGAGATGATAGCTCTCGTGCAATGATCAGAATTATTAACCCTTTGATGCTGTAAACAATTTTAATTTTTTGTTTTTTTTGTCTTTTTCATTCACCCTAGAGCAGTACATTTCTTTACTTATCCATTCACATAGCCTTCTCAGGGTTTTTGTAAGACTAATTGTATTTTTTAATAGTCAACAAAATGGGTGGCTCACCCCAAATATAAATATGGATAGGGTGCACAGTCTGTAGATGGGTTACACCATACCCATATATAGATTAAATCAATATAGCTTCAAAATGTTAGACCGGCACACCTCATTCAGGCCAGATGGAGGTCTAGTGGTTAATACTATTTATTCTGATAAAATGACCATATAAACATCATATACACATCAAAAAAATCAAATATCGATGAGGAGGCAATAATGTAGTACAAATTGTAACAGTATGTTCTATATAAAAACACAATAATTCACACCCATGACATCATCCTGGTATATAGTCCATCACAGTCAGGCTAACCGCATTGGAGACCTCAGTATGACGACCGTGAAGCGAAAGTCCATCATCCTAGTCCCTCCTTGGGATCCCGACTGTGTTGTATATATTTATTTAAAACGAGAGGGTGATATATTTCTCCTCATTAAAATGTTTGTCCACATAAAATGGAAAGGCTATTCATTCAATAGCTCTCTCTGTGTTTTTACTCCGGGGTTTATAAAGTCTCAAGGCTTGAGTGCAATATCTCTTTGTTCACTAAAAATGTACATTGGCCTCTCACCACCGCATATATGTTAAATATGGGGCCGCTGTGTGACGGTGTCCCGGGCTGACACTACCGTACTCACCAGTGGCGTCCCACGTGGCTGATTCGTGCGGCGTGTCTTTTACCTCTGGCGTTGCTGCAGCATACGCCGTGTAGCCTCGCTGTCTCCGTTCGTCCCGAGTATGCGGTCGGGTTCTGTGGTGGGGCTGTATGGTGAGGAGCGCTCCTATATTCTGCGGGGTCCTGGTGTGCCAGGACCCCGCAGAATATAGGAGCGCTCCTCACCATACAGCCCCACCACAGAACCCATCGCATACTGGGACGAACGGAGACAGCTGAGCTACACGGCGTATGCTGCAGCAACGCCAGAGGTAAAAGACACGCCGCACTGATCAGCCACGTGGGACGCCACTGGTGAGTACGGTAGTGTCAGCCCGGGACACCGCTCACACAGCGGCCCCATATTTAACATATATGCGGTGGTGAGAGGCCAATGTACATTTTTAGTGAACAAAGAGATATTGCACTCAAGCCTTGAGACTTTATAAACCCCGGAGTAAAAACACAGAGAGAGCTATTGAATGAATAGCCTTTCCATTTTATGTGGACAAACATTTTAATGAGGAGAAATATATCACCCTCTCGTTTTTAAATAAATATATACAACACAGTCGGGATCCCAAGGAGGGACTAGGATGATGGACTTTCGCTTCACGGTCGTCATACTGAGGTCTCCAATGCGGTTAGCCTGACTGTGATGGACTATATACCAGGATGATGTCATGGGTGTGAATTATTGTGTTTTTATATAGAACATACTGTTACAATTTGTACTACATTATTGCCTCCTCATCGATATTTGATTTTTTTGATGTGTATATGATGTTTATATGGTCATTTTATCAGAATAAATAGTATTAACCACTAGACCTCCATCTGGCCTGAATGAGGTGTGCCGGTCTAATTGTATTTTTTAACAGTGCCATTTTATTTACCATATCATGTATCAAAAATCTGAATGAAATCTTTTTGAGATATATTTAAAACATTGTAATTGCGCAGCATTTACTGTGCAGTAAAACTGGCATGGTATGATTACAGTGATACAAAATGTATATGGTTTTTGTTATTCTTTACTACTTTTAAGGCATAGCTCAAAGGGCTTCTCCAGTCCTGTACCTAAATAATCTCTTTCAGCTAACCTGTGGACAGAAGACACTTTGAGCAGTAATTATCGTTCAGTCCTTCAGAAGGGACCACATGCTCGCCTCACTGGCTGTAGGTTCTTCTGTTGTGCATGTAGATGTAGCTGAACAGGAAGAGGAACACATCCAGTTATGATGTCCGAGAAAGACCATGCAACCAGTTCGTAGTCACATGATCCCAGCCAGGATGGCGGAATCGGCAGAGCAACAGAAAGGTAAGTACTGCTTTCTGACTTTTTAGGAGCAGGCCTAGAGAAATCCTTTTGAATAGGTAGATTACTAAAGCAGCCATGGGAGCCTTTACAAGGTTCCAGGATGCCATGACAACCGATTGGCACCATGTCATTTTGCTGTGAGGTTGGCTATTGGATGTGAGAAGGAGCCCCCTTCTTCTGAATTATTATGGAGATGACTCAGTCATTACTGACTGCAGCATCTGTGAGTCCACATTCAGCTTTATCTATGATCACAGACTTCTCGCAGGTGTCAGCTGTGTAACATAGCTGTCATCTATCCGCTATGGCTTCCTGTTTTATTTCCTGATATCCACCGTACATATATTGTAAATTATACATGCAGGGCATGATGGCATACTGTATGTCACTTCCAAAATTAAAGTAAATGGAGCAAAGCTGCAATACCAGGGTTTCAATAAAGTATTTATTATTTTCTTTTTAACTTTCTTATCAGGCGTGAATCCAATATATTTATTGAACGTCTACCTAGCTAATTTATTTTCTTGTTAAAAGCTGCAATACCTGACACAACCCATTAAGAGGAATGGCACGGTTTCTAGAGGAAAAAAAGAGCCCTTTTTCAATCCTGGTTAACCTAGCACTAGTTATATAGTATTTACTATAGTGCATATGACTGTAATATTTAGATTTCATTTTGGGATCAACACACTGTATAACATAGTGTAATTTAATACGTTAATGGTCGGTATAAAAATGTAATATAAATATGCATTGAGTTCAAGAAAGCGTGTGAAATAATAGACAGGTGAAAACCTTCATTTTATTGTCTCCATGGACACAAGCACTTCTCATTTGAAGACAAGGGGTGTTGGTGAAGGGTTTGTGGCTGGAGCTTGTTATGAAGCGAGTTAAGCAAACATCATATATGACTCAGAAGTTAGAAGACACAGGTCGGGAAAAGATGTTATTCTGTGGAGTAACAAAAGAGAGATGTTTCAGGCAAACATCAAAGAATCTTCCATTTGTTTGAAGAGCAAATAAAGGAGAATGTTGAAGGCACTGCATTCCCATAATGATGGCCCTACCTGATTCACTAAAGAAATAGTACACCGCTATCCAGATAAATGATGAAATGTTCGAGACGACTGCCGCTGCCTCTGAACAGTTACCTTCCATTGATTTACTCTTCATTTATTTTTATTTTCATATATGTTGGATGCTTCATTTTACTGTAGTAATTACAAAACTCTGCCAACATGGTGAGAAATGCACACTGGTTATATGATCGATAATATAATAGTCTTGTTTGATAATATCGGCGATGAAAACATCTCCTTCCCTTACATATAATACCTGATATTAGAGATGAGGAAAATTTAAAAAAAATTCAATTTGGTCGATTTGCCAAAGTTTGCCAAGAAATTTAATTTGTTTTTCGAATTCATTTGTCACAAATTGTATAATTTGTCACATCAATCAAGTATACTCCGACTAACCATATTCTTCCCACTTGGTGTCCCAATCTCAGTGGTAAGGCGTGGAAATTAACTCTTTCCCAACCAGCAATTAAAAATGGTATCCGCTTATAGATGCAGCAGGAGCCTCGGCTATTTTAAAGAGCAGATACCTGGCACTAATAATACCGGTAATAACGGTTGCAGACTATTAACCCTTCAGATGCCATGGTCATCCAGGTGTGCTCCTGCTCCCCCAGCAGGGATCGGGGAGCTGGAACGTGTATGCAGCAGCTCCTGTCCTCCTGTGTAATGGTACCACAGATGGTACATAGCATTTATGCAGGAAAACCCTCACAGGACAATGGCAGAGACCACAATGGATCAGGGTTTCATAGGGCTGTGACATCACAGGGGATGGCTACCGGTGGATTGGCTGGCTGCATGGCATTATGGGTCATATTGCATTCCTGGGTTTCCTACTTTCATTTTGTAACACGTGCAACCACCATTTTAGTAAAAACATACTCATTACCACAAAACGCAAGAAGAATCGGATTCGTGTCAAGTCAAATTTCACCTAATCTTACGACCTAATTCCACATGGGTGTTTCGATTCACGCAACACTACCTGATATCTTTAGGCCTATTGCACACGAAAGTGTGCGCCCCGTGCCCGTATTGCGGACCACATTTGCGGATCCGTAATACACGGGCACCATTCCGTGGCCATTCTGCATCACGGATGAGGACCCATTTATTTCAATGGGTCCGCAAATCCGGAGATGCGGAACGGTGCGGAACGGAATGACGGAACGGAACACTACGGAAGCACTACAGAGTGCTTCCGTGGGGTTTCATTCTGTACTACCGTCCAGCAAAAAGATGGAACATGTCCTTTCTTTTTGCGGAACAGGCAGATCGCGGACCCATTTAAATGAATGGGTCCGCGATCTGCTGTGGCTTCCCCACGGTCTGTGCCCGTGCTCACGCGTTCGTGTGAAAGAGGCCTTAAAAGGGTATTCCAGGAGTTCAATATTGATGACCTATCCTCACTATTGGTCATCATTATCAGAATAGTGGGAATCTGACTCCTGGCACCCCCACTGATCAGCTGTTCCAGTGAGTGCTGCTGCCTCTTCCCTAGGCCAGTGACCTCATGTTCATCAGCCACATGGCTAAGTCAAAGCTCAGTACCATTTTAAGGGATTCTGTCACTAGGACTAACACTATAGCGATATTTATATGTGCCTATCTGTCTCCTTGTTTAAAATGATCCCACTGTTACTGCTCTTTGTGTCTTAGATTTTCAAAAAATTCGATGTTTCTGATATGTAAATTACCTTGGTAAGATGCCCAAGTGGTTGTCCCACAATCTGTTGGTGCCCAGCCGCACCCACCGATACAGAGCCCAGCACCACCTACCACTTAATATATTAATTTTACTTGCCCTGATGTCAATTCTTCTCAGTGCCCTAATTTCGCACAGGCGCAGTAGACACTGTAGTCTGTGCCTGTGCAGACTACTGGCACTGGCTTTGACGATATAACAGCACATGTGTCGGCTCATGAAAGCCGGCGATTGCGCAGTTGACTTGTCAAAGCCAGTGCCAGTAGTCCACACAAGAGCAGACTACAGTATCTACTGCGCCTGCGCGAGATTACGGCACTGAAAAGAATTTACATCACAGCAAGTGAAATGAATAAATTAAGTGGTAGGCGGTGCTGGGCTCCGGATCGGTGGGTGCGGCTGGGCATCAACAGATCATGGGACAACCCCTTGGGCACCTTACCAAGGTAATTTACATATCAAAAACATTGATTTTTATAAAAATATAAGACACATAGAGCAGTAACAGTGGGATAATTTTAAACACAACAAGGAGACAGGTGGGCACATATAAATATCGCTATAGCGTTAATCCTAGTGACAGAATCCCTTTAAGTAAATGAACCAGAGCTGCAATACCAAACACAAACATTACACAGTGAATGGCACTGTGCTTGGTAAGCTGTGAGGAGGCTGCAGCACTGACTGGAGCACTGCAGCCTCTTCAAGCAGCTGGTCGGTGGAATTGCTAGAAGTTAAACCTCTACCAATCTGTTATTCATGACCTCTCCTGAGGATAGGTCCTCAATAGAGAACGCCCCAAAAACCCCCTCAGAGGGAGCCTGTCACCAGACAGACTCTATTGAGCTAATCACATATGCACTGGTCATGCTGCCATGGTTCCTAAGCTGCATTTATTAATTTCCTAATCAGTGCATTTGTGTGGAAAAAAAGCAAAACAACCTTAGCTGATGTCATGAATATTGTCTTAGTGGAGTCACTGGGGCATGTCTATCGCTGAGCTGAGCAGGCAATCCCGCTCACCTTGCTGCTATAGCCCACCCTTTCTATCCTGTATGTCAGAGCCTGGTTAGAGGCTGCGATCCAGCCATGCACATGAGAAAATTTACTACAGTAGCTTCTCGGTGCATAGGCTGTGCATTAACCCTTTCCACAATGCAGTGCAAATACAGTGCAGTAACAGTGCTAATGGAGAGGTTATATGACCATAAACATAAAATTCAGCTCAAGAATATAAAAGTACAAGTGTAAACAACTGCATAAATCAAAGTGCAAGTTAATCCACAAATGTCCATTCTCCAGAGTACCCTTGCTCCATGGCATTACAGAAGGACAAACTGTAAAGTTATGCAAATCGAGAAAGTAGAAGGTGTTGCTAAGATCTTCAGATGATTAATTTTTCAAACACCTAGCTCCAATCTGTGGTATGTGGGAGGGGACTAAAAGCTACACTTAAAGCAATGATTATTAGCCACCTGTAACCTCAAAATTAAGATCAAGGTGTGTGAGATTATTGCAGAATGCCTGCTGTTCTTTGACGTGTTCGGCTATTCATAGCTAGTTGTCACAAAAAAGAGGGGCAGAATTATTGAACTGTGAGACCTTAGTTTATCACTCCTACAAAAAAAAAAAAAAAACACCTACCAAAAAGTTTGGAAAATCCAGATGTGCACCCCCAGAGCTGTATCAAGCTACTCCTCAATAAAGTACATATATAGAAAAAGAGGCAGCATCCCACAAATTTAAGAAAATGGTGCTTTAATCCAAGTGCGTTCTGAATTATAATGCCATGGATTCCTCCGATCAGTGCCGGACTTCACTGATGTGAACGCATTGCACCCGCACTGAATCCTGACCCATTCATTTCCATAGGTCTGTGTACATGAGTGTTTTCTTTCATGCATCAGTTCTATATTCTATGTTTTTCATGCAGCCCTGGCCCTATAGAAGTGAATGGGGCTTCAGTGAAAAACACATTGCAACCGGAAGCAAGTGCGGATGCAATGCGTTTTTCACTGATGGTTGCTAGGAGATGTTGTTTGTAAACCTTCAGTTTTTATCATGTGTGTGAAAAATGCATCAAAACGCATTGCACTCATGCGTAAAAAACTGAACAACTGAACGCAACTGCAGACAAAACTGATTGAACTTGCTTGCAAAATGGTGCAAATTTCACTGAGCGCACCCTGAAAGCATCCGGACCTAATCTGTTACACTCTTGTGAAAGAGGCCTTACAGATTTAACCCATAGCAAAAATGTCTGTAACTGAACAAAAAAAGCCATATATGTTAATAAGGTTGTTTCTATAGCGCTGTCATGGATTTCTACAAGTCCATTCACATAAAGGGAAAAGTTGCACGCATTTATGCAACACATCTGCCAAATGTGAATATGTATAGCCTAAAGTGGTCTATTCCATATAATAAAGTTTAACAATTTAAAAGGATGAACTTTTAATAGTTGGCCATACAGACACCTGTTGCTTAAATATTAATTTAACCAACACCTAGGCATGAGTCTGTAAGCTTACAGAAATTAATCCTCTATCCCACTGTGCTATCCAAGGAATGCAACAGGTTAGGTGTGCCAAAAACTAAGATGCCACCTTCTTGTTTCCATCCATGGGCAACATGAGAGATGAATAGATACACATAAGGATGTTGGTGTTGAGGTACCATATTTTTTATTTTATAGGGGGCCATTACATTTTTAAATGGAGGTCAATACAGCCTTTATTTAGATGTTTGCATTCTCACTATACTAGTAGAATTCCTTTGTGATCTAACTGGTTGAAACAGGCAGAACCAGTGTTTTTCTTCTGCTACTTTTGATAGATGACCCAGTGTTCATTTGAGTAGGTTTGCTATAGCACTCTGCTGTGACTGTGTATTTCTGACACTATCCAAAATGAGTGCACAGCTATTTTCAGCACACATTAATTTAGCGTACTTCAGGCTGCCATTTCATCAGGTTCTTTAAGGATACCAGATTTATTTATTATAAAGAGGATATATCCGAGGGAAGCAAGGATAAATGTTTCACTAAGAACTTTTTGTTCTAGTTCAGTGCTTGGGAGTATGCGATGTTAATAGGTAACCGCTGAATAGCCACATTAAATAATAAACTACTGTACATTCAGATAACAGCTTTGTTCAAAGCAGAAGATGATGCAAAACAACCTTGGACTGAAAATGGCTTGTGGAATGAAGGAACTAGCAGGAACAGACATAGAAAGCTGCTCTCGGGAGTGTATCCATCGCTAACCACCATTTAAATCAGTATGAATTTGTATGTGATGTTTATATATTTATTACTCCCAGAATGTACAGCAGAGCATAACAAGCTGTTGCTAAATGAATAAATGATCAATAAACTAGAAAACATCCAACATTATAAGAAATATGAGAAGGAAGTAATGGGAAAAACTTCTTATTTATTAGGAAAGAGCTTAAAAGTATCTTAAAATAGTATTCAGCTCCGACTACTACTACTACTACTACTACTACTACTACTACTACTACTACTACTACTTTGAATAAAAGTTACAGTGTATAAGAACAAGCAAACACAAGTCAGAGTTAAGGCCCCTTTAGACAGACCAATGATTGGTAGAAATATTAGGAAGGAGCATTCATAACAAAGCTAGTTCCCCATAACTGTCCAGTGAAAAGGTGCCACTGACCACCCCATGAATGAGCAAGCGCTTGTTCATCAGGGGAAAGCATGGCTGATTTGGCTGTCTAAATAATTTTTGGGCAGCAGATTGTGCTGTCTGAACAGTTATCTGCTGCCCAGAAACAATCATTCTTCATGGGGATGAGCAAGCGTAGTGGAAATCTTTCATCCATAAACAGTGAAGGTGATTGCTGTATGTAAATGCAGTTCTCACTCCTCTAACAAGCAAGCAATTTATTGGGAATGACCAGATCATTCCCATTTACTGCCTGCTGTGTTAGCCCGTGTAATGGTGCCTTTGATGACAATGCTCTGACAGAGTATAGCATAAGTTATATATTGCTCACACTTTCTAATAGGAAAAAATATAAAGAAACAGAAGAAGAAAAAAAAACTAAAAATATTAATGCAAATGAGTTTATAAATTTGAAACCAGCAATGCTCACTAAATATTTCTACCATTTGTTATAAAAAAATGACACCAGTAAAACATTTGAAAATAAGTATAAATGGCGCTGAGGAAATGGTGCAAATGACACACCAGATTTACTAATCTTTAACAGATGGTTATTGATTTTAAGGTTTCCCACCATACACATTTAACATACACAGGATACATGATGATGTAGAACCACTCATCTTTAGAACTACTGATCGTGCGGGTCCCAGAAAAACCCTTTTTCTACTGTACATATACTAGAATTGCACTAAACTTGTGTATTGTGTCACATTTGATAAATTTGGTATAATTTTTGTCTTTTTCGGCAAAATTGCAAATATATATTTCTTATAATGCGAATGATAAGGAATTATAGTTTATATCAGCTGGGTATTAAGAGAGAAGGCATTTTGACACAATATTATTACAAATCAAGGGTACTATGTTATATTATAGTGTATTAGAACTTTTTTTAAATGTCAAACTGAACCTCTTCTTTTGCACAATTATTAGCCCTAGGGGTCCTGGGGGTAAGAAATCATGGTACTTGAGTGAATACATATAGAGCCACCTATTAGCAGCAGCAATCCATCCAATACCAATGCAAAAAAAAAAAAAAAGAGAGGGAATGATCAATTGGTCTCTCCTTAAAATCTGCTGATATCCAAAATGTTGAGCTTAATCAATCAAGCTGAGATCCTTAGGATTTGTTCAGAGTTGCGGTCATATTGCAGTGATTCTTGCAGTAAAGGAAAAAAGTATGACTCTGACTGCAACATATAAAACCTAAAGGCCCCCATAGACATTAGTGTATTGTCAACCGATTCCATGGTGAATTGTGGGTTCAGCTGACACTTTAATGTGTTTTTTTGCCCGATCCATTTGTGTTCTTGGGAATTAAGCCACCACCAGAGGTTTTTGGCAGTGGCTTTTCGAAATACGTTCTGCCAAGCCAAATGTGTATGTGGGAATCATGAGGGAGTTCAGACAGATATTCAGAGAGACAAATGACTATTCGGCCAAAAGCTATTGAATATGTATGGCAATGGCAGCCTTTAGTGTCACCTTACTAGAGCTAAACATACCCAGTGCAAGTGAACCTTGTTGCAAGAAACAGAACGACTGCACTTAAGGTCTGTAAGGGTAAAGCTCAAGGGTGCGGCTGAGCCATGCCTACCTTTGGCACCCAATGACTTCACAAACTTGTGTCATTGTGTAGCTATTGGCAGCATTGTAAGCCCCTATCCTACCATAGCACTATGCAGTAATTTACAGCAAGGTGAACAGATTCACTTACACTTATAATGAGGAAAATCTTATTTGCAAGTTTTATTAAACTTTAGTTCACTGGACTTTTCCCCCAAAAGATTATTATTATTTTTCTTAAATTAACAAAAGTTAGATGAACAAGGGGTCTCGAAATATCAATTGGCCAACAAACACCATTTTATATTTCTTAATTCTCAGAAGTAGTAGCTGTTACTTTTAATCAACTCTATTTCTTCTTGGATAAAACAAAATGGCATGTCCATTATCCCATTTTACGGCATGTCAGAGTGTTTTCCTTGGAAATTGTGTGATAAAGGTGCATTGTGATTTGACTAAGCTCTTGCCAAGCTGATTCTGATTAAACTCATAATAGATATGCAAATCTTTTCCCCAACATTCAGACAGATGTATTTATGCATACGTCCGTGGGGAATTTCCCAGCAAGATTTTAGTTTGTTTGCCTTTTTTTCATCATCAGAAGAATCATAAAAGAAGCCGTTTGATTCATTCCATGGAGCTATTTCGGCAGTGTATGGTTTGTTTACACGGCAATGGATAGAATATAATGTATATT
Source organism: Bufotes viridis (assembly GCA_033119425.1). Classification (NCBI taxonomy): domain Eukaryota; kingdom Metazoa; phylum Chordata; class Amphibia; order Anura; family Bufonidae; genus Bufotes; species Bufotes viridis. Next base: position 264,727,034 of record CM065591.1, on the reverse strand, counting down.
TCAATATACGCATCTTGAAGCAGTAAGCGGACGAAGATTGATCTTTGGAGATTAATTCATGATTTGTTTTCTGATGATGCAACTGCTCTTATTTCCAACAAATACTTTGCACAAATCATTTTTAATACACATTTTACAGCTTATCAGATAACTAACTGATAACTGGCAAAGCAAACATTTAGTTTTTGGTGACATCAGTGAGCCCATACCCCCACCAGATTACTAAAACAAAGTAGTCCATTCTTCTTCCATTGACTTCATTTAAAGATTGTCTTGAGGAAACTGATGAGACATCACATTCATATCAGTTTCAATGCGGATGTCGATGTGTGAAGCTGACAGGAGCTAAAGGAGCAGAGGACTAGCTATTGTTCCACAACTCTCTTTGTCTGTCAGCCTCAATAACATGCTAGGAGAATTTTATAACAGATACGGTTGGTCCCTTAGGCATATCTTACCATGTTGGAAAGTTGGCATTTGCAAGTCATTACAGTTTCTGAATTGTCCTAATACTCTGGAAAATTGCTTGGTGTGGCTAATCCATTGTAATGTCTACTGACATCAATGTAAAAGTGCAGCTGCATGGACAGTCGTGCAGCTGCAGTTTGGTCCAAGTAGGCAGAAGAAGTTTCTTATAAGCAGCAATGATCACACATAAGAGGAAGTAGCCATTATCGGTACTTGCCAAATTTGTTTGCAGTGCTGTTCAGAAGACAAGGATCTTTGGCATTGGGGCTGTGGGGCATTGGGGCTGTGTCTGATTCAGTCCTAGGACCACACACAGCTAGGTTTCCATAACACATGGGATATTTGATAAGTCTTTTGGGAGTAAAGGAGGTCTCCCTTTTTTCTCGGAGACTCTTGGACATTCCAGGATAGACAGCAAATTTGCCATTATCTGATGTGACAAGTGAATATCTATAAATGGTTTCTATTTTGTTCCTCACACACATCAAATACGGTAAACTGCAAAACACAAGGAAGAATTATCAAAGACACAATTATACTACAAAAAGTTTAGGCGCTGCATACATCCACTGCTCAATCTCCCCAACACATTAGGGTAGATTTTCTTATCCTGTCTAAAATGTTGAGAGTGTAAACTTAGGAAGCCTAAACATAATAGAGTTGCAATTAAGATACTCATTAAGACACCTTTTTATACCAATAAAATGATGGTTTAAATTATACCAGAGATGTGCAATGGAAAACGGACTAAAATTTTAGCAAATGTGTTGCCAAGTAACACAAAATTCATTTAATAAATATATCAAAGATAAGAGACACTTTTTTCCACAAATGCACCAGACTTAGATGCACAATAAGCCAGGATTCAGGTGTAGCCATAAAAAAGCTATAACTGTAAATGTGGGGCTGTTTCTTACAGCCATAGATGCGACCATATATGGTAACTTTCAAAATGGAACTCCTAGAGCCCACCAATTTGAAGGGGTTGTCTATCAAAAAAAATATCAGTCACCTACCATCAGTATAGGTCATCAATATCAGATTGTGGCCGATCAACTGTTTGTATACCAACCTCAGTGTCATACATTGTATAGCACCTGTGCTTGGTATTGCAGTTCAATCCCATTCATTTAAATGGGAGTAGGTGGCAGAAAGGACATGTGACCAATGGACATGACATCAAAGGCTGAGGAAGATGCTGCAGCATTTGGGCCATTCCAATAATTCAGTGGTGCCCAACCTACGGCCCGCGGGCCAAATCCGGCCCGCGAAGCCGTGTCATGCGGCCCGCACAGTACCCGAACCTTTCCCTCATTTTTTCAGTGCAAGGTGCACTGCAAACAGGTCAGGCAGCAAAGCGATGCTGCCTGTACCTACATTAGCCAATAGCAAAGCTCCAGGCAGCAAGGAGCTTTGCTATTGGTTGGACTGGGAGGGCGCCGGAGAGTGCCTGCAGTAGGGAAGCGGCGGGAGATTAAAGGAAGAGGGGCAGCTCCGGTGGTGGCTAAAGCATGGCAGCGGTGGTTACGAAGCTTACATCCCAGGCAAAAAGAGGGACCTGCGGAAGAAGGTGACATCACAGTAATGTAAGTAATGTATCGATTTGTGTAATGTATGTATTGCAGTGTGTGATGTATACATGTGTGATGTATGTAGTGCAGTGTGTGATGTATACATGTGTGATGTATGTAGTGCAGTGTGTGATGTATACATGTGTGATGTATGTAGTGCAGTGTGTGATCATCACATTCTGCACTACATACAAACACATGTATACATCACACACTGCACTACATACATCACACATGTATACATCACACGCTGCACTACATACATCATACACAGACATGCATATATCACATACCCCTCACAGTAATAATGGGCAGATATGTGTCCTCTTCACAGTAGTAATGTATATGGGCATTACTACTGTGAAGAGGGCACATATCTGGCCATTATTGCTGTGAGGGGCACATATGTGCAATAGTACTGTGAGGGGACAAACGTGAGCATATCTGGCCATTATTATTGTGAGGGAGCATGTGTGAGCATTACTAACATGAAGAGGGCACATATCTGGCCACTATTGCAGTGAGGGGGCACGTGTGACCATTACTGAAGTGAAGAGGGCACATATCTGGCCATTATTACTGTGAGGGGGCACATGTGTGCAATAGTACTGTGAGGGGGCACAAGTGAGCATATCTGGCCATTATTATTGTGAGGGGGCATGTGTGAGCATTACTAACGTGAAGAGTGCACATATCTGGCCATTATTACTGTGAGGAGACACATGTGAGCATTACAAAAGTGAAGAGGGCACATATCTGGCATAACTACTGTGAGGGGGCACATACCTGGGCATTACTACAGTGAAGAGGGCACATATCTGGCCATTATTGCTGTGAGGAGGCATTACTAAAGTGAAGAGGGCACATATATGGCATAACTACTGTATATCTGGCCCCCTCACAGCAATAATGGCCAGATATGTGCCCTATTCACAGTAGTTATGCCCAAATATGTGCCCTCTTCACAGTAGTTATGCCCCAATGTGTGCCCTCTTCACAGTAGTTATGCCCAGGAATGTGCCCCCTCACAGTAGTTATGTCAGATATGTGCCCCTTTCACAGTAGTAATGCACACGTGCCCCCTCACAGTAATAATGGCCAGATATGTTCGCTCTTCACAGTAGTAATACTCACACGTGCCCCCTCACAGCAATAGTGGCCAGATATGTGCCCTCTTCCCAGTAGTTATGCTAACACGTACTCCTCACACGGGCATTTCTTTCTAGCAAAGCTACTTGGTTCCGGCCCGCGAAATTTATACCAAATCTAGTGCGGCCCTCGGATGAAAAATGGTTGGGCACCACTGCAATAATTGATCAGTCGGGGTGCTGAAAGTCTGTTTTCCACCAATCAGATATTGACTAGAGATGAGTAAATTGATTCTACTTTGTTCTAACTTTTGTGATTCATCTCACATGGATCTCTCAGAATGGCGGCCACTATTTTACAGATCAGAAGACAGAGAAGAAGGCATCTGCCACAAAAAAGAGATAACTTTTGGACCATATTATAATTTTAAAAAAAATTCTCAGTGCAGTGTGTTTTTATACAGGCTGTTATCACCTCCTACCATTCTTTTACCCATAGCCATATATGTCACTGTCACATTGACATTACTAATGCTGCCTTGGCATTAAAGAGCTTGGAAGGGGTTCGATGCAGTCCTCTGAGACTATAGAGTGTTATATGTGACTATATATCCTATATATTTCAGACAATGGACCTGTCTCATGACATGTCCATTGTCTGAAATTGTAAACCCAGTTGTTCAGAAATGGCCATACAGTAATATATACCTAAGTAGAAGAATATAAGCCAAGAGCAGGTCTGAAATGTCAATTTGCACAATTTTCATCGTATTGCTTGGCATTATGTGCAATGACAAATGTTGTCACCCCCTTTATTCATATTCCAGCTGGTAAAGCATATCATACCAATTTGAGCAGAACTGCAACATAGAACATATTAGGTTGTTATTGCCAAAGAGGAAATACAAGGAATCTGTGGGCGGCAGTGGTGTGCAAGTGAACAGACGTTGAGTATGCTCTGAATAGAGAATAAATATGGTATATTAAATATTCACAAAAATGAAGACGTTTATATCTGAATAATCTGTATCTGACACCCACTGTGGTATTTCTATAAAAAGTAGTGGAAGTTAGAGGTTAAAATGAAAAGAACACGGCAATGTAGACTGCATTTTATGTTGAAAAGCATCTGAGCTTAGCAACTAAGCTATCGTTTGCAGGCACAGTTTATAGCAGGAAACTGCATACAATAGGAAAATCTGTGTATGCTGTCAGGAAATAGATATGCAAAGAGGTATCTCTCAAAGAAAGAGAACAGCCTCTCTACCAGTTCTCTGTATCTGAGAGACACCACTTTCCATATTATATTTTCCCATGGAACACTGCCATTAAGTCTCCAAACACAACAGGTCTTCTTAAGGAGAGACAGTATCTCCTCTAAGTGAGGGAATGGAAACATTTCTAGGTTTGAGTCTAAAAATCTATACAGACTTTTGTCTCCAGGGTGAGAGGATTGCCAAGATTACATTCATTGGTCACAAACTCTGAATAAATACAAAAATATTTCCATTAAAAGGGTTGATCCATGAGGGCATGTTAAGGGCATGTGGACTTCATAAAGAAGGTTCTCATTTTTGTGATCCCCTTTGTGAGCAAAAATGGAGTCCTGCTAAAAACAGTGGCTCACGTACTTGCAAAATGTAACCATTCACTTACATGGGCAATAATTCAAATTAAAGGGGCATTCTCATTCGGGATATTGATGGCATATTGCTAGGATATACCATCAACTACAGGTGGGTGCCGCTCCAATGTGTGGGTCCATATCGGGACCCCTGAAGTGAACAGAGAGGGGCTGCACATGTGTGGCCACCTTCTGTTCACCACTATGGGAGTTCCGAAAATAGCCAAGTGCTGGCTAAGATATTTCCAGCAGTCCCATAGAGGTGAATTAAAAGGTGACTTTGCTTGTGCAGTGAGTGCTCTATTCTCGGCTACAGGACTTCCAAAAAGAGTCAAAAGCACTCACTTGGCTATTTCTGGAACTCCCATAGTGATGAATGGACAGCTTAATAGCCAAGATAAATTACTTCGCTGTTTCTGGAACTCCCATAGCAATAAATGGACAGCATACCGCATATGCAATGTTTTCTCCTTCATTTCAGATGCCCTGTTCTCTAGATAAGAGTAGGTCCCAGAAGTGGGATCCACATCGATGGCATATCCTAGTGATATGCAATCAATGTCCCATATGGGCTAACCCATAATAACCCACACTAAACAATTATCATGTAATTTATCCCGCATGGTGAACAACTTAACAAAAAAAAAATGTATGCCAGAATCGCTGCTTTTTGCTTTGTCTCCACAACAAAACTAAAAACTCAATCAAAAAGTGTTATGTGCCCCAAAATGATACCAATGTAGAGTAAAAGTCATATGTCAAAAATAAATCCCTAATATAGCTCTGTTTGCATAAATAAAAATAAAAAAGTTATGGGTCTTAGTATGCATCGATGCAAAAACATTCTTTTTTTAATGGTTTTTATTGTATAAAAATTGTGGAGTAGTGGCACTCGTATTAATATATAGAGGTTGGGTGCTCTAGTTGTAGGGTCCTACCCCTGTAGTCATATATAGATAATAAACACAGGCACTCCAAAGGTTTCAGTGAAGAATCGTGATGATTTTTATTTTATTTTTAGTTATGCAGCAACTCTTAACAGTGATTGTGACGTTTCGGTCAAATCTTGACCTTTTTCAAACACTAGTTGCCATGGAAGTTAAGGTTAGTGGTAGAATAGTACTTTGAGGTAGCTGGGGAACCACCATTTTCTTGCCTCAAGCAAATGGTGGTTTCCCACCTACCTCAAACTACTAGGCCTATTTAGTGGCAACAGAAAGACGACCCACTTATAGTAGCCAATGGCTGCACAATTTTAAAGGTAATAAATCCATTTTATCTACAAAATCTTGGAGCCATTGGCTACCACGAGTGGAAGGATGGAATAAAATTGTCTGATCTCTGAGGAAACAACCGCTGGAATCCCTAGCAATCACGAGAACAGAGGTCCTTGATTTCCCATGTAAATGGAGCTGTACTACACAAGCTTTCATGGGGCTGGGGGACTGATTGAGACATTGCTTGCATCTATGGATAGGGGATATGTGGTCTTTGTGGAAAACCATGTTAAAATGTTCTCTGAAATATATACCTTTAAATGTTTTTTTTTATATTTTAGTATTTTTTTAATTCTATTTTCTTTACATAACCATTTTACCAAAGTTGCTGTAACAACAGCTACAGATTTTTACATCAAGCACCTAAACAAAACAAGCTACTGACTATTGTGAGCATCCTCTGTGTCATGTTTAGAAGCCATCATGTAGGGATGGGAAGGAGTGGGAAGAGGGTTTAAATAAGTATTTTATAGCTTGTTATCATCAATTCGTAATAAAAAAAATCTATGTATAATAACATCTGCTATCTTTATGTGAAAGCTTTGCATTGACTGGATGGGATCAGTGTTTAAGAATATGTTCAATTCTGGACATCCCTTTACAGTTTACATTTCAAAAGATCTACATAAAACATTGAGTAACTTTGCAAATACATTGCATTATTTATATTGTGCTGATCACAAGTTACTGTCTAGAGATGTAGTTAAAATAAAGGCTTGAGAGCAGAAATCTCAGAGTCAGCATGAAGCTTAGTATTCTGGAAAGTATAATCTGATGTAGGGAAAATGAAATTGAAGGATCTCAGCTAAGCTGCTAGAGAAGTGTTTGTCAAGAAGCTTGTCAACTATTTCCAATAAAAAACAACCAGAATTTCGAATAAAGCTCTGGACCAATGATGCAGGATGTAGCCCAGCTACAAGATAATTAATGTGAGGTATTTATGAATTTATTATTGATCTATATATGAACTGTAAGACAGGGTTCAAAGGTGAATCTTAGCTATGACGGGATTGTCTTGACAACCCTTTTCAGATTGCAGCCACCAAGGCACTGAGCTGGTCGCCTCAAATGGGACTCATAGCACCTCCTGAAAACAATTAACCCCTCCAGGAGAATCCTTCTCTGCCCAGCAATTTCTCAATTTCTCAACATCAGGTTATCAATTAAATATCTTCTTCTTATTTCTGTTCGCTGAGATATAGTTAGGAAACAGAATACAACGTTATGGGTTCAATGAACCCATCAGAAACAAAGTCAATTCAGTACAGTATATTTTTCCACTAACAGTAGCTCTTTCTATGCAATAGCAAGAGATTGGAAACAGCAAATGAAAAAAAAAGAAGAGAAAAAAAAAACATTGGACAGGTTTTCATCAAGTTGTTAAAATTTTTTAATTTAGCTGTTTCTTCGTTATACTTGTCTCTAGGAAATTCCGGCATACAATATGGCTGACAGTAAAGCTCCCCTAGAGGTTGACAGTAGCTTCATAAATACTTGTAAGAAATATAACTTGTGTAGATAGTCCACTACATAAGTATCTAGAGATTTCTGCATGACTGCGGGAGCCATCTTTACAGCTCACTCTCTATCAAAATGATATCTGTTAGATTCATAGGCTTGTGGCTGTGATAAGAAGACCCCTGAAGCAAGCAAGGAGTAGATCCAGCACAGATTTAAAATCCAAATGTATCTTTATTGAATACTCATAGCCATACACACATATATGTAGCCCCCCGGTACATTGTTGCTGCGTTTCGGACAAGTAATGTAATGACTAAGGACACTTAACTTATCTGAAACGCGTCAAAGATTACTTGGGTGCTGTCTCTCTATACCTCTGTATTGCTGTGAGTATTTAATAAAGATACATCTGGATTTTAAATCTGTGCTGGATCTACAGACAGGATCCAGGTGCGATTGCTTTTCCATGGAACAGATTGAGCTGGAGCTCTTTACTATGCCTGTGATATTAATTGTGCTATAAGGCTATGTCCACATATACATTTAAGCATTTAAGTAATAGAAACATAGAAACATAGAATGTGTCGGTAAATAAGAACCATTTGGCCCATCTAGTCTGCCCAATTTACTGAATACTATGAATAGCCCCTGGCCCATCTTATATGAAGGATGGCCTTCATATAACAGAAAGTACTCTGTCCTGTCAGAGGAGCAGACTTCAATACTTGCACCTTCTGGCTTATCTGGACACCGCCGAGGTCTGCCAGATCCCTATTCACTATAATAGGATACATCTGATTTTCTGCATGAATGTCGGGGTATTTTTTTGGGCATTCTTGCTAGGCACCTGACATCCCATTATAGTGAACAGGAATATGGCAGTGTCTGGCTATGCAATGCTTAAATGCAGATGTGGAAGTAGCCTTACAGTATAGTTATTATCATAGGTCTATGAATTTAGCAGATCTAAATTTGATATCAAGTTGATTTATTTCTGAGCCGTAAAGGAGACTCTTGAAATCACACAGAAATCTTTAGATTGGTGGAGGTCCCACTCAACCGCATGAGGAGTTGAATGGAGTCAGGCCCTCATGCTCTGATATTGATGACTAAATGCCCAGAAAAATGGTCCATAATGAGTTCTGATCGATCTGTGCATGTTTTATTTCAGAATTGTTAGGAGAGGTTTTCTAACAAAGGATCATTTGTGAGATTGCTCCAACCCCCCTCCTCTAGTAAAGTGTATTATCATGAGGTCAGAAGTTTTGGACAAAATTGACTTAACAGGACTTAGACTACATGCACACGAATGTATGTGTTTTGACAAATTGCGGATCTGCAAAAAAAAAGAAACGGATGATGTCCGTATGGCGTCCGTTTTTTGTTTTTTTTGCGGATTCATTGTAATAATGCCTATCCTTGTCTGGAAAACTGACAAGAATAGGACATGCTCTATGTTTTTTGTGGGGCTACGGACCGGACATACGGATGTAGATAGTACACGGTGTGTTGTCAGCATTTTTTGTGGACCCATTGAAATGAATGGGTCCGCATCCTATCTGCAAAAAAAACGGAACGGACACGGAAAACAAAATACGTTTGTGTGCATGTAGCCTTAGGTGCATAAAAAGCTTACTAAACGATGATAAAATATATCCACAAAGATATAGAAAGACAAAGTAACACTTACCGACAGTTGTCAACAAATGGGCGGACTCGCCCGATCAGTGACCAACATGGCCCTCGGCCGACACCCATATGATATATAGAGAGGTGATGATAGCAAGACATCCTACCCTGATGATTTTTTCAATGGAGCTTAGCTCTCTGTTCCAAAACAGTTTTTTACTCTCCTGACCCCTCCTAGCCCCCCCCCTCCCTAAAGGTTATTATGCTTGTACAGTTACCTCATACTGCAGAAATGTGGCAAGATATAGGCATCACTAATTAACTTAATGAAGTTAAAGAGGAAGAACCAACATAATGCTATGTTAGTTTTGGAACCACATGACCTGTTTTCACGATGTGCTGCCAACAAACGATAATTTTTATTCCTGCATAAAAGATGTGATGAATGACAGATATTGCCCCATGTAAAAGGCTCATCTGTATATTATTAAACATTCACCCTATACATTTCATCTTCCTCTGTACAAGACCACTAAATGTGTGTAGGGAAGAGGTGCCCTACATATTACAAATCAACATTGTATAAAATTATCTGGAAAAAAAAGGGAGATTGTCTCTATGACCTGGGTGCTCTAAGTGTGAAAGATTCTTATCGGCTTAGCAAACCAATCAATTGCACTAATTCTAGACAAATACACTCTCTTTTCCCAAGTCTCTTAACCTTCCCAAAAATAAACAGAAGCGTAGAGGATAAATATTTCTGATGAAACAATCCATAGAAGGAGGTTTGACGTGTATTATGTCAGCCATAGATAATGGATATTTTGCAAGGGATCATTGTGTGTCAGCTGAGGCTCTGCATTCCCATAAAACAAAGCAACAAGCCTGCCTGAACATTGCATTTTATGAGGTCATTTATCAAGGGCAAGAATGGTAGAGTGATACAGTTGAAGTAATATTCGCTTTTCATGTATTTATGATACTGATCTGCATGCGATGAAGGCCGTGACTCAATTCCTTCAGGCACAAAAGTCTCTGTTGAATGTGCAATGAAGATTTCAACCTTATTTCATTCTGTAGACTTGTGCCTATGTTTACTGAACAGCATGCCTACAGTAATGGCTTTATAACATACTACAGTATGCGACAAGTAGCAGCAACTATAGGTTTTTATGCACAATTCAAGCCACCTAATGCTATATCTCATGAACAAATCTAAAAGTCAAATATACAGTTGTAGATAGATGTAAGTTTATTAAAATATTAAAATTTTAAAAGAAGTCATGCCTAAAGTCCTTAGAACCCGCTAGATGATTGCTTAGTTGATATTTTAGAATTAAATAGAAACAGCTCCTAAAAGTCCAAGAACCCAAGATTAATGATAATAAAGGGTTATGCTATCACTTTATAACTGGTGGAGGTCCATTCTCTGGAACACCCATGGATCCTACAAGCTTGCTTATTCCTTTAGTCAGTTTCCAATGCACACCGATGCCTGACCTCCCACTGTAAGGAAATTGTAGCATGGGCCTTTTCAGGTGAATGGCCTCGGGCTGTAGTTCCCTGAATAGTCTGGTGGTTAAGAGTAAACTCAGAAGAGGACACAACACCAGATCAACACTGTGCTAACTTCATTCTCAGTGTGGATGCCAAAAGTTGAACCCCTCTGATCATAAAGTGATACAATAACCAAGCAATATGTTATCACTTTATAAGATGTAAATACACTTTTAAGAGGATCCATCAACTCTCCTGTAGGGATGAGCGGAACCTTGGATGTTCGGGTTCGCCAGGTTCGGCCATACTTTGGGTCAAAGTTCGGGTTTGGGACCCGAACTTGACCAGAACTCGAACCCGAACCCAACTGAAGTCAATAGGGACTGGAACTTTGGTGCACTAAAATGGCTGTAAAATAGTCGTAGTTATTGCTAGAGGGCTGCAAAAGGAAGCAAAATGGGGGTAAGAGCAGGACAGTTGCCCTGCAAACAAATATCTATAGGGAAATGAATTAAAATAACATAGAATAGAAAAAGATAAAAAATAATAATCTTGAACTAGGAGGCGGAGGTCAAAGTGGAGTAGGAGGTTGAGGAGGCGGTGGATGTGGCGATGTAGGTATTATTTATTTTTTATAAATTTGGGAAGACCCCAAAACATTGGAAAATAGAAAAGAGAATGCAAAGAGAAAGTGCGCTGGAGTATAACAATGGCTGGGTGCGGCTGGTATACTTGTCTACTCAGCAGAAGGTATAGACACGTGCTGTGGAATCCATGCCTGGTTCATTTTAATAAACGTGAGCTTGTTCACGATGGTTGTGGACAGGCGGGTGCGCATGTCAGTGATTATCCCCCCTTCCTTGCTAAACATACTGCGATGATGTGAACAGTAAAGTGCGTGGTAGTCGTATGGTGGGGGTGTGTATCTCACCTAGTGGTTCAGTTTCACTGGGTGAGATAGCTGAAATCCAGAAAGTGCTGCTTCAGTAAGGCATAGCTTGCTGTAGATTGGTTGGTTAAAGTTGTATGGGCTGGATTTCTTTGGACTGGTTGGTAGTGGGAGTCTCTCAGTCCACACCCCTAATCCATTATGGGTTTCCTAGCCCCAGGTGAGGCCAGCAGGGTTAATCAGGGAGGGATAAATCAACCCTCTCTGTGTGTGTCAGGGGAAAGTGTGTGAAGGAGAGCCAAGGAGGCTCTAAGCGTGGTCTCAGATGAGGAGCGCTGAGGGGCCATGGGTCTAGGTGCTAGGCACAATGTTTAGTTGGACATTGTTACAGCCAGGAGGCTGCTGGGCGAGTGGCTGAGAAAGCCGCATCCGGTTCCAGGTATGAACGGCACTATAGAGGTGAGATCGGGAATACCTCCGTTTAGTGAGAGTCGAGCCGGGCAGGTGTTTATTTTGTATTGTGTTATTTTTTATGTGTGATGTGCCACTAATAAATGCACAGTTAGGACATTAAAACCACGGTCAGCGAGAATATTGTGAGAATGACCCCCAAAATTACAGCAATCCCTTACAACACATTCGGACAATACACTTGCTGCAGGGCAGGCCAGCACGTCCAAAGCGTAAAGGGCAAGCTCAGGCCATGTGCCCAATTTGGAGACCCAAAAGATGAATGGGGCAAACCCATCAGTCAATATGTTTAGGCATGTGCACACGTACTTTTCCACCATGTTGCTGATATGCTGCCTCCTGCTAAGACATTCCGTATCAGCTGGTGGTTCTGTGGCGTGCTGACAAAGCTTTTACACATTTTGGCCATGCTAACCTTCCCTTCTGAGGTGCTGATGGTGCCCCAGCTGCGTTGGCGACTTCTTCCTCCTCCTCCTCTGCCTTTGCCTTGTGCTTCCACCGAGCCCTTGCTGTCAGGTTTGAATGCCATCAGCAGCGTGTCTACCAGCATGCATTTGTACTCGCTTATCTTCCGATCACGCTCCAGTGACGGAATTAAGGACAGCACATTGTCCTTGTAGCGGTGATCCAGCAGGGTGGCCACCCAGTAATCAGCACTGGTTAGAATGTGGGCAACTCGGCAGTTGTTGCACAGGAACTACAGCATGTAGTCGCTCATGTGTGCCAGGCTGTCCAGAGGCAACGACAAGCTGTCCTCTGTGTGAGGTGTATCATCTGTGTCCTCTGTATACCCCCAGCCACGCTCCATTAATGCCCATAAGCTGCTTTGGGTGCCACCCTGCAAGCAACGAGACACATCCTGCAAACCTAGTTGGTGGAAGGACATGCGTCAAACTGCTATCCGCCTCAGGCCTAGTCGCCACTGCATTAACCCAGTGTGCAGTTAGGGAGATATGACGTCCCTGCCCGTGCTTACTGGTTCACGTATCAGTGGTTATGTGGACCTTGCCACAGATAGCATTGCGCAGTGCACATCTGATTTTGTCTGCCACAGGACAGGGCAGGGATGGCTCGCCTGGAAAAGTAGTGTTGGCTGGGAACCACGTACTGTGGGACAGCCACCGCCATAAGCTTTTTAAAGTCTCTGTCTCCACCAGACGGAATGACAACATTCAAAGGCCAGGACATGCTGGGTGATGGTGGTGGAGGTGATGGTGTTGCTGCCACATCCTCTATTTGCAGGGTGGCAGGTGCAACTGTCACTCCAGACGGGGAGGAATAGTCCGAGACCACAGCAGAAGAGGGAGCAAGAAAAGCCTGAGATCTTTTGTGGTTTTTCAGGTGTGTACTCCACTGCAGTTCGTGCTTTGCATTTAGATGCCTGGTCATGAAGGTGGTGCTCAGGTTTAGAAAATGTATGGCTTCAGGCTCTGATTACACAGCATGCAAACCACTCGTGTCTTGTAGTCAGCACATTGTCTGAAGAACTGCCACGCCAGGGAACTCCTTGGAGCTGGCTTTGGTGTGCTCAGTCCCTGGGTGTGGTGGACAGTAGCGGGCAAACTGGCTAGGGGACGGCCACTCTGCTTTTGCATTCGGCTCGCTCTTTTGCTGTGTGGGTGGCACTATTTGACCACCACCTTTTCCTCCGAACTGCACATGTCACTCACATGACCTTGATTCCATGTGGGGTCTAGGACCTCATCATCCTCCACATCATTTACCACCCACTCTTCACCCCTGCCCTCCTTGCTGGTCTGAACACTACAGAAAGCTGCAGCAGTTGGCACCTTTGTTTCGTCATCATCATCAGAGACGTGCTGTGGTGGTCCTCCCATGTCCACTCCTTAAACATAAGTGGTTGGGCATGCGCACTCAATCTCTTCTACTTCTGGGGCAGGGCAAGTTGGATGGCCCACGGAAACCCCGCCAGCAGAGTCATCAAAAAGCATAAGAGACTGCTGCATGACTTGTGGCTCAAACTGCTTGGCTGATTTGCAAGGGGGTGAGGTGAAAGACAGATGCCTATCGGCTGCAGGTGTCAACTCTTCAGTTTCAGCAGGGGACCAGGTGGGAGACAATGTGAAGGAACTGGAGGCACTGTCAGCCATCCAATCTACTACCACCTCTACTTGTTTTGGCCTCACCATTTGTACACTGGTATTCGGGCAAAATGACGCTGAACATCCTGTCGCTTACGTGCACCTAAGGAAGGTGTTTTATTTGGGCGTGTAGCTGGCACAGATCGACCACGTCCTCTCCCTACAATAGGAGCTCCACCAGCACCAGCAGCACCACGACCAGGGCCACGTCCCTTATTTGGTTCTCTCCTCATTCTTTGAGGTCACACACTGAACTAAAAGACTAATAGATTAACTATATTAATTTCCCTGTCATGTGTGCAGTGCAGGTGCACCTCACACCAAAAATGGGTAAATTTCACTCACCGAACTAACAGACGGATTAACTATATTCATTTCCTTGTCACGTATGCAGTGCAGGTGTACCTCACACCATAAATGGGACTATGTCATCCACCGAATAATGTTGGGCTCAAATATTCAAATCACAAATTTTAATCACGAATATCGCAACTTCAGGACTTCATGAATATTTAGAATATAGTGATATATATTCATATTTTCGAATATTCTACTATTTTTTTCATCAATAACCTCCCCTTTTGCTTGTGAGCCAATGAGAAGGCTGCAATGTCTTTGTCTGAGCTTAGCAACATCCCTAGCAACCAATAGGAAAGTTGTCTACCCCTTTAGTATATAAGAACCTCCCCACAGCCATTTTCTACAGTTTACTAAAGTTCTGAGAGAGAGAGAGCAGTGTCATTGCTGTGCTCTCTGCTATCCACTCATTACATTAGATAGTGAGATAGCACACACACATATATATATATATATATATATATATATACACACAGTGTCGGACTGGGGTACCTAGGGCCCACCAGTAAAATTTATTTTGGGGGCCCACAGTACGGATACATTCAAATATAATAAATAACCTAACAAGGTTTTTATATGAACATAAGCTGGTTGAGGTGCTGTACATTGAATATGTGTATGTAGTGCAGTAAATCTAATGTATTATGTGCAGGGGTGGGAGACTAGGGGCCCACCTTGCTCATGGTCCCACCGGGGGATTCCCCTGTACCCCTGTGGGCCAGTCCGAGCCTGTATATACACATTACAGATGGTTAGTGGGAGATAGAGTAGGTTAGATTGTGATATTGTGTTCTAGTGCAGGGGGTTAGGTAGTGTTAGGTTCTGCTGTCAATACATACATGCTACATACATAGTGCTATATGTATGTATGTATGCTACATACATATATACATATATAGTGCTGTGATGTCACAACTTCACAACAATACTTAGTGCACCAATCCATAATATGTAGTCAGACCTGCTAAAATGTGAAGTTGCCCGTATTGCGCAAAAAATATGTGCATGATTAATTGTTGATTTGTGCAATTGTGAATATATCGGAGCACTCTATCTGCATATAAAGCTATTGTAATGTTCTGCCGTGCCAACCATTTTCTCTAGTCTGAGGAAACTTCTTGCAGCTTGAAAAATGTACCTATAGTGACCTTCGCCTGTATTGCGCGCGCATTACGCGCAGATTACATTGCCGATTTTCACAATCAAGAAAATAACCGTGAATTTGCTAATTCACAAATACATGACGAATATTGTACAAAATATTTGCGAAATATCGCAAAGTCGAAGATTTCCCCTGCCACTCATCACTACCACCGAACTAACAGACGGATTAACTATATTCATTTTCCTGTCACTATATTCATTTTCCTGTCACATATGCAGTGCACGTGTATCTCACACCAAAAATGGGTATATGTCAACCATGGATGGATTAACTATTACATTTTTGTGTCAGGGGTAACAAAATGGTGCATTGACCCATAAAAAATCACTATAGGTCACCCACAGAAATAACAGCCAGATTAATTATTATATTTCTGTGTCAGGGGTACAAAAATGGTGCATTGCACCCACAAAATATAGCTATAGGTCACCCACAGAATTAACAGCTAGATTTATTAATATATCTCTGTGTTAGGGGTGCAAAGCTGATGTATTGCACCTACAAAAAAATCAGTATAGGTCACACACAAAACAAATAGCCAGATTCCTAACACTCTCCCTTGCTTTAGATGCCTGCCTCCTGTCCCTGCACTACTCAGAGCTGATGTGCGGTGCTACACATGATCCAGCTTGTATAGAGGCTGGGTTACATGATGCACCGGCCAATCACAGCCATGCCATTACTAGGCATGACTGTGATGGCTTCTAAGTGCCCACAGCCTAAAAGATTGTTGATTAGCTGCCCTGCAGACTTTCAAAAGCTTTATTAAATGCCCAAACTTGAACCCAAACTTTTCTGGCAAAGTTCGGGTTCGGGTCCGGGTGCTCGAACTCGCAATGTTCGGTACAGACCCAAAAGTTACAGTTCGGGTTTGCTCAACCCTACTCTCCTGCCATGTATCTTTAGCAAATACTCAATTCTAAAATAGTAATACAACATATACAAACAATTGAACCTTTTTTAAGAACTGCTTTGCTCTGTTCCACCGTAATTTCTTCTTGATAAATTAATAACAGGGTGTTACCATTTCTTTTTTTCATTTGGGTTTGTACTATATGCTCTAACATCGTCCAATTAGCAAAATTACTGATATCATTGAAATGTTAAAGAGCTGATCTCTAAATGGGCATATTCTTAAAATATACATAAAATGGTATTTACTGAGCAATTTTATTTCTGTGCTACCCAAGTCTAACTATTAACTACAATAAGCAACATTATGCTCAATAAGGAAGAATGAATTTTTTGCTTAATATAAAGATTGTCACATGTTTTTTTTTTTACTACAGTTTTCACATCATCTCTATGGGGAGTACATGGACGTGTGAATGGGGCCTTAAAAGGATTATTTGCACTTTTTTCTTTACAGAAATCTTCTGACAATTAGTACATGCTTGATGGGGCCCTCAACAATTAATTGTAATCTACGTGGGGGAATTTTTCAGGAAAGATTCCATTTCTCTGCAGTGACACAAAAGAGCAAATAATGCTTTACACCATTTCCACAGAACTGAATGGACCGTCCATATAATATAAGAACATGGCAGGACCTCCAAAGCGATTGGCACTCTTTGTATTGGTTCTCCATTCCAGTAGATAACAGTTCTGAACAGGGGACCTGTTAAGTTTGTGATATGGTATTTGAAAGTTGTTTTTTGAACTGGGCAATCTACACTATTTCGTTATTGAATTTGGAATATAAAGTTATTCAGATATTCAGATAAAAAAGTAAAAAAGTAAAATATACATATATGTAATTTTGAATTACTAATAAAGATGCCATTTATGTTAATTTGTAACAAGCCAAAAAGATAGTTTCTGCCAAAACATTTTGCTTACCAATGTCAATTCACTCTCCTTTGAGAAACTGCAACACAACTGTCAAGACGCTTTTCTGTGCTGTCAATAGTGCAAAAGGGCATACCATTGTTTTAAGTATAAATATCCTAAGGTACTGTCAAGATCACGACAGCCATCCTAAAAAAATCTATAAAGGAAAACAACCATTCCAATATAAAAGGAATACAGGAACAAGGACAACAGTATAAAGTAGCTGTTTTATTTCACAATTTCTGGTCTGTAAAACAGAGTGGACAAAATATAACACTTCACTGCTTAAACCTTAGAGAACCTTGCAATTTTCCGTTTTTGCGTTTCCGTTTTTCATTCCCCTCCAGTACCATCATTTTTTTATTTTTCCTTTCACATAGCCATATGAGGGCTTATTTTCATGGGACAAGCTGTACTTTCTAATGGAACAAAATTTTTTAAATGAGGTGGAATTGGGAAAAAAGCACAATACTGCCACAGTTTTATGTTGTTGTTTTTTAGGGCATTCCCCATGCTGCAAAATTGACCTGTTATCTTCATTCTCCATGTCAATATGATTACAAGGATACCACACTCAAATAGTTTTTCTGGCTAATACAGAAAAAATGTAAAACCTTAAAAAAAAAATATTTCTTTTGATCACCATATTCTGACCCCTATAACTTTTTTATGGCTATGTGTACATAGCTGTATAAGGGCTAATTTTTTGCAGGGCGATCTGTACTTTTCAGAGATATGGGTGATATGGATAAATACTGTAGTATTTTAGTATATTTAGTACGGGCGTTTTTGCACGTGACAATGCCTATGATGTGCATTTTTTTATTATGTACTTTTTATTCGGGGAAATGGGGGTGATTTGAACTTTTATAAGTTTTTATTTTTTAGATATTTTTTTTACTTTTTTTACTTTTTTTTTAAGCTACCCTAGGGGAGTATAACTGGCAATCATTAGATTGCCCATTGTGTTCTGTGTTCTATATAGCCATCATAGAACTCTTCATTTACAATATACCAATACACTGCTGCCACCTGCTGGCCCCATGTTAGTATGTTTTAGTAATAGCTACCGAAGCCTGCTTGAGGCTTCGGGCTATTACTGTACTGCAACAGGTTCCCCAATCTTAACCGGGGAACACTGTTACGGGTGCAGAAGTACGCAGCACCTGCTTATGGACCGCTCAGATGTTGTGGTCACACATGGGTTAAATGTATGTGATCATCTGTAAGGCTGATCGTATACATCCTGCACAGGACTGTTTGAAACAGCAGAAAATCAGTGTCAATGATGCCTACTGTATGCACAAGCAGGTGCCATCTTTAAAGTGGCGATTCCCACCGTATATCTATGACGGAGGTTGCCAAAGGGTTAAAGGGCATCTGTCATCAGATTTGAACCTATGAAACTGGCTGAACTGTAGCATGTATGCTTAATAAATGTAAATGAGCCTCTAGCAGGCATTTGGTATTGCTAGTACACCTAGAGGCTCTGCTCCCTCTTGAACTGCTGTGCCCTCAGCACATTGATTGACAGGACCAGGCAGTGTGAACGTGATCACACCTGGCCCTGTCAATCAGAGTGCTAAGGGCACGGCAGTTGCAGAGCAAGCTGAGCCTCTAGGTGTAATGACAACGCCTTTGTTGCTCCTGGAAGCTAATTTGCATATATTAAAACTTTATTTTTCTCAGCAATGCAGACACATATGAACATAGGAACTACGCAGATGCATCAGCTGCCAAGTGCACATTCAACAGGTGAATCCGTTTCATAGGTATAAATCTGCTGACAGATTCCCTTTAACTAAACCAATGGCAATAGTTTTATTTTTTCTAGTCAGAGCTGACTCTACCAGAAGTAACAAACAGGTTTTCCAGTTTCATTCAACATCCTTAAAAATAATCATTTATGAAGGTAGCTGCAATTTCTAATGTATTTGTTTTACCTTTATTTCTTCTGTTCTGTGGTCACATGACCATGTCCGTACAGCTCTTTCTTATCACCTGCGATGTTATGTCCATGGGCGTGTAGTGATAGGGGAGTGTCTATGTAACTAGCTGCGTGGGAGAAACTATAAGGTAGCTGGGCATTGCTAGGGCCGGTGCTGGAGCTATGGCAGAGAAAAGAGGAGTGCATCATGGGTTTGGTTGGATACAGAAACAGGAAGTGCTACATACAGGATGGAAACAAAACAGAGTTATTGGTTTACATTTAATGAAAATAAGTCATGAGAAGACAAACTGAAGGGAAAAACGCATGAGAAAGATGCACATAATGTAATAAACTACATGAGAATATTATTTATAAACCATAGTAATCCCAGAAAACCCATTAAAAGTAACTATATTTTTATAAGGACACACTAAAATGTGACAACTGAAACTATCCATTGTACAATTCTGTAAATTATCTATATAGTGCTACCTACAGTGTGCTCTCTTCGTGTTTCATGGCCTCCAATGTAAATTATCTTTTAAGATGTAGTCTTTGCATGCTGTGGCCAATTATGTATACATCTTTTAAAAAGGCATATGTATAATGACACAAGTGACATCGCCCATTAGGGAAGGATTTATGGCACTTCACATTTATGTCACTAATGGACATGCAATGTTTATCAGAACTGAAGATTATTAGTTCCATTTGTTTCTCATTATTTTGTGCAGGTCATTTGCTTCCAGGGAAAAAAAGCTTGTGGTGGGATTGAAAATCTTGGTTTTGAGTCCCCCTCCCTTCCTCTCCTGGACGCCCTTGCTGCACAATGTCTGTACAGAGCCAGAGTTTATGAAGACTATCAATCTGCTGGAACCAAGCATTTGTTTTTACACATTCCCTCCCTGAAACAACAGCAGTAAATGCTGAAAAATCATGCTGCGATGTTAAAGAACATTTATTGAAACATGCAAGAAAAATTTAATTGACATCGTAAAGCAGACAGGTTTATGGAAATATTTTGCATATGGTATAATAAAATAATATTTGCCTAGTACTGTATAAAATATATTCAGCTTTTTTGTTTCTGTACCAATCATTAATTGATGGTAAACTTTTCCCATGATAATGGATATAAAGTAGATTTGTGTATTTTTCCTAGTACAAGGGAAAAAAATGGACTGTCATTCAACTGTTCTACCCATCTGTGTGCATACAAATATGCTAGATAACCATTACTAAGGGCTCATGCACACAAAGGTATTTTCCGTATGTCCATATATCCATTCCACAAAAAAATTTAATAGGTCCTATAATCGTCCGCATTACGGACAAGGATAGTACTGTTCTATGAAGGGCCAGCTGTTCCGTTCTGCAAAATGCGGAATGCACATGGATGTCATCCGTATTTTTTGGGGATTCGTTTTTGGTGGACCGCAAAATACATACGGTCGTGTACATGAGGCAATAGCGAGGCAATAAGGCCCAATCATATTGACACCTGGTTCCCACACCAGGCATTTATCCTCCTCCTCCATATCTTCCTCAATGGACATACTCCTGTCCCCAAAGAAACAGGGCAGAGCGTTCTTTCCAATCCCTTTCCTCCTGATCAATGTGGGAGAGTAGTCATGCAGCCAATCAGTTGCTACAGAGCATAAAGCACCATACATCTGTCTGTCTGGCTGTCTGGCTCCCAATCTCCAATGGGGCATAGTTATAAGTGACAATGACAGGAACATGAACATGCTGCATTTAGGGGAAATAACACATGCTTCCTGCATGGAGCAATTAATAAATTTAGTTATGCAATTCTTTTTGAAAAAGTACAGTGGTTTATAGAGGGTGTTTGCCTGCATTTCAGCAGTTCTTATGTGGCAAGGAACTACCTCTTGGACTTACAGCAACAGAACGTTCTGCCATTGCACCACTTGATCTGTGACATTCCAACTGGCTGCATAAAGCAGTGAACAATGTTGCTATGCACCAGATCACCTTTGCGGCATAGCTATCCGGCAGGCTGTTTCGGCGGGTGAACAGCATGCCGGATCCGCCATGCTGCAAGTACCCGTGTGCTGCCCTGCTGCTGCCCTGTTTCTTTTGACTATAATGGGGCTGGGCGTGGCGGAGCTACGGCGCAGCACGGCAGTGCACGGCTGGAGATCGCCGGACTAAAAGTACTGCAGGTCCAACTTTTCAGTCTGGCGATCTCTGCCGTGCACTGCTGTGCTGCTCTGTAGCTCCGCCCCCTGCAACATTACTGTCAATACGGACGGAGCGGAAGCACGGCAGCACATGGGTACTTGCGGCATGGCAGATCCGGCAGGCTGTTCACCCGCCGAACAGCCTGCCGGATAGCTATGCCGCTAGTGTGAAAGTACCCTTAGCAGGTAGCATGTGTTATTTTGAGGTCAGGCATTAGCAGCACATCAGAGACACATGTCACATGCTCTTGCCCTTCGAAGCGGCCTTTACATTTGTCAGTAGAAACAACTTTTATGCCCCCGCTATTTTTTTTTTAGATCAGATTCTGATACTAACAAAACAAGGACAACAGAAGAAGAGCAGATTCCACATCCTGCTGGCCACCCTGTAGCTGTTGGAAATCCACACAAATTCTCATAACGAAGGAAGTGAAGGAAGAGGAGGATAAGAGGCTACAATTAGAGATGGAAGAGGAACAGTTGGTGGTGAAGGAGCATAAGGCTTATGATGATGATGACAACGCTGGCTATTACAACTAGTGTTGATTTCGAATATTCTAATCGCTAATTTTTATCGCGAATATCGGTACTTTGAGAATTTGCAAAAAAATTCGAGATTTATTTTCATCAGTATTCTTACTGCTTCTTGCTTGTGGGCCAATAAGAAGGCTGCAATATCTTTGTCTGAGCTTAGAAACATCCCTAGCAACCAATAGGAAAGTTACTATATAGGAAACTCCCTAGCTGCCATTTTTTTGCAGTTCTAAAAGAGAGAGCAGTGTCATTGCCATGCTATGTGCTTCGCTGAGTCATCTGGATCCTTATTCAATTACATTAGATAGTAAGTTAGCTCATATATATAATACAGATAGTTAGTCAGAGATAGTCAGTGTAGGTTAGATAGTGATATAGTGATATAAACTGATACAATTGTCTTCCGCCAGTGCGAAAAACATCACTTTTATCGCAATGAATGAGGGATGGATCCATAGGATTTTCACACACCTTCAGGTGAGGCCAATAAATAGATCTGCAATTGCAAATGGTGCTATTTATCACCAACCCTAACTCGCCACTGCCACTGTCTGCCTGCCTATCATCATGTTACACACCACATGGCTGCTATGGCCACAACTGCAACTACTACTCCCCTCTGACAATCCCCTACTGCCACTGTAATTAACCCTACACAGCCACACACACATCTACTGTCTTGTCTGTTCCATGCTGTTCTGCTACTGCTACTATTGTTGACAGTGTTACTCCATAAAAGGGATCATTTTTTGCTGCTGCTGCTCATAAAAGGGATGATTTTTTAGGGGTTCCTCCACTTTAAGTAAGTTGAATATTAAATGATCTCCCAAAGGAATAAAATTGAAGATGACACATTTCCTTTGTATTTTAACCAGAAACTATTTTAGTATTATTTAATTTTATTTTCATCTTTTACATTTTCTAAATAGTAAAAAAACAAATGGGCCCAAAGCAAAATTTTGGGCATCCTGCATAGTTAGTACCTAGTAACAACTCATTTGGCAAGTATCGTAGCTTGTAAATGATTTTTGCAGCCAGTCAAAAGTCTTTAAATTTTTGTTTGAGGTATTTTCATCTATTCTTCCTTGCAAAAGCCTGCAGTAGTTCTTTGAGATTCCTGAGTCCTCTTTTGTGGTCTATACACAATTTCTCAATGATGTTCAGATCAGGAGACTGTGAGAGGCATGGAAAAACCTTCAGCTTGCACCTTTTGAGGTAGTATATTGTGTATTTTTAGGTGTTTTTAGGATCACTATTCATTTGTAGAAGCCATTCTTTTTTCAACTTCAACATTTTTACAGTTTTTTGTTACGTTTGTTTCCAGAATTTGCTGGAATTTCGTTGAATCAATTTTTCCCTCTACCCGTGAAATGTTTTCTGTGCCAATGGCTACAACCCAACCCCAAAGAATGATTGATCCATGCTTAATTGCTTTTTTTTTCAGTTAATTCGTCTTCCAGACCTTCTCTTGACTTCCACTGTTCCTGTTAACTGCCATTTCTTTATTACATTTTCAACTGAGGAAATGGCAACCTGAAAACACTTTACTATCTTCTTATAGCCATCTACTGCTTTGTGGGCCTCAACCATGTTAGGCAGCTGCTTAGAAGAACCCATGGCTGTAGTTTTTGGGACAAGGTAAGAGGAGGTCTGGGTATTAATATAGTTTTGAAATTTGCATCACTTGGTCCCTTCTAATGATGCCTGTAAACAAGCCTTAACCTTTAAGGCTTATTTAAGGCTATGTGCACCTTTGGGGGATTCTTTTATTATTATTACATTGTACTCCGGAGGTAAAAATCATTTTTTCAATTGGTCTTTATTAAAAATATGGAGTCCTTTTTTCTGTACAAAGCTGAGATGCTCTATTAGGAGGATCAGAATTTTCTATTTACTCGGTCAGACAGCTAGCTGACCGACTCTTAATCTCTGCTCTCTAACATTATAAACACTCATTAAAGATCAATCCTTATCTTACTGATTAGACTGTGGCTTAAATAAGTGTTATTGGTTATTAATAATGGTTATTAGATAGTATAAAATAAAAGTGAAAGTAGGATTCACACAACTAGAAAAAACTGTTAACCCTTTGTGAGAGAATGGCTCAATGTTTTTAATAAAGACCAATTGAAATAATGAATTTTAACCCAAAGTTGTACATAGTCCTTGGACCAGGCTCATTTTCACCTTAAGGACAAGGCCATTTTTTTTAAATCTGACCAGTGTCACTTTATGTGAATAACCTTAAAACGCTTTTACTTATCCAGGCCATTCTGAGATTGTTTTTTCGTCAGATATTGTAATTCATGACACTGGTAAAATGGAGTAAAAAAATCATTTTTATTTATAAAAAAATACCAAATTTACCAAAAATTTGGAAACATTTTCACATTTCCAAGTTTCCATTTCTTTACTTATATAATACATAGTAATACCTCCAAAAATAGTTATTACTTTACATTCCCCATATGTCTACTTCATGTTTGGATCATTTTGGGAGTGCCATTTAATTTTTTGGGGCCGTTACAAGGCCTTGAAATTTAGAAGCAAATCTTGAAAATGTTCAGACCAGTTCAGGTCTGAAATCCCTTTGTGAGGCTTATATAATAGAAACCACCCAAAAATGACCTCATTCTAGGAACTACACCCCTCAAGGTATTCAAAACGGATTTTACAAAACTTTGTTAACCCTTTAGGTGTTCCGCAAGAGTTAATGGCAAATGGAGATAACATTTCAGGATTTAGATTTTTTTGCCAAATCTTCCATTGTAATTTATTTTTTTCCAGTAACAAAGCAAGGGTTAACAGCCAAACAAAACTCAATATTTATTGCCCTGATTCTGTAATTTGCAAAAACACCACATATGTGGTCGTAAACTGCTGTATGGCCAAAAGGCAGTGCACAGAAGGAAGGGAGCGCCATATGGTTTTTGGGGCGATTGTCTTAGGTAGGGTATCATTTTTTGCGAATAAGAATACGGTTTTATTGGCATTATTTTGGGGGGCATATAACTTTTTGATCACTTGCTATTACACTTTTTGTGATGTGAGGTGACAAAAATGCCTTTTTGACACTGTTTTTATTTAATTTTTTTTACGGTAATTACCTGAGGGGTTAGGTCATGTGATACTTTCATAGGGCAGGTTCTTACTTTTTTTATTTATTTTACTTAATAACAGCATTTACAATAACAGAATTTTAGAAAAAAAATCATGTATATAGTGTATTGTACTGTATTTTCACTTTACACTTAGTCTGATCAGACTTCTGCCTTTAGCAGAAATCTGATCAGACTTAGCATTACCATGGCAAGCCAGAAGCCTGTGACGGCGTCCGGTTGCCATGGTAACCATCACCCACTGCAACAACAGAGCAGTGGGTGATGGGGAGGGAGGGGGGCCCCTCCCTCTGTGATCCCGTCAAGAATCAGGGGCTGAAATGGCACAGAGGGAGAGAGAGGGAGAGGGAGGGAGCTCCCTCCCTGTTAACCCCTTCCATACAGCAGTCACTAAAGACTGCGGCATGGAAGGGGTTAAATGGCTGACATCTGTGCCAGCAAAGATATCAGCCATTTCAAGCAGAGTGTCAGCAATATGTTGACACTCTGCTTACACCACTCGCCCATCCTAAAAATGAGAGGAGTTTCTGATCCCGGCAGTCACGGACCGGGGATCAGAAACTTCCGAAAGCGCTGCAAACCACAGGTCTAAATTGACCTGCGGTTTGTAGCAATCGCCGATACAGGGGGGTCATGGGACCCCCTCGGCATTGTACCAAGGTGTCTGCTGAATGCTGCACGGTGGTGATCGGAAATACACAGGGCGTACATGTACGCCACATGTCCCTAAGAGGTTAAGGTCTGAGACCTCGGTGAATGTTAGCTAAGTGCTCAAATCTCCTTGGGTTCCCATACTTTTGCAAGGTACTTCTTTCCTCTTTTTCACTCTAAAATTGTACAAAACCAAAATAATACTCTGATATTGCTTAAAATGTTGAAAAGTGTGTTTCATATTTAACTTTATGGCTTTTGGAGATCATTTAATCTTCAACTTGATTAACTGTTCACAGCAACAGTAATTTTGACCAGGAGTGCCCAAACTTTTACATGTCACTGTATGTCAGTTTAATTCTGACATTATTTGCTACTACTGTCATTGGGTTAAAGAGTTTGAAAGCGAGCAGAAGGAGATAAATAGCATAAATGTAAAAAAAAATGTAAAAAGAGAGAATGACAAGATACAAAAAAATCTGAGTCCTGGTATACATCAGAGTGTCATACCAATTTTCAGGCCAATTCTAGTACTTTTAATTCAGGTAGAAACAATATGGCCAATTTCAACAAATTGGACAGAAAATGAATTGGAAGAAATTTGCTCATCTCTAAGACATATTGTTTTTTTTTTACCGTGCATTGAATAACTCTGTTCTATTCTTCTCATGTGTTATTCGAAGTTCTTTCCAATACAAAACTACTGGTACATATTTCTGGCAAACACCTTTGTTGCTGTTCAGATGTCAGGGTTCTAATGTTAAGCCAAAGATCTGCTATATAGAATCATTCTTTCATAAGGAAAGACTGTAAAGCCATCCAGCAGAGATGAACATATATTGTCTGTACAAAAATGGCTCTGTGGTCGAGCAGACAAAAAGGCTACAACATCAAGAGTATCTTTGATATGACCATACAGGTGATCATATACAGATGAAGCACCCCTGCTGATTCAGAGACTCAGAAGCCAAGGGGCAAATTTGTCTGTAGTAGGTGCCAAAATAGCTTGTATCACCACTTAATAGTGAAAATATTGAGGACACGTCAGATAGACCATTTTAAAGTGATATCATTTTAATTTTAACGCACTAAGATTCTAAGCATTACTGTTTTTCAAAATCTGCTAAATAATTTATACATGGAATGTTTCTTTAGAAATTGTGTATATTGATAAAGACAGCCAATGCTGGGCTCTGGGGCCTAGTATATGTTGGCCTTAAACCGTTGTACTGCATTACTTGTTGAGAAATTGCTGTGCCTTCAGTGGGATTACTAACATGGAAGCAAAAACAAATTCTACCTGTTGGCTTGTTATGGCGGTGGGCACTCTCACAGACACAGCCACTGTTCTGTGCTCTGGTGCTTCAGAATCTCTGTCTTTCTTCTCCTCTTTCCAGGATCTTGAAGAGCCATTGCGCACCAAAATCTGCCCCAGCCTATGTAATACTGATAACATATTCTCAGGATGGGCAATCAATATCAGATCTGCAGGAGCCGACAATCGGCACCCCCGCCGATCAGCGCTGTGTTCTCTTCTCTGTTTACCTGCTCACTATCAACACTGTAGCAGTAAGCAGGTTCAATTACATTTCCAGCATCCCATTCACTTAATTGGACGGATCCTTCATATTCAAGTGACTAGGTCGGAGAAGTCCCATTGAAGCAAATGGGATGGCAGAGTTGTAATTACGCCTGCTCACTGCTGCAATGTCAATGGCAAGCAGGTAAACAGAGAAGATAGCACAGTCAGTGAACAATAAGCCCCTTGGCTTCTGAGTCTCTGAATCAGCAGGGGTGCTTCATCTGTATATGATCACCTGTATGGTCATATCAAAGATACTCTTGATGTTGTAGCCTTTTTGTCTGCTCGACCACAGAGCCATTTTTGAACAGACAATATATGTTCATCTCTGCTGGATGGCTTTACAGTATTACAGCTATACAGGCTGAACAGAATGATGCTATATAGCAGATCTTTGGCTTAACATTAGAACCCTGACATCTGAACAGCAAAAAAGGTGTTTGCCAGAAATATGTAGTTTTGTATTGGAAAGAACTTCGAATAACACATGAGAAGAATAGAACAGAGTCATTCAATGCATGGTAAAAAAAAACAATATGTCTTAGAGATGAGCAAATTTCTTCCAATTCATTTTGTGTCCAATTTGTTAAAATTGGCTATATTGATTCTACCTGAATTAAAAGTACTAGAATTGGCCTGAAAATTGGTATGACACTCTGATGTCTACCAGGACTGTCATTCTCTCTTTTTACATTTTTTTTTTACATTTATGAAATGTATCTCCTTCTGCTCCCTTTCAAGCTCTTTAACCCAATGACAGTAGTAGCAAATAATGTCAGAATGAAACTGACATACAGTGACATGTAAAAGTTTGGGCACTCCTGGTCAAAATTACTGTTGCTGTGAACAGTTAATCAAGTTGAAGATTAAATGATCTCCAAGAGCCATAAAGTTAAATATGAAACACACTTTTCAACATTTTAAGCAATATCAGAGTATTATTTTGGTTTTGTACAATTTTAGAGTGAAAAAGAGGAAAGAAGTACCTTGCAAAAGTATGGGAACCCAAGGAGATTTGAGCACTTAGCTTACATTCACCGAGGTCTCAGACCTTAACCTCTTAGGGACATGAGGCGTACATGTACGCCCTGTGTATTTCCGATCACCACTGTGCAGCATTCAGCAGACACCTTGGTACAATGCCGAGGGGGTCCCATGACCCCCCTGTATCGGCGATCACTACAAACCGCAGGTCAATTCAGACCTGTGGTTTGCAGCGCTTTCGGAAGTTTCTGATCCCCCGGTCTGTGACTGCCGGGATCAGAAACTCCTCTCATTTTTTGGATGGGCGAGTGGTGTAAGCAGAGTGTCAACATATTGCTGACACTCTGCTTGAAATGGCTGATATCTGTGCTGGCACAGATGTCAGCTGTTTAACCCCTTCCATGCCGCGGTCTTTAGTGACTGCTGTATGGAAGGGGTTAACAGGGAGGGAGCTCCCTCTGTGTCATTTCAGCCCCCGATTCTTGACGGGATCACAGAGGGAGGGGCTTCGCATGAACGGTGGGTGGTGCCAGTAGTCTTGGGAATAGGTCATCAATATTACAAAAGGAAACAAAACCCTCTAAAACTCTACAGAGTCACTTTCTGGTGCTTGCTAAAGGTCTTGATGCTTATTTGCTCTCATCTCCTTTCCAGGTTCCTTGTGCAAATTTCTCAAATTCTTGTGTGCTTACAAGGAGATCTTTGAACAGACTCTTCCCAGTGTAGAATGGCTGATAACTGGGAACAGATGATGTTTTTAAACTACAGTGGAAACGTAGATAAGATAATCTGTCCTTTAACCAGGCAGAAGCCATAAATAAATCTCACGGGCATCAAAATTGATTGCTGATGTTTAGAGTGACTGTTTGCTTAATAATTACGGTCATTTTCTGGAATGAATAAAATAAAAATAAAAAAGCTTCCGCAAATGACTTTTTCCTTAATGCATGGATTGACTATGTAATTACACATAATACGCAATATAATATTCATTGCTTTTCATTACACTTCGACACCTCTTTTTTATAATCAAAGAAAAATTAAATTTGCAAAGCTATTGAAATTCTAATATGCAGGGAAAACTGCCCTTTCTTTCTGTTAAATATCTGGCATGGGGATTGAGATTTCCTTTCACAAGTTGCCAATTTGCAGGTACCTTAGTAATGTTACAGCACAAAGAACAGCCTAGGGGTAATGGTGCTATTTATTGTAAAAATTGCTTGTCATTTTGGTTCTGTGGAAAGCACCTTTGTTTGTTTTTCTTGTTTTTTTTTTTTCTGATGCTACTTACCTGCTCTTACCATCATGTAATGGAGGTTACCTACAAACCCACCACACCCATACATTCTTATTCAGTTAATGTATACATGAGCTCTACCAAAGTATGATTTGGCAAAACCAGCTCTGCATGATTGGACCCACAACTCTAGAATTCCTGAAAACAAGTGCTTGTGCACATAGTACAACTACTATTACTGTACCTTTACATGCCTCCAACTACATGCACAGGTTTCTCTGATTCCAGATGAGTGCAACAGGAAAAAGTTTCATGTACCCTTAAAATGTGATATTATGCAGTTATTGACCCCTAGAAGTAATTTTTTTTTCTAGAGGAGAATATCTTTACACATACTTAGTGTATTAAGGTATGGTACAACAGCAGGTAGATGCATAGCGCAGAGCCATAGGCATTAGATCTTAGTGTATCAATCTAAAGTAATAGCTTTACATAGATGAAGGTCAATGACAACTATTCTGAGCACAATATTGTCCTCTGATGTGTGGTTGGGATTTATCATCCCTCGTAGCAGATTTCTGGTGTTAAAGATTTGCAAAATCAATTTTTCTGTCCTGTTCTGTAACTGGCATTTTTACACCACCCTCTCCAAAAAGGTGGTGTGGCAAGGATGGGTTGTTGGTGGGGCATATCAGCCCTGGCACAATTATTATTATTTAAACCAGAAACTGGCCTAAATAATTACTTAAATCTACGGCAGCTCTGAGCCACCACAGATTTCAGATCTGCGCCTCATCTTAAATTAAATGCCTCCTCCAGTGGTGCAGGCCCTATCAAGAACAGCGTATCAAATGTCTTCTTGATAAATCAGGGCCAAAATCTTTATAGTACATATATGTCACTGAGTTGCCATTTTATGCCAAGGTATTGCCTGCAATTATGGGTATATTGGCTGTCACAGTGATGCTGCAGAAAAAAAAATTCTGCTTTTCCCAACAAGCTGGGGCAACATGCCACACCTCACAGAACTCACTGACACGGGTTCATGAAATGTTTATGGAAGAGCGAACTGTGAGCAAGGGGTTATAGCCATCACGTTCTCCAGACTTGTCCAAATGTGATTTTTAACTGTGACAAAATTTAAAACAGAAGATGTACACTAACAATCCACATCCCCTGAATGAACTCAAGGAAAACCTCACAAACACTATCCGCAGCATCACTGTTGAAAAGTTGCAAGCGATATAAACCAACATAATCCAACGTGCCTAAAGATGCTTAGAGGTGAACGGGGACCACTTTCAGCATATTTTATGACTTGTGGGTAATTAAAAAAAATAATCCACTTGCTTGTTCATCTCACTGGAGGTGGGCTACTTTTTCGTGGGCCACCCTGTACCTTGTTAGATGGAATTCTTCAATGTTTAGGCAACAGGTCAAATAGATGTGGGAAGTATAAAGGTCATATTCAATAACAAATGTCTAGAAAACGATAAATGGTAGTAACTGTAGCCATGTTACAAGCCTATTATAACCTATCATGAACAGTAGTGGCATTTTGGCATTCATTGCCTTTAGCTGAACACATGAATGACCAAAAATAACTTTCGTGTAACACAGACTAAAAAAGCATGTTGTGGAGGTATATGTCACTGTGAATACATTACAAAAAGAAAAAAAAAAACATATTGCTGAGGTATATCTTACTGTAAATACATTACAAAAATACATTTAAATATATGTATTAGTACAAATAGCATCAGCAATCATAGTAAATTGTCAGACCCAGTGGGTGGTCTTCTTTCAAAAGCAATAATCCCGACTGTTGTGCTAATTCCCACAGTGAAAAGTACAAAGTCACATATGATAAAAATATATCATAGTAACTATAATATTCATAACCAGAAAAGCAGATCGTAAAATACCAGGACCAGACAGATCCCCTTTGAAAGACTATGCAATATGTACAGAAGCACACAAGTGTCCTTATGGTTCCACATTTTGGATACTTGGATACTCCGTCCAACACTGTTTGGTGCCACCTCGACATTCCATGTGGCATGAAATGTTCCAATGTATCTGTGAGAAAGAAAACCTCTGCTTGCCCCATGTAATTTCAAACAAATGTGTCAGCCTAAATGTGTGAGCTGCCAACTACTGTTGTATGTAATACGGATCTATAAGATGTGCATCTGGCCTACACAATAAGTGTACACATACATACTAGTCCAAAAGAACTTATCACATGAACATCGAACAGGGCCAATTCCAAATTGAGTTAATCAGGAAATCTACTTTACGTTGTCTGAACACAATATGGCCACAGCAGTGGGATCCACATGCGACTCACCAGTAACCCTATCTCAGAGGGTTTGCATACTTTGAAAATTTGGAGCCTGCGTAGGTACATCGACATGTTCGTATAGAATATAGAACAACTATATTCATAGTAAAGATACCAAAGCAGGATGTCTAGGTTGAACCTTAGTGTATATTCACATGCAGCAGATTTGTCTGTGATTGTCCTATTCATTTGAACGGGGCTTACAGAAATCTATGTGCTTGCTGTCAAAACTAGCCCAGTTCTGATGAATGGAACTCATTGGTAGACAGATATGTAACACAATAAATCAGTATCAAGTGAATATAGCCTTATAAATCAAAGATAGGAAAAGCTTTATATATTAAAAACATGGAAATCAATTAAAGAGGTTCTCCGGGCCATAGGTATTGATGACTTATTACAGGATAGGTCATCAATATCAGATCAGTGGGGGTCCAACATCAAGAACTCCCACCAATCAGCTGCTTCAGAGCTGGAGACTGACAGTCTGAGTAGAAAGCAGAATGCTCCATCCACTGTGTCGCTTCCAGCACCGATGTACTGAAGCTAAACCTCCATTCATCCGAGAGGGAGCTGAGCTACACTGCCTTGGCATTGCCACTACACAGTTTGTGGCGCTGTCTGCCTTCAGCTCCTTACATTGTATATTTTCCAGGGCTGTGCAGCCTAAAACAGCTAATTGGTGGGGGTGTTGGAAGCCCACCTACCTGATATTGATGACCTATCCTGAGGATAGGATTTAAATATCCCTAGCCTAGGAAACTCCTTTAAACTTAAAATCACAACTTGATTTGTCCTGAAATGCCATTTAACGTAACCTCAACACTTTATAATCAGCTTCTTGAAAGTCCATATGGCTCCTGACTCCTCCAGCCACTCTTTGCTCACCTTCAATTAGGCCACCATCAAAAGGAAGACAAACAGCTATTGACTCAATAGTTCAGGACAGACTTTCACAGGAGGTTTTCAAGATCGAATTCCTATAATCAACACTCTCAGATGTGCTTTTCCTATACTCCCACACTGCATCTTCCAATTACCTCTATCTACATTTTGATTTCCTCCCTCCTTCATCTTTTGTTTTTTCCTTTGTTCTATCTGTTGATAGTTTTGCTACAAAATATTTTTTTAAATAATTTTTCTAATTAAAAAAAGTTAATTGTTATTACACAATGGGTGATGAATGTGCAAAGATGAATACTGTATCTCAATGAAAGTTAATTAAAGAGCATGTTATAAAATATTGGCACATTAATGGTAGCGCAACAGTTCAAGAAGAAATGACAAATTGCCTTGAAATTTAGGCAAATAATAAACAAAAAATGACAAGTTCATTTTACAGCAGCTTGAAAAATGTGCAAGCCACATTTATTGTACAATACTTCATTCCCAGAATTCTCTACTCCCGGCTTCAGAGCAAATGGAGAAGCAACT
This sequence comes from Bufotes viridis, assembly GCA_033119425.1. Classification (NCBI taxonomy): domain Eukaryota; kingdom Metazoa; phylum Chordata; class Amphibia; order Anura; family Bufonidae; genus Bufotes; species Bufotes viridis. Next base: position 264,693,586 of record CM065591.1, on the reverse strand, counting down.
ATCCTATTATTACTCTAGATATTTGTATCATTTTTAGCCAGTGAATCATACAACATATCAGGCATTAGAGATGTTAATAAAAGGTTTCTTTAAACTTGCCTACACAAAATTGGCTTAATTTTATATCCTCTTTCTCAAGGCACAAATTAACCCAGCAGGACACTACAATATAATGCTGATGGTTCAGCAATATAAAAAATATAAAACTCTTAGTGACTAAAAAAAATGAATGTGTGTATATATATATATATATATATATATATATATATATATATATAAGAAACGGAAAGCAGCACTCCAAATAAAGTTGAAAAAAGAAAGTGGGTGATTTATTCCCCCATGTGATAGCAACGTTTCAACCGCTCAATGCAGTCTTTGTCAAGCCATAACATTATGTGCAAACATGCTGTGTATTTAACAATGATACTTTTATAACATAATTACATAATTAGACATAAAATCATGATTTCTACATATAAAAACGTGCAAATTCATCTGTGCATCATTATAAAACCTAGTTCACAAATATATAACATAATATACAATACATCCATGTGCTTCATAATTCATATATAGGTTTAAATCTATATACTCTCCATATTTAACTCAGTTGATATTAAAGTGCAAATAAGTGCTAATTAAAAACATAGGATAAACTCTTAAGTGGAACTAAAGATCCCAGGACCCTATCAGCATTGGCGTTACCAGAGGCTCACGACGCAGGTGTCTCCGTTCCGTGCTCTTGCGAGAGACGGGATTTAGCTTCAATACATAGTTACCCTTAGTTGCAATGGACGCAATGTACCACAGGCACAATAAGCATGCGCCTGCCCACCTCACGATACCATTGCTAGTATTCAAAGGGGGGGGGGGCCTGGATCACACAAATTTGACACAAGCGATCCCCCTTCCTAAAGGGATGAATTGTCTGCCTACAGGGTGGTCCCCGGGCTGACTCCTGGTCCCCTGTTGAAACGCTGTTTCATCAATAAACACTTAGGTGGCTACGGTAACTATGCTTGTGCGGCCAGTAGGAGTGCAGGCAGTGACCCTATGGTACCTGAGACTGGACCAGGCGGGGTTAATACCTTGTCTAGTCTTTTATAACCAACCTAATATGTGTGGATAATAAGTCACTTTACCGGCTATTTATAAGACACATATTCTATTGATAAATCGATATTGGATGTGTGGAGCAGGTGCATCATGTATTTGAATATTAGGAATCCATCTTTGTTGTGGTCTCCCTGGGATCTGTAGTTCCACGTGAGAGATTATCCTATATTTTTAATTAGCACTTATTGGCACTTTAATATCACCTGAGTTAAATATTGGGAGTATATAGATTTAAATCTATATATGATTTATGAAGCACACGGATGTATTGTATATTATGTTATATGTTTGTGAACTAGGTTTTATAATGATGCACAGATGAATTTGCACATTTTTATATGTAGAGATCATGATTTTATGTCTAATTATGTAATCATGTGATAAAATTAAGGTTGTTATAAATACACAGCATGTTTGTACATAATGTTATGGCTTGACAAAGACTGCATTGAGCGGTTGAAACGTTGCTATCACATGGGGGAATAAATCACCCACTTTTTTCAACTTTATTTGTAGTGCTTCCTGCAGTTTCTTTCATATTTATCAAAGGACATTGGTCATAGGCCCTTGGTTGGACTTGCACACACTTTGTAAGTAGTGTGCTGCTCTTTACTTTCCTATATATATATATATATATATATATATATATATTTTTTTTTTTTTATATATATCCTAACTGCCATACACACTGTTACATGGCCCTTAATAGCCAATAGAAGCTTGCAGGTCCTTCACTCATATAACTGTCATACACACAGACACATGACCCTTATTAGTAAATAGAAGGTAAAAGGTCCTCTTGACATGCACACATTTTTACATTAGGTTTCCATCACTGTTTCTTCACTGTTATAAGTCACTGTTAAAGTGTGTAGTGCATTGGAGGTCATTGTTAAGGGGGGCAAGGCACTGTGGAGGTCACTGTTAAGGGGGGAAGTGTGCTGTGTATGTCAATTTATGGGGAAAGTCACTTTTAAGGGGGTGGGGTGCTGTGGAGGTCACTGTTAAGGGGGCAGGCACTGTGGAAGTCATTATTAAGTGCATGGGGCAGTGTTGAGGTTACTGTTAAGCTGCAGGGCACTGTGGAGCTCACAGTCAAGGGAGTGAGGTGCTGTGAAAGTCACTGTTAAGAGTGTGGGCACTGTAACATCGCAATTAAGGAGTGGGATGCTGTGGAGGTCACGGTTAAGGGGACATAGTGTTGTGGAGGTTACTGTTAAGGGCAGAAATGCTGTGAAGGTCACATTTAAGGGAGTGGTGTGCTGTTGAGGTCACTGTTGTAGGAGACATTTGATAAAATAAACAGTGTGTAACTGCCAGGGTATATAGGGCTACTAGCGATTTCCCCATTTAAAAAAAGAGCGCATGGAATGGCTTTCTGGGTACCTTTTGAACAAATCACACAAACAGACAAACACTTCCTACTCGACCAGCAGCGGGTACTTTTTATAGTGTATATATAATCTCATACTCACCACTTTCATTGAAATGCAAGCATCAACAAAGATGCCCCGTTGTTTTTACACATTATAATCAAACCACCAAGAATGTCTATTTTCCTGAGTGTGTGCAAAAAGGAGTAGGATACAAAGTATCATAAATGGGTCACTTACAGTACTTATCATTTGATTGTGGTAAAGAGTAAAAGGGATCTTGTTAACGTTGATACTTTGATGAGCTATTCAGGGATTGAATGACATCCCCTAGAGGTAAGTTAAACTGATAGACGAGAGGTTGTGTAAAGCACGTAAAAAAAAGCTTAAATTCCTAGAAAATCAAAACTTATTTTCATCATGATCTAAGAAACCATCTCAGACCATTCCCACTTGTCACACTTCCTGCATCTGAAATGGTTGCAGAGCATTATATATGTTGCAGCCTTTTAGAGAGAGTGATGTGTAGCTTTAGAAAGAGGACAAAAAAAGAGAAATTGTATATAACACAACAACAAATTTATTAAATGGAATGTTTTCAGAGGAGAAAGAAACAAAGACTGGTTTATTTGTGTATAAGGCTTTTCTTCAGAAGAAGAAGGAAGCACAGTAATTAACTAATATGGAAACCCAAAGGTGAAGTAACAATTTAGGTGAAGGAACAATAACATTGATTCTGTAGTATCTTTATAAAACTTACATCCTTTACATCCTTTGTTGTCACTAGTAACATATTTGTAGGTATTTCAAAACTAGGCCCTTTTGTCTAGGAAGCCTATAAGTTTCCTTATTTGTAAGGGAACAATTATTTTAAAATGGGTGTTACAAAGTAGGTGTGGATCTATTATGTCAGCTGAGCAGATTTGACTTGGGGTTATTCCTAAGGGTCTTAACATGACAGACTCTGGTCTTCAACCTGTAACCCCTGTAATAGAGTCTGTAATTTGATGCAGGGGACCTACCTCCTGGAGTAGTCTTCTCTGTTTGGTTGACAGCTGACCCAAAGGGGCCAAGAGATAATGCGGCAGAGAACCAAGGAATCAGGCAAAACTGTAGTCAGGAACAGGCCAAGATTAGGGTAGGCAGATTATGGGCCAGGTGGGCAGCTCAAGGTCAGTATGGAGATCAGGCACAGGTCAGGCAGTAATGGGACAAAACAAAAAAAAACAGGCAGAAGGTCAGATACACGAAAAACAGCACACTTTAGGAGAACACTACAGAACTAAACCTGTTGCTCAGGCACTCTCCCATAGGGGAACGCGTGTATAGCTGATTCCCAGCTATTGGCTGGTATAAATTTGGATGCTAACCCTAGCCAGAGGGCAAAGGACATGTACCCTATGGGCAGAGTAAGAGAGGCCTTGACAGCAAGTTTACTACAGTGTGCATAAAGGGCCAAAGCAACCCTCTATTTACACTGCAGCCCGGCCAGGAAGAATGGGAGATCAGACCATAAAAGAGCAGTGCAGTAGCAGCAGCCGCCACTGTCCTTAATCAAATCATTGGTGGCATAAACATTAATCACAAAACGGTTAAATAAGAATTATAACTTTAGTGTGTTTTTATAGGACGATGTTTTGAAGTAAGATGTTACTAAGTGCTGTTTTAGCTACAGCTGGGATTGAGGTCAGTGCCTATTTAATGATCATTAGCAAGCTAGCACACATTCTTGACAAAGGGGGCAGACCCCCGAAACATAGCTACATGCTTGCTAAGCTCCACATGTGCTGAATCTCAGAAGGACCCTATGTACACAGGACTTTATCGATAAGTATGGAATTTGTGATAATATGCGCCTTCGACTATGAGTCATTTATGTATGCACTATAATGTGAAGTATTTTTGATAAAGAAACATAAAGAAGAAGCTTATTTGGTTTTTAATGCGTTTTGTTTTTGTGGTGGCTACCACTGTAGCAGTGGGAAATACACGCCATAGTGGCAATATATTAATGCATAATGAGAGAATTACAGAAGATGCAGTTCCATCCATTTTACAGTATTTAATACCACATTTATATACAATATATGTGACGTGAACATAAGGTGGCATAAATGTCTATAATCGGAATAGCACTCTAAAGGGATTGCCCAGAATTATTATATTGATGGCTTATCCTCAGAATAGGCCACCAATATCAGATAGGTGAGAGTCTGACACTCGGCACCCCTGCCAATCAGATGTTACCCTGTAGCTCCGGTGCCAGAAGTTGGTACCGGAACTACATACCTCAGTCCATTCAGCAGCAATATTCACTTCAGTGGGAGCAGCACTACAGTTACTGGCTCCATCCAGTGTACAATGTATGGTGATGAGAAGTTTCAGCACCAACTGAAGCTGCTGGAGGTACTGCAGAACAGCTGATTTGTGGGGGTTTGGGGTGTTGGGTGTTGAGTAGTTACATTAAATTTCCAGATAGCAGAGAACCACCGCCTTATCTAAGTGGGCCCCATAGAAGCTGCTATGACTGCTACAACTGTAGTTACACCTATGTTTATGGCATTCTACCCAAAAACGTTCTCTCAAAAGCAATTGGGTCATTTATTAAATCCAGCATTTTAGACGCCAGTCTTAATACTCTTTGCGCTGGAACATGATGCACATAAGTTAAGTAGAAAGGCTGGCCTCTACATAACTTAGGTGCAGCCACCGCCAGCCTAAATCTACACCAGTTCCCTTGCTGGTGTAGATTTCTATCATTTTGCATGCCTAAAACAGGCAAAGGAAAAAGATAAATGAGATGGGCCAGCCCGCCCCCTTCCCTGCCCATGCCATGCCCTCTTTTTTAGATCTGGTGGGAGCAGGGAAAAGTCACAGTTTGCGACCGAATCTGTAACAGATATAGGCCACACATTGGCGTATATCTAACAATAAATGACCCTCTAATTGTCAGTGACTGTTGGCATTTGTTTTGTGTATATATCAAAAGGCAAAATGAGGAAATTCAGTAATCTGCAGCAACAGGTCCAGTTCACATTTATTGTCTAGCTCTGGTATATTTTCTAGTAAAATCACAGGATCCCCAGAAAAAAACTGAAGAAAGTATGATGATTCACAGACACAGTATAAACATTTTATTGTCAAGGTTAATCTGTGGCATGAACAAGCAAGAGCGAGCCGCTGCATTATGGACAAAATCCAGTTCCCCAATCAATTATTATTCTAATACATGCCCAGTATGAATTCTCTATGTTCGTATGGTGTTGCTAGGCAGTGTTGCCAAGTGGAAGTACACTGAAGGCCGAACTGCATTTGCGTACAATGGTTCCTGATGTATGGTGGGGGAGGAGAGGGAGCACACAAACAAAACTTCTTTTTTCATAGGATAGAATTAGTTCTGGAATTGTAACAGTCAAAGACCAGGGTCACATAATACTGAATCAAGGAAGAATTTATCACAGTCTATTCAAATTGTGCTTCCTCTCTGTGGCTCTGTCACGTCTTTCATATATGCTTTGGCAGCTCCAAAAAGCTGTGTGTTGATCATGTCAATGTTCCGTAGATGGTTATTTTTCTGGGAACACATAGGTATTAAATATTGAACCTCATTTGAATCCCACACATCGTAGTGTCACCATCAATTACTTTACACAAAATAGTTTAGACTATCCCTTTTTGTTAGGAGGCCCCAGAAAGTAAGCCGGTAGCAGGATGTCCCACTGTTGGGACCCCCCAGCAATCAGCTGCAATCTGCTGGGGAAACTGCTAGTATGTGATGAATTTGCCTGCAGCATCGTAATGTTAATGTAACATAAGGAAATGCTGAGTTCTCTAGAGAGATTCTGTGTGTGTGTGTGTGTGTGTGGCTGCTCTCCGTTTCAGTTGAATGATTGAGGTTACCAATCAGGAACTCCTCTCTATATCTATATCTCTATCATCTTCAGAGGCCATAACACCTTTTTAAAGTCCATAAGCTATAACTATGATAGTTATTCTAGTCTTCCTTTAATATTGCTTAATAGGTTAGAATTTTAGTGTTATGCTTCTCTGCTTAATTTAAAACACGGTTCTTCTATGAAAAATAAAACAATAATGTATAAATCAAAGTGAAGTTTCTTCTACCTAAAAATTGGTTTCCAGGAACATGTTATCCCCTGTGCTATTAGATTGGAGGTGGTGGGTTCATGCTTGACCATCACTACATTCATGTGGGGGGACATTGGACTCCCATTGTCATCATCGGTGGAGGTGCTGGACTCCTACCGATCTAACAGTTATCCTACATATAGTGGATAGATGATAACTTATTACCATAAAAAATCTGATCAAGACAGTAAGTTCTGATAGTTAATAATTTGATGTTAGAGTTACCACGCTGCTTTTTCCCAGTACAGTGGCAGTACAGTGTCAAGTCCAGCATTCAGCTAACTAGTCTCACCAGTTCAGCCAGAACTAGTAGAATGTGACAGAATCCATCTGGGTTTCAAAATTTCCAATGAGCCCTATTAATCCAGAAAAACAATTATGAAGTATGATTGTGAGAGATATAGTGCACAACAGCCTCGTTGTTTCAATTCAAATCAGAAGGAACACTAATCTGAGGGCTGAGTCTAGACAGCATAAGGGCAATCTCTAATGTCTTATACAGGGGATATACATTTCTGTAATAAGAAATGTGACCATTAACATAATGCAAATAAGGTACACTTTCACACATGCTCATTTCTAGTGGAGAGCTTCATAATGTAAATATTAGATTGGTCTTTCTTGTAAAGTACCATTATGACATCTGAACATTTTTGTACTAAATAACTATATTATGCTCTCCCACCTTTTTTTTTTTTTTTTTATATCCAATAATCCTGAATATTTTATCTGTCCCATGTCCAGTCATGTTAAAGCCAGATTAAAATGATTTCTGGTCTGATGTGGAAGAAACTAGAGTGGCCTGCCTTAACCTCAATCCCATCAAATAGCTTTGGGATTAATTGGAACTGTGAGCCAGGCCTTCTCATCCAACATCAGTGGTTGACTTCACAAATGCACTTTTTTTTCTGAATAGGTACAAATTACCCTAGATACGCTCCAAAATCTTGCAAAAATACTTCCCAGAAAAGTGGACTGTAATGTCCATGTCTGCCGGCATCTCTCCTCTCATGTCAGAGTACTCACACTGCCTGCTGCAATTTTTTCCATGCTGCTCGTGACCATCCCCACCTCCTTCCTCCTCTCCTGGTTGGTACATTCTTCATGATAGCATTCCATGATGTATATATAGGGCACCTTCATCTATCGGAAGATGCCTGAGCTATAAGGCAAGCTATAAACTTGTCTGGTTTCTGCAAAGTTGTGTAGCTATTGTGTGTTCTGACCTCATATGCCTGATCTCTGCCTGATTACTATATTAACCCTGTGCCACCTGCCTTGACCTATTGCCTATTTCATCATATTGTGCAAATACTGCCTTTCTTAACCTCAGCTTCCCTTCTGACCATGCTTATGCCTGTCTCCTAGGGGCCACATAATGGTGTCTCTTGACTCACCTTGGTCAACAGCCTCTGAACAGAGACTACTCTCAGTGATAGTGACCTGGTTGTCCCTGTACGGGAGTAGAAGGGTGAATACCAGGGGGCGACCTTTGCAACGTCCTTAAAAGTAGCCCAAAGTCATATCAACAGCACAGTGGGTCCACATCTGCTGCATTACATAGAGAATGGTATGGCCACAAAATAAATTTAACTTCACGCTTACATAGGAGTGATGGTCAGATCACAGGTGTTCACCTAATTTTGACTATGTAGTGTATATACAAATTTTTATATATTCACCAGCATCTGTGATGCCTGAAAACACTTGTAAGCATTGAGATATGCTTTGTATAACTTATTTTTTTTTATTAAACATGTCAAAGAATTTTCTTATCACATGAATGTTCCTGTAACCACTGGTAAATTGTATACATTAGCATTTAATTTAGCTTGTTATATATTCACTTTATTAGCCTTAATAAAATCATCACATCTTTTCTAAATCACTATTTAATTCATTACTAGTGATGAGCGGCAGAGGCAATATTCGAATTTGCGATATTTCTCGAATATTTTGGCGAATATTCGCCATATATTAGAAAATTTGCAAATTCGTAATCTCCAGTCATTATTTTCTTGATTGCGAAAATTCGCATAAAAATTCGCATAAAATTTGCATAAAAATTCACATAAAAATTCGGATAAACTGGTATTTAAAAGGTATCTTTTTATGCGAACTTTTATGCGATTTTTTTTATATGCAAATTTTCGCAATCAAGTAAATTATGACATTATTTCCTTGATTGCAAAAATTTGCATATAAAAAAATTTGCATAAAAGTTTGCATAAAAATTTGCATAAACTGGAATTTAAAAAAAAATGAATATTTGCGATTGTGAATATATTTCGCAATATTCTAAATATTCACGAATTCTCAAGTGCCGATATTCGCGATTAAAATTCGCAATTCGAAAATTCGTGATCAATACTATTCATTACAGAAGAGATGTACACACTGAAAAGTATCCGGGAAAACTTAATGCTTGCAATAAGGATTACTAAACCAACCAACAAGCCCAAATTAAGAGATAACTTTAGGGAATGTCATACGGTGTCTATGAAAGCTATGAATATTGCACAAAAGATTTCCTACTGACCAGCCTTCATTCTCTCTGCCACAGAGGAAATGCTATATAGTAATTAGTTGAGTGAGCATGTTCGGCCAAACTGATGTATGACTCGAGCACGAATACTGCGTGTGCTCGAGTGTGATGCTCGAGTCAGTGTATTTAAATCAAATTTATCCTCTATTTCTGAAAATTTTCAGCTGGGATTTGAACTCAAAACCTTCTACATTAGAGGCAAGAACCTAACCACTCAGCTATAAAGCTGAATGATAAACTGTGTCAGAAAAACCTACTGCAGCAGAAGTATCAAGTTATATTTTACTGCAGGTTAACATGTAGCTGTATAGCGTAGTGGGTAAGGTTCTTGGCTCTAATATCAAAGGTTGTAAGTTTAAATCCCAGTAAAAAAAATCTGAAATAGAAGCTAAATTTTATTTATATATATATATCTTTTTATCCATAATATATTTACATATTTTATTATATATTTAGAATATATATATAATATATTATAATATATATAAATATATTATGGCTAAAAACATTAGTAGTAGTTACCCACATATGCATTCATATATATCAGAATTATATATATATTTAGTAATTACACATTTATTTTGTGCCATACATTTTTGACAATTACAAAAAATATATAAATTTTATTTAGCCCCTATTTCTGAAAAGTTTGTGCTGGGATTTGAACCTATAAACTTCTATATTAGAGCCAAGACCCTTAACCACTACGCTATAGAGCTACATGGTAACCTGTATACTAAAATATGAAATGATTCTTCTGCTGTATAGGAATACTTAGTACAGGACAAACTACTATGAGTTTTTTCTGACACAGAGGTTAAGGTCCTTGCCTTATAGAGGCTGAATTAGATTTAAATAAACTGGGTTTCCTCAAGCACTGACTCCATATATGGACATAGCTATATATGGAGTCAGAGCAGGGACAACTAAGCCGTGGACACACTAGGGGATTTCCTCACTGTACAGCGATCTTCTGCATAGACCTCAGTGGGATGCAGCACTCTCCCCTCTTCAGAACAGGGGGTGCCTGTTTTAATGCTCAAGTTCTCCCATTGACTTCCATTGTGCTCGGGTGCTCTGTGAACCAGGGCACCTGAGCACTTTAGTGCTCGATCAACACTAATAGTAAACTTAAATATTAGCGTCTACTCAAATATATATTTTGCATAGTGAATCACAGACCAACTGGCAGTTGCTGGTGGTTCAACTATCTGAAACTATGAAACCACCCAGGATCACAAAGTGAATTCTACTTTATGCTGTGGGCATTGCCTGGTTCAGAAGGTGCTAGATGCAGTAAGGGTCTATGCACTATATAATATCATTGAATGCTATACAGGGAAATTTAAGATTTGTAGATGATAGCATATACTGCTAAATGGAGCACTGAGTCACACATTGATTTAATGTATAACAAATAGTACCTATGATCCAAATACCTGTAATTAGAGCTGGGGGCTGAGATAGGAGTAACATTAAGACCCAAAAACTATCCACTCTTGTCCTATAGTTTCCCTTTGCATTAGGATTCTAGCCATTCCAGTTGGACATCTCAGTTTGAGTCCACACATCCAGTGCACATTTGGTATTTGCTGCTGGATCCAGTAAACTGGAAATCTTGTAACATATGATCAGTAATGTAAATCAGAAAATTAAGGACATGTGAATAATACAGAGCCAAGCATTGCTTATTTAACCGTTTTATGATCAAGGGTCATTGATGCCCCCATGTCCATGTCTAATTTTGAAAATCTGACGTGTCATTTTATGTGGTAATAACTTTGGAACACTTTTACCTATCCAAACCATTCTAAGAGTGTTTTCTCGTGACACATTGTACTTTATGACAGTCATAAATGTGAGTCAATATATTTCACCTTTACTTATGAAAAATCCCAAATTTACCAAAAATATGGGAAAATTCGTAATTTTCAAAACTTCTATTTCTCTGATTTTAAAACAGAAAGTGATACCTCATAAAATATTTATTACTTATCATTTCCCATATGTCATCTTTATGTTGGCATCATTCTGTAAATGTCATTTAATTTTTTTAGGATTTTACAAGGCTTAGAATTTTAGAAGCAACTCTTAAAAGAAAATTTCCAAAACCCACTTTTTAAGGACCAGTTCAGGTCATAGTTAGAGATGTCGCGAACGCGAACAACGAACCCGAACTTACTCAAATGTTCGCGAACAGGAGAACAGCAATAGACCTCTATTGGCAGGCGAATATTAAAACCCACAGTGACTCATTCTAGCTAACCTATTTTATGACATCTAAATCTACCCTAACATTTTATTTTCTAACCTACTTTTAAATGCTAATTTAGTTATTTAACATATTTTAATTACTTGTAAAATAAAAAAAATCACTCTCCACCATGTCAAAAGCCAGGCATGTGCAGGCTGACTATCTATCCATAAGACAGGGTGTCAGCATACCTTACAATGACAAGTTTGAGCAATTTAGACAAACAAACATAAGTTCTCAATCCAAAAGGAGAGAAATTGGTTAGCATTGGTTGGCTATCTAGAGGGGCCTGGACCCTAGACCATTATCATTAGGGCGACAAAAATTGTAATTTTATATGCCAGCCTAACTCCTCTCTCACTGCCTAAGAGAGCTGCATAAACATTTCCCAACATTTAAATCTCATTTGCATACACATGACCAAGAAATGCTAATGAGCAATATAGCAGTATCTGCCTTGTTTGTAAACTGAAACACGATTTGCATAGCTTTCCCATAGTCCCATGTTATGCAAATGAGTTTATATGACAAAACAGAATAGAAAGATTATAAAGTTAGTCTTTAAAAAATTGCAAAATCAAAAAACTAGGCAGCCTTCCTAATCATTGAGATGAGAGCTAGGTGGCATATAAAAAAAAAAAAAAAAAAAATGTTGTCACCCTAATGATAATCATCTATGTGCACAGGTCCCCTAGATACCTAACACTAAACAGACAATTTCCCTTCTGGGGAAACTTCCCTTCTGGGAAAACTGGTTAATACCCAGGCTGCCTTGCTAAGGTATGCTGATGATCTGTCTGTCTGATGGATTGTTGGCCCTGCATATACCTGGTGCTTGGCGGCCATAGGGGAGAACTGTTCTGTGTTGTCCATTGAATGTTTTATGTAATAATACAAATAATAATAAGATTTTATGATAGGCAGGCTAGGGTAAATGTCTGTAAGTCTGTCTTTGTCTGTTTTATAAAATACAAAGATCAGTTTTTGTAGTCAGCTACCTTACTGTATGTTAAAACTCATTTGCATACACATGGCCAAGAAATGCTAATGAGCAATATAGCAGTATCTGCCTTGTTTGTAAACTGAAACACAATTTGCATAGCTGTCCCATGTTATGCAAATGAGTTTATATGACAAAACAGAATAGAAAGATTATAAAATTAGTCTTTAAACAATTGCAAAATAAAAAAAAACTATGCAGCCTTCCTAATCATTGAGATGAGAGCTAGGTGGCATATTAAAAAAATAAAAAAATGTTGTCACCCTAATGATGATCATCTATGCGCACAGGTCCCCTAGATACCTAACCCTAAATAGACAATTTTCCTTTTGGAAAAACTGGTTAAAACCCAGGCTGCCTTGCTAAGGTATGCTGATGACCTGTCTGTCTGATGGATTGTTGGTCCAGCATATACCTGGTGCTTGGCGGCCATAGGGGAGAACTGTTCTGTATTGGTAATTGGATGTTTTATGTAATAATACAAACAACAACAATAATAACTAGAAAGTGCTGTTTCTGAAGAAACCACAGGATGTTGGCTTGGAATATGATTGGCTGTTTGTGGCTCCACCTACTTTCTTGAATTTTAATGCCAGTCCTCAAGTGACCAATTGTGCCAAGCTTGAAGTCTGTGCCAATAACAGGCTACGAGCTGCGGCAGTTTTACATTTTCCCATTTAAACCAATTGCTAAAATTTGATTGGCTGATATAGACTCCGCCCACTTTTAACAATTTTGACCCCAATGACCCACGGTGCCAAGTTTGGGTATTCTCATTTAAATACTGTGAAAATGGCAGCTTTTTAAAGTTTTCCCATTGAAGTCAATAGGGAAAATCTGATTGGTTGTAGTTTGCCCCGCCCACTTTTTCCAAATTTTGAATTGGACATAACCTACCACCTGATTTCTGAAATTTGAAGCCCCTGACATAAAAAATTTGAGAATTGCAGCATTTTTGGAAGTTAAAATTTTTCAAATTTTCACATTTTCACACTCAAAGAAATCTGATTAGTTGATTTTGGCCCCGCCCACTTTTCAGAATTCTAATCCCAGTCCTCCAATGACCAACTGTGCCAAGTTTGAAGTCTGTGCCAATAACCATCTACGAGCAGCGGCAGTTTAAAATTTTCCCATTTAAACCAATTGCTGAAATTTGATTGGCCGATTTAGACTCCGCCCACTTATAAAATTTTTGACCCCAGTCACCCAATGACCCACGGTGCCAAGTTTGGGTATTCTCGTTTAAATGCTGTGAGAATGGTAGCTTTTTAAAGTTTTCCCATTGAAGTCAATAGGGAAAATCTGATTGGTTGTTTGTAGCTCCGCCCACTTTTTCTAATTTTGAATTTGACGTAACTTGCCACCTGATTTCTGCAATTTGAAGCCCCTGACATCAAAAATTTGAGAATTGCAGCATTTTTGGAAGTTAAAATTTTTCAAATTTTCACATTTTTCACACTCAAAGAAATCTGATTGGTTGATTTTGGCCCCGCCCACTTTTCAGAATTCTAATCCCAGTCCTCCAATGACCAACTGTGCCAAGTTTGAAGACTGTGCCAATAACCGTCTACGAGCAGCGGCAGTTTAAAATTTTCCCATTTAAACCAATTGCTGAAATTTGATTGGCCGATTTAGACTCCGCCCACTTATAAAATTTTTGACCCCAGTCACCCAATGACCCACGGTGCCAAGTTTGGGTATTCTCGTTTAAATGCTGTGAGAATGGTAGCTTTTTAAAGTTTTCCTATTGAAGTCAATAGGGAAAATCTGATTGGTTGTAGCTCCGCCCACTTTTTAATGTCCCCAAAATGTGCCAGAAATTTTCGGGCTGACCCCATGACTAAGTGACCCAAGTTTGGTGACTTTAACTCTAAAGCTGTTTGAGTGACAAAAGTTTACATTTTTCCAATGAAAGTCTATGGGAAAAATGGGATCTTCGGGGCCCGCCCCAGGGGCCCGGAGGGTGGGATCGGTTAAAAAGCACAAGCAACCTATTCGGGAATGTGCCGAACAAGTGTGCAAAGTTTGGTAATCCTAAAACTGTGGGAGGAGTAGCGTATAGAAATTTGCTAAATTTTCATTGGCCGTTGGTAGCTCCGCCCACTTTGGGGTGTCCCCTCAAATTTACCCATTTATTCGGGTTGACACCAACAATATGTGATCCAAGTTTGGGGAGCGTAGCTTCAAAATTGTGCGAGTGGGAGCGATTTGAAAATTTTCCCTGTCAAAGTAAAAAGGAAAAAGTGGGTGTTCGGGGCCCGCCCCAGGGGCCCCGAGGTTGGGATCAGCTTAATAAAGCACAAGCAACGTACTCGCTATAGGCCGAAAAAGTGTGGAAAGTTTGGGGTCTGTAGCAATAAAAACGTTTTATAGACATTATGCAAAGACAGTGTTTGATGATAATAGTATAGTTTTTCTGAGATCAAGGATCCTAATATAGGACTATATATATATATAGATATATTTCTATAGGGTAAAACAGCCTGTCCCTTTAAGGTGTAATACTCAATCAAACATACAGTAAGGTAGCTGACTAAAGAAACTAATCTTAGTATTTTATGAAACAGACAAAGACAGACATTTACCCTAGCCTGCCTATCATAAAATCTTATTATTATTTGTATTATTACATAAAACATTCAATGGACAACACAGAACAGTTCTCCCCTATGGCCGCCAAGCACCAGGTATATGCAGGGCCAACAATCCATCAGACAGACAGATCATCAGCATACCTTAGCAAGGCAGCCTGGGGTTTAACCAGTTTTCCAAGAAGGGAAGTTTCCCCAGAAGGGAAATTGTCTGTTTAGGGTTAGGTATCTAGGGGGACCTGTGCACATAGATGATTATCATTAGGGTGACAACATTTTTTTTTTTTTTTTTTTTATATGCCACCTAGCTCTCATCTCAATGATTAGGAAGGCTGCATAGTTTTTTTTTGATTTTGCAATTTTTTAAAGACTAACTTTATAATCTTTCTATTCTGTTTTGTCATATAAACTCATTTGCATACCATGGGACTATGGGAAAGCTATGCAAATCGTGTTTCAGTTTACAAACAAGGCAGATACTGCTATATTGCTCATTAGCATTTCTTGGTCATGTGTATGCAAATGAGATTTAAATGTTGGGAAATGTTTATGCAGCTCTCTTAGGCAGTGAGAGAGGAGTTAGGCTGGCATATAAAATTACAATTTTGTCGCCCTAATGATAATGGTCTAGGGTCCAGGCCCCTCTAGATAGCCAACCAATGCTAACCAATTTCTCTCCTTTTGGGTTGAGAACTTATGTTTGAAAGCTCATGATTGTCATTGTAAGGTATGCTGACACCCTGTCTTATGGATAGATAGTCAGCCTGCACATACCTGGCTTTTGGCATGAATTGAGTGGTTTAAGTTAAATGTGATAGAAAATGATTATTAATGATATATCATTTTCAGAAAGGACTTTTTTTTGGTTTGACGGTTGGGGTGGACAGAGGACACTAGGTAATACTCTCCTTGCTTTAACATTGTAGCTTTAGATTGAATTTACTATGCCTGGCTTTGGTAGGAAGATAAGATGAATGTAAGAATGCAGGGCGAATCGAACTATGTTCGCTGGCAGAAGCCAACGGGAACAAGCTATGTTCGCAGGGAACTGTTCGCAGTCGAACAGTTCGGGACATCTCTAGTCATAGTACATAGTAGAAACCCCCATAATTGATGCCATTGCAGAAACTACACTCCTCAGGTTACTCAAAACTGACTTTACAAACTTTGTTAACCTTTTTGGTGTTCCAGAAGAATTAAAGGAAAATGGAGATGAAATTTCAAAATTTCACTTTTTGGGCAGATTTTCTATTTTAATCCAAACATTTCTTTAACACATCGAGGGTTAACAGCAAAAAAAACTCAATATTTTTTACCCTGATTCTGCGGTTTACAGAAACACCCCACATGTGGTCGTAAACTGCTGTATAGGCACAGGGCAGGGCACAGAAGAAAAGGAGTGCCATATCGTTTTTGGAAGGCAGATTTTGCTAAACTGATTTTTAGATGCTATGTCCCATTTGAAGCCCTCCTGATGCACCCGTACAATAGAAACTCCCAAAAAGTGACCCTATTTTGGAAACTAGAGGATAAGGTGCCTTTTTTAGTGGTACTATTTTGGGTTACATATGATTTTTAATTGAAACATAGAAACATAGAATGTGTCGGCAGATAAGAACCATTTGGCCGATCTAGTCTGCCCAATATACTGAATATTATGAATAGCCCCTGGCCCTATCTTATATGAAGGATGGCCTTATGCCTATCCCATGCATGCTTAAACTCCTTCACTGTATTTGTAGTTACCACTTCTGCAGGAAGGCTATTCCATGCATCCACTACTCTCTCAGTAAAGTAATACTTCCTGATATTACTTTTAAACCTTTGCCCCTCTAATGTAAAACTATATCCTCTCGTAGCAGTTTTTCTTCTTTTAAATATTCTCTCCTCTTTTACCGTGTTGATTCCCTTTATGTATTTAAAAGTTTCTATCATATCCCCTCTGTCTCTTCTTACTTCCAATCTATACATGTTAAGGTCCTTTAACCTTTCCTGGTAAGTTTTGTCCTGCAATCCATGTACTAGTTTAGTAGCTCTTCTCTGAACTCTCTCCAAAGTTTCAATATCCTTCTTCAGATATGGTCTCCAGTACTGCACACAATACTCCAGATGAGGTCTCACTAGTGCTCTGTAGAGCAGCATGAGCACCTCCCTCTTTCTACTGTTAATGCTTCTCTCCCTATACACCCAAGCATTCTGCTGGCATTACCTGCTGCTCTATGACATTGTCTGCCCACCTTTAGGTCGTCTGATATAATGACCCCTAAATCCCTTTCCTTAGATACTGAGGTTAGTACTGTATCACTGATTTATATTCTGCTCTTGGGTTTTTACGCCCCAGGTGCAACATCTTGCACTTATCGACAAATTTTAGTTGCCAGATTTTTGACCATTCCTCTAGTTTTCCTAAATCCTTTTCCATTTGGTGTATCCCTCCAGGAACATCAACCCTGTTTCAAATCTTTGTGTCATCAGCAAAAAGACACACATTATCACTGAGGCCTTCTGCAATTTCGCCTATAAAGATATTAAACAATATGGGTCCCAGAACAGATCCCTGAGGTACCCCACTGGTAACAATACCATGGTCTGAATATACTCTATTGACTACAACCCTCTGTTTTCTGTCCTTCAGCCACTGCCTAATCTATTCAACAATATGTGAGCCCAAGCTCAAAGACTGCAGTTTATTGATAAGCCTTCTATGTGGGACAGTATCAAAAGCCTTACTAAAGTCCAGATAAGCGATGTCTACTGCACCTCCGCCATCTATTATTTTATTCACCCAATCAAAAAAGTCAATAAGATTAGTTTGACATGATCTTACTGAAGTAAACCCATGCTGTTTTTTTTATCAATCAACCCATGGGTTTTTAGATGTTCCACAATCCTCTCCTTGAATATGGTTTCCATTAGTTTCCCCACTATTGATGTCAGGCTTACTGGCCTATAGTTGCCCGATTCCTCTCTACTACCTTTTTGGTGATTTGGCACAACGTTTGCTAATTTCCAATCTTCTGGGACGACACCTGTTACCAGTGATTGGTTAAATAAATCTGTTAATGGTTTTGCTAGTACACCTCTAAGCTCTTTTAATAGCTTTGGGTGTATCCCATCAGGCCCCTGTGATTTATTTGTATTCATTTTAGACAGCTGACTTAGAACCTCTTCCTCTGTAAAGACACATGCATCAAAGGATTCATTAGTCTTCATCCCTAACTGAGGTCCTTCTCCTTCATTTTCCTTTGTAAAAACTGAACAGAAGTATTCATTGAGGAAGTCAGCTAGTTCTTTATCCTCTTCCACATACCTTCCTTCTTTTGTTTTTAATTTGGTAATTCCTTGTTTTAATTTCCTTTTTTCATTTATGTATCTGAAGAATGTCTTATCACCTTTTTTCACTGACTGAGCTTTTTAAGCTCTTATAACTTGATTGGCCTCTCTCTGCCTAATCTTATAGATTTCCCTGTCATCCTCGCTTTTGGTGTTTTTATACATACTAAATGCCATCTTTTAGTTATTAAGGATTTTGGCCACTTCTGCTGAGTACCACAGTGGTCTCTTCCTTTTTGTTTGCTTTTACTGACAAGCCTAATGCACTTTTCTGTTGCCTTAAATAGTGGCACTTTTAAGTAGTCTCATTTCTCTTGGACTCCATTGAAATTGTTACCGTCTGATAGGGACTCGTACACCACTGATCTATTTTTAGAAAAGTCTGTTTTTCGAAAATCTAAAACTTTTGATTTTGTGGAGAGTCACTGTACTTATAGTAAACCACACTGACTGGTGATCACTAGATCCTAAGCTTTCCCCTACAGTAATATCAGATACCAAATTGCCATTTGTGAATACTAAATCTAAAATGGCCTCCTTCCGGGTTGGCTCCTCAACTACTTGCTAATTCCCAGTAGGGAATTTAGAATGTCTGTACTCCTGTCAGAACTAGCTATTTTGGTTTTCCAGTTTATATCAGGAAGATTAAAGTCTCCCATAATGACAACTTCCCCTTTCAATGTCATTTTAGTCATTTCCTCAACTAGTAGATCATCTAATTGCTCTATTTTACGTTTTTTGTGAGGCAAGGTAACAAAAATATAACTGTTTTGGCATCGTTTTTATTTTTTACAAGATTCATCTGACAGGGTAGATCATGTGCTGTTTTTATAGAGCAGGTTGTTACTGACGCAATGATATCAAATATGTCTACATAATAAAGTATTTTTGAAAAAAATAATTATGTTTTTGTGTCTCCAGTTTCTGATTGCCATATTTTTTTTATTTTTCTGCCGATCGTCTTGTGCAGGGGCTCGATTTTTTCAGGAAGAGTTGACATTTTTATTGGTGCCATTTTTGGGTACATATGATTTTTGATAATTCATTATTGCACTTTTTGTGGCAAGGTGACCTAAAAATTGATTGTTTTAGCACAGTTTTTATTAATTTATTTTTACAGCATTTACTTGAGGGGTTAGTTCATGTGACATTTTTTATAGAGCAGATCATTACGGGCGTGGCAAAACCTAATATGTATACTTTTCTTATTTATTTAGGTTTTACACAATAATAGAATTTTTGAAAACCAAAATAATGATGTTTTAGTGTCTCAATAGTCTGAGAGCCATAGCCTTTTTTTTTTTGACTGATTGTCTCAGTTATGTTCTCATTTTTTTGTGGGATGAGGTGACGGTTAGATTGATTCTATTTTGGGGTGCATATGCCTTTTTGATCTCTCAGTGTTAACACTTTTTGTGATATAAGGTGACAAAAATTGCCTTTTTACACAGTTTTTATTTTTTATGGTGTTTTTCGGACAGGGTAGATCATGTAATATATTTATAGAGCCGGTTGTTACGGACGCGGCGATACAATATGTGTAGTTTTTTCAGTGCTACATTTACACTAAGGCTGATCAGACCTTCAGGATTTGATCAGCCTTAGATACATGAAAGCCTTTACACCTTTGTAAGGCAACCATTGCACTGCTGCCTTTACAGCAGCGGCGGCTCGATGGAAGAGAGATGGAGCTCCCTCCCTCTCAACCACATGGATGCTGCAGGCGGCTGATTGGTCTCTTGCCGACATTACTAGACTGTATGCTGTCCTGTGACACAGTGCAGGGACAGAAACTTTGATCCATGCTAGCTGCACGAGGTATGTGCAAATAGCACATATATAGCCGTATGGCAGTCGGGAAGGGGTAAACAATGTAATCTTAATTTTCTGCTGCTTTTTCCATGGTTATTTTTATAATGAGTATGACTTAAGCTGCACAGATACTTATAATGATAACTAGAGATGAGCGGATCGAAGATGACAAAGTGGAAAATTTGATTCAAACAGAAGGCAAATTTCCTTGCGCTTCATAGTAACGAATCACATTTTTTCCTAAAATAGCTGCTACACGTGAGGACATGGGGCAAGGAACTCTGGAAAAGCGGGATCACCCATACTGACATGCATGCAGCCAATCAGCAGCCAGCCCTGTGATGTCACAGCCCTATAAATACGGTAGCCATCTTAGATCCTGCCATTCACCAGCATGCTTGGTGCAGGGAGAGACACGTCTGCAGGCGCTAAGAACAGTAATAGGAAAGACTTGATTGTTTTGAAAAAAAATGACTTACAAGTGCAGGGATAGATTACTCAAGGTGTAGAGAAAGGATAGGGAGGAATCATTCCACCAGCATTTGAGTTGAAGAGGGTTCAGTCGGGGAGGTGACAACCTGGGTAATATTAACAATCTGCATAACACCTTGCTGCATTGACTGGGGAATCAAATTTCCATTATACAGCTTTGTAATTCCGGCAAACCTTCCTTATTAGGGTGCAGGTGCTGTTTGATACAGGCATTAACAGGGTTTATTACAAATAAATATTTCGCAGTTATATGTTCTAAAGCATTTTTTGGCTTGTATTAGTGGTAAAAAAGGGCTTACTGTTTTAGCTGTTGTGTGGTAAAGGGCGAAAATTACAGCCCTTTTTGTTGTGTATTAGTGGCAAAATGACAATATATTTGCCGCTTAGCAGTGCAGTTATCTATTTTAAAGCCCTTTTTTACGTGTATTAGTGGAAAAAAGAAAATATATTTTCCGCTCAGTGGTGCAGTTACCTGTTTTAATGTTGAGTGCGAATATTCTAATTGCAAATTTTAATTGCAAATATCGCCACTTCGAGAATTTTTAAATATTTAGAATATAGTGCTATATATTCATATTCTCGAATATTGTTAATCACGGATATTCTAATAGCGAATATCGGCACTAAGCAACATCCCTCGCAACCAATAGGAAAGTTGCCTACCCCTTAGTGTTGATCGTTAATATTCTAATCGCGAATTTTTATCGCAAATATATTGTATTGCCGATTTTCACAACCAAGTAAATAATAACTGGAGATCACGAATTCTCAAATTTGCTAATTTATGGCGAATTCGAATATTGCCTATGCCGCTCATTACTATTTTAAAGCCCTTTTTTCCGTGTATTAGTGGAAAAATAAAAAAATATTTGCCGCTCAGCGGTGCAGTTATCTGTTTTAAAGCACTTTTTTGTGTGTATTAGTGGAAAAAGAAAAATTATCTTTGCCGCTCAGTGGTGAAGTCATATATTTGGAAGTCCTGGATGCCGTGTATTAGTGGCAAAATAAAAATATATTCACCATCCAGTGTTGCACTTCTCTGTTAAAAAACCTGTTGTGTAAAAGTAGAAGAAAATTTGGGCTTAATAGATGTTCTGCAGTGCTGTGATATATTCTGAAGCCCTGTTTGCAGTGTAATAGTGGCGAAATATAAATATATACGCCGTCCAGCATTGCATATATCTGTTAAAAAGCCTGTTGTGTAAAAGTAGAAAAAAAATTGGGCCTAATTGCTGTTCTGTGGTGCAGTGATATATTCTGAAGCCCAATTTGCCATGTATTAGTGGCAAAATAAAATATATATTCTCCATTCAGCATTGCACTTATCTGTTGAAAAGCCTTTTGTGTAAAAGTTGAAAAAAAATTGGGCCTAATTGCCGTTCTGCAGTGCAGTGACATATTCTAAAACCCAGTCTGCTGTGTATTAGTGACAAAATAAAAAATATTTGATCTAACATTTGATTTTTGATCTTACAGTATGTCAGACAGAAAAGTGCCAGGAGTGGCAGCGGCGTAAACCTTTCTGGCGCAAGCAGAGGTCGCAGCAGAGTTAGGGGCCGTAGCAGCAGGGGTCACGTCAAGAGGCCTGAGCTCCCAGTATCAGCTAGCGATCGTGTTGTGACCAGCAACCCAGCGGTTCTTGAATGGTTGACTTCGATCTTCGACTTCGTCGCAAGTGACAACAAACACCCCCAGCCAAGAGTCAGGGTGTTTGTCAGAAACAACAAGAGCTGCTTTTGGGAGAAGCGGTTAATTTTTTAAATGTCCTTATAGTGTGGGGGATTCCAAAGACCTTCTCCATCAATTTGCACCACAGGATGTCCTCCTTCCCATCCATGATGACTGGTAACTCGTGATGTTTTCCCTGATGAAGAGACCAGGGGCTGGTATTTATGGTTTGAATCTTGATGAAATTGTCAACTCTTCCGGGCTCCAAGCAATCTTTTAGCTTTGCCTTCTCATTGTCTGTAGCTGCTAGAGGCCTGTTTATGCCAGGCAGGTTCCCCCAGAAGTATCTGGCTCAATGAGCAGCCGATACCGCACTTGCCTCAATCTTGACAGGATTTGTCTCCAGGTGTAGAGAAATAGTTTTTTGGAATGCTTTCTCCATTGCAACCACGTTCTCGAATAACCAGAAGACTGGACAATTCTGTCCTGTCTTAGGCAACACTTTATTGAGTAATTGAGGAAAGTCAAAAAACTGTTGTTCACTGCCCCCATAAAAGCCTTTCCGGTGCGGGATAACCACAGATAAGTCCTTACAAGGACTGTTGGCAATTATCAGATGGAATTGTCCTCATTCCTCAGTCTGTTAACTGGTTATATTCTGTATGTCGCCCACATATACAATCTGCCCTGGATGGCGTACCGGTCCTATCGTGATGGTGTCCTCACACACCTCTGATACCATATATTTTTTAACATTGATTCTAAGATATTTCTATGGTGACAGGGAACTCGTGATGTTTTCCCTGATGTAGAGATTGGGGCTGGTAGTTATGGATTAAATCTTGATGAACTTCGCAACTCTTCCGGGCTCCAAGCAATATTTAAGCTTTGTCTTCTCATTGTCTGTAGCTACTAGAGGCCTGTTCATGCCAGGCAGGTTCCCCCAGAAGTATCTGGCTTGATGAGCCGCCAATACCACACTTGCATCAATCTTGACAGGATAGTTTTTTGTAATGCGTACTCTATCGCAACTACGCTGTCGAATAAACAGAAGACTGGCCGATTCGCTCCTGTCTTAGGCAACACTTAATTTTTTTTTATTAAATATTAAATTTAACCAAAACTTGATTAAAATTATGAAAAAGTAAACTTAAATTCACTAATAAATTATCCAAATCTTCAAGGGAAATTCCCTGACAATCAATTTGCCAAGCCTTTTGTGCCGGAGAGATTGTATTATTAAATCGAGTTTTAGGCAACACTTGATAAAGTTGAGAAATTATAACCTTCTGTTCTGTCCCATATTCCCTATAAAGGAATAGACAAAGCTGACACTCTGTGGCCTCCTCATGATGCTGCCACCTCCGCAATCTCTCGTCATCGTGCCACTCTGTGGCCTCCTGATGCTGCTGCCACCTCTGCAATCTCTCATCGTCGTGCCATTCTGTGGCTTCCTGATGCTGCTGCCACCTCCACAATCTCTTGTCGTCATGCCACTCTGTGGCCTCCTCATGCTGCTTCCACCTCCACAATCTCTCATTGTCGTGCCACTCTGTGGCCTCATCATGCTGCTGCCACCTCCACAATATGTCATAGAGCAACTCTGTGGACTTGTCATGCTGTTCACACCCTCCCTGCTTCATGACTGGGCCACTATTTAGCCTTTTTGGATAGGCTGACATAATCTTTTATTTGACCCTTGTTCTGATCTGTCAGAAGGAAGGAAAAATGAGACGCACAATGGATCCTCTCTATGTAGTAGCTGTAAGGCCTGTATGGTCCCATCAGAATTGGATTGTGATTTGGTAGCCAAAAGCAGGAGTGGGTACAAAACACAGAAGACATGAAAATGTTCGGTTCACTTGCTGACCGAGTGAAGGCAAATGCTAAACAAACAGGATCCGTTAAATAATCAGTGACCTCAACACAAACTTACTGCTGACACCCTCTCCTCTCTGTTAGGGGGCTCTACTTTTATAAGTGTTAAATAGAACAGGTTCTCTTTATATCTATGTGGAATCAGCTGACGACAGTGTAAATGGAGTGTGCTTCTTCTTAACACTAACATTGACCTGCAAGGCTGAGATCATACTTGAGTTATTTGGTCAGTTTTGGCCTTGAGACTGCTTAAATAAGTGAAGTGTGCAGTGATTCTAAGAGCGACGCCTGTCATCTGCAGGTCATATGGACTCATGGTATTATTTCACTACCAAAGCAGACTCCCTATGTATGTTACTGCAAGGCACAGTGTTCTATACCACTATAAAGGCTCTCAGCAGCCAGGAAATAGACTTTTTTTATAGTAATTCGCCACAAATATATTTGGATCGAACCAAATTTTAACCAAAAAATTCAGCAAACCTTGGAATAGATTTTTTAAAAATCGCTCATCTCTAATGATAACCTATTACAATGAAAAGATCTGTTTATAAATGAGCCCCACTGTGTAAATGAGTCACGTGTTGTAATTTATAACACAATGCTAAATGTATGAAGATGGAAAATGTCACATAAAGTACAAACGAACAGCTTTAAGTACAAGTAGAAGTAGTCATTGTCTGTCAATTATTGTATTTAGAGAGTAGAGATGGCCCGAACTATTCGCCGGCGAACATAGCTTGTTCGCGTCCGTCGCGGCGCGCGAACATATTCGATGTTCGCGTTCGCCCCTATACTTTATTATTGAGCAAACTTTGACCCTGTACCTCACAGTCAGCAAACACATTCCAGCCAATCAGCATACCCTCCCTCCCAGACCCTCCCACCTCCTATCTAAACGCAAGGACAGCATCCATCTTAGATTCATTCTGAAGCTGCAGTAATAGTAATTGTAAATCGCAATGCGATTAATATAACCTGTATTATTCGCATTGCGATTACAACTTAGATCTGAGTTCCTAACGGTTGTATTGCTAGAATATAACGAAGATGACAAATATAGCACTATATTCTCAATCTTCATTATATTCTAGCAATACAACCATTAGGAACTCAGATCTAAGTTTAATTCTCAATGCGATTAACATAGCCTGCATTAATCTCATTGCGAATTCAACTTAGAGCTGAGTTCCTAATGGTTGTTGTATTGCTAGAATATACGTTATATACTAGCAATACAACCATTAGGAACTCAGCTCTAAGTTGTAATCGCAATGCGAATAATACTTACAATAATGAATCGCTTTGCGAATCCATTTGATGCCTCTATTTGATTGTATATGACGGTTGACTATGACTACCACCAACATTCTGCTGCCTCCAAAGCAAGATATCTGAACCCCCCAGGGGCTATTTGGGCGTTTTTGATAGAAAACGCATCAAAAATGCATCTGCGTTTTTATAATTTTTTCATTTTTTATTTTATTTTTTTGTGTATTTTGCCACATTTGGTTGCATATTTACATTTGGTATAGGCAAATATGGTAGTCTAGATCCTTACTCTGCCCAAATCTATATTCAGCTACATAGCTTAGAAAATATGCTGTCAAACAATGATCCTAGGTTTTGGTATAGACACATGATCTAGACTACCATATTTGCCTATACCAAGTGTAAATATGCAACCAAATTTGGCAAAATACACAAAAAATAAACTAAAAATGAAAAAATTATAAAAACGCATATGAGTTTTTGAAGCAATTTTGATGCGTTTTTTTAAATCAAAAACGCCCAAATGGCCCCTGGGGGGTTCAGATATCTTGCTTTGGAGGCAGCAGAACGTTGGTGGTAGTCATAGTCAACTGTCATATACAATCAAATAGAGGCATCAAATGGATTCGCAAAGCGATTAATGATTGTAAGTATTATTCGCATTGCGATTACAACTTAGAGCTGAGTTCCTAATGGTTGTATTGCTAGAATATAACGTATATTCTAGAAATACAACAACCATTAGGAACTCAGCTCTAAGTTGAATTCGCAATGCGATTAATGCAGGTTATATTAATCGCATAGAGATTTCAACTTAGATCTGAGTTCCTAATGGTTGTTGTATTGCTAGAATATAACGAAGATTGAGAATATAGCGCTAAATTCTCAATCTTCGTTATATTCTAGCAATACAACCATTAGGAACCCATCTCTAAGTTGAATTCGCATATAAGCTGTCCCAAGACTCCCAAACTATTCACAGGCGAATAGTTCTCGACGAACATAGCTTGTGCGCGTTCGTCACGGCAGGCGAACATATGCGATGTTAGGTCCACCCCCTATCATTGAGTAAACTTTGACCCTGTACCTCATAGTCAGCAGACACATTCCAGCCAATTAGCATACCCTCCCTCCCAGGCCCTCCCATCTCCTGGACAGCATCCATTTTAGATTCATTCGGAAGCTGCAGTCTTAGTGAGAGGAGGGAGAGTGTAGTTGCTGCTGATTTAATAGGGAAATCGATAGCTAGGCTAGTGTATTCAGTGTCCACTCCAGTCCTGAAAGACTCATCAGATCTCTGCTGTAAGGACAGCGTCCTGACAGCACCCCAAAAAGCCCTTTTTAGGGCTAGTACATCAGTCTCCCTCCCAGACCCTCCCACCTCCTATCAAAAAGCAAGGACGGCATCCATCTTAGATTTATTCTGAAGCTGCAGTGTTAGTAGTTGTAATCGCAATGCGATTAATACAACCTGTATTAATCGCATTGCGATAACAACTTAGAGCTGAGTTCCTAATGGTTGTATTGCAAAAATATAACGAAGATTGAGAATATAGCGCTATATTCACAATCTTCGTTATATTCTAGCAATACAACCATTAGGAACAGATCTAAGTTGTAATCCCAATGTGATTAATACAGGTTATATTAATCGCATTGCGAATTCAACTTAGATCTGGGTTCCTAATGGTTGTATTGCTAGAATTTCTAGCAATACAACCATTAGGAACCCAGCTCTAAGTTGAATTTGTAATGCGATTATTATAACCTGTATTAATCGCATTGCGATTACAACTACCACACTCAACTAGGTATTTTTCCATGGGAGTTTTGCCATGTATCCTCCTCCGGCATTCCACAGTCCAGGTGTTAGTCCCCTTCAAACAACTTTTCCATCACTATTGTGGCCAGAAGGAGTCCCTTTGGTTTTTAAAATTCGCCTGTCTATTGAAGTCTATGGCGTTTCGCACTGTTCGCACGTTCGCGAACATTTGCGGAAGTTCGTGTTCGCTGTTCGCGAACGGAAAATTTTATGTTCGCAACATCACTATTAGAGAGTAGCCTTGGATTGGCTGCTGTGGCTTCCTTTGTTAAGGTTGTCCAAAGTATTTCAAACAATGGGCTTGAAAAACTATGTGATTGTAGATGCCCATTATTTTTTTCAGAAAGGCTGAAATCTTTTACCAAGTATTATGAAATAATACTGATTTGATAATGAGACATGAAATTATTTCAAAGAGCTATAACATTTAAAGTTTTCCATCGACATAGCTGTATGAGGAATTGCTTTTTGAAGGATGAATTGTATTTTTCAAAGACACATTTAAATTATTTATTAACATTTATAAATGTTTAAGAGAGGATGGAAAAAGCAGCAATTCCACCAATGTTTTTTGCATTATAAGGTTTGCAACATTAACCTAAGCATTAATCTAAGGGGTTTAAATGGCTGGGCTGGGGTTAGCTCAAAACTCGATCATTGCAGCAGAAGCTCAGCTATACATTACAACCAACTCTCACTGTTGATGTTGTGGGCACAACTGATGTGCCCTTGCCGTCCCTGAGATATAGGGAGGTGCAAAACGTTAGCCCTCAGCAGGACATTCAGTTATGCTGTGGTGCGGGAATGTATATTAATGAAAAAAATAATCTATAATTGAACATATTTTATTATTATTACTTATTACTTCAAAGCGTAGCAACATTCTTCAAAATAATCATAACACATAGTAGAAGCACAATGTGGTGGCACACTGAGTGCCCATGGCTCTACACTATCCAACCATAGAGACTCTGCATGCTGCCACCCAGGCTTTGTGAACACAACTTGCTAAGTTCATAAAAGCTAAAGGGGTTCTTGACTACTGTTACTTCTGGAGACACAAGTAAATAATTGGATCTCTCTAGGGTGCATATTGTTTAGGTGTGTAGTAAGGACAAGGATTTTATTCTTAATGTACATGCTTAGTTTATTTCTCCTATTTCATGAAATAAGTTTGAACATATCAACTACTACAAAGGCAGGTAAATTTGCATCTACTACATGGCCTGGGTGAACAATGAACCTTTGGCATTTTCCCCTCTTTTTGTTTACATATCAGTCATCATTCAAGCCTAATGGCTGAAAATCAGAAGTATCTCAGAGAGGGGAGTGCTGGCAGACTGTTTGCTTCTTAATGCTTGTCATTTTATTTAGTGTCATTTTCTGCTCTGTATACCCAGTATAGTTATGGATGGAAGTGACAGAGCTACAGGAAGCTTGGGTATGGATCTTGGATTTGCCCCAGCTGTGTCTAGAGAGTTCTAGCCTGGAGATATCCAGGAGAGAAAGAGTGAGTAAGTAACTCTATGTACTCCATGCTTCACTAGACTAGCCTAAAGCTACAGAGACTCACCGATCTCTAGATGATCTTCATACAGTAAGGAGAGAAAGAGACAAGAAGGTTCAGAAATCTGCATGGCTGATCATTGGAGTCAGTAAGGTGTCCTGCTTCCTAAGCTATTCAGACTTTACTGCAGTGAGAAGAATACTGTTAAGACACTCTTCACAGTTGGACATGAGTTTGCCAGTCATAGAGATTTAAAAAAAAAACATGTACGCCTCATTCGCAAAAGTGAGATCGCCATCAATACATTCTGCAGGAAGAGACTTCAGAAATATACAGAGAAAAAAAGGTAAATTATTTCCATCCTTGCTCAAATCATAAATCATTTGGGGGAGATTTGCACTTGTATATTGTGGGAACTGTAATTTTGCTATTGTTGAATGTACTTCAACTTTCATTTTGCACTAAAGTAAAGACAGATATTTATTGAGCCACATCTGACCTGGTTACTGAATGCGACACATATAGGCTGGCCATTGCATTCTACACATCCTGCCTTGTACCCATACGAACACAAACTAAACAAAATGGCACCCCGATTATCATCATCCCCAACATCAGTGTGTGCCTTGAGGAAAGAAAGGTTGTGTCCTCCTTTCACTGCATAGCCCTAGAGAGCAACGGTGTGAGGAAGGCCACCGTGATTGACTGTAACAGCCAGGGCCACTACAACCCCCATCCTTTGGCTCCTCCAGCGGTCTCTGAATAAGCTCATTACATTGGCTATGCTAATTTGAAATAGAGTACACAACTAAACAAGATATATTGTTCATAATGTGTTCAGATTTTAATAATATATTTTAAACAATCCCACCAAAATGATTTAGAAATTCTTACAAAGTACTCTAAGCATTATGTATCTGAAATGAAAGATCAAACAATGCATAAAGTATTAAGCTGAAATGAGAAACACCCCTTTAGAGAAAGAGAGTATGTTCAAGGATTATAATATAGACAAATATGCCTTTGGTATCCTGAACTTTTGAGCTGCGGAGTCCATATAATTACTGACACTGTAAAAATAAAAGTCTTTGCATTATTCTGTATCTACTTGACAGCTCATTGTGTTAGATTTTTGCCGCAGATCCGAAGTAACTGCATACACACAGCTCAATTAGCACAACACACTTTTGCAAAATTTCTGTTTATGTCTCATCTCATAGTCTTTATTCCTGCCAAACAACCAGGCTACAGATCATTAAGGGCGGCTTTACATCACCGTTATGAATTCTGTTATTGTTTTTCATTATAACATGGTTATAATGTAAAATAGCGCAATTCATAAGACGGAATTCACAACAGAAACCTTTAGAGGCATTCTGTTTAGAGCTGTCATAATATAGGTCTATAGCCAAGCATAACGGATCCGTCTGGTTTCTGTTATGCAGGATGGAAAAGAAAGACCTCTAAAGAAATGTCTCTAAAGGTTCCGTTTGGATTCCATCTTACAAATTCCGTTGTTAATCCGTTAAGGTTTAAAAATAAATCATGATGCTCTTTTCAAGAGAAGGGAGAAATTTGTCATACATGAATGATTTTAAGTTACGGTATGTGCTAGCAACAGCATGTACTGAAAATTGGGTTTGGTAGCATATAATAAAACAGACAGAGAGATTTATAGACATAACTCTATATGATCCGGACTTTGATTGGCAGTGGACAACTAAAAACCAATGACTAGCTATCCAGTAATATTTTCAACTACCAAGCCTGATGCTTATCCTACAAAGTTTTTTTTTGAGAATTTCCTTATGATGCAGACCTTAAAATTCCCTTTTTTATTGTTCAGGGAACATTGACACTACCTTTTCATGGTCTTAGGTCTCCTTCACCCTTTTATATCCCTTATGTTAATTAAATTAAATGTACTAAAATATAATGCATTAGTTAACATAGATCAGCTAATTAGACATAAAATGTCTGTCTGACCTTTAACATGACCTTCTAGAAATGTGAATTACATAACAAACATAAATTTAACATACAATATTAGAGTGTACGATAGTCAAACCTCACCAATAACTTTCAGTTTCAATAATACCTTGAGATGTCTGGCTACTTTTTGCTACATAATGCTAGTATTATTCTTAAGGTCTTTGTTGATGTTACACCTGATAAAACAGTGTAAAGTAAAGCTCTAGGATATATGGGTTGATCTTCTGCCTTACAAATATTTTGTGCCATATTTCCTTTAGATTACAATGGTACCTCTTTCTCACATAACTGTGATTCTTCACTATTGCTTAAGAAAACATTAAAACCTAACTTTAACTCTAAAAGAAAAATCCAGCTCAGGTCAGGTGAAAAGTATTTCCAAAATATATTTCACCTGACCTGAGCTGGATTTTTCTATTTGCGTTTGGACTATTTCCACATCCAGGTGCGGCATCCGTGCCCAGAGGATGTTTTCTACAGGAGAGAGCTGCCTTACTTTGCTAACTTTAACTCTGTCCACATGAGTCCACATCCCGCTCTCCAAGGTCATCCAGGCGCTCAGGATTTGGTCAAGATTAATGGTGTCCTCAACACAGTTTGAGGCTACCACCAGATTTCCCCTGGTGATAGGCTTAAACCGTTCAAACAGTGCTTTTTCATAAAGGAAAGCTAATTTGCATACCTTTGAGTTTCTTGAAAAGATATTCAAATAGGCTTTCCTTCCAAGAAAATAACATTAAGTCTATCTGACACCTGCAGAACTAACATTTTGCATATACTGTATTTTCCCAGAAACCTAGCATACAAGAATTGATGCTATTTTGAAGGCAAAGGGTGGTCACAGCAAATATTGTATTGATTTAAATATCTCTTTTGTTCATTCACTTTGCATTTTGATGATTGATAAAAATAAACTATTAACAATTCTATATTTGAAAGTATTCTTTACTCTGCGGCAGAGAGAAAGATGAGAAAACATGAAAGCAGCATTTGTTGTATCAAGATAGTACAAGTCACACAGAAAGCATTTTTTGTAATGCCTTTTAAGCCAAAGGATGATATTCCATAATTAAACTCTTTAGCTAAAACGACATCATTCAGTCTAGCTTAAGCCTCCATTATTGACTGAATTTAAGCATTATTTTATCTTTCTGTACTGTGATTCCATACACTGTTTTTAAAATGCATACACTCTTATTTAATACAAAAAGCTACTCAAACACTGCAAAAGTTACTGGGAAACAGGGGAAATCAGTTATTCATTATGGAGTCCTAGGGAAACCATCAATGAATAATCTTTGCAATTATGCATCTGGCTAGGCAGCCGTCTACTGATTGTGCCTGCCATGCTGCCTAGTAACAGAGCCCATCACTAAAGGTTTCCATGCAAAGTGGTCACCTTTTATTTTATAAAGTTGTGACAGAGCACATATTGATCTACTGCCACAACCTCTGCATCTGAATTTTACATAGGATGGTTAGTACAAGATATAAACCGTATAAATATTGGTAAGTTAAGTTCAGTACACCACCTAAAACTAGCAAGTAGGCAAACTTTACAAAGTTATTTGAATTCAGAGCATTACCTAAAAATGTTTAGTGAAATCAGTAACGTTGTAAGTGTAACAACTGTAGTAGCATCACAATAGCTTGCATTTTAGGTTTAATGGTTCTTTATGGAATGTACAAATACTTAATTGAAAAAAAAAAAAAAAGAATTGAAGTTTAATAGCTAGCATAAATTTGTAAATTGAAAAGAAAAATTACCACTAGCTAATTCCCACAATTTGCACTTAAAGGAAGATTAGCAATATTTTTGTAAACAAGTCTACAAATGAATAAATGGAGTAATTTCATGTTTTTCTCTAATTAACAAAACTCTCATTGTTTCCATGCTATCAGAACAGTTCTGCAGTCCATGTATTCAGTCCTGAAGAAATGGGAAAATATTTTAAACCAAACACACAATGAAAAACAGCAGTGGGGTTCTGGGTGTGATGCCAGGTAAGACATCTGCATAGATTTTGTATATTCACATGTTTGCATCGGTTTCCTTAGGATACTTTCAGCCCAACCGATTCCAAAAATATACTGATAAGTAGAGATTGTGGGTCCAATTTGGTAGAATTGGCTGTCAGATTCAATTTGGTCCATATCGAAAGTGCTCCAATTGCCCTAAAAATTTGTGTATGACACTCTGCAGTCTCTTAGTACTGTATCCAACTTTTATAAACTCTTTAACACTTTGACAGCATTATTAACAAAGTAACAGTGACATATTAATCTATACATAAAAGTCTGTTAAAAAAAAAAAAAAAAACACTGCATCATCCTGTAAAAAAAATAGCATTTTTTTTGGTGGCTTCTTTTCTCCCTTATGAAATGTGCCTTCGTTTCTGAACTGTATAATGGCTGATGCGATTTTGAGCGATTAATATGGGACAAATCCCAAGTTTCTGATATGCCGAAAGCCAAATCTTTTGGGAAATTTGTGACAAATCATCAGGAGCACTGTACAAGTGGTAAAAGTCCTGCATAACCCATTCATGGTGAACAATAATATGCTAAAGCATCGATGTAATTGAATAACTCAGTTGAAGTATGCAAGTATGCAGTAGGACAAATTTTAGAATATGGTTTCATGACAGACCAGTCTTCTTTACTAAAGACTTATAAAGACTCTATTATACTTTCTATAGCTGCCACTTTACAGTACCCTATGTATTTCCCTCTTCATGTCATGGCGTGTTGGCTTAACACCATGACAGGTGGAACTTGCCATTGTTTTTTTCCATTCTTGGATGTAAACTGTTGATAAATGAGTCATGCTCTGAGTCACTTCAAAACTCTGGTCATTTATATGTGTCTCAAAAAATGGTGCAGAAAGTTCATAATCACAACTCTTGGCCTGCCAAATTTCTCAATGGAGGTACACCTTCAATCTGGCATTACTGCTTAATTAATAATGCACTAATAAAACAGAAGTGCCCTGAAAAATATGAAAGCTATACTGTAATTAGTTGTAATGGCAACAAAGCCAAATATTCTGTTACACCCTTTGATAAATAAGGTCCTTAATACCCTGTCCCACCACTAGCACTTCTATGCATAGAGGTAATAGATATCCTTCCATTAATATGGCTGTTTTTTGATACCCAAGTTTTAGCTGCAGAGGTGGAAAAGCAACATAGTTCAAAAAACTGTTTCTAAAAAGACTCCAACTAAGATTATATTCAGATCAGGCTTTTAGTACATAAGCTTGACAACAATAACATCTTTATAAAGGTTACAATCATGTCATTTATAGATGTAGTTCATTCTTAGAGAGCTAATTCAAGTTAATATTCTAGCTGCACACAATGAAAGAACCTTTAATTTAATTTTATCAATTATTTTCAGTAGGGATTTCAGACACATTTTTGACATGTACTTTGATTAATACATAGAAGCCCCTGGATTTTTTTTATATGTCAACTGATTATTCAGATCAACTAAAATATCTGTAATTACATAAGAATTGAAATAACCAAACTCAACCATCAGGTGTACACTAACCATATAGAAATTTACTTGTCTGTATGTACAATGTATACACTAAAAAGATGAATATTAAAATTAAGTTCTAGACTTTCACACACTGTAATACAGAATAGTGTGTTTAGCTATTTCTTAGAGGGATGTCCAGGATTAGAAAACAGGGCTGCTCTCTTCCAAAAACAGTTCCCATTCACATTCATGGAGCTGAGCTGCAAATACTAATCAGTGGCACATAGGCGGCAGGACGTTCAGCGTTATTTAGTAGGCCCGAATATCGGTGTACGAATGGCAAGGCCAGAACAAGTAGAGGCGGTAGTAGATTGGGTGGCTGACAGTGCCTCCAGTTCCTTCACATTGTCTCCCACCCGGTCCCCTGCTGAAACAGCAGCCCATGGGAATCTGTCTTTCACCTCACCGCCTTGCAAAAGTCCCAAGTCATGAAGCAGTCTCTTATGCTTTTTGATTACTCTGCTGACGAGGTTTCCATGGGCCATCCACCTAGCCCTGCTCCAGAAGTGGAAGAGATTGAGTGCACTGATGCCCAACCACTTATGTTTTAGGATGTGGACATGGAAGGACCACTGCAGCACGACTTTTAAAAACCTTATGGCAGTGGCTGTCCCACAGTATGTGGTTTCCAGCCGCCACTACTTTTCCTGGCGTGCCATCCCTGCCTTGCACAACCAAGTGGCAGACAAAATCAGGTGTGCAATACGCAACGGCATCTGTGGCAAGGTGTCATGCCCTGCTCTGGTGAGGTGCAGAGGTCTGTCAGGTTGGCAGCACGTGTGTACTGTTTTCTGTTTACTTGGAGTGAGCTGTACCTGCCTCCCTACAGGTGCACTGGGTGGGGTCGTTTGTGTGAGTTTAAATCACGAACCTACCCAGTGTCCTTTGCGGGTTATAGCTTCTTTCTAACTCTGAGGAAAGGTGGATGGCTGTTTCTGCTCTGCTTCAAAGATAAGTGTGTTTTTGGCTTCCATTAGTGTACTGTCTAGGTTGTTAGTTAGACACCTGCTTTCTCTAGGATTAGAGGAAGCAGGCTGCCTTTTTCCCCCCTTGTCCTCTATCTCAGGGACTATAGGGTAAATTTAGTCGTAGGCACGGGGGCACGTTTATTCCCACCTTTGGGGTCTAAACGTGTGCACAGCAGTCTAGGGTCAGCTGATAGGATCTTGTCAGGAGGTGACCATTATCCCCAGCATTT
Source organism: Bufotes viridis (assembly GCA_033119425.1). Lineage (NCBI taxonomy): Eukaryota > Metazoa > Chordata > Amphibia > Anura > Bufonidae > Bufotes > Bufotes viridis. The sequence goes on along the minus strand of CM065591.1, from coordinate 264,658,041 downwards.
TCCTAGATGCTTGTTTGTTGTTTCTTGTGTGTCTATTGTATCTTGTACCCTTCCCGGCGTGACACAAGGTCCACATAACCATCGATATATGGACCAGTAGGTACAGGCAGGGACATTATATCTCTCTAACTGCAAACTGGGTAAATACAGTGGCGGCTGGGCCTGAGGTGGATAGCAGTTTGGCGCATGTACTTCCACCACCGAGGATTGCAGGACGTTACTCGTTGGCTCCTGTTGCCTCCTCCTTCTACCCAGCTTCCTCCTCTACCATCTCCTCATCCGGTCAGCATAACAACTGCACCACCAACTTCACACAGCAGGGGGAAACAACAGCAAGCTGTTTTTAAACTCATCTGTTTGGGGGGAAACCCCACACCGCGCTGGAGCTGTGGACGGGTATGAAACAACAGACCGATGTGTGTTTGGTGCCACTGAGCCTCAAGCCCGGCCTGGTAGTGTGTGATAACGGGCAAAATCTCGTAGCAGCTCTGGGCCTAGCAGGTTTGACGCACATCTCTTGCCTGGCGCATGTGCTAAATTTGGTGGTGCAGAGGTTCCTTAAAAATGACCCCGATATGTCAGAGATGCTGCAGAAAGTGCGGGCAGTCTGTGCGCACTTTTGGCGTTCTCACCCTGCTGCTCCTGTCTGCCCTGCAGTGTAGCTTTGGCCTTCCCGCTCACCGCCTCATATGTGATGTACCCACATAGCTGTCACTCTGTGGAACAGCACCACTTCACCACCAATGAGTGGTCCTCCATGCGGGACGTGTGTGCCGCATTGTACTGTGTCGAGTACACCACCATGGCCAGTGCTCATGACGCCATGCTCTGCATTACTATCCCACTTCTATGTTTCCTTAAAAAAACGCTTTGGGTGATGATGGAAGAGGATGTGGCACAGGAGGAAGAGGGATCATTTACACGGTTATCAGGCCAGTCATTCAGAAGTGCCTCGGAGGGTAAGTTCCTGCATCAACAGAGGCCAGGTACACAACTGTCCAGCGGATGAGGAGGAACCGTGTTCAAAGCAGATTATCGTTGCCTCTGGGCAGAATGGCACGCATGAGCGACTACATGCTGCAGTGCCTGCGCAACGACTGCCAAGTTGGCCACATTCTAACCAGTGCTGATTACTGGTTGACAACCCTGCTGGATCCCCGCTACAAGGACAACGTGCCATCCTTTATTTGGTCACTGGAGCTTAATCGGAAGATGCATGACTATAAGCACACGCTGGTAGACGTGCTGCTGATGGCATTCCCACTTGACACCGGGACCTCAGTGGAAGGCGAAGGCAGAGGAGAAAGAAGAGGTTGCCAACGCATCCGGAGCACCGCCAGCACCTCAGAAGGCAGGGTTAGCATGGCCGAAATGTTGAAAAGCTTTGTCAGCATGCCACAACCAGCATCACCAGCTGATATGGAACGTCTTAACTGGAGGCAGAATTTCAGCGACATGGTGGAACAGTACGTGTACTGTCCACACGTCTGCACGTACTGACTAATGGGTCTGCCCTATTTAACTTCTCGGTTTCTAAATTGGGCACATGCCCTAGGCTTGCCCTTTATGCCTTGGAGGTGCTGGCCTGCCCTGCGGACAGTGTATTTTCCGAATGTGTGTTTAGCACTAGTGATGAGTGGTAGAGGCAATATTCGAATTTGCGATATTTCACAAATATTCATTAGAATATTTGTCATATATTCGTGAATATTCGTATTCGAGATTATTCTATTGATTGCGAAAAATCGGCAATGAAATATTCGCGTAATGCGAATATTCTAAAACCCGAATATATAGCACTATTGAATATAGTGCTAAATATTCTATTTTTAGCATATTCGTAATTTTTTCCAATCTGAAGTCATGATTCCCGCCTGCGTAAGTTGCTTTTGGGCCAATGACTGTTAGTGTTCCCATTAAATTGGAAAAAATGATAAATATTCTAAAAAACAAATGTCTAGCACTATATTCTATAGTGCTATATATTCGGATTTTATAATATTCGCATTTCGCAAATATTTCATTGCCGATTTTTGCGCATAAAAGAAAGAAATTATTTTCTCTTATGCCAAAAATCGGAAATGTACTATTTGCATAATGCGAATATTCTGAAACACGAATATATAGCACTATAGAATATAGTGCTATATATTCTTTTTTTAGAATATTCATCATTTCTTTCAATTTAATGTGAACAGTCATTGGCCAAAAAGCAACTTAAGCAGGGAGGAATCATGACTTCAGATGGAAAAAAATAACGAATATTGTAAAAAACTAAAATATAGCACTATAGAATATAGTGCTATATTTTAGTTTTTTATTCGGGTGTTTGAATATTCGCATTACGGGAATATTACATTGCCGATTTTTCGCATAAGAGAAAAAAAATAATAATGAAGAATATTCTAATTCACTACAGACTACAATATTGCAGCTTTCTCACATTGGCCCACCAGCAAGAAGCAGGTAGGTATACTAGGTAATGGGTTCAGATGAAAGCAAATAAAAAAATAAAACCGAATATTCGTTTTTATGAATATATATCACTATATTCTAAATATTAGTGAATTTTTGAATTCCGATATTTATGATAAAAATTCGAAATTCGAATATTCGCGCTCAACATTATTTAGCACGGCAGGGGCATTTCATTCAAATGAACCAAGCATGGATCCCACAGGACTTGTCCATACCTTGTGCTGAATAGACAAGTATAACGGTAGCACCCAGCCATTGTTATACTCAAGCACACTTTCTGTTTGCGCTCTCTTTTCCATTTCCCAATGTTTTGGGAACTTCCCAAATTTATAAAAAATAAATTAAAAAAACTAAAACAGTCTTGGCTATCTCCTCCTCCACCGCCGCTTCCACCTACACCGCCACGTCTACCGCCTCCTCATCCTCCTACTCTACTTTGACCTCAGCCTCCTAGTTCAAACCAAGATTATTATTTGTTTGCAGGGCAATTGTCCAGCTCTTACCCCCATTTTGCTTCTTTTTGCAGCCCTCTAGCCCTTACTATGACTATTTTACAGCCATTATAGTGCACCAAAGTTTGGGTCCCCATTGACAATGTCAATGGGGTTCGAGTTCAGGTTCGGGTTCGGGTCAAGTTCGTATCCCGAACCTGACCTCTGACCCGAAGTTCGGCTGACCCCACTGAACCCGAACATCCACGGGTCCGCTCATCCCTACTCACAGCAACTGGAACTGTGAACTTCTTATAGTGTATTGAGGATAGACAACAACAATCAGCCACTTTCAGGTATCTTATCAATATCTATGAAGGTTAACATCAATCATAAACACCTGCTTGTGTTGTGTTATACCTGAGTCATTTCTGTGGAAGTACAGGTTTACTGTTTAATTTTAGGGGGTATTAGTGCATAGCCCATTTCAGTTTAGTTTTGCTTCTATTCAGCTGAGACTTAATCTGTGGCTAAGCAGTGCTGCAGTGGTTGTTGAAGCACTACCCTACAGAGAGGTAGTAGCGCCAGTGGGAGTTGCATTTGTTTCTACTGCCCTATTACCATACTGAGGATGCTGTTACAGTTGAATTCAGGAGGGCACCTATGGATGCTGGCCAGGTGCATAAGTACCTGATGCTCCTAGCATTAATACTGGGAGCATTAGATCATTATGTACCCAGGCAGCTGCCATGAGGAGGGCTTAGGCAGCATTCTGGGCAATGGCTCACAAAAGTCACAATTAAATTTCCCTGTAGGGTAGCCCCTGATTGTAGGGAAAGACTGTGTCCCTTCATTCTGCTCATGGGTGAGGGCCCTGGTGGTTCCACTCATCAATCATAGATTGATAGGCACAATATCCTGAGAAAAATAATACTACCAACTTTGTATGATGCGTTATGAATTTTCCAAGTCTCAGTGTCATTACATAGAAAGCTTGTCATGATAATTTATAATCTGTCATTCCTACATTCCTACCAAGAATGTGACTTTTGTGCACCGTACCTTCTTGAGACTGTGTATCTAGTGGTCACTTAGGCAAAAAGATCAGTGGTAGCTGGGCAACTTGCAGTACCTCTGCCTGCATAATAAGTTAAAGTGGACCTCTCATTCTAAAGAGTTAAGCAATACTAATTACAACATGTGTATGTATTTACTGCAATGGAGTTAGGCTTTAATGGCTAAGTATCTTTTATATTAGTCACATGGAACCTTTTTGTGGCTACATTGCAAAAAAAGCTATGAAATTAAGAAGTAATACTTTATAAAAATAAAATGACTTAAGCCATAAAGCCAACTGAAAGGATTAGAAGGGAAGAAATAGATGGATTATTATGGAGTTAAAACATTTAAATCAGCAACGTGAAAGAGAAAAATAATTTTTAAAGATCGCAATCGTCTCAAAACATTTAGTTTCGAACACATAAACAACACTGCACAAACTTCCATCTATAATTAACAATATTCAAAATGTTCAAAGACAAAGATTACAGGGCATTAAACATTTGGTGAGCTCTGTTGTTATAATTATGAGTTTAGAGAATTACCCAGACAAATAACAGCCAGCACTGGCATTGCTATAAAACACAGCATGCGTCCTGTGTTCTAAGTATATCACTTCAGCCGTGTCAAATACCTATCCATACTGATAACATTGGACAATTGCTGTATACTGATACAACACAATACCAACAGTGATACAAGGTCAATCGCATATCTTCCTGAGTTCATGTTCAGCTTCCAGAAAACTAGCGTCCCAGAGAAAGACTAAAGGTGGCTATACAATAGATGAACATTGGCTGAACTGGCAGGGCCCCACTATTATCTAATGTGTACGGGTGTCCCCAAACTTTCCCTTTTTAGCAAATATCATGGGAAAGAAGGTTCGTGTATGTTGGATTTCAACATGCCAAGACCTTTTGTTCTCATTGGATATAAGCTTCCACCAGAGTTGTCTTGGAGTGGCTTATTCCCCTTTTCATACTTGAAAACACATGCAAGCTCAGCCAAACCAAGGAGGTCCGGAGTAGAGTTGAGCGAACACCTGGATGTTCGGGTTGAAAGTTCGGCCGAACTTCCCGAAAATGTTCAGGTTCGGGATCCGAAATAGACCCGAACTTCATTGAAGTCAATGGGGACCTGAACTTTTGGGCACTAAAAAGGCTGTAAAATAGTCCAGGAAAGGGCAAGAGTGCTGCAAAAGGCAGCAAAATGTAGGTAAATTCTCTGCAAACAAATGTGGATAGGGAAATGAATTAAAATAGCATAACATAAATAAAAATTAAGTAATATCAATTGGAGAGAGGTCCCATAGCAGAGAATCAGGCTTCAAGTCACCCACCAATGGAGAAGGCTACTTTCATTTATTTAGGCCCCAGCACCCAGACAGAGGACAGAGGTCGCATAGCAGAGAATCAGGCGTCATGTCACCCACCAATGGAGAAGGCCACTTTTCGATAATTAGACCCCTGGCACCCAGATGGAGGAGAGAGGTCGCATAGCAGAGAATCGGGCGTCATGTCACCCACCACTGGAACAGGCCACTTTCAGATAATTAGGCCCCTGGCCCCTAAGAGAGGTTCATTCAACTTTTGGTTGCACCGCAATATAATGGTAAAATTAAAAAAAGAGGATTCAATAAAGAAGTGTCCCGGAGTACAAGAAAAAATGGTTGAGGGGGAGACAGTTATAAATGTCTATTCTGCACAAGTGATGTACAGGTCCATGCCTGGTTCATTTTTATGAACGTCAGCTTGTCCACGTTGGCTGTGGACAGGTGGCTGCGTTTGTCACGCAGGTGGTGGTGTCGGTGGCACATCCTCTGTTTGGTGGGCGGCAGGTGCCAACATTCCTCCCGAGGCGGAGGAAGAGGCCGAGACAGCAGCAGAAGAGGAAGCAGGGGGAGTCTGAGAGAGTTCCTTTCTTTTAAGGTGTTTACTCTACTGCAGTTCATGCTTTGAATGTAGATGCCTGGTCATGCAGGTTGTGCTAAGGTTCAGAACGTTAATGCCTCGCTTTAGGATCTGATGGCACAGCGTGCAAACCACTCGGGTCTTGTCATCAGCACATTGTTTAAAGAAGTCCCTGGTGGCGGTGGCCAGTAGCAGGCGAACTCTCTTGCGGCGGCTGTTCTGCTTTTGCTCCATGGTCCCTCTTTTGCTACGCTGTTGGCTCAGTCTCACCACTGTCTCTTCCTCTGAACTATGAAAGTCAGTGGCACGACCTTCATTCCATGTAGGATCTAGGACCTCATCGTCCCCTGCATCGTCTTCCACAAAGTCTTCCTCCCTGACCTCCTGTTCGGTCTGCACACTGCAGAAAGACGCAGCAGTTTGCACCTGTGTTTCGTCATCATCAGAGACGTGCAGACTCCAATGAGGTGGTATTCCCACGTCCTCATCATCAGGAAACATCAGTGGTTGCGCATCAGTGCATTCTATGTCTTCCACCACTGGGGAAGGGCTAGGTGGATTCCCTTGGAAAACCCTGCCAGCAGAGTCTTTAAACAGCATAAGAGACTGCTGCATAACTTGAGGCTCAGTCAGTTTTCCTGATATGCATGGGGGTGTTGTGACAGACTGATGGTCTTGGTTTTCAGGCGCCACCTGTGTGCTTTCTGCAGAAGACTGGGTGGGAGATAATGTTGTGAACGTGCTGGATCCACTGTCGGCCACCCAATTGACTAGCGCCTGAACCTGCACAGGCCTTACCATCCTTAGAACGGCATTGGGTCCCACCAAATATCGCTGTCAATTCTGGAGGGTACTGGAACCTGAGGTAGTTGGTTCACTAGGACGTGTGGCTGTGGCAGAATGGCCACATCCTCTCCCAGCACCAGAGGGTCCACTAACACCACCACGACCGCGTCCGCATCCCTTACTAGATGTTTTCCTTATTGTTACCGTTCACCAAGCACCACAATAAGAAAAAAAATATTTGGCCCAATGTATTTATTTCAAATTCAGGCCTTCTTTTACAAGATAAATGTGGAGCCCCAGTTATGGGTCTACAACACAATGAAAGCCAGATATCCCTCAAAGGAAGGAAAACCGAGCAAAGTGGTGTCTCCATTACAGAGATCACCAAATCCACCATATTAAGTGGCCCCTATGTCAAGATCCCGCTTTTTTACAAGCTTTAAGGATGTGACGGGGAAAACCTAAGCCAGTTATCCATCCACAGACAGCTGTTTCGGGGTGTTGCCCCTCATCAGTGCGGAGTAGGATTCTGGCTAACCGGGAGCAATGCCTCGGAGACTACTCAAACACAACAATAGCTGATCTCAGGGAGACCAGCTACAAAAACACCGCGGAGCCTCACTTAAGAGTCTCAACACAGCAATCCAAAGTGCAAAGCTCCCTGGGAAACAGGAATATGCCAAATAAATGTGGAGCCCCAGTTATGGGTCTACAACACAATGAAAGCCAGATATCCCTCAAAGGAAGGAAAACCGAGCAAAGGGGTGTCTCCATTACAGAGGTCACTAAATCCTCCATATTAAGTGGACCCTATGTCAAGATCCCGCTTTTATACAAGCTTTAAGGATGTGACAGGGAAAGCCTAAGCAAGTTATCCATCCACAAACAGCTGTTTCGGGGTGTTGCTCCTCATCAGTGCGGAGTAGGATTCTGGCTAACCGGGAGCAATGCCTCGGAGACTACTCAAACACAACAATAGCTGATCTCAGGGAGACCAGCTACAAAAACACCGCAGAGCCTCACTTAAGAGTCTCAACACAGCAATGAAAAGTGCAAAGCTCCACATTTATTTTGCATATTCCTTTTTTTTTACAAGCGCCTAAAATTATCTGCCTATTTATTTATGTACCGTATTACACTAATCCAGGCACAGCATTAACCACTGATTTAGTGGAATATCAATTGTAGGCCTAGTGTTTAGGCCCTGGATGAAAGGTATCCTTTTATGGACAGATTTACACTTGGAGATGCACATTAGCGTTTAAAGATATTGAGGATGACCCTCTCAGCACTTGTATATACACCTTGAGTGTAATATACCCTTTTACAGGCAGAAATACATTATGAGATGCACAATAGTGAGTGCAGATTTACAGGATTATGCTTTCAGCAATTGTAATGTAACACTTTTTGTAATATACCCTTTTACGGAAAGAAATATACTTGGAGATGAACGCTTAGTGTAATTTACCCTTTTACGGACAAATTAACAATTGGCCTGCAACAGCTGGAACACCATATTCAGGGTATTGCTATACTGGCAAGTGAATTTCACCCCAGAACAAAATCTATCCTTTGACGGATACTATTAAACTTTGACAGCCACATCTGGGACATCAGATTTAAGGTATTGCTATTTTGGCAATTTAATTTCACCCCAGAAAAAAATATATCCTTTGCCAGACACTATTAAACTTGTCCAGCCACTGCTGGGACACCAGATTTACGGTATTGCTATTTTGGCAATTGAATTTCACCCCAGAAAAAAAATATACCCTTTTACGGACAGATTTAAACTAGGCCTGCAACAGCTGGAACACCAGATTTACTGTATTTCAATTTTTGCTACTGACTTTCACCCCAGAAAATAATATATCCTTTGACGGACACTAGGGAAATTGTCCAGTCACAGCTGGAACACCAGATTCAGGGTATTGCTATTTTGGCAATAAAATTTCACCACAGAACAAAATCTATCCTGTGACGAACACTATTAAACTTGGCCAGCCACAGCTGAAACCACTGATTTTTGGTATTGCTATTTTGCCAATTGAATTTCACCCCAGAAAAGAATATATCCTTTGCCGAACACTATTAAACTTGTCCAGCCACATCTGGAACACCAGATTTACGGTATTTCTATTTTTGCAACTGTATTTCACCCCAGAAAATAATATATCCTATGACGGACACTATGAAACTTGTCCTGTCACAGCTGGAACATCAGATTTACGGTATTGCTATTTTGGCAAATAAATTTCACCCCAGAAAATTATCTATCCTTTGCCAGACACTATTAAACTTTGCCAGCCACTGCTAGGACACCAGATTTAGGGGATTGCTATTTTGGCAATTGAATTCCACCACAGAAAAAAATCTATCCTTTGCCAGACAGCAGACAGTATTACACTTGGCTATCCACAGCTGGAACACCAGATTTAGGGGATTGCTATTTTGGTAATTGATTTTAACCCCTTAATAAAATATAGAAATTACTATCCTGAGTTTCTAGGGGTGACAACAAGCACAGCCAAGCCCCTGATGTAGGATATAGCAAAAAAAAAAAAACTAGTATTGATGGATTGATGGACTTGGTGGCAGCTGGTGCTGGTGCACCACAAGACACAAAATGGCCGCCGATCACCCCAGACAAAAGTGACAGAAAAACGCTCTGTGCAGCTTAAAAACCAGTGAGCAATTAACTAGCAGAAGTTGAATGATTCACAGCTGTATATCGATCACATCATTAGGTGTTTTTGCTGACTTTTCCCTGTCTAATCTCGCCCTCACAGAAGCTGCGTCCTCTTCCTACACTAATCAGAGCAGTGTGACGTGCGTCGCTACGTGACTCCAGCTTAAATAGAGGCTGGGTCACATGCTGCACTTGGCCAATCACAGCCATGCCATTAGTAGGCATGCCTGTGATGGCTTCTTAGGGCAAGAAGTAAAACGCTAGCTGATTGGCTGCTGTGCAACCCTTCAAAAAGCGGGAAGATATTGCCGAACAACGGACCCAAACCCGAACTTTTTTGAAAATGTTCGGTCGGGTCCGTATCCCGAACACCACAAAATGACAACCTGCAGCCCATCTGATGCAGTTCCCCCTGGCATATGAACAAAAACAATCGTGGGCGTGTAATGCATGCATGTGGCTCTCTCAGTTCACTTCTATGGGAGTCATGGAAACAGCCAGGCTGATAAGTAAATGGAGAGGGGCATGCACATGCAAGGTCATCTCTCCATTCATTGCCAGCAGCTGTCTTACAATATAGGTGTGGTTTCCAGAGTTGGGACCCACATCAGATATTTCAGGTAGATCAGATATTTTATGATGTATCCTGTGGGAATATCTCTTTAAAGGGTTTGTCTGGGCTTTTTATTTTTTATTTAGACCTATTATTCATTAAGAATAAGAAGCTTTTCCAATAGCTTTTTTTTTTTTTTTTAACAGGCCCCATACTTCATCCCTGCTCACCTGGTTGTCAATACGAGTGGTGCTCATATCAGCAGGCACTATAGGAAAAGAGTTAAGGAGTTTCTTTTTTTGCAAATGAAGTTTCTTAATGAAATCGAAGTATAGATAAAAAAAAAAAAAACATGGAGCCCAGATAACCTCTTTAAGCATTTGATATATGCATTTATTGAATGTGCATATAAATCTATATATTCTTTGTATTTTTGTCCTGCCTAGATACCTTGAAGAGTCGCATACCTTCACAAGGCAGAAGTCAATGAACCATGATTCGCCGCTCCTACAATTAGTGCCTGATACTCTTTCATTTAAAATTTTATCCTACTGACATAGCCAATTAATTCTCATGACCTTTTCCTGACTTCAGAATATAATTTGCAACAGAGTGGTCAGTTATATCTACAGAAGCAGGTGCTGCTGAGTCTGCCTAAACATGGGGATTTGCCGATTATATTTTATTGAAGTCCTTCATGTCAAAGGTCTAACCTAAAATGAATTATCTTAACCAGCGAATGGCCTTGCCTCACGGCAGGGAATAAGATGGTGTCGCAGCAGTCATTTTGCTATCAGCACTGTATATTAAATATGTCCACACAGTGTCTAATACCAGTGATACAAACAAGAACGTATGGAGCAGAGTGCATAAATGAATATATAGATATTCCTGTATGCAAATGTTCCTATATACTGGAGTTGCAATTCTGCTTTTACCACCAAACGAAGCGTGAATGAATTATATAACATGAAATTCGCTCATCTCTACTCATGATCACAGTTTTATTCACTTCTATAGGACGACAGAGATAGTGCTTGGCTCTATCTCCTACAGTCCTAATGAAGTGAATGAAATGAAGGTCATGCATCTGCTCTGCCACATTACCATGCTGAATAAGGGACCTTCATTCTTGTGATTGCTGGGGATCTCGGTGGTCAGACCCCAGTGATCAGGGGATACATGTTCTTTGTGGAAAATCCACAATCCATAGATCCATGTGGTACATATGCATAGGGTGCTCATAAACTTTTATAAATCTCTACTATATGGCACCTCTTAAAAGGAGGCAACATGTAGGTTTGCTGTATATTACTACAGAGGTATTTGTCTCTAGAAACAATGCCTACAAAACTGAGCCACTGCAAAGGCTCCATGTTGCCATGTGAATGTGCCTTATTTCTGAGAGCATAGATAGGTATTTAAGAAATGAAGTATGAATATATGCAGAAGAAAGTTTTTTTTAGTAAATCTGGCTACATATTTTCCTGACTTTTAAAACAAGGTATTTTCAGCACAGTGATCATTTTTCCTATAAAATTCATATTTCTGAAGGTTAATGCAATTTTAATAATGCAGCAAATCTTAATTTTGTTAGTAACAACAAATCCATATAACGACCATTTATAGCATTATCTAGTGCTTACTCACAGTGACAAAAGATTAATGGGCAACACGTGTAAGTACTAAGCCTAAGTGTGTGAAATATTACAGAACACTACAAGATGCCACAGGTTGGGGACTGCACTTTTTCATAGATGTCAACAGAAAACTAAGACAAGATACACTTTACTCAATCAAATCAATGTGTTACCCTATTGAATGACATTTTCAACAGTGCCCAAAATGGGACAAATGAGATTTGTCCCCTGATTCCCTATTGTTCACTGCTAACTAATAATCTAATTATTTCCAATATCATTGCTCTACACAATTTCCATAGTTTCTATTAATTCTGTTTAATTAAATTACACTTACTGTGTAGACAATGGTAAAGTAATTAAAACAAAGACTTGTATTAACTAATTAATCTTAAATGAACAGGCTGTGAAGGTGATTTACAGACTTAATTTGGGTTCTGGCCTAAAAACATTAACTATACCTTCCAGCAGATTGTGTTTTTGGCTACACATCTCTCCTATCTGGTTACTTAAAAATGCAGAACACATGCATATACTTTTACAGCCGTTTACAGCCCTAAGGAGAAGATCATGTTTTAATGGAATTTCATTTGAAATCACAAAGGAGAAAAAGTTGGCTCAGTGGTTATAGGAACTAACTGCTAAAATAATTTTTACACAGGAAAATATACATTATTGCATTACCTCATAGGATGAGGAAATGTAGTAGAGACTGGGCACATTAAATTTTCACAGGAAAGAAACACAGATTTAAGGAGAATAGGTTATATTTAAACTTTTATAGATCTGACCAAATAATACATATATGCATTACAAAATATAGCTATGAATAGAAGGAAGGAAATGTTATCCTCACAAGTCACTGGACAACCAGAGATGGATGGATGTTTAAAAAATGATCTTCTCCATTGATTCTCTAAAACAGTGTTTCCCAACCAGTGTGCCTCCAGCTTATGCAAAACTACAACTCCCAGCATGCCCGCACAGCCAAAGGCTGTCCGGGGATGCTGGGAGTTGTAGTTTTGCAACAGCTGGAGGCACACTGGTTGGGAAACACTGCTCTAAAATGCAAATGGTCAATCATTTCTATTACGTTTAGAATTTTTTTTTATAATTATTCTGATTATTTTTATTAATTAAAGGGAATCCGTCAGCAGTACTGACCGTGCAAAACTGCCAGTACTAGGTAGGAGCTATAAAAAGCATGACAATCATATCTTTTGTGGAGCTTTTATTATTAGAAGTGGTGAGTATTCTGCCATGTTCTGCTCTTGGACTGGAGGAAGAGCTTAAATGTTTATTTTGCAACCCCTCACCGCTACTGTGGTTAACAGCTGTAGCATCCAACTAGGAGACCAATGCAGCTGTCACATAAAGCAGAGGGGTGTTTATACTACTCTCCTCAGCCCCTAACTAGTGCAATAAACATTTTAACAGGGTCAAAACTGCTGACAGACTACCTATAAGGCTGCAATAGACCTAAAGTTACAGACAACCTTACTCTCTGTACCCATTCAAACCACGTTAATAAACAGGCATTTTATTTTAACCCCTTAACACATTCTGCTGTACAAGTATGACATTATGCCCAAGAGCTTGTATGGAGAGCGCTCCTGTGCTGAGCCCGCTCCGTATGCATAATACAGCAGGCACTCAGCCGCAACGACTGGGATAGCCATCTACACTGAAACAGGTCATTTCACCCCTCAGTTGCAACATTGAATAGCGATTGCTGCATTTGTGAGGTGAGGCAAAGGGAGTAATCTCCCTTTGTCTTCAGATTGGAGCCCCCACAGAGAAACTGAGGAGCTCCAATATTTTACCATGGTAACCTGGGGCCTGCTGAAGGTTCTCAAGCATGTCATGGTAATCTGCCTGCAAAGCTGTGCATGAGGCACAGTTCATCAGGCAGAGCAGCAGAATTCTATTCACCATAACAGTTCTCTATTATGGTGAATGGGACAAGGGATCAAAAGATCACCTTCCTTTCCCAAATTGAACTCTAAAAATATAAACATAATACAAAAAAATAATATAAACATATAAACAGATATTGTCGCATCCAAAAATGTCTGAACTATGAAAATATTAATATGTTTTTACTGCGCGTTGAACACCGTAATGGAAAAAACTATAAAAAACAGGATTTGGCATTTTTTTGTAACCTTGCTCCCCCATAAAAAATTTAGGAAGAGTGATCACAAAGTTGTTACCCCAAAAATGTTACCAATAAAAAGTAAAGTTCATCCCTAATACAGCTCTGTAGATGGAAATATAAAGAAAGTTACAGCTATCAGAAAATGGCAATGTAAAGAAAAAATCTTTTTTAAAAGGTTTTTATTTTTTTAAAGTAATAAAACCAAATAAAAACTATACAAATTTAGTATCGCTGTAATCATATAAGAATATCACGTCATGTTAGGGCACAGTGAACTTCGTAATATCAAAACCCAAAAAACTTGGGGAATTGTTTTTTTTTTTATTTTTTTATCAATTTTACTCCACAAAGACTTATTTTTTTTGCATTATCCAATACAAGATATGGTAAAGTAAATGGCGCCATTAGAAAAATCAATTGTGTCCCACAAAAAACAAGCCCTCACTATGTGAAGAGAAAATGTAAAAAGTTATGGCTATAGTTATGTGAGGAGGAAAAATAAAAATAGCAAAAACGAAAATAGGTTCAGTCCTTAAGGGGTTAAAAAAAATATGAAAACCCCTGTCACTTGTAAGGCTCTATTCACATGTGCATCATTTAAGAATTTAAAAAGGACTAGTTGCTTATCTAATAGCAAACGGCATTGAGGGTTTCAATTAATCTAACAGGTAGTGAATAATTGATTTTAGTCTTTCTGTTTTTTCAACCTATGTACAGATGTAGCCGAGCTAAACTTGACTCTGATATCACACGGCACACTGTTATCTTGGTTATCTCAAGACAAAAGCCACTGAAATCCATTGAAAAGTTAGTTAGCTTTTTCTTGCCATTCTTTACTTAATACGTTAACCATCAAGTTTAGCTCAGCTGCATCAGTAACTCTCATGGTTTTCGTTTATAACAGAAACTGCGCAGGATCCATTGCCAACTAATATCACCTATGCCTGATGCACTCCACTGAAGTTGCGATGCATGCAGTTGGTAGTGATGTCGCGAACATAAAATTTTCAGTTCGCGAACAGCGAACGCGAACTTCTGCAAATGTTCGCGAACAGGCGAACCGGGCGAACCGCCATAGACTTCAATAGACAGGCGAATTTTAAAAACCAAAGGGACTCTTTCTGGCCACAATAGTGATGGGAAAGTTGTTTCAAGGGGTCTAACACCTGGACTGTGGCATGCCGGAGGGGGATCTATGGCAAAACTCCCATGGAAAATTACGTAGTGGACGCAGAGTCGGGTTTTAATCCATAAAGGGCATAAATCACGTAACATTCCTAAATTGTTTGGAATAACGTGCTTTAAAACATCCAGTGTGTGTATACGATCAGGTATTATGTTGTATCGATCAGGTAGTGTAAGGGTTACGCCCGATTCTCAGACATTGACAGACCAAACTTTTAATGCACCGCAAACAACCGCAAACAGTCCATTTGCACAACCGCAAACTCCCAATTTGCACAAGGTTGGATACCAAGCTAGCCACATCCTGGTGATGTCATTGAAGGTTTCTTCCTCCACCCAGCCACGTACAACACCAAGGGTCCCCGAAAGGTCAATTGAATTGATTTTTCGAATGGGGAGATGGTTAAAAAAACGCTGGCTCCCTCCCCTTTGTTTTAATCCACGGTCACTGCGTCTGCGCCGTGCAATTTACTGTCACACCCGATATGAGTGGTATTTTCTGTAGTACTATTCTCATCAGTTTAATCCCTCTAACGTCCCCAATCTGGGGGCCATTTATTGAATAGATTTTTCAAACGGGGAGATGGTTAAAAAAACACTGGCTCCCTCCACTCTGTTTTAATCCACGGTGACTGCGTCTGCGCCGTGCAATTTACTGTCACACCCGATATGAGTGGTATTTTCTGTAGTACTATTCTCATCAGTTTAATCCCTGTTACATCCCATATCAGGGATTGCCTTTTGTGAAAAAAATTTTAGGCCTGGTACCTTCGACTGCCTTCACAATGACAGACCAAACTCTCATACACCAAACTGAATTGATTTCAGGAACCGGGAGATGGAAAAAGCAGCTTGGTCGGTACTCTTACTCCCAAATTGGGGCACTGCGCGTGCACAGAGCAATGTGCTGTGACACCCTATATGAGTGGTGTCTTAACTAGTACTATTCCTATCAGCGGCGGGCGGGTGCGTGGTAACTTGAGAGCAGGTGACCAAAGCTGAGCTGGAGGAGGATGGTGCGTCAAGGTTCTTAGCGGAAGCTGTTGAAGATTGGGTGTCCTGTCTAAGCCAGTCAACTACGTCCTCAGAATTTTTCGGGTTCAGGGTACATGGCCTCTGAACACTAGGCATTATTCAGGGACAGTGGAAATCACAGCACCGCAACCACGACGGCCCCTGCGAGTGTGGCCTGCCTCTGCCTGTCATTTTTTTTTCGATAAGTGGTACTGTGCCACCCTGTATCAGTGGTGGGCACTGGCAGTGGGCACACTACAGTCTGTGGAAGTGGGCCTGACACACACTGGCAGGAGGCAAGAAACTGAAATTTGACTAATGTGTAAAAATGAAATGCCTTATTTATCGGCAAGCTACTGTGCCACCCGGTATCAGTGGTTGGCACTGGCAGTGGGCACACTACAGTCAGTGGAAGTGGGCCTGACACGCACTGGCAGCAGGCAAGCAACTGAAATTAGACTAAAGTGTAAAAATTAAATGCCTTTTTTATGCAAAGTCCTGTGCCAGCCGGTATGAGTGGTGGGCACTGGCAGTGGGCACACTACAATCACTGGAAGTCAGCCTGACACACACTGGCAGGCAACTAAACTTAGAGTAAAGTGTAAAAATTAAATGACTTTTTTTGATTCAAAGTCCTGTGCCACATGGGATGACAGGGGTGGGCACTGGCAGTGGGCACACTGCAGTCAGTGGAAGTCAGCCTGACACACACTAGCAGCAGGCAAGCAACTGAAATTACACTAAAGTGTAAAAATTAAATGCCTATTTTGATGCAAAGTCCTGTGCCACACGGGATGACAGGGGTGGGCACTGGCAGTGGGCACACTACAGTCAGTGGAAGTCAGCCTGACACACACTAGCAGCAGGCAAGCAACTGAAATTACACTAAAGTGTAAAAATTAAATGCCTATTTTGATGCAAAGTCCTGTGCCACACGGGATGACAGGGGTGGGCACTGGCAGTGGGCACACTACAGTCAGTGGAAGTCAGCCTGACACACACTGGCAGGCAACTAACCTTAGATTAAAGTGTAAAAATGAAATGCCTTTTTTGATGCAAAGTCCTGTGCCACACGGAATGACAGGGGTGGGCACTGGCAGTGGGCACACTACAGTCTGTGGGCCTGCAGCTCCTCACACACAGGCAGGCCAGGCAACTGCAATATGCATATAAAGGAAAAAAAAGCAGACTAATGTTGCAGCCCTAAAAGGGCTTTTTGGGGTGCTGTCAGGACGCTGTCCTTACAGCAGAGATCAGATGAGTCTTTCAGGACTGGAGTGGACACTGAATTCACTAGCCTAGCTATCGATTTCCCAATTAAATCAGCAGCAACTACACTCTCCCTCCTCTCACTAAGACTGCAAATTCCAAATGAATCTAAAATGGATGCTGTTCAGGAGATGGGAGGGTCTGGGAGGGAGGGTATGCTGCTGATTGGCTGGAATGTGTCTGCTGACTGTGAGGTACAGGGTCAAAGTTTGCTCAATGATGATGTATAGGGGGCGGACCGAACATCGCATGTGTTCGCCCGGCAGAGGCGAACGCGAACAAGCTATGTTCGCCGGGAACTGTTCGCCGGCGAATAGTTCGGGCCATCTCTAGCAGTTGGAGCTTCCAAAACAAAAGTGAACCGACATATACAAAACAATAATCTGAAAGTGGCAGTCAGTGCTTAGCTAAAAGTGCAGCTAAAAAATTATTCAGTAGGGATTGTGAAGTACTCTCTAATGGATAATTGCAATGGAATTTCTCTGGTTAATAACTCGATATTGAAGAAAACAATAACCTAAAAGGACATAACACAAGAGAAGTTAACACAAAAATGCAACTAATTGTAGCAGACAAGGGTGGGGTAAGGGCCATAGTACTATATCTGCAGAAATAGTTAAAAATCCATAAGAAGGAACCCTTGTTTCAAATTTGAATCTTTTTAACTCAGTGGGAAAGATTTATCAAGACTGGCATTTTCATCCCCTGTACTGCCGGAGGATGTGCCTAATTTATGACGCTGCGCATGCCTCATCATAAATTAAACTCATCCTCTGGCAGTCAATGCGTCTAGAACAAAAGCTATGAGTTAGATTTCAGTCTCTGGCATAAATGATGATAAATTTGCCAGGGTCGAAGGCTCCTCCCCCAACTTTTTGTAAAAGTAGTGAAAGCAGCTGTAAAACAACATTTTTGGTAAAAATGTTTACAACAAATTGCTCCAGTTTTCGGGCATATGGTGATGATAAATCTCCTCCAGTGTACTGTCTGTCTGCATGTACAAAGAAACTATTGATGCACAGTAGTTACATCTGAAATTGAAACTGTTAGAATA
Organism: Bufotes viridis; assembly: GCA_033119425.1. NCBI lineage: Eukaryota > Metazoa > Chordata > Amphibia > Anura > Bufonidae > Bufotes > Bufotes viridis. Next base: position 264,639,812 of record CM065591.1, on the reverse strand, counting down.
TGGAAAATGTTTGTGAGGTATAGCTTTTATTTTAATTGCAACAGTAAAACTTAGATCATGTTTTTATTCTTTAATTTGTTTGCCAGTTTGGGACTTGGAACAGCCTTAAAATGAAGCCTCTTATCTAATCTAAAAGTTTTTCTAAAAAATGTTCGTTATGTATTTAAGGGGAAACACATCAACATTTTATCACACATTAAGGGTCCATTCACATGTCCGAATTTGCAATCCGATTCCATTCCAAAAAAAATCAGAACGTTTAATTGGATCCATTCATTGCTATGGCCCCCGAAAAAATGCGGATAGCACTCATGGTGCTGTCCGCATTGGTGACTCCGCTCCGTTCCTCGGGATCCTTGCATGCGGATCCTGAAAAAAGAAACACCTTGTCCTACTTTCTGTGCAACTTTCCGTTCCGTTTTCCCATTGTAGTCAATGGATCCGCAAAATAAACGGAAGAAATACAGTTTAGCATCCAAATGTCATCCGATTTTGCGGATCCGTTTTTTTTGGTACCCTAGCAACAGGTATTCCTCCTCCTCTTTTTTTTATTTTGAAAAAAAAACAAAAAAACGGAAAACGGAAACACGGAACGGATTCGGATGCACTTTAGAACAAAAACGGAAGGTTGTACAGAAAAACGGATCCGCAAAAAAACTGAACGTTTATCTGGAAAGGTCAAAATCCTGACGTGTGAATGGACCCATAAGGGTCCATTTACACGTCCGTGTGTGTTTTGCGGATACATGGATCTGCGGATCCGCAAAACACGGAAACCGGCAATGTGCGTTCCACATTTTGCGGACCGCACATCACCGACACTCTCATAGAAAATGCCTTTTCTTGTCCGCAATTATTTTTTTACGGGAACGCGATTGCGGACCCGGAAGTGCGGATCCGCAATTGCGAACCCGGCTGGGACATCGTCTGTCCCCATTGAAACTAATGGGTCCGCAATTCCGTTCCGCAAAATGCCGAACGGAATTGCGGACGTGTGAATGGACCCTAAATAAGTTGTCTCACTACAGCAAAGGGTGTTTATCATGTAGAGAAAGTTAATACAAGGAACTTACTAATGTATTGTGATTGTCCATATTGTCTCCTTTATTAATTTTTCCATCACATTATGCACTGCTCATTTCCATGGTTATGATCACCCTGCAATCAAGCAGCAGTGGCTATGCTTACACACTGTAGGGTAAGGCGCTGGTCTATGCGCAGTACCATGGTCACGGCCACCAAAGAGGCCTGTGTCGTCCTCCTTTGTTTGGATTTTTACCGGGGAAAACAGCCTCACTTGATTTTCTCATTTAGACTATTTACAGTGACCAGAGAGAGAATGGGAGGAGTGACTTGATTGGAGCATCACACATTATACTAATAAGACCAATGCTCTTCTGTGGGCATCTTAATCTAGGCATCTCAGGAGAACAATAGAACTATCATATTGTAATCCTAAATTCTCTACCTAATATTATACTAGCAGATATCATCTTTCCTTCACAGCAGCAGTAAATTAACAGTGGGTCACCTATCTTTATAGTAGTTTTATCATTCTGTGCTGACTGCTACAGAAGGACAATATTATGTATTTACATTTCAATAGTATAATACTATTAAAATAAAAAAAGAAAAAGCTAAAAAATTCTGACAGAACTGTCCCTTTAACTAAAATGGGGTTTACAAGGCAGGCAATGCAAGAGTCCATTTGTTCTTCATTTTTTGGTAGACATTTGAATTTTATGTTCCAACCGTAGCAACTCTCTGGCTCTATGGGCACTACCATTTTAGGGTCCATTCACCGTCCGTGGTGTGTTGCGGATCCGCAACACACCGGGCCGGCACCCCCATAGAGCAGCCTATTCTTCTCCACAGCTGTGGACAAGAATAGGACATGTTTTATTTTTTTCCAGAGCCGCGGACCGAAAGTTCGGCTGCACGCTCCGGAAAGGCGGATGCGGAGAGCACACAGTGTGCTCTCCGCATCCATTCCACCCACATTCAGAATGAATGGGTGCGCACCCGTCCCGCATAATTGCGGAACGGGTGCGGACACTTAATGCGGACGTGTGAATGGACCCTAATTCTACTTAGCTGTATTACATCCCTAAGTCAAGAATGGTGCCTCCCACCTTAGCCCAGTATCCTTTAGAGCTCTTATCTTGGGACAGGTCTGTGAGAAGACTAGTAGTGATGAGCGGGAGGTGCCATATTCAATTTCGACGAAATTCATGAATATTCGCTACAATATTCGTCTCATAGTCATCGAAATCGAATATTCGTCATTATTCTAGGTATCGCGATTAATATGCGATTTAAATAATCGCGTATTGCGATTTTAACTTAAGGCAACTTTCCTATTGGTTTGATATCTAGAATTATAGCGAAGATGACGAATATGACGAATGTATTCATCATATTCCTCAAAACGAAGATAACGAAATATTCTCCATCTTCGTTTTAGCTCCATATTTGTCAACTTCGCTAATTCTAGCAATCAAATAGGAAAGTTGACGACTAGAGACAGCTAATATTACTTTGCTTTATTTTTTTAATAAATGGAATAATTGTAATACTTATTAATTATTATAATTATTCTATTTATTTAAAAAAAAGCAAAGTATTATAATCGCATAGCGAATTAAACACAGCTATCTCTATAGTCAATTTTCCCATTTGATTGCTAGAATTAGCGAAGTTGACGAATATGGAGCTAAAACGAAGATGGAGAATATTTTGTTATCTTCGTTTTGAGGAATATCATGAATATATTCGTCATATTCGTCATCTTCACTAATTCTACCAAGCCAACCATAGTAAACCAGGTCTAAGTTGAAATTGCAATGCGATTACTTCAAGTTAAATTAATCACATTGCGATTACAACTTAGAGCTGTGTTTCTAAAGGGTCAGCTTGCTAGAATTAACGAAGTTAACGAATATGGAATATAGAAGTGCTAAGTTGAAATCGCAATGCGATTAATATAACTTGAAGTAATCGCATTGCGATTTCAACTTAGCACTAGCAAGCTGACCCATTAGACCCATTAGCTCTAAGTTGAAATCACAATGCGATTACTTCAAGTTATATTAATTTCATTGCGATTTCAACTTAATTCTCACATCCGACAGTACATTCTAGTATGGAGGCGTTTCTTCCCATGGTGATGGGGACGCTCTATCAGCACGGAAGTCGGCAGAAGCGGCAACGGGCACTGACTGGAGCAGCCGGGAAGCCAGGAAACCTCAGGACGGGTAAGAACTACTTTTGGGAAGTGGGAAAGAAAAAAGTATAACAATTTAAAAAATAAAAAACGAATATTCGAAATAGCAAATTTATAGCGCTATATTAGAAATATTCGCGAATTAGCAAAGTGCTGATATTCGCTAAAAAATTCGCTATTCGAATATTGGCGCTCAACACTAAAGACTAGCTCACATGTTGTTCTATCACTGATCTGGGGCTTTGAATGTATCTATTAAATGATATAAGGAAATGCAATATAGGCTTTTGTACCCATTGCAGGGTACACATATGATACTTCAGGAAGCCAAGTGCTGTATGTTAATGAATGGGAATGGAAGTTCAGAGTTTCACTAACCACCAACTGTGAATTTTGCTTTAGAGGATCCTATAGACCTAAGTGGGGATCTGTCCAGATAATCACAATATGCCTTATGAATATGAAATGAGAATAATTGAAGAAGGATGATCATTGGTGGTTATCTATAAGTGACTAAGAAAAAAATGTTACATTTTGTACAAGGGTCAAATCTTCAAGAAAAGCAGAAATGGTAAGAAAAACGGGAAGGGTGCATTCTGGCAATTTCAATTTCAAACAGTTTGAAAATATGGAGAAAAACACTTTCATTGGAAATTTATTTTTATATGTTAGTCGAGAGCTGTGACTGTTTTCTCCTGCAAATACTTAAACATAAAAAATGACAGTACTTTAATACATGTCAATTCTAGGTATACTTCTTTTATGTTATTGACTTAACATATGAGGAAACATGATGTGGGTTATTTACTAAGTGGAGAAAATCTACCCATGTCTGTAGGACATGTTAATTTTCGGAGAGGTAATTTTACTCATCGTTACAACAAAAAACATCTAAACAACTATAAAAATACCATTCTTCTAAGAATTATTCCACATATGATTTTATAACTGTTGCTTTGATGTGAGGAAGTCCAATGGATACGATGACTGAAGCCAAATAATTAAGAAATGTTTGGACATTTATCTTATCAATAGTACCCTGATTTGGATAGTGATACCACTTAAACATTATGTATAATTGTGTCGTTGAACCTTATTTATATGAGTCAAGCGTGTGAACACTTGGCGATCATCTTCATTACCTGTGTGTTAAGTTTTTAACAAGATTAGTAGAGTTACATTGATTTACTAATTTCCTAAGGGAGTGACACACGATAGTCAAGAAATTAGATTGCACACTACTATCCAGTAATTCACTGACCAATGTGCATCGGTAAATTCCTAATGGGGTGTTTCCTAATGCGTAAACCTTTATATGTAGCCATTCTTAATAAGGGATTAGAATATAAGTGGTGTAGCCATGTACATTAGTCTGTAACGTAAATACAATGGCTAAGGTTAATCTACTATAGGCATCCAGTCAATTGCAGTTTATACCCTACTATATCCATGTACTATGGTGATGATAACACGATTCCAAATGTCCAGTCAGTTGAAATGATTGCAATTAATTAAAGTCAATTAAGCATACAGTAGATTCATATCAGAGCATTTAAAACAATCAGAAAGGAAAAATCCTCCCTTACAAAGGTTTCCTCTAAACAATGCCTTACATTTTGGTGACACATCACCACTGAATCCAGTCACTGGCTGCAGCAGCTCACATAGCCATGCTCTTGCTCCGGCTGGAATAAAATGAGTCAGGGATCGGTTGATGGAGGAACGTGAACCGGCACCCAGTACGTGGGCAAGTGATGCATGCTAGTGGTCTATGATTGATAGTTAATGTTCCCTTAAAGTGTAACTGTCATTTCAGTTTATTTTTAGGGACACAAAACCCACAAATGTTAAACATGTTTTTGTAATGTACTTAGGGAAATATGTTTCTTTTTACTTGAAAACAGGGTGTAAAGAGCCTTCTTAGCAATGCTGGAACAGGAAAGTCTGTCTTCAGTCTGCAAAAGACACTTATGTGTAAAATACAGAGGCTTCCAGCTTCCTCTTGTGACTATTCCTGAGTATGAATATATGGCCTAATTATTACTGCACATCACCCTGCCTATCTGACTTGTTACACACAGGCATCTTTAAAATAATAATAAATAATAATAATAGTAATAATGATAAGTCTTCTTATTATCGCTTACGTACAGCTTTGATAAAACTCTTTTATATTCATGGCCTACCTTTAGGATAGGTCATAAATATCAGATTGACAGGAGTCCAACTCATGGTACTGCTGTTCTGCAGTACCTCTGCTGCTGGCATTAGGCAGCTTCATCCATTGTGTAGTGGACAGAGCAGGTTACTGCAGCATGGTTCCTGTTCTAGTGAATGGGTGCACAGTGGACAGTGTTATGTAATTTCGGTGCCTACACCCGACATCAGAGCTACTGCAGAAGAGCTGATCAGCAGGATTGGATCCTTGCCAAACTGATACTGATAACCTATCTTACGGATAGGCCATCAATATAAAAAGAACCTCATTAAATTTAGTCCAGCCTATTAGAGCAGCTATTATCATTCAGCTATAGCATAAAAATGCATGGGTGGGGTCTCAGAACTGGTGAGATGTAAAATAAAGTAGTGAATATAGGGGCAGATACTTTTTATGGATTTATCCTAACAATAAACTCATTGAAAAAAAATGTGTGCAATATCTCCTTTGCGGAAAATGGTGGCCTACGGGAAACAACACATTTTATATAGATACATTTCACCTGTAGATAAGATAAACTGCAAGTTTAGTGTCCTTTTAAAGATAGTAAATAAGAACCTGTAAGCAAAGTCATCTATAACGCTGACCAAATTCTCAAAAAGGGAATGTATCCTCCCAGACTGCAGTCAGATAGTTCCTCTCCAAGCATGTATATAGCTTATTCAGCAACTGGTATTATTTTAGGAAATATAGCATGCACTTAAAAGATTCCAAAAAATGTAGCGGAGATCTGATGAGAGGCAAAGAGGGCAATCATTGTAATTAATACAGAGAAATATTGCATGTCCGCCTGTCTCTTTACTGCATCCTGCAGTTGTGTGTGATAACACAGACTAAAGGAATGTTGCTTTTACTGCCTGTCAATTAGAAATAATTCTGTAATTTATGATGGCCTCCTAAGGTCATCGAAAAGAGCTTTATTACAGGCTGCTCTCCAGACTTGAAGCTAGTATTGTCTGTTTAACCAATGTCTGGATCCATATAAAGTATGCCTGTATTTTGCATCATGTGATATGCTACTTCATATTCTCTGCTGATTTTTATTCATGCAAAGCCCCCTTGACACACTGCAGAAAACAATGTGTTTACAGTGTTGAAAATCCAAAGCATGCCCTAACCATCGTAGATTTTGGCACCCATTTCAAGAATGTGAATCTGCATGTAAATTCAGAATGCAAATTTCTGCAAGCTCCTAAGTGTATCCACTCTTGACTAGTTCTACCCCATAAGTAAAGTAAATCATCTGCTATGCCTGGATACAGCCTGTGCAGGTGCGATTGTATTTGTATAAAGATAAGACAAGAAAAATGAAAGGTTTGCTGTATGTAGATAAAAAAAAAAATACCAAGCCAACAACCACATAGTTGGGTAGAAATTCCCTCGATTGCTGTAATATAATAGGGGAGCAAATGGTGAAATGATATTTCTATGATATACTGTAAACATTCAGATCCTCTAGAGCAATGTATCTTGAAGGGGTTTTCTGAGATTTTCATACTGATGGCGTGTCCTAGGGGCAGCTCAGCTGAGTGCAATGCCAAGGACAGCCACTATACAATGTAGAGTACTGTGCTTGGGGAACACGGAGAAGGCAGTGGCACTCACAGGAGCGCTGCTACCTTCTCAAAGCAGTTGATCGTCAGGATACGTCATCGGTATAAAAATCTGGAAAAACCCTTTCAGCTTTGTTAAACTACTTTCCACCTAGTGACAAGATTTTCCCACCAAGTACCCACAAGGAAGCAATCAACTTGAAATCTTAAAATAACAATAATAAAATAAATTATCATTGTAACAGTTTTATCAGTCAATAAATATTACTTAACTACTAAAATAATGTAAAGTACAGATCTTAATGTGAGATTAACCTCCACCAAGCCCCCCGCCCATCATACAGGTCCTCACAGTGTAACTAGCTCCCCAAGCCCTACTCCCCACACCTCCAATAAAGATTATGAGGATTATGTTGAAGCTCCTATTCCCCCCCCCCCCCTCCCTAAATCTTAACCTCTGCCCTACATTTTCAATATAGTGCAATATGGTGAAATATAGAGCACCTCATAACCTGCATCTTCAGTAAGGGTTATTGCCCTCCCCTCACCCCGGACAATCAATATCTCATATTTTTCCCACTTGTTGAACACCCTCACAGGATCTTTAATAAAGTTTATGTTGCCCAGTATGACCCCCACTTCTTAAAAAAATATAATAGCACCCATGGCTTCTGATCCTTCAACCCCTTGACTGTCCAGTATCTTAAATATCTCAGAACCTTCCCTGCACCTTATAACCCTCCCACTCCTTAAATGACACCTATGCATGTTTATTAAAGGTTATGTTGCCCTTTATGAACCCACATTTTCAGTAACTATAACAATGTCACTGAAGACCCCTAACACTTGAACCATCCCTACCCACAACTTCAATATCTCATAACTTCCGGCACCTCAAAACCCATTCCCCATTAGTGGACCATCCTCTAAGCTCTTTAATAAAGTATATGTGGCCTCTTACGTCAATGCCACCGACAATATCTTTAAGACTTATGACGGTGGACAACCCCTACCCACACTTTAATACTTCATAATCTCTCCCACAGGAAAAAAAAAACACCATTCAACCACCCCAGTATACTCAATAGAGTTTATGTTGCCATATATTACCTCTTACCTACATCCTTAGTATCTAGAATGGTGACACTTTTAATTGCCTCACCCTGCAGCCTCTTCCACACTGCATCATCAATAGTTCATATTAACATCCTACACACCATATAATCCTCCAAGTACTGGGTCCCAACTGGCAGATAATTTCCATGGACCTAACAGTATGATGGCATTGGCAATGGTCAGTAGAGCAGTAGACAATTGTGATTGTGACAATTCCAGAGAGGGAGGGGGAACCAGCCACTGCCTGACAAGTATACGATTGAAGGGCAATCTTACGCAATGACATTATGTTGCTTTCTAGCAACCAGCATGGGCATATTGCTGGAGTCTAAGGAGAACAACAAGCAGTTAGCAGCAGTATTTCTTTTCTCAATATGGCGTTGACGTCTACTCCCAGAGCAGGCAAAGTGTAACCTCTGTCGTACACGTACTGTACTTTGTGCAAACATTGCTCCACAGCAGTGATCTTCATTTTGTGACTCTCCTCTAACTACAGGCACATGCACTATTTTTTTGACTACTTCCAATTCAAAAGTAGCACCCATTAAAACATAATCCTTCAAAAGAACTAAGTTGGGAAATATGAGTGCCAAAATAAGTAAGGATTTAAATGATTATGTAAAATGACATTTTTGTGACATTAAGTTCTTAAAGAGAACCTGTTGCCATGAAAATTCAGTGCAATCTGCAGACAGCATGTTATATAGAGAAGGAGTAGTTGAGCACACTGATATATAATTTTCTGGGAAAGGTTCTGTATAGATTTTTATTTTAGTAATTAAAATATTTGCTTTTTATGAGCTCAGTAGACATCTAGGAGGTCTTATCAGTGATTGATAGTTAACTCCTATACATACAAAACTGTATTTCATCCTGCTCAGCTCCTCCTGCTCTGTAATGCTGAATGTACTGCAGGTTCTCTTTAAGAATCCCCCCAAAATGCACAACTTTAAAGAGAACCTTACAAGATTTGCTGAGCATGAGCCAATGCCATAATGTTAAAATTGTCAGTTTCCATATGCTGGATAAAAAGAGGTTAAAAAACTGCATTACTGTAATCAAGAGTCATCTGAGCATTGATGGTGTTGTGAAGAGTAATGCCTCTTTTAGGTGAAGAGTAATGCCTCTTTTAGACTGCCCAGTGGGGCAGATTCCTAGGAACAAATATTCCTACAAATGCTCATTCCCAATAATCTGCCAGTCTAAAGGTGCTTCAGATCATCTAATGAGCATGCACAATGCTCATTCATCTGATGAAATGATCAGAGATGAGGACACCTCATTCATGGTTTCTGGGCAGCAGATCGTGCTGTCTAAATAGTGATCTACTGCCCAGGAACAATGCAGCTGTATGTGGATGAGTGAAAGCAGCAGCCATTGCTTGTTCGCATACTGCTGAGGTGAATGCTGCATGTAAATGCAGTGCTTCACGTCCAACAACAAGCAGCCAGTTGTCGGGAAGGAACACTTCTTTCCCAACAATTGTCTGTTCATTGGCGCAGTGTAAATGCACCTTAAAGGGAACCTGTCATCAACGTTATGCTAACCTTACTAAGGGCAGCATAAAATGGTGACAGAAATCCTGATTTCAGCGGTGTGTCACTCATGAGCTAAAAGTAAGTGGTTGCTGAGAACCACCATCATAATCATTGCAGCACAGGCCTTGAAAAGAGTCAAATCTACCTGAGAAGAGTCATGGTTATTCATGATCTCCTGCACTCTCACCCATCTGCTGATGATTGGCAGTTCTCTCCTAGAGACATAGGGAGAAAACTAGGTAGAAGACGGTCAGTCATCAGCAGGTGGGCAGGGAGCACAAGAATTCATGAATAACCATGACTCTTCTCAGGTGGCCATGACTCTTTTACAGGCCTAGTCTGCAATGATTGTGATGTTTGTTCTCGGCAACCACTTACTTTTACCTTTTGAATGACAGACCACTGAAATCAACTCACCTGTCTCTACTTTATTCTGCCGTTAGTATGGACAGCATAAAGTTGATGACAGGTTCCCTTTAACAGTTTCTTCAGTGTTAGCCTGCCTATTCCATCTTGACTGATATCATGCTGGATGTTTGAAATCAGTACTAGAGCTACCAAGTGGGTTGTCACTCAAGGCAGAATGGTGAGCTAATAGGTAGGACATTGTGACTTTTAACCATACCTGCACCCCTAGATGACTCTTGGTGAGTTGCACACAATTATATCCAGCATAGTGAAAAGTTTAGAAAGGTATTATCAAGCACTAACCATTGGTTTACTCTCTTGACAGGTTCAAGTGACAGGTACCCTTTAAGAAAACCAAATGGACCTTGTGTTCAAACTGCTAATATTGTGATGCAGTTGGTGCCTGTGTATGTAGAGCACTTTCCTGCTGTGCGCAGTGCAGCACTGTGGCTTAGTGGTTGGCACAATTGCCTTGTTGCACTACGGTTTGCTGTTCAAATCTCACCAAAGACAAAACTGTATACGTTTGCATGTGCTCCCCTTGTTTGCCACCATACAAAATATACTAAGAGAAAAATTGGCTTTCTATGAAGGCTGCTCTCCAGCTTTCCCTGCACATTGAGTCCCTTGAGTCAGAACAGTGCATTACACAAGTTTGTTGCTGTTATTGCATTAGGAGTCAACAGTGTCTGACACAAAGAAATACACTGACTATACCCACTCATATAAAAGAGGTGACCTTACTTCAGATAGGTACCAGGGTGGGGAGCCGACACTTTATTAAAAACTGCACATGAATACAGGAGGATGGGGAGTATGTAATATAAATAAGAGCACTAGGGATTGGTGGTCAAGAAATGCCAGGCAGCCAAATGAATGACTGGTCATCCTTCTATTATGCTGAACTTCAGGGACCAAGGGAGGTGGGACATGTTTTAGATTGCTTGACGGGAAAGCTCATTGAACCCCTCTTCTTCAAGAGCAGAAAAGTCAACTCAGAAGTAAAAACAATATTAGTTTACAACCAATGCTAGGGGAACTGGCACTTTCAGGTAAAGCACTGTCAAATGGCATTTTTAAAGACTACCTAAGGTTGGGAAGATTAGTGTTGAATTTCCATTAGTTAGAAATGACAGTTGCACCGGGTTGAACTGCAGAACCTGGCATGCCTTGGATAAGAGTGGAACTGTTTCTCCGGTCGTAGCCAGGTCTTTTTTTTCTAAGCTACTAATACCTTGCTATCAGGCCTAGTATTACCCATGGGTGTGCTGCAGGGAAAAAAACTATTTTGGAGTCATAATGTTTAAATCCAATTAGTTAATTTGTTTCTTTCTTTAGATAAAGATATAAAAATGAATATCTTATATGTCTCTATATTAATAGTCAATGTGTGGGTGCTTACATTACAATTTCAATAAGAAAATTGTGCTTCCTCTCACCTAGAATAATTGAATCATTAATTTTAAAACCTATATCTAGATGACATATTTAATACATTTTTATTCTCTTTGCTCGAATCTTTTGAATAATGACAGTGGCTCAAGTATGCGATTGTGAAAGAAAAACCCACATTGTTCATTATAATATGCGATCAAACATTATTTCCGCCACTCAGACAACAAACGAAATATATATTACATTAATAAGACAGATGCAGCAGTCTTACTTTTAAGGCATATATATGAATATACAAGTACTGTTTTGCCCACATTGACGGATGAGTCAAAGGGTTTTCTGGGACCTCCCACAATTGCATCCAGAGCACAAGGATGAGGTTGTCCTGTGATAGGTGGCCATTTTAAAACGTCATGTAATAGCTGTTACTTGATCATTACTGCCATGTTCTCTACATACGATTATGCTCTTTAAATGGTCTTTCTATGTTTTAAAAAAAGACTTCTGACTACTACATTTATGGCCTCATCACCAGTTTGATGATTGTTAAATGGATTTTTGACCTAGAATTGACGTGGGTAATTAGCAACCCACCATTTGGGATGGAATGTTGAATTCAAAAGACCACAGAATTTAGAGTCTTGGACAAAAATTGTCAGAATTAAAGAGAATATTAGCACCCTTCTAGATACATTTGGGCATTTAAAAGTTGATATGTTATTAAGAGTCATGTATCTTCTCTATACCGAGCACTCGAGGTGTAGGTCATATCTTATATCCAAGTCCGGCTCTTTTAAAGATGGCAGCCTCCAGCTCAAAAAATTACAATATGCTAATAATTAACAGAACATAGAGTATTAATTGATTAACCTTCACACTGAAGTGGGTTGGTTGATTGAAAAGCTAATATAAATGTACATCAATGAGTTATTTTAAATTCAAATGAGTGAGAGGATCAAAGGGACTGAGGCGGGCTTATAAATTGTGGGGGCTGGACAGGGTTATCAACTGATTCCTTCCCCTGCAGGTTATATATTTATAGTCAGTGTCCTACTGTGAACAAATTCTCAAAATACATGCCATTCTACTGGTGGAAAAAAAAAAGCTGAGCAACATTTCTCTGGGAGCTGAACCATTTATGAATAATGATACTCCATCACAATCAATGAAATGAGACGCACAGGTTTTATGCTATACACTCCACAAGCGGATGAATGCAGGGACCTTTTCAAAATCTTCTCTGTGTCATGGAATTCTGCAATTGACTAAAAACACTTGAGCCAATACCCAAGACTGAGATCAATGTATGCAGTAGTGCTAGTAGTAATTTCATGATGTGTAAGATGCAGATTCTGCACATAGGAACAGCATTCAACAGGACAGCATTTCATTTCTGTTCTAGTGCCATGCAAAATGAATGCATGTGGAACCGTCAAAGGCTAAGGTACCTTTATGGGTATTGCACTGTGCACTCTTGCACACTTAGCCTACAGATAAATTCACAGGTAGATAAAGAGGAGATAGAAAATATAATGGATACAGATATATATAGAGAGAGAGAGAGAGAGAGAGAGAGAGAGCGAGAGATGGAGAGATAGAATGACAAAGAGATCTGTATCTCTCTCTCTCTCTCTCTCCATATATATATATATATATATATATATCCCATAATGGAAGCCAGGGTCCATGACCATGAGCTCTTTTCCCACTATTTATTGGAAATCTGATGCCAATATGCCAGTACATGTATTTCCTAGTTCCACTAAATATGTGCTCTTCACTTTAGTACTCCAGAGAATATCCAATTAGAAAAAAATACAGGTAATCAGACAGTCTCCTCGCCATTGCATATGTTGCGTTTCCAAAGTGATAGTTTCATGCAATTATGGGATTAGCGATATTTAGTTGCAGCATAAAAGTCTAGTGTTATTCCAAGGATCAGTATCTGTGGGCCTCCTGTAAATGGACAAATGCTCTTATGGATCAGGTTAAAATGATAATCCTTGAATTAATTCCTCAAAAGATAACAGTTTATGTAGTTTGTTAATAGGCATTTTCATGCATAAAGATGGGGATCACCATGGCTATGACTGAAGAAATGTAACTAGTAGAAAAAATTCATCTTCTGTGCGTTTGCTAGATGTAGGCATGTGCCAGTAAAAATCTTAAAAGCATGAGCTAGGGTCATGCCAGAGAGTGTCCAGATAAAGGCGAGAGGTCACTTCTAGGGATTCAATTAGTAGGGAAAGCCTCTTCCAAATGCCTGGAATTCTGTAACGGCAGTGACAGATCAAGACACATATAAAATCCCAGGATATTTGCCTGAGTAATGGACATTTTCACAAGTCCAGCTGCTTGGCAATATATGGATATTAATACTGTATACCATGTCAATATACCAAGCAGTACTTGTGGACATTGGGCTGTTTGTGCTCACTAGTTGGTAAAGGGTACATCATGTTCTATGCAGAATGCAAAGTTTGCAGTAGATATACTGTAAAGCTCAAGTGGATGCAGCATGTATAAAGGTAGGTGATTTATGCCTGCAGTACACATGATATAGAAGGCTTCAGTGTGTGATCAGGGAACATCACATAAAGTCTCAGATGTTGGATTTTGTTACTAGGAGAGATGATTCCTACAGGTATAAGATGTTCATCTCCAGACTACACCTTTAAGCTCATATTGCTGCAACAGCACACAGGATGTCATGCTGAGGCATGGGACTGCTAGGCACATCAGATCAAACAACACATCATATAGCATCATATGCATCATATTTCACTGAGAATATATATATATATATATATATATATATATATATATATAAAGCAGGTTTCCTCAGCCATAGGATGATGAGGTGCACAGCATCTCAGACAGGTTGTATAATTAGCATCCTACATGCATCCATCTCCCTTACTGAGCATCCAGGATCATAACGCCTATGGGTGCCCACAGCAATGGTTATTGGAATGGTATTAGAACTTGGATGGTATGTATAAGGACTCACCCGTTGCTGATGCAGCCAATAGCCCAAAGCTGATGAAGACCAGCCTGCTCCAAGTTTGCACTTCCAGGAGCCCCAAAACCCACCATGCCCCCCATATCCTCCTGGATGCGCAGCTGCACCCTGTCCTGTGCCCCCAATTCAGCCATCCAGAGATGGTTCTCATGGCAGATTCTGCGGGGATCTCTGGAAAAGGAGGTCCGGTATTCTTGCAAAGAAAATCCCACTACATTGAACAGCTCTTTGCTTCTGCAGCCGGAATAAACCAAGTCTCTCCCTGCACTGGGGAGATGAGATCAGGAATCCTGCTCCTCTCTCTCACTTCCAAATATTCGAAATGACTGGGTAGCCACAAGATTTTCCTGCAGGGAATATCCACACAATCCCTCCAGCTCCAATATTAATCAGCTCTTCATAACAATATTCTTTCCACTATCAGAGAAGCATCCACAAGAGAGAATAAGGTTTTCTGCCTTCCTCCCCTACATACAACAATGCTGCAAATTACATCTTGAATTTGTCTCCCTCCCTCCTCCTCCTCCTCCTCCCACACTGGTCCCCACTCACAAGATACTTGTCACATATTTCTTTACCATAAGCCCCCCAAAAACAACAGAATCCATTAATGTGGGTAGGAACTGATACATGGAGATGGCATGTTGTATAAATATGTGATAATAAGAAAAGAGGTGGATAATAGGATGATGCAAATAAACATATCAATATTTATAAACACTTCTGTATCAAGACTTGGTGCTGGGTATGAGGATCCTGGTGCCCACTGCTCTTGAAGTAGCTGCTGTACTGCCCTGGCATCTATACACTGCAATACTGGCTGCAGTTAACATTCTGCTGGAGTTTTACAAAGGTTCATTAGCTTTGCAAATATGTCAGGGCTGAACATCAGCAAATGAACTTGGAGGATGTAAAAGACAAGATTGTGTAGAAGGTATGGAGTGGGAGAAATCAGTCATGTCCTAGATCATGGGCAGAGCAACAGCTAAGCTTTCCTTAAACCAGGGCAAAGGCTTTTGTGGTCATTCATCAAACTGGTGTAAAGTAGAACTGGCTTAGTTGCCCATAGCAACCAATCAGATTCCACCTTTCATTTTTAAAAGGAGCTGTCAAAAATGAAAGGTGGAATCTGATTGGTTGCTATGGGCAACTAAGCCAGTTCTACTTTACACCAGTTTGAAAAATGACCCCCTTAGTTCGCTATCCGAGCCTTGCATCTAACTGCCCTGCTTAAAGGGGCTGTGTCACAAAAAATATTCATTTTTTAAACTCACACCTGGATCTGAATACTTTTGGAAGTGCATTTAATAAACATTTAGTATAATTCCAGAGTTATTTGATAAAATGTGTCTGTATAGCGCCACCTGCTGTTTGTTCTTTTCCTTTTTTTCTTGTCCACCTCACCGAGGTGGTCGCACGCTCTTCAACTGTCAGCAGTCATATCTTGTGTTGGAAACTGGGGCAGTTACAGGAAAAGAGCAACATCAGAAAGGACATCACTCCTAAAAAAAAGACATATCTGCTAAGAAAGGGCTTGCCCCTGAGTTGTTAGCCTGAAATACCTCCAGCAGAGCAATTTGAGCAATGGATGAGGAGGAGATCTGTGGATCCATGTGAGGTACAAGGCCGGTTCTAGCTTTGTTAGGCCTTATTCACACATCCGCAAGTGTTTTGCGGATCCACGGAGCCGCTGATCCGCAAAACACGGACACACCGGCAATGTGCATTCCGCATTTTTGCGGACCGCACATTGCCCGGACTCCATAGAAAATGCCTCTTCTTGTCCGAGAATAGGACATGCTCTATTTTTTTTGCGGAGCCGCGGACCGGAAAATCGGCGGCGCGCTCCGCAAAATCGGATGCGGAGAGCACAGTGTGTGCTCTCCGCATCTTTCCCGGCCCCATTCACAGTCAATGGGTCCGCATGTATTCCGCAAAATTGCGGAATAAAAAAAAATTCCAGCAAGTATAATGAATCCCTATAAAAATTAACTTTTAATCCATTAGGTTAAAATAAAGAGGTCACAAATAACCCCACAGATAACACCAAGTGAAACAAACTATTATCAGTATGATAGCTAGAGGATGATGATCATAATAGGGACTGTCAGGTGATAATGATAGTCACTATAGATCGAACAGCAGGGAGATAAGGGAACTAACCCTAGTGTACCCCTATGCTAGTCCTCAGCCCGAGGACGTCCCCTGATGGTGGGGACTCCTCGTCCTCGTACCTAAGCTGGGAGCCCCTAGACAATCCCTAGTGGTCTGGACAACAAGAGGTTGTCCTATGGCAAGTTGGGCAGGTGATAGATGTAGTCCTACCCAATAGGAAGTATGATGGTACGCCACAATAAACACACCTCACAAACAAACCTTGAAGTACCAAGGTACGCCTCTAGAAGCACACCTCGCAAACACACCTCGACGCGTTTCCCCAAAAATAAAAAGGGTTCATCAGGAGGTATTGTGTGTAAACATGTCTGTGAAACAGTCACTCAAATAATTATAGCAAACATTAGCAGATAGCGTGAGCCAGTCTGATATTGACAAGGCTTAACTTAAAATATACTTAGCAGCCCCTGTAGGCATTTATTCGCAATATGATGAAGGTCCATACATCCAAGTTTTGAGGGACCGGTGACAGGAGGAGAAGTGAAGTAGGCCCTATTTAAAGGGCAAAATTCAAATGGACTGGTAGAGTCAGCAGACGATAATCAAGTCAGGGTAGATGTCCCTGATATAGTGTGTGGACCCAGTTTGTGATGGCTTGGTTTCCTGTAAGTCACGCTCCTCCTGAGAGCGTGACTTACAGGAAACCAAGCCATCACAAACTGGGTCCACACACTATATCAGGGACATCTACCTGACTTGATTATCGTCTGCTGACTCTACCAGTCCATTGAATTTTGCCCTTTAAATAGGGCCTACTTCACTCTCTCCTGTCACCGGTCCTCAAAACTTGGATGTATGGACCTTCATCATATTGCGATAAATGCCACAGGAGCTGCTAATATATTTTAAGTTAAGCCTTGTCAATATCAGACTGGCTCACGCCATCTGCTAATGTTTGCTATAATATTTGAGTGACTGTTTCACAGACATGTTTACACACAATACCTCCTGATGAACCCTTTTATTTTGGGGAAACGCGTCGAGTGTGTTTGCAGGTGTGCTCTAGAGGCGTACCTTGGTACTTCAAGGTTTGTTTGTGAGGTGTGTTATTGTGGCGTACCATCATACTTCCTATTGGGTAGGACTACATTTATCACCTGCCCATCTTGCCATAGGACAACCTCTTGCTGTCCAGACCACTAGGGATTGTCTAGGGCTCCCAGCTTAGGTACGAACGAGGAGTCCCCACCATCGGGACGTCTCGGGCTGAGGACTAGCATAGGGTACACTAGGGTTAGTTCCCTTATCTCCCTGCTGTTCGATCTATAGTGACTATCATTATCACCTGACAGTCCCTATTATGATCATCATCCTCTAGCTATCATACTGATAATAGTTTGTTTCACTTGGTGTTATCTGTGGGGTTATTTGTGACCTCTTTATTTTAACCTAATGGATTAAAAGTTAATTTTTATAGGGATTCATTATACTTGCTGGAATTTTGTTTACTATGTTGTTAGGATCCCCCATATCCTGTTATTGATATAGTGCTGGAATTTTTAAAATTGCGGAATACATGCGGACTACATTGCGGATGTGTGAATAGGGCCTTAGAAAGAGATTGTCATGTTCTCCATGATGTCTGATTTGTATTTTTTACATCAGTTGTGGCATAACCCATTTAAGGCAAAATAAATCTGTGGCAGTCTGCCTCCAGGGTGCATGCCGAAGTTGCTTGTAGCAATTATATATATATATATATATATATATTTTTTTTTTTTTTTTAGATGTCCAGGGAGTACACAGATGTGAGGTGACCCCAAAGCAAGGTTTAAAATAGAGCCAGGATTCTTTAGATAATCTCATCATAAAAAGACGCTGGCTCAGTGATCTGCTAGTTATTGCTGGTCTGACTTCTCTATCCATCCCCTGGCAATCAGCTGTAAACATCTGTGGATGCCATAAGCAACCATGCCCAGGGGAAAAATGGCATTTTATACTGGCCATTCAAATTGACAGTCGTACAGGCAATGCATGGCTGTACCAGCTCCAACAAAGTGGGATTTACTCTTACAGAGCACCTCTCCATTCTGCCATCCTGTTCATGCCCTAAAATGCCATATAGACTGGGGTATTCGGTAATGTAGGACCTGTATATGGGAGTTCTCTGTATAGGGATACCCTTCAATCCGGGTGAAAGAAGAGTTGCATTGACTTGGCTCCTTTGAACTGTTTACGAAGAATAATTGATTATTTTCAGGTTATTCAGCACTTACATGTAGAGAGTAAGGAGAGTACATAACCGCTTTTTCTTTCTTTCTTTTTTAAGCTGAAGGAATCTAATACTTGAATTGAGAAAGTCAGGCGAAGGATGGATTTGTCTTACAGGCACTGTGACATTACCGTGACATCACTCTTACTATAGAGTAATACACTGTTTGGAGTATATTTTACAGAAAAGGCCTAGTGATGGCTTTCCACCTCCAAAGATCAGATTATTTAGACCATATGTACATATATTTCTGCTATAGGCCATTGTCAGAGAGGGATCCTTTTACGTTTTCAAGGCGGAGGTTTTCGCCTTAAAGGGGTTGTGTCACTTCAGCAAATAGCATTTATAGTGAAGAGAAAGTTAATGCAATGCACTTACTAATGTATTGTTATTAACCATATTGTTTCCTTTGCTTCCTGGATTCATTTTTCCATCACATTGTACATGGCTTAGAACCACCCTGCAACTCATCAGTGGTGGCTGTGCTTGCACACTATAGGAAAAAGCACCCGCCTATGTGACCTCCCATGGTCCCGGTCACCAGAGAGGTAGGGACTTTTTCCTATAGTGTGCAAGCATGGCCACCGCTGATGGATTGCAGGGTGGTCGTTAACATGGAAATTAACATTATATAATGTAATGGGAAAAATGAATCCAGCCAGAAAAGGAGGCAATATAGGTAATAATGATACATTAGTAAGTGGCTTATATTAACTTCCTTTACATAATAAATGCCACTTGCTGAAGTGACACAACCACTTTAATGCAATAAAATATGTGTAACTGCATAAAAAGGTAACATATACAGACAGATTTGAATTTTCTAAAGTTAGCCTCACCAGGACCTACTATCCAACAGTAAGTATCCATCTCTCCTAGTTCCTCATGTCCTCTGCATAGCCCTCAGTTCCCCCACTACACAGCTGCAATAAATCTACTGTTTTGTATAGCTGATGTAAGTGTGGAAATGCAGTTGGATGTATAGCAATGTTTCACCAACCATTTTACTCAATACTAATAACACAGGAGTGTGAATCATGTGTAATGTCACTAAGATGATGCTACTGAAGGACACTTTTGTTAATAATTACATTGCAAAACACAGTTTTTTCTCCAGAGAACCCCTTTAAGTGAAAGTGAGAGTTGTCACAGCTGCTATTTATCATTAAATAGATTGATCAACATGCCACCATCTTATATTCAGTAAGACCATTAATGAGTGTATTGATCATTCCAGTCCCAGGCACAGAAAGATAACGAGTAGCATAAGCAAATCTTTAAAAAATTGTCATCTCCATGGGTTCTTCAGAAGGTCAATCAACTGTATTTGTGGCACATCTCAAACTTGGTGGGTAGATTATACCATCTCTAAAATAACCTACACATATTTTTAGGTGGTAGCATGGCAGACTGCACTATTCATCTTTTCCCTTCCATGTCTCATGTGCCCAAATTCATCTTCTACTTGGCACTCAACACAACCTCTCTCCCTTTTATACACAGCATCTTGCTTTCTCACATTGTCACCCTGATGTCACTGCTAGGCAGAAAGGATAAGACGCCAGCACAAAGAGAAATATTTCATCAAGTATTATCTGATCATATAAGATGGTATTATCACTCTTAATAATTACATTCCTGATGCTGTGTTAATTGCTATTCTGCTTTGTTTTTCCATGGTGCAGCGTCTAGAGGCTGCGATAAAGCCTAGAGTCACCTTTATTGAACCCAGTCAAATATATCAGACAGTTTTCTCAATTATTTAATATAATTTTATCCTCTAAATTGTGCCCTGTAGCAACAGGAACATTCCCATAAGATGATGCAGCAGAGGGAGTTCTAGTTCCCATCACTTTCTCTGTAAATGATATCATTTTCCATGATAACCTGTGTAATGGACATATAACCTGTCCCAGTCTCAGACTATAGGCTGCCACCAATACCAGCCAGTATATTGTTGCAGTGTTGTTATTATGTTTATATTACAGCCTTTATCCTCTCCATCTTTTCTATAAATATTCAGAATATTGCCAATGCAAGTTCTGCATTTAAACTATTCAACGTGCCCACATTCTTGCCTGGAATTAAAGGGGTGTTCAGGGACATCAAATAGACAATAATGAAACTTACTAATATGCATTAATTATGAAATTGCAACCAATGTTCCATTTTCAGCCCCCCTTTCCTGGTCCACGAAGCTCCACTTCTACTTTTGTTCTGACACAAATAAGGAGCTTGCTTTCCTTCTCTGTGTCAGTGGCCTGAGGATTGGCTGTCTGGCTCATTCCAATAGTTGACTCTCACCCCTTCTCTGCCTCTGCATTAGCATGTCACTGGCCCAGAGAGGGTGGAGGGACTGCCCTGTCTGCGACAGAATGAATGTGGAAGTGGAGTTTCTTGGATCAGGACATCACTCACCCTTTCATAACTAAAATATATTAGTCATTTCAAGTATGTTGTATTTGCAAATGATCCATTCCAAATGACTTTTTCATGTCACCTGACAGAGCATTTCTAGCTTTTTTGATGATACTCAGTCCTATCCTGCAGTCAATCCTATTAAAATATTCATAGATCAGTGTTTAAACTGAGACACTGGTGCATCCAATTACGCATGTGCGAACATCTTTGTGAATTTAGAAATGTATATGGCTATGTTGGACTGAAGATCCTTGGGGCCACCAGAGGAAATAATTGTGAGTGCTCACATGTGCACACCCACTTTTAAACTTATAATGAATAATGTTTTTTTAGGATATCTGGTGGTTGTCAATTTGGAGGTCAGCTTCAAATGAAATTGTCTTCTACTACACCTTAGGTGCTCTGTTTTATTAGGAGTCCATTTCTGTGTTAGATCTTGGGCTCACGGGAAGATCCTCTGGTACTCTTTTGGGCCAGTCCAACACTGCATGTAGGGATAATATGTCCATTGTTAACATTGTTAAATCCTATTCATTACAGATCTTAGTATCCCAGTGCCCACCATGTAACAGTCACAGATATTAACAGGGTTGTCTCTGGATAGAAGTTGGTGACATACCTCTAGGAAAGTTCTGCTGCACTTTGTTTTCTGATGACTCCATTTGACTTTCATGGAAGACCACAATACTGAGATAAAGCCCAGCGGTGCCACCAGGGTCTCTCCTAAGACAACTTCTCTATGGAAGCTGAGATATAGATAATTGTTTTAAAGCGTTATCTCAATGGAAAGCCGCTGATCATTTATTGCCTCTGACCCTGAAACTATTCATGTGCGTGAGGTTTCAGTATAAAGGGCATGTAACCTTGTTAAGGGTTTTCAGTGAAACTAATAATGTCTCCATCCTTTTTATACCCACAGATGTGATGTCCTAATTCTTGCTCATTTGATAGCTAGAGACAATTCTGAGTTTGAGCTCCAATTCTCTACTCCAATCAATCTCAATCTATCCTCCCTCCCTCTCACTCTCCGTGTCTCTATTTTCTGCCTTTTCAATCCAATGCTGAGAATTGATACCGGTACATGAAAGGTTTGTTTCATATCTGGTTAACTGCTTGCCTCTATTCAAGAAGAGGATTTTCTTCAAAGCAGGAATGAAATTTTAAAAGCATCACAAACAAGAGTTATATTATTCTTATGTGCCCCAGACTTTCGTTTTTCTGCCATGTTCTTTTTATGCACACTGAATATACATTCAATTTTCTCTAGTGGAACACAGGAAAGGCTTGTTCTGAAACAGCAGGAATGGGATCCACAAACATAAGTCCTTTATTAACCAAAACCAAGGAGAAGGATTTTCTGTCATTGTTTTCATTTATTTACTCTTATTAAAAGTCAATGAAAAAAATTTGTATTGCCTATATCACAAAAGCCTCTATATTTATTCTAAGCATAGCAATGAGACCTATGAAACTATGGGAATATTCTAGGGGAAGCTGCATTCCATAACAATCACTGAACAATAATAGTCAAGTATACTGTATGTCATCCTGCAGGGAATGAATACAAATTAAACAGGTATGACGGTTATATCAAGTTACCCCTCTCTACACTATAGGGGATATCTATTTGATCAGTGGGGGCCCCCCACCAATTACACGAATGGAGACCCCTTATCCCAAAGGGCACCAAAATGGTTGTAGTGGCAGGTGAATCATGCACTACTCCATTCATCTTTTGGGGACTGTTGGAGATGCAGTTGTGTAGAGATTAGTGCAGGAGCATTGTGCATGATTGACCTGCTTCTCATCTCAGAGGACCTCACAGGTAATGAGTCCCCATTCTTTTATTCCATGGGGTCTTGGAGGTCAGACCTCCATAGACCTAATACTTAATCCTTTATAATGATATAAACAGAATACCCCTTTTAACTGTACCTATCTAAGAAATTATTGAAATACATTTAGTCTCAGATTTTTTTTAAAATTCAACTGTACCTAAATCAAATATGCTCCATTTACCTTGGAAATTGGCATAGAACACCTTAAGATCTCAAAGGAGTCATATTTTTCTCTGAAAAAAAAAAAAAAAAAAACTGAGAAAAATATAAGTCTTAGAAGACCAGACAAAGAAAGACCCACACATAATAATTCTCTGAGTGAGACATATAGGGATAAAAGAACTGAGTGCCTCAAGAGAAACTTATCCTGGTTAGCTGAGTTGCCTTGGGGTGCTCTTTCTTATTAGGGAGACTAGTATGCATGATGAGCATTGTAGTCCAGCCAATGCTGCATTGTGTTTCTGGGAAAAATATATACAAATTAACATCTCTTACATTTTGGGAAAAAGATTTTAATTAGTTTTCCTCCCAAAAGGGAAAGAAAAGTAAGCCTATCTGATTCCAGCAGATGTAAGAGATGCTAATTAGCATATTATATGTTTCCCAGAAAGGCAGAGCAGCATTGGCTGGACTTCAGTACTCCTAATGCATACTAGGTGGTCTGCCTAATGAGAAAGAGCACCCCCAAGAGGATCACTCAGCTTCCTGAGGTGATTTTCTATTGAGGAGCTTAGTTTTTTTGAACTTTTGGAAAGAGAACTGGCTTGCAGGTATTACTCTTCAAAGCATAATACTAGGATAAGCAGTACTCTTGTCTGTTTATAAGGAGAACTGGCTTGTATAT
Source organism: Bufotes viridis (assembly GCA_033119425.1). Taxonomy (NCBI): domain Eukaryota; kingdom Metazoa; phylum Chordata; class Amphibia; order Anura; family Bufonidae; genus Bufotes; species Bufotes viridis. Next base: position 264,615,849 of record CM065591.1, on the reverse strand, counting down.
CTCAGAGAACTATTATGTGTGGGTTTCACTCTGATTTGCCTGAAATAAATCATAAGAAATTTGCGACAAATTTTGAATCAGTAGAATCAATTTTCTAATATTGTAATATCTATCTATCTATCTATCTAATCAGTCATCTACTATAAACTAATACTAATTAATGTGGTTGCTTGCATCTTTATTCCTTAAATTCAATGCAGCTATATAATGTACATGCTAAAAGGATTTTTACTCTGTACTGCCACCCTGAGACAAGAAAAGGAAACATTTGGACTGGATATAGGCAACATAATTTAACAGAAGTGTAGAGCATATATTCATCAAATGCTGTTAGTTCACCTTATGTGGAGGAATATAGTTATTCCACTGGGCTGATTAATTAGACACTGCCTTAGTTTTGACAACATAATGAATCAGCCCCATACAGGAACACAATAAGATAAAATAAACGTGTTTGAGTACTTCACATGTATTGAGCATTGTATATACCTGTCCTTGTAGTTCTGGATGTGCAATCACAGGGGTCATTTACTTTCCAGAAAAAAAAATGTTGTTTATTGTAAAACTCCTATTGTTATATTGTGCACATATATTACTTTAGCTTGTTAGCTGCTTATCTGAGCGCTTTCCTCACATTTGGTGAAATGTTACTTGTTCCTTAATTAATTCGAGCTCTGGGTATTTCCTGTTAAATAGCCTTTTCTTGTAATCAAGGTCATTGTTCGCTTTCTTCCTCTCCATTAAAGGGAAACTCTAAGCTTTCTTATATCAATCTTTACCTTAAAAAAGGTGACCCATAAAAACAACAGCTTCTCAGTTGATCATTGTGTGTCCAGGTCCTGGAGCTCCAGGCACTCAGCTGTTATGAATAGAGGAGGCTGGTCTGGCTATGTTAGCATAACATAACAAGCAGATCTGGCCCTGACAGTGTTTTGTAGGGTCTGGCCATATCTAGTCTCTGCTCTTTATTGCTGCAGTAGCCATTGCCCTCCTTCTCTGATGGCATCTCCTCCTCAGCACCCCAAACCGCCTCCCAGGTCCTGTCCAACACACAATCATTATCATATTCCTCACCCTCCCTGCCACTTTTATGTTAATTCATCATGGGCTCCTTGGCCCCCTCCCTATTCCCAAGTGTCACTGTTGCTACCATTGCCACTACTGCCACAACAGTGGCTACAAGTACCACTACTGCTACTACCAGCACCAGCAACAAAAACACAACTTTTCATGGGGTTCCTGCCTCCGCCTGAACCTCCTCCTCATGGCAATCTAAATGCCGACACTTCTCATACATGTCATCAACAGGAAGACTCTCTTAATTATGTTCCGTAGTGCATGGGGTTTTGTTGCCTCTTCTTAGGAAAAAGTAGGCACCCCACTAGGAAGGGGTATAATTAAGACAGGGATGATGGAACGGAAAGACTTTTCTGGGGCTACAAGGAGAAGGAGCCAAAGAATGCTGTAACCCCTGACTTTAAGGCATGGTCAAACAAAACAATTGCTGATCTCAGGGAGACCAGCTACAAAAAAAGACCAGCAGAGCCTCATTTAAGAGTCTTAACACAGCAATCCAAAGTGCAAAGCTCCCTGGGAAACAGTAATATGCCAAATAAATGTGGAGCCCCAGTATTGGGTCTACAACACAATGAAAGCCAGATATCCCTCAAAGAAAGGAAAACCGAGCAAAGGGGTGTCTCCATTACAGAGATCACCAAATCCACCATATTAAGTGGCCCCTATGTCAAGATCCCGCTTTTTTACAAGCTTTAAGGATGTGACGGGGAAAACCTAAGCCAGTTATCCATCCACAGGCAGCTGTTTCGGGGTGTTGCCCTTCATCAGTGTGGAGTAGGATTCTAGCTAACCTGGAGCAATGCCTTGGAGACTACTTAAACAAAACAATAACTGATCTCAGGGCTGATCTACCCAATCCACTATACCCTACCTATCTGCATGATATGTCGTAGTTTCTGGCCCACAACTGGTCAACAATCACTCCTTATATGATTGAGTGCTGAGGTCTAAACAGAAAGATACAATGGGGACAAAATAGTGTGACAGATTGGCCAAAACTGAGTAAAGTCAAAACAGAAACAGGTGAGCCGAGTCAAACCACGAGAGACAAAAACAAACAGACTCGCCTTAATCAATAACAGGTGAGACAGACGAGACAAAATCATAGAACAATGATCAGGAACAATATCAAGCCAAGGGTCAATACCAGGGAGTCACTTCAGTGTCAGAATTCAAAGCTAGGTCCAGAATCCAAAATGTCCAGAGCAGAATAGAACGGCAAGTGTGGATCTTCATAAATAAAAACCAATTACAGGCAACTTTGCTCAGAAGTTGCCTGTTAAAATCGTCTGCTTTAATGGTCACGTGACACATCTGATATCACATGATCCCTGACATCACTATGCCGCACATGCTGTTGAGATTCCTAATTGGATGGATGTCTCTCTTACTTGTGGAGGCTGGCTTGTTACTCCAGTAACCAGAAGCGGGTGGTGCTGTCAGTGGAAGGGCGTGCCTGCTGACCCAGATATAACAGGTATACTAATACAGTTGTTGCGATTTGTTTGTTGAAACTGCACATTATCTTGAAGTAATACAATGTGTTTACTAACAAAAATGTGTATGCTGAAATTGCACGATATGTTGAAGAAATAAAATGTGTTACTGCAACAGGTATGAAAAATATTCATACCCCTTGAACTTTTCCACATTCTTTCACGTTTCATTCACAAACTTAAATGTATTTAATTGGGAGAAAGAAAATGATACATGATTTTCAAATTTGTTAACAAATAAAAAACTTGAAAATGTGGTGTGCATTTTTATTCAGCCCCCTTGAGTCAATACTTTGTAGGACCACCTTTCGCTGCAATTACACTTTTGGGGTGTACCAGCTTTGCACATTTAGAGGCTGACATTTTTGCCCATTCTTCTTTGCAAAATAGCTCAAGCTCAGTCAGATTGGATAAAGTCTCTAAACAGCAATTTACAAGTCTTACCACAGATTCTTTATGGGATTTATTTCTGGACTTTGACTGGGCCATTCTCACACATGAATATTGTACCATTCTATTGTAGCTCTAGCTGTATGTTTAGGGTGGTTGTCCTGCTGGAAGGTAAACCTCTGCCCCAGACGCAAGTCTTTTGCAGCCTCTAACAGGTTTTCCTCCAGGATTGCCATGTATTTACCTACAGTTGTGTTCAAAATTATTCAACCCCCACTGAAATTGAGTGTTTTGGCCAGTTTGACATTGATTTTGATCATTTCAGTCATCTTGTTTACAATTAAATCAAAAAGGCATTTGTAAGTCAGACAAATATAACATAATATTTATAATGAAATAACCACAAATGTCTTTTGTGTGCTCACATCATTATCAGTTTTATTCAACCCCCAAGTGACATTCAATCTTAGTACTTAGTACAACATCCTTTTCCAGTTATAACAGCTTTTAAACGTGAAGCATAGCTTGACACAAGTGTCTTGCAGCAATCTACGGGTATCTTCGCCAATTCTTCATGGGCAAAAGCCTCCAGTTCAGTCACATTCTTAGGCTTGCGTGCTGCAACTGCTTTCTTTAAGTCCCACCAGAGGTTCTCAATCGGATTTAAGTCTGGTGACTGCGATGGCCACTTCAAAATGTTCCAGTCTTTATTCTGCAATCATGCTCTAGTGGACTTGGAGGTATGCTTGGGATCATTGTCCTTTTGAAAGGTCCAACGTCTCCCAAGCCTCGGGTTTGTGACGGACTGCATCACATTTTCATCCAATATCTCCTGGTACTGAAGAGAATTCGTGGTACCTTGCACACGCTGAAGCTTCCCTGTACCTGTAGAAGCAAAACAGCCCCAAAGCATGATTGACCCCCCACCATGCTTCACAGTAGGCAAGGTGTTCTTTTTTTCATAGGCCTTGTTCTTCCTCCTCAAACATAGCGTTGATCCATGGGCCCAAACAGTTCTAACAGAACAATAGAACACTATCCTAAAACTTTTGTGGTTTGTCCACATGACTTTTGGCATACTGCAGTTGGCTCTTCTTATTCTTTGGAGACAGCAAGGGGGTGCGCATGGGAGTTCTGGCATGGAGGCCTTCATTACGCAGTGTGCGGCTTATTGTCTGAGGTGAAACTTCAGTACCCGCATCTGAGAAATCTTTTTTCAGTTCCTCAGCAGTCACACGGGGACTTTTCTCCACTTTGCGCTTCAGGTAGTGCACAGCAGTCGAAGTCAGCATCTTCTTTCTGCCACCACCAGGTAGCGTTTCAACAGTGCCCTTTGCCTTGAATTTGCGAATGATGCTTCCTATGGTGTCTCTTGGTATGTTTAACATCTTTGCAATTTTCTTATAGCCATTGCCCTTCCTGTGAAGAGAAATCACCTCTTCTCTTGTCTTCCTGGACCATTCTCTTGACTTCACCATGTTTGTAAACACACCAGTAAATGTCTAGAAGGAGCTGAGTATTGCAGTCATTTTAAATCTGCCTAATTGGTGCTTATTCTGCTTAATTGCTGCTCCTTGACATCCACAGGTGTTTTCAATACCTGATCGAAAACACTTGAATGAACGTCTGTTCTTAAGAGTGGTAGTCTATAAGGGGTTGAATAATTGTGTCAATGAAGAAATCACAAAAAAAAACATTTAATACTGTATTACAAAAACAATTGATGTCATTTTAGTTGCATTTGGTTCTTTAAAAAGTCCTTCTAAGATTTCATTCTGAACACAATTACAAATGAACACTAAATTCCCTAAAACCCTTTACAGCATTGGGGGTTGAATAATTTTGAACACAACTGTACATCCATCTTTCAGTCAGCTTCCCTGTCACTGATGAAGAAAAACATCTTTACAGCATGATGGTGCCCCTATCATGTTTAACAGTATAATTGGTGTTTTCAGGGTGATGATATGCAGTGTTAGTTTTCCGCCACACATATAGTTTTGCATTTAGACCAAAAAGCTCAACTTTGGTCTCAGATTCGTATCTTATCCGAGCACCCTCTTCCTCATGTTTGCTGTGCCCCCTACTTGGCTTGTGGAAAACTGCAAATGGGACTTCTCATGGTTTGCTTTCAAACATGGCTTTCTTCTGGCCACTCTTCCAAAAAGACCAGATTTGTAGGGAACACGACTGATAGTTATGCTGTGGACAGATTCTCCCACCTGAGCTGTGGATCTCTGCATGCCCTTCAGAGTGACGGTAGGACCCTTGGCTGCTTCTCTAATTAGTGGTCTCCTTGTCTGGACTGTAAGTTTAGGTGGATGGCCATAGTTTGGTAGGTTTGCAGTTGTGCCATACTCCTTCCATTTTTGGATGCTGGATCGAACAGTGCTCCATGAGATGTTAAGAGCTTTGGATATTTTATAACCATGCTTTATACTTCTCCACAACTTTATTCCTAACCTGTCTGGTGTGGTTTTCATGATGCTGTTTGATCACTACTGAATAGTTTGCGTTCGTAGCGGACTTTGCGAGTTCGGTCCCTGGACCCGAACCCAGACTTTTTCACTGAAGTTCTGCATAGGTTACAGGGAGGTAAATTTCAAAAAATAGTCTTATATTATTGGGTGACATTAAGCAAGTTTTGCAATATACAAACCCCTGCTCTGCATAGGTGACAGGGAGGTAAATTTCTAAAAATCATCTGTTACATTGGTGGGTGACATTTTACCATTTTTGCCGTATACAAACCCCTGCTCTGCATAGGTGACAGGGAGGTAAATTTCTAAAAATCGTCTGTTACATTTTTGGGTGACATTTTACCATTTTTGCCGTATACAAACTACTGCTCTGCATAGGTGACAAGGAGGTAAATTTGTAAAAATCGTCTGTTAAATTATTGGGTGATATTAACCCAGTTTTGCCATATACAAATCCCTGCTCTGCATAGGTGACAGGGAGGTAAATTTCTAAAAATCGTCTGTTACATTGGTGGGTGACATTTTACCATTTTTGCCGCATACAAACCGCTGCTCTGCATAGATGACAGGAAGGTAAATTTCTAAAAATCGTCTGTTACATTATTGGGTGACATTAACCCAGTTTTGCCATATACAAACCACTGCTCTGCATAGGTGACAGGGAGGTAAAATTCTAAAAACCGTCCATTGGTGGGTGACATTAACCCTGTTTTGCTGGTGAAAAACTCCTGCTCTGCATTGCTGACAGGGAACTAAATTTAGTAAAAACGTCTGTCACTTCGGTGAGTGACCACAAAAAATGAGGAGAGCGTCAAATAAGAGTCGTGGCCCTGGTCGTGGTGCTGCTTGTGTTAGTGGAGCTCGTGGTCGATCTGTGCCAGCTACACGCCCAAATGAAACACCTTCATCAGGTGTGTGTAGACAACAGAGCTTTCAGAGTTATTTAGTAGGCCTGAATGCCACTCTATGAATGTTGAGACCAGAACAAGTACAGTCGCTAGTAGATTGGATGGCTGACAGTGCCTTCAGTACCTTCACATTGTCTCTCATCCGGTCCCCTGCTGAAAGGTCACAGTTGGCACCTGCAGACCATGGGCATCTATCTAGCATCTCACCCCCTTGCAAATCAGCCAAGCAGTCTGAGCCCCAAGTCATGCAGCAGTTTCTTATTCTTTTTGATGACTCTGCTGACAAGGTCTCCAAGGGCCATCCACCTAGCCCTGCCCCAGAAGTGGAAGAGATTGAGTGCACGGATGCACAAGCACTTATGTTTCAGGATGTGGACATTGGAGGACCAATGCAGCACGTCTCTGATGATGACGAAACACATGTGCCAACTGCTGCAGCTTTCTGCAGTGTGCAAACTGACAAGGACGGCAGGGGTGAAGACTGGGTGGAAGATCATGTGGAGGATAATGAGGTCCTAGACCCCACATGGAATCAAGGTCATGCGAGTGACCTGTGCAGTTCGGAGGAAGAGGCGGTGGTCGCACAGAGCCACCAGCATAGCAAAAGAGGGAGCAGGGTGCAAAAGTAGAGCGGCCATCTTCTAGACAGTACGCTTGCTACTATCCACTGCACCCAGGGACCGAGCACAAAAAAGTCAGCTCCAAACAGTTCCCTGGCGTGGAAGTTCTTCAGACAGTGTGCAGACGACTAGACAAGAGAAGTTTGCACATTGTGCAATCAGAGCCTGAAGTGAGGCATAAGCGTTCTAAACCTGAGCACAACCTGAATGACTAGGCATCTAAGTGCAAATCATGAGCTGCAGTGGATTAAACACCTCCAAAACCAAGAAATGTCTCAGGCTCCTCCTGCTCCTTCTTCTGCTGCAGTCTCGGACTCTTCCACCACCTCTGGAGTGACAGTGGCACTGGCCACCCCGCAAACAGAGGATGTGTCAGCAATGCCACCACGTCCATCACCTTCAACAAGCAGCACCAGCTGTCCATTTTCCAAACAATGGAGCGAAAGAGGAAGTACCCCCCTACTCACCCACGATCCCTGGCGCTGAATGCCAGCATTTCAAAATTCCTGGCCTTGAAATGCTGTCATTCCATCTGGTGGAGGCGGAGCGTTTTAAAAACCTTATGGCCTTGGCTGTCCCACAGTACGTCGATCCCAGCCGCCACTACTTTTCCAGGTGAGCCATCCCTTACTGGCACAAACAAGTGGGGGACAAAATCAGGTGTGCACTGCGCAACTCCATCTGTGGCAAGGTCCATATAACTACTGATACGTGGACCAGTAAGCACGTGCAGGGACGTTATATCTCCCTAACAGCACACTGGGTAAATGCAGTGGCAGCTGGGCCTGAGGCGGATAGCTGTTTGGCGCATATACTTCCGCCACCGAGGATTGCAAGGCATTTCTTTTTTTGCCTCTTGTTGCCTCCTCCTCCTACTCCTCTTCATTCTCTAACACCTCCTCATCCGGTCAGCGTAACACCTTCACCACCAACTTCAGCACAGCCAGGGGAAAACAACAGCAGGCAGTTTTGAAACTCATCTGTTTGGGGGACAAACCCCACACCGCGCAGGAGCTGTGGACAGGCATGGAACAACAGACTGATGACTGGCTGGTGCCATTGAGCCTCAATCCCGATCTGCTGGTGTGCGATAACGGGCAAAATCTCATAGCAGCTCTCGGCCTAGCCCGTTTGACGCACATCCCTTGCCGGGTGCATGTGCTGAATTTGGTGGTGCAGATTCCTGAAAAACTACCCTGATATGTCAGAGCTGCTGCAGAATGTGCAGGCCATCTGTGCTTTCGGCGTTCTCACCCTGCTGCTGCTCGCCTGTCTTCGCTGCAACGTAACTTCGGCCTTCCCGCTCACTGCCTCATATGCGACGTGCCCACAAGGTGGAACTCCACCCTACATATGCTGGAAAGAATGTGGGAGCAGCAGAAGGTGATGGTGGAGTTTCAGCTGCAGCACGCATGAGTGAGTCGCTCTGTGGAACAGCAGCCCTTCACAGCCGCTAAGTAGGCCTCCATGCAAGACCTGTGTGCCTTGTTGCGCTGTTTCGACTACTCCACCAATATGGCCAGTGCCAATGACGAAGTTTTCAGCGTTACTATCCCACTTCTATGTCTCCTTGAAAAAACGCTTTGGGCGATGATGGAAGAGGATGTAGCACAGGAGGAAGAGGAGGAGGAAGAGGGATCATTTCCACAATTATCAGGCAAGTCATTCACAAATGGCTTAGAGGGTGGGTTCCTGCCAGGTACGCAATTGTCCAACCAGGGCACAGTTCTGGAGGATGAGGAGGGGGGGGGGGAGTATGAGGAGGAACCGTGTTCACAGCAGGGTGGCCATCACTGCAGCGTGGCTGGGGGATACCGAGGACATAGACGATACACCTCCCACAGAGGACAGCTTGTCGTTGCCTCTGGGCAGCCTGGCACACATGAGCGACTACATGTTACAGTGCCTGCGCAACGACGGCCAAGTTGCCCACATTCTAACTGGTGCTGATTACTGGGTGACTACCCTGCTGGATCCCCATTACAAGGACAACGTGCCGTCCTTAATTCCCTTACTGGAGCGTGATCGGAAGATGCACGACTATAAGCACACGCTGATAGATGTGCTGCTGGTGGCATTCCCACTTGACACCGGGACCTCAGTGGAAGCACAAGGCGAAGGCAGAGGAGGAGGAAGAGGTCGCCAACGCAGCCGGAGCACCGCCAGCACCTCAGAAGACAGGATTAGCATGGCCGAAATGTGGAAAAGCTTTGTCACCACGACACCACAACCAGCACCACTAGCTGGTATGCAACGTCTTAGCAGGAAGCAGCATTTCAGCAACATGGTGGAGCAGTATGTGTGCACACGCCTACATGTACTGACTGATGGGTCTGCCCCATTCAATTTCTGGGTCTCCAAATTGGGCACATGGCCTGAGCTTGCCCTTTACGCCTTGGAGGGGGCGTTATCATGGACAAGCGCAGCCGTCTGTCCACAGCTAATGTGGACAAGCTCACTTTCAGTAAAATTAACCAGTCATGGATCCCACAAGACTCGTCTGTAACTTGTGCAGAATAGACATTTATACCGGCCTCAACCATCCATTCTTGTACTCAAGTGCACTTATTCTTTGTTTTATTTTTTAATATGTCCCAATATTTGGGGGCTACCCCAATTAAGAAAAAAATAACAAAAAACAGGGTTGGCTACCTCCTCCACCTCCAACCCTGCTTCCACCTACACCGCCTCCTCAACCGCCTACTCCACATCCACCTCCTCTTGTGAGGTGAGGTGACTAAAAAAGCTGTTTTTGCTTATATATATATATATTTTTTTTTTAACACTGTTCCCTTGATGGGGTAGATCATGTGATATTTTTGTAGAGCCAATTGTTACTGATGCAGCAATACAAAATATGTCTGTTGTTTATTTTTTACATTTTACAATGTTGCAATAAGAGCATTTTTAGAAAAAAAAATCAAGTTTTTGTGTTGCCATTTTCTTAGAGCCATATTTTTATCATATTTCTGGCTATGGTCTTGTTTGAGGGCTTGTTTTTTGTGGGAGGAGGTGATGTTTTTATTGCTACCATTTTGGGGTACATACGACCTTTTGATTAATTAATATAATGTTTTTTGTGAGTTGAGGTGAATAAAAAAAGCTGTTTTGGCTTAATTTTTATTAGTTTTTTTTTAACACCATTCACTTGATGGGGTAGATCATGTGATATTTTTGTAGAGCCAATTTTTACTGATGCGACAATACAAAATATGTTTGTTGTTTATTTTTTACATTTTACGCAATAAGAGCATTTTTAGAAAAAAATCATGTTTTTGTGTTGCAATATTCATAGAGCCATATTTTTTTTATTTTTCTGGCTATGACAGTGTGGGGGATAATTTTTTTTTCGGAATGAGGTGACATTTTTATTGCTACCAGTTTGGGGTACATACGACTTTTTGATTGATTAACATTATGTTTTTTGGGAGTTTTTTTTTTTTTACTGTGTTCACCCGATGGGGTACATCATATTAAATTATTTTAGAGCTGCTCATTATGGACGCAGTGATACCAAATATGTCTATTTTATTATTTTTCTTCTTTATTTAACAGTTTTTAAATAACGTATTTGAGAGGAAATTTTATTTTTTAAATGTGAAACTGTTTTTTCAAAACACGTAATTTTTTTATTTTTATTTTACACTGTATGTCTCCTATAAGGTCATACAAGACCTCTGGGGGACATTTAACTTAGTAGCCCCAGTTACAGTAAAAATACACCTCTCGGAGAGGCTGTACAGCATAAGGCCTAATTCACATGTCCGTAGTGTGTTTTGCGGAAACACGTAAACACGGATCCGCAAAAAAACACGGACGGCGACAATGTGCATTCCGCATTTTGCGGACCGCACATTGCTGGCACTATATAGAGAATGTCCTTTCTTGTCCGCAATTGCGGACAAGAATAGGACATGTTCTATTTTTTTGCGGAAACGGAAACGCGGATGCGGAAACACGGATGCGGAAATGCGGATGCGGATATCACATAGTGTGCTGTCCACATCCATTCCTGCCCCTTTGAAATGAATGGGTCTGCAACCTTTCCGCAAAATTGCAGCTGGGATGCGGATCCATTTTGCGGACGTGTGAATTAGGCCTAATACAGCGCTGTACAGCCTCAGTGCAGGGCTGATCGAGGTCTATGGAAGACCCGACAGCTCCTGCACTACTCTGGCCCCGGCGGTCACATGACCACTGGGCCAGGGCAGATAGCGGCACATCTCTTCCTGATCTGTATACACAGTGCTCGTTCAGTGCTGTGTATACAGCGATCTAGAAGGCAGGGACATCCAGCTGCAATTTTCCGAAAACATATTCCAGAACGTCCATTCAGAGATAAAGTCCAGTTTTAGTCAATGGGTGGTTGGGAAGTGGTTGAATTGTGTCTATAATTGTAATTTTTTTTGGCAGACACAGCCAACACAAATGGTATCAGATAACAAGGGACAATAAAGCCTGTATTACAAGGGACTAATAAAGCCGATTGAGCAAGTGATTGTCGGGAGGGATGAGTTCCATCCCGGCACTCCCCTGTTCGCTTCATGTATTACCAGAGATCTGCTCTGCTAGCTATCACCTTCGCAGCATGGGGAGGAGCGATCGCTATGTCATCGCTCATCCCCATGCTGTCTCGTGTTTTGCTGTCAGCAGATCGTAATTAGACAGCACGATCTGCCGCCGACAGACAATAATTTTTAAGCGTGCTTAAAAATCACAATTGCCCAAGGAATGAGCATCATCATGCAATCGGTAGCAGTATTACACCGCAACATGATCGCTAAAATCGGCAGATGTAATACAGCCCTAAGAATGCTTTTTATTCCTTCTGAGCAAAAGGACCTGCCAGATTTCTGCACCCTTAGAATCACCTTACACTTCACTTATTTGGTCAATTACAGGGCCAAAACTGACCAAATAACTCGAGTGTGAACTCAGCCAAGTATAAAGAACTGTGCAGTGGCCCAGGATTTTACTGTGAAAGAGCGCACTCCTTTTACACCGTCGTCAGCTGATTCCATGTAGATTTCTACAAAACCTGTTCTGTTAAATGTAGAGTTGAGCGAACCCAAACTATACAATACTGAATTTTAGGTTGCTCAGGACCCGAACCCGAACATTTTCATAATAGTTCGGGTCCGTTGTTCGGCGATTCTTCCCGCTTTTTGAAAGGCTGCAGAGCAGCCAATCAGCAAGCGTTTTACATCTTTGCCCCATACAGCGTACAAATATCTATTTTACATTTCTGCTGTGAAATAGTGCATCAGTGTATTTTTGGGGAAAAAAAGCGGTATTCCTGGTCCACAAATAAGTTGTGCATATAGAGTACAAATACCTATTTTAAATCTCAGCACTGAAATGCATTAGGGTCTATTCACACGTCCGTGTGTGTTTAGCGGATCCACGGATCTGTGGATCCGCAAAATACAGACATCAGCGATGTGCGTTCCGCACTACATAGAAAATGCCTTTTCTTTTCACAATTGCGGACAAGAATAGGACATGTTCTATTTTTTTCGGGAATGTGATTGCGGACCCGGAAGTGCGGATCCGCAATTGCGGACCCGAGCTGGATATCGTCTGTCCCCATTGAAATTAATGGGTCCGCAAGTCCGTTCCGCAAATGCTGAACAGAATTGCGGACGTGTGAATGGACCCTTAGTGTGATTTAGGGAAAAAAAGCCGTGTTCTTGGTTCACAAAGCAGTTGTGCATACAGCGTACAAATATCTATTTTAAATCTCAGCACTGAAATAGTGCATTAGAGTGTTTTAGGGGAAAAAAAAAGCTGTGGTCTTGGTTCACAAAGCAGTTGTGCATTAGTGATAACCGGGGGGTGCCATATTCGATTTCGCAATATTTGTCAAAATCGAATATTCGTCATTATTCTATATATTGCGAATGTTACGCAAATTTATATTCGCATCGCAAATTAAACTTAGAGCTGAGTTCCTAATCTTTGTTATATTCTAGCAATATAACCAATGGGAACTCATATCTAAGTTGCAATCGCAATGCGATTAATACAGGTTATATTAATCGCATTGCGATTACAACTTAGATATGAGTTCCTAATGGTTGTATTGTTAGAATATAACTAGGATGACGAATATCATGAATTCACGAATATAGCACTATATTCTGTATCTTCGTTATATTCTAGCAATACTGCCATTAGGAACTCAGCTCTAAGTTGATTTCGCAATGCAAGTATATGTTCGCATTGCGAATTCAACTTAAAGCTAAGTTCCTAATGGTTGTGTTGCTAGAATATAACGAATATCGCAATGCGAATAATTCAGGTTATATTAATCACATTGCGATTACAACTTAGTCAAATTTGTGAGATTGTGAATCTCACATCCGACAGTACATTTTAGCATGGAGGCCTTCCCATTGGGATGGGGACGCTCCATGCACACAGGAAGTCGGCAGAAGCGGCAACAGGCATTAACTGGAGCAGGCAGGGAGTCAGGAATCCTCCGGACAGGTAAGAACAGTTTGGGAAGTGGGAAGACAACTAGAGAGCAACAAGGATCAACATCTAAAAAAAAAAAATAATAATAATATTTGAAATTGCGTATATATAGCGCTATATTCGCATTATTCGCGATAAAAATTCGCTATTCGAATATTCGTGCTCAACAGACTCGCGCTATTGTGCATACAGCGTACAAATACCTACGTTTAATTTCCAGCCGATAAAGAGTGCATTTGTGAATTTTGGGGAAAAAAGCCGTGTTCTTCGTCCACAAGGCAGTTGTGCATAAAGCGTACAAATACCTACGTTTAATTTCCAGACGTTAAATAGTGCATTTGTGAATTTTTTGGAAAAAGCCGTGTTCTTGGTCCACAAAGCAGTTATGCATACAGCGAACAAATACATATTTTACATTTCTGCTGTGAAATAGTGCATCAGAGTATTTTTGGGGAAAAAAAGCGGGATTGCAGGTCCACAAAGCAGTTTTATATACACTGCCCAAATACAGATTTTAAATTTCAGCACTGAAATAGTGCACTTTTCTGTTTTGTTGAAAAAAAGCCGTATTCTTGCTTCACAGAGCAGTTGTGCATACAGGGTACAAATACCTATTTTAAATTTCTGCACTAAAATAGTGCTTTAGTGTTTTATTTGGGAAAAAAGCCGTATTCTTGGTCCACAGAACAGTTTTCAATAAACCACACAAATACCTAAGTTTAAATTTCAGCAGTGAAATACTGCATTAGTGTATTTTGTGGGAAATAAACCCGTATTGTTGTTACACAGAGCAGTTTGGCATACAATGCACAAAAACGTATTTAAAAATTTAACAGTGACATACTGCATTTCTGTAGTTTGTTGCAATAAACACTGGTTTTGTGCTACATAGCAGAATTGAGGCCTACCCTGTATTTCAGTCATTTAAAGTAAACTTTTGAACTCCGCATTTACATAGTTGGTTGCAAACACACAGGTTTTGTGGTAGATGGCACATTTGAGGTGTACGCTGCATTTCTGACAGTCAAATAAAACCGTTAACTTCTGTTTTTACATTGTTGGTTTGAAAAATAAAATTTTTGGTGATAGTGAAGTAATTGTATTGTATTGCTCCATTACACTGTTCTGTGACCTAAATAAATGTATTCTGTGTATGACATGGGCACTGCCTTACTGTATAGTGAACTTAATTGTTGACTATTGGCAGTTAAATGCAGCAGTCTCTTATGCTTTTTTATGACTCTGTTGGCAGGGTTTCCCAGGGCCATAACCATAGTCCTTCCCCAGAAGTGGAAGAAATTGAGTGCACGGATGCCCAACCACTTAGGTTTGAGTATGGGAACAGGGAAAGACCTCGGCAGCACCTCTTTGATGATGACGAAACACAGGTGCAGACCGACAAAGAGGGCAGGGGTGAAGACTTGGTGGAAGATGATATTGAGAACAATGAGGACCTACACCCCAAAATATACCACTGAAATCCATGTTTTCCATAGGTGGTGATAAAATCATATTTTTTTAGGCCAGGAATTACCTTTGCGGCCTGCGCAGTATATGTGTCGGGGACAATAATATAGTTAATCCGTCTGGGAGTTCAGGGAATGACATATTTCAATTATTTGCTGTCAAGTAACCCTGCACTGCATAGGTGACAGTGACCGAAAATGTGAATAATCCTCATAGGCGTGCGCACGGGGTGTGCCGGGTGTGCCTGGGCACACCCTAATAGGTTCAACACCTCCGTGCTCACTGCTGTGCGCCCCCCGCCCCCACTGATTCCCCTGTGGCACTGTCTGTTATGCTGGCTGCTGCCGCCCGCCGCACTGTAAATTAATTTACGATACCTGGCTGCGCTGCTGGGGGCTGTCGGTCGTCGTCGGCTAGTATTCACATACGGGGGCGGAGTCCTGGACCTGGCGGAGGCAGAGAAAGAGTGGTGCATGTTGTGCGGCGTGGTGCAGGCTGAGTTAACTGATGACGTCATGTGGCGTGCCCCGCACGCCTGCTAGCTGGTGGGGTGAGGGCGGCGGCAGATGAAGCAGAGGCACGACGTGAACGGTGGTGATATGTCTGTGGATGGGATGAGTCCAATTAACTTCCCAGCTGCTCCTAAATTACGGGGGTATATAACTAGGGAGGAGTAGGGTACATGAGGGTAATATAACAGGAGGGCTACTGGGCTAGGCTATTATCAGATATTATACAGGGTCAGGGATAATATAACTTATATATTACCCCTAACCCCTGTATTATGTCCCTGATAGCCCTCCTTAGTCATGTATCCTCCACAGGTCCCCCATAACAGTGTCATCCCCAGATCCCCCATAACAGTGCCAGCCACAGATCCCCCCATAACAGTGTCATCCACAAATCCCCCCATGACAGTGTCATCCACAGATCCCCCATAACAGTGTGTTATGCACAGATCACCCAAAACAGTGTCATCCACAGACCCCCATAACAGTGTCATCCACAGATCCCCCATAACAGTGTAGTATATCGATGTGGAATAGCACTCACCGGATCTTGTGGTCTTCCGGAATGCAACAGCCAGCCTGGAGCCCTAGATCCATAAAGGCTCTTATGTATATCGTCCAGAAAGAGATGTCGGAGGCAGCATGTCCGGTTGAAATCCTTTTATTTTGGGAACTGCTCACATAAAAAATGTGAATACAAAAGAGTGCTACGTTTCGGCTCTCACACAGCTTTTGTCAAGCATAATGTGCTTTATACATACATGAGTTTATAAAGTAAAGACTCCACCCCTCCTCCGAGATGTGTCCAATCACTGCATTTCATTACAAATTAGTGATATAATAAGTTAAAATGTATCAACCAATCAGTGTGGGGCTATACAGTTGATGTGCATGAAATTCATCCCCTATAACGAACAGCATTCTCACCTGATCGTAAAAAGTGGAAAGGCAGATAGTGTCATGTTGCACGCTCGCCGGCGCGTTCCTCAGTCTCTAGTGCGCATGTCATAAAGAGAGGAAGTGGAGGTTCACGTGACTACATCGGTCACATGACATCCCATAGCAACGCGTCCTGTATCCAATGAAAGAGACTGAACGGAGGAATATTGCCTCACAAGATCCATCACATGATCGCAGACAAACATGTCCTTGCGATCATGTAGGAATCTAATCTATTCAGTCACAGGGATAACGCATTGTCTCTCAGGTAAAACTCAAGCATCAATTACAAAGGAGATTCTTCTATAGATGTTTAAATGACAGCGCACAATGGTTGAGGACATACAGCGCACCTGGATCGCGGCATATTGTTTTTTCGAGTGTGCATCATGAAATCATGCCGTGTACAATGTGAATAAGTGCTACTATACATTAATACTCTATATCAAACCTAAAAAAATTATGTATATAAAAACACATCACTGAGTACAATTCAGCAGGATGCACCATGGGTAAGTCACACAGACCCCACACTGAATTCAATATTCAACCCATAAGGTTGAAGGGCTTTTAATTCGAATATCCATTTAAGCTCTTTTTTACGTAGGAGCCGATGTTTATCACCCTCCCATCTCATTCTACCCACTGAGTCAATAATGCAGAAGCGTAATTGGTTGACAGAGTGCCCGTGCTCCACAAAATGCTTAGCTACTGGTTTATCGACAAGACCCTTCCTTATGTTTCTCTTGTGGGAATTAATCCGCTCACGTACCTCCATGGTAGTCTCACCAATGTAGATGAGTCCACAAGGGCACGTGATTATGTAGATAACATCACGAGACCTACATGTAAAAAACTCCTTAATTTTGTAAGGTTTACCACTGTAGGGATGGAAAAAGACATCTCCCTTAGTCATATTACCACAATTACAGCAGCCAAGGCAAGGGTAGCAACCCATTTTTCTTGGTGCCAGATATGTTTGTCCATCCCCATGGGGCTCCGTGACCTCTGTTTTCACCAGTTTGTCACGCAGGTTAGTTCCCCTCTTGTATGGCATCATGTGAAAATTCTCAAATTCCTGTATCAGGGGCAGCCCTTTCTGTAAAATATGCCACTCCTTGCGTATGATCTGTGTGATTTTCCCACTAAGAGCACCATAAGTGGAGACAAAAGGAATCCGTTTGTTTTCTCTCTTTATTGTCCTACTCTGAAGCGTAGATTCTCGGTCAACCAATGTCACTTTTTGTTTTGTCCTTTCCACTAGTTTATGTGGGTACCCCCTATTTAAGAATTTTCTCCCCATCTCATCAACTCTATTTCCAAATTGTTCCTCACGCGATACCACTCTTCTCACCCTTAACAGCTGACTCCAAGGGAGGGACTCCACCATCCGACGTGGATAGTTGCTATCATATTTCAATAGATTGTTTCTATCTGTGGGCTTGTGGAAAATGTCTGTCCAAATCGTGCCTTCCTTGATATGTACCATCACGTCTTAGAACTGTAATTCAGTATGAGATACCGTGATAGTAAATTCTAGAGCCACGACAATACTATTCAAATATTGATGAAGCAGATGTAGTTCATCAAGAGAACCATCCCATATTACAAAGATGTCGGCGATGTAGCGCCACCAAACAAGGACGACTTATATATGAATCTGTCCTCCACCTCCGCCATGAAAATATTAGCATACGTGGGTGCCACGTTCGAGCCCATGGCCACACCACGCTGCTGCTGGTAGAAGGTGTCCCCAAAGCGGAAATAATTCCGCTTCAGGACCACCTCCAGGAGCTGGAGGACAAATCCACGGCCTCCCAGGGAGAGCCCGATGCCGGCCAGGGCCACATCGACGACATTTAATCCAAATACATGCTCAATAGATGTGTATAATGAGACTACGTCAAAACTGACAAGAAGAGGCTGGGCAGGCAGACTCAGATCCCTGAGTTTTAATAGAAAATGGCTTGTGTCTCTGATATAGGACAGAGCGCTGGTGGCATGGACACGTAAGACCCTATCCAGAAATATTGCAATATTGCTGAATACTGATCCCGGGCCCGACACAATAGGTCAATGAGGCTTTCATATATCTTGGGAAGTACATAGAGAAGAGGAGGGACCGGGTGCGGTATCCTGAGAAAGTCACTGACCTCCTTGTCAATGATGCCTTTCTCAAGAGCCATTTAGGGTCACTCTGCAGTTCCGTATATACCTCCCGGTCACTCAATTGTCTATGCACCTCCCGATTGTAGCTCACTGTGTCCATAACCACCACCGTGCCCCCCTTACCTGCCGGCTTAACAGTAATTGACTTATTGTGCTCTAATTGTGCCAATGCCTCCCTCTCTCCCCTGGTCAGATTCCACATAGTACCCATCGTTAGAGATGGCCCGAACTATCCGCCGGCGAACAGTTCCCGGCGAACATAGCTTGTTCGCGTTCGCCTCTGCCGGGCGAACATATGCGATGTTCGGTCCGCCCCCTATACATCATCATTGAGCAAACTTTGACCCTGTACCTCACAGTCAGCAGACACATTCCAGCGAATCAGCAGCATACCCTCCCTCCCAGACCCTCCCACGTCCTGCACAGCATCCATTTTAGATTCATTCTGAAGCTGCAGTCTTAGTGAGAGGAAGGAGAGTGTAGTAGCTGCTGATTTAATTGGGAAATCGATAGCTAGGCTAGTGAATTCAGTGTCCACTCCAGTCCTGAAAGACTCATCTGATCTCTGCTGTAAGGACAGCGTCCTGACAGCACCCCAAAAAGCCCTTTTTAGGGCTGCAACATTAGTCTGCTTTTTTTTCCCCCTTTATATACATATTGCAGTTGCCTGGCCTGCCTGTGTGTGAGGAGCTGCAGGCCCACAGACTGTAGTGTGCCCACTGCCAGTGCCCACCCCTGTCATTCCGTGTGGTACAGGACTTTGCATCAAAAAAAGGCATTTAATTTTTACACTTTAATCTAAGGTTAGTTGCCTGCCAGTGTGTGTCAGGCTGACTTCCACTGACTGTAGTGTGCCCACTGCCAGTGCCCACCACTCATACCGGCTGGCACAGGACTTTGCATAAAAAAGGCATTTAATTTTTACACTTTAGTGTAATTTCAGCTGCTTGCCTGCTGCTAGTGTGTGTCAGGCCGACTTCAACTGACTGTAGTGTGCCCACTGCCAGTGCCCACCCCTGTCATCCCGTGTGGCACAGGACTTTGCTTAAAAAAAGGCACTTAATTTTTACACTTTAATCTAAGGTTAGTTGCCTGCCAGTGTGTGTCAGGCTGACTTCCACTGACTGTAGTGTGCCCACTGCCAGTGTCCACCACTCATACCGGCTGGCACAGGACTTTGCATAAAAAGGCATTTAATTTTTACACTTTAGTGTAATTTCAGCTGCTTGCCTGCTGCTAGTGTGTGTCAGGCCGACTTCAACTGACTGTAGTGTGCCCACTGCCAGTGCCCACCCCTGTCATCCCGTGTGGCACAGGACTTTGCTTAAAAAAAGGCACTTAATTTTTACACTTTAATCTAAGGTTAGTTGCCTGCCAGTGTGTGTCAGGCTGACTTCCACTGACTGTAGTGTGCCCACTGCCAGTGTCCACCACTCATACCGGCTGGCAAAGGACTTTGCATAAAAAGGCATTTAATTTTTACACTTTAGTGTAATTTCAGCTGCTTGCCTGCTGCTAGTGTGTGTCAGGCCGACTTCAACTGACTGTAGTGTGCCCACTGCCAGTGCCCACCCCTGTCATCCCGTGTGGCACAGGACTTTGCTTAAAAAAAGGCACTTAATTTTTACACTTTAATCTAAGGTTAGTTGCCCGCCAGTGTGTGTCAGGCTGACTTCCACTGACTGTAGTGTGCCCACTGCCAGTGTCCACCACTCATACCGGCTGGCACAGGACTTTGCATAAAAAGGCATTTAATTTTTACACTTTAGTGTAATTTCAGCTGCTTGCCTGCTGCTAGTGTGTGTCAGGCCGACTTCAACTGACTGTAGTGTGCCCACTGCCAGTGCCCACCCCTGTCATCCCGTGTGGCACAGGACTTTGCTTAAAAAAAGGCACTTAATTTTTACACTTTAATCTAAGGTTAGTTGCCTGCCAGTGTGTGTCAGGCCGACTTCAACTGACTGTAGTGTGCCCACTGCCAGTGCCCACCCCTGTTATCCCGTGTGGCACAGGACTTTGCTTAAAAAAAGGCACTTAATTTTTACACTTTAATCTAAGGTTAGTTGCCTGCCAGTGTGTGTCAGGCCCACTTCCACTGACTGTAGTGTGCCCACTGCCAGTGCCAACCACTGATACCGGGTGGCACAGTAGCTTTGCCGATAAATAAGGCATTTAATTTTTAGACAGTAGTCTAAATTCAGTTGCTTGCCTGCTGCCAGTGTGTGTCAGGCCCTCTTCCACTGACTGTAGTGTGCCCACTGCCAGTGCCAACCACTGATACCGGGTGGCACGGTAGCTTGCCGATAAATGAGGCATTTAATTTTTAGACAGTAGTCTAAATTCAGTTGCTTGCCTGCTGCCAGTGTGTGTCAGGCCCTCTTCCACTGACTGTAGTGTGCCCACTGCCAGTGCCAACCACTGATACCGGGTGGCACAGTAGCTTGCCGATAAATAAGGCATTTAATTTTTAGACAGTAGTCTAAATTCAGTTGCTTGCCTGCTGCCAGTGTGTGTCAGGCCCACCTCCACAGACTGTAGTGTGCCCACTGCCAGTGCCAACCACTGATACCGGGTGGCACAGTAGCTTGCCGATAAATAAGGCATTTAATTTTTAGACAGTAGTCTAAATTCAGTTGCTTGCCTGCTGCCAGTGTGTGTCAGGCCCGCTTCCACTGACTGTAGTGTGCCCACTGCCAGTGCCAACCACTGATACCGGGTGGCACAGTAGCTTGCCGATAAATAAGGCATTTAATTTTTATACAGTAGTCTAAATTCAGTTGCTTGCCTGCTGCCAGTGTGTGTCAGGCCCTCTTCCACTGACTGTAGTGTGCCCACTGCCAGTGCCAACCACTGATACCGGGTGGCACAGTAGCTTGCCGATAAATTAGACATTTAATTTTTAGACAGTAGTCTAAATTCAGTTGCTTGCCTGCTGCCAGTGTGTGTCAGGCCCTCTTCCACTGACTGTAGTGTGCCCACTGCCAGTGCCAACCACTGATACCGGGTGGCACAGTAGCTTGCCGATAAATAAGGCATTTAATTTTTAGACAGTAGTCTAAATTCAGTTGCTTGCCTGCTGCCAGTGTGTGTCAGGCCCACCTCCACAGACTGTAGTGTGCCCGCTGCCAGTGCCAACCACTCATACCGGGTGGCACAGTACCTAGCACGCGTAGTAGCACTTATCTAAAAAAAAAATGACAGGCAGAGGAAGGCCACCCCGCAGGGGCCGTCGTGGTCGTGGTGCTGTGATTTCCACTGTCCCTGGAATAATGCCCAGTTTTCAGAGGCCACGTACCCTGAACCTGAAAAATTCAGAGGACGTAGTTGACTGGCTTAGACAGGACACCCAATCTTCAACAGCTTCCGCTAAGAACCTTGACGCACCATCCTCCTCCAGCTCAGCTTCGGTCACCTGCTCTCAAGTTACCACGCACCCGCCCGTCGCCACCACCACCACCACTACCACCACAGCCACCACAGCCGCTTCACTTGATCCAATGAAAGCCAGATATCCCTCAAAGGAAGGAAAACCAAGCAAAGGGGTGTCTCCATTACAGAGATCACCAAATCCACCATATTAAGTGGCCCCTATGTCAAGATCCCACTTTTTTACAAGCTTTAAGGATGTGACAGGGAAAACCTAAGCTAGGTATCCATCCACAGACAGCTGTTTCAGGGTGTTGCCCCTCATCAGTGTGGAGTAGGATTCTGGCTAACCGGGAGCAATGCCTCGGAGACTACTCAATCACACCAATAGCTGACCTCAGGGAGACCAGCTACAAAAAACACCGCGGAGCCTCACTTAAGAGTCTCAACACAGCAATCCGAAGTGCAAAGTTCCCTGGGAAACAGGAATATGCAAAACAAATGTGGAGCCCCAGTTATGGGTCTACAACACAATGAAAGCCAGATATCCCTCAAAGGAAGGAAAACCAAGCAAAGGGGTGTCTCCATTACAGAGATCACCAAATCCACCATATTAAGTGGCCCCTATGTCAAGATCCCACTTTTTACAAGCTTTAAGGATGTGACAGGAAAACCTAAGCTAGGTATCCATCCACAGACAGCTGTTTCAGGGTGTTGCCCCTCATCAGTGTGGAGTAGGATTCTGGCTAACCGGGAGCAATGCCTCGGAGACTACTCAAACACAACAATAGCTGACCTCAGGGAGACCAGCTACAAAAACACCGCGGAGCCTCACTTAAGAGTCTCAACACAGCAATCCGAAGTGCAAAGTTCCCTGGGAAACAGGAATATGCAAAACAAATGTGGAGCCCCAGTTATGGGTCTACAACACAATGAAAGCCAGATATCCCTCAAAGGAAGGAAAACCAAGCAAAGGGGTGTCTCCATTACAGAGATCACCAAATCCACCATATTAAGTGGCCCCTATGTCAAGATCCCACTTTTTACAAGCTTTAAGGATGTGACAGGGAAAACCTAAGCTAGGTATCCATCCACAGACAGCTGTTTCAGGGTGTTGCCCCTCATCAGTGTGGAGTAGGATTCTGGCTAACCGGGAGCAATGCCTCGGAGACTACTCAAACACAACAATAGCTGACCTCAGGGAGACCAGCTACAAAAAACACCGCGGAGCCTCACTTAGAGTCTCAACACAGCAATCCGAAGTGCAAAGTTCCCTGGGAAACAGGAATATGCAAAACAAATGTGGAGCCCCAGTTATGGGTCTACAACACAATGAAAGCCAGATATCCCTCAAGGAAGGAAAACCAAGCAAGGGGTGTCTCCATTACAGAGATCACCAAATCCACCATATTAAGTGGCCCTATGTCAAGATCCCACTTTTTACAAGCTTTAAGGATGTGACAGGGAAAACCTAAGCTAGGTATCCATCCACAGACAGCTGTTTCAGGGTGTTGCCCCTCATCAGTGTGGAGTAGGATTCTGGCTAACCGGGAGCAATGCCTCGGAGACTACTCAAACACAACAATAGCTGACCTCAGGGAGACCAGCTACAAAAAACACCGCGGAGCCTCACTTAAGAGTCTCAACACAGCAATCCGAAGTGCAAAGTTCCCTGGGAAACAGGAATATGCAAAACAAATGTGGAGCCCCAGTTATGGGTCTACAACACAATGAAAGCCAGATATCCCTCAAAGGAAGGAAAACCAAGCAAAGGGGTGTCTCCATTACAGAGATCACCAAATCCACCATATTAAGTGGCCCCTATGTCAAGATCCCACTTTTTTACAAGCTTTAAGGATGTGACAGGGAAAACCTAAGCTAGGTATCCATCCACAGACAGCTGTTTCAGGGTGTTGCCCCTCATCAATGTGGAGTAGGATTCTGGCTAACCGGGAGCAATGCCTCATCATTGTGTTGTAGACCCATAACTGGGGCTCCACATTTGTTTTGCATATTCCTGTTTCCCAGGGAACTTTGCACTTCGGATTGCTGTGTTGAGACTCTTAAGTGAGGCTCCGCGGTGTTTTTTGTAGCTGGTCTCCCTGAGGTCAGCTATTGTTGTGTTTGAGTAGTCTCCGAGGCATTGCTCCCGGTTAGCCAGAATCCTACTCCACACTGATGAGGGGCAACACCCTGAAACAGCTGTCTGTGGATGGATACTCTAGCTTAGGTTTTCCCTGTCACATCCTTAAAGCTTGTAAAAAGTGGGATCTTGACATAGGGGCCACTTAATATGGTGGATTTGGTGATCTCTGTAATGGAGACACCCCTTGCTTGGTTTTCCTTCCTTTGAGGGATATCTGGCTTTCATTGTGTTGTAGACCCATAACTGGGGCTCCACATTTGTTTTGCATATTCCTGTTTCCCAGGGAACTTTGCACTCGGATTGCTGTGTTGAGACTCTTAAGTGAGGCTCCGCAGTGTTTTTTGTAGCTGGTCTCCCTGAGGTCAGCTATTGTTGTGTTTGAGTAGTCTCCGAGGCATTGCTCCCGGTTAGCCAGAATCCTACTCCACACTGATGAGGGGCAACACCCTGAAACAGCTGTCTTTGGATGGATACCTAGCTTAGGTTTTCCCTGTCACATCCTTAAAGCTTGTAAAAAAGTGGGATCTTGACATAGGGGCCACTTAATATGGTGGATTTGGTGATCTCTGTAATGGAGACACCCCTTTGCTTGGTTTTCCTTCCTTTGAGGGATATCTGGCTTTCATTGTGTTGTAGACCCATAACTGGGGCTCCACATTTGTTTTGCATATTCCTGTTTCCCAGGGAACTTTGCACTTCGGATTGCTGTGTTGAGACTCTTAAGTGAGGCTCCGCGGTGTTTTTTGTAGCTGGTCTCCCTGAGGTCAGCTATTGTTGTGTTTGAGCTTCACTTGATCCGTCAGAGGAGTTATTTACACATCAGTTGGATGCAATTAGTGATGCGCAACCATTATTGCCAGATGATGTAGATTACAGGAATATGTCTCAGTCAGGCAGAATTACACACATGGACGTACAGTGTGATGATTATGTTGTACCCGCTGCTGCTTCCTTTGCTGAGGTGTCAGATACAAGTGAAGTGGTTGATGATGACGATGTGTCCACGGATGCCACGTGGGTGCCTGCTCGAAGAGAAGAAGAGGGGGAAAGTTCTGAAGGGGAGACAGAGAGAATGAGGAGACGAGTTGGAAGCAGGGGGAGGTCGTCGCAAGGAGTTAGTGGCACAGTCAGACAGCATGTATCGGCACCTGGGGTCAGCCAGACAGCACGCCAGTCAACGCATGCTGTTGCCACCACTAGAATGCCGTCATTGCAAAGCTCAGCAGTGTGGCATTTTTTTGTGTGTCTGCCTCTGATAAAAGCAATGCCATTTGCAACCTGTGCCAAAAGAAACTGAGTCGTGGGAAGTCCAACACCCACCTTGGTACAACTGCTTTGCGAAGGCACATGATCTCACATCACAAACGCCTATGGGATCAACACATGAGTACAAGCAGCACACAAACTCAAAGCCACCATGCTCCTCCTGGTCCAGCATCTTCAGCCACGTCAACCACTGCTGTCCTCCCTGCCCCCTCTCAACCACCCGCCACTCCATCTCTCACCTTCAGCAGTTCCTGCTCATCTGCCCACAGTCAGGTGTCTGTCAAGGACATGTTTGAGCATAAGAAGCCAATGTCACAAAGTCACCCCTTGCCCGGCGACTGACAGCTGGCTTGACGGAACTCTTAGCCCGCCAGCTTTTACCATACCAGCTGGTAGAGTCTGAGGCCTTCAAAAAATTTGTCGCTATTGGGACACCACAGTGGAAGGTACCCGGACGAAATTTTTTTCAAAAAGGCAATCCCAAACCTCTACCATGTCATTGAAAAGGAAGTCATGGCATCTCTGGCATACAGTGTTGGGGCAAGGGTCCATCTGACCACTGATACCTGGTCTGCAAAGCACGGTCAGGGCAGGTATATCACGTATACTGCGCATTGGGTCAACCTGCTGACGGCTGACAAGCATGGAATGCGTGGCTCCGCAGCGGAGTTGGTGACACCACCACGACTTGCAGGCAGACCTACTGCCACCTCCTCTACTCCTACTCCATCCTCTTCAATATCCTCCTCGGCTGAGTCCTCTTCTGCTGCGGCGTCTGGCTGCACATCAACTGATTCCCCCAGCTCCCCAGGGGCTATTCCACATCCCGGATACGACAGTGTCACGCTATCTTGGGGTTGACTTGCCTGAAAGCAGAGAGCCACACAGGACCAGCACTCCTGTCCGCCCTGAACGCACAGGTGGATCAGTGGCTGACCCCGCACCAACTGGAGATCGGCAAAGTGGTGTCTGACAATGGAAGCAATCTGTTGTCGGCATTAAATTTGGGCAAGTTGTCACATGTGCCGTGCATGGCACATGTGTTGAATCTCATCGTACAACGTTTTGTGTCTAAGTACCCAGGCTTACAGGACGTCCTCAAGCAGGCCAGGAAGGTGTGTGGCCATTTCAGGCGTTCCTACACGGCCATGGCGCACTTTTCCGATATTCAGCGGCGAAACAACATGCCAGTGAGGCGCTTGATATGCGACAGCCCGACATGTTGGAATTCAACACTCCTAATGTTCGACCGCCTGCTCCAACAAGAAAAAGCCGTCAACGAGTATTTGTATGACCGGGGTGCTAGGACAGCCTCTGCGGAGCTGGGAATCTTTTGCCACGTTACTGGACACTCATGCGCAATGCCTGTAGGCTTATGCGTCCTTTGAGGAGGTGACAAACCTAGTCAGTCGCACCGAAGGCACCATCAGCGACCTCATCCCATTTGTTTTCTTCCTGGAGCGTGCCCTGCGAAGAGTTCTGGATCAGGCTGTAGATGAGCGTGAAGAGGAAGAGGAAGAGTTGTGGTCACCATCACCACCAGAAACAGCCTTGTCATCATCGCTTGCCGGACCTGCAGCAACGCTGGAAGAGGAGTATGAGGAAGAGGAGTCAGAGGAGGAATGTGGTGGCTTTGAGGAGGAGGAAGACCAACCACAGCAGGCACCCCAGGGTGCTCGTTGTTGTCACCTATCTGGGACCCATGGTGTTGTACGTGGCTGGGGGGAAGAACAGACCGTCAATGACATCAGTGAGGACGAGGAACGGGAAATGAGTAGCTCTGCATCCAACCTTGTTCAAATGGGGTCTTTCATGCTGTCATGTCTGTTGAGGGACCCACGTATAAAAAGGATAAAGGAGAACGATCTGTACTGGGTGGCCACGCTACTAGACCCCTGGTATAAGCAGAAAGTGGCAGAAATGTTACCAATTTACCGAAAGTCGGAAAGGATGCAGCAGTTCAAAACCAAACTAAAAAATATGCTTTACACAGCTTATAAGGGGAATGTCACAGCACAACGGGAATCTAACAGGGGAAGAGGTGAGTGTAATCCTCCTCCTACCACGGCGGCAAGGACTGGACGATTTACAGATGTGTTGTTGATGGAGGACATGCGGAGCTTTTTCAGTCCTACTCATCGCCACAGCCCTTCGGGATCCAGCCTTAGAGAACGACTCGACCGACAGGTAGCAGACTACCTCGCCTTAACAGCAGATATCGACACTCTGAGGAGCAATGAACCCCTTCACTACTGGGTGTGCAGGCTTGACCTGTGGCCTGAGCTATCCCAGTTTGCGATAGAACTTCTGGCCTGCCCTGCTTCAAGTGTCCTGTCAGAAAGGACCTTCAGTGCAGCAGGAGGCATTGTCACTGACAAGAGAAGTCGCCTCGGTCAAAAAGTGTTGATTACCTCACCTTCATAAAGATGAATGAGGCATGGATCCCGAAGGGACTGACAGTGGGGATACGTTTGACTAACAAAAGGCCTGTTTACATGCCATGGCCTTAAAATGGTCCCCACGCTGCTGTATTTAATGTCTGCATACCGGATGACTTTCGTGAATTCTCCACCACCAACTAGGGTTCAAGCCGCAATGTTTTAGTCACTTTTCTGCCTGGAAAACATAAATTTTTCCGGCCGCTGCTACAATAGCGGCTGCAACAGTGCAATTATTTTTCAGGCATGTGTACATGCCTAATTTTTCTGTCCTATGGTGCAGCACTGTGGCTGCAAAAACAAACCAAAAAAAAGGCACATACAAGTGTCAATTCCCTTCGTGATCGTTACCTTGTTGTGGTGAAGGGGCTTGCGTATCACAATGAAGCAATCATCATCACCTCTATAAGTGTGTTGGCAATGTTGCCACACCCCAGATGATAAGGCCGTTGCTTCATTATGATCAGACCAAAAGCGATCGGGTGGCCACGCTACTAGACCCCGGTATAAGCAGAAAGTGGCAGAAATGTTACCAAATTACCGAAAGTCGGAAAGGATGCAGCAGTTCAAAACCAAACTAAAAATATGCTTTACACAGCTTATAAGGGGGATGTCAATGGGGGATTCGACAATGGTTAATCAATTCGACCGGATAGGGTCCGTAACAGGGATTAAACTGATAGCAATAGTACTAGTTAAGACACCACTCATATAGGGTGTCACAGCACATTGCTCTGTGCACGCGCAGTGCCCCAATTTGGGAGTAAGAGGACCGACTAAGCTGCTTTTTCCATCTCCCGGTTCCTGAAATCAATTCAGTTTAGTGTACGAGAGTTTGGTCTGTCACTGTGAAGGCAGTCGAAGGTACCCGGCCTAAATTTTTTTTCACAAAAGGCAATCCCTGATATGGGACGTAACAGGGATTAAACTGATGAGAATAATACTACAGAAAATACCACTCATCTCAGTGGAGGGAGCCAGCGTTTTTAACCATCTCCCTGTTCAAAAAATCTATTTAATAAATGGCCCCCAGATTGGGGAGTCGGGGACGTTAGAGGGATTAAACTGATGAGAATAGTACTACAGAAAATACCACTCATATCGGGTGTTACAGTAAATTGCACGGCGCAGACGCAGTGACCGTGGTTTAAAACAGAGTGGAGGGAGCCAGCGTTTTTAACCATCTCCCGTTCGAAAAATCTATTCAATAAATGGCACCCAGATTGGGGACGTTAGAGGGATTAAACTGATGAGAATAGTACTACAGAAAATACCACTCATATCGGGTGTGACAGTAAATTGCACGGCGCAGACGCAGTCACCGTGGTTTAAAACAGAGTGGAGGGAGCCAGCGTTTTTAAACATCTCCCGTTCGAAAAATCTATTCAATAAATGGCCCCAGATTGGGGACGTTAGAGGGATTAAACTGATGAGAATAGTACTACAGAAAATACCACTCATATCGGGTGTGACAGTAAATTGCACGGCGCAGACGCAGTGACAGTGGTTTAAAACAGAGTGGAGGGAGCCAGCGTTTTTAACCATCTCCCCGTTCGAAAAATCTATTCAATAAATGGCCCCAGATTGGGGACGTTAGAGGATTAAACTGATGAGAATAGTACTACAGAAAATACCACTCATATCGGGTGTGACAGTAAATTGCACGGCGCAGACGCAGTGACCGTGGTTTAAAACAGAGTGGAGGGAGCCAGCGTTTTCTTTAACCATCTCCCGTTCGAAAAATCTATTCAATAAATGGCACCCAGATTGGGGACGTTAGAGGGATTAAACTGATGAGAATAGTACTACAGAAAATACCACTCATATCGGGTGTGACAGTAAATTGCACGGCGCAGACGCAGTGACCGTGGTTTAAAACAGAGTGGAGGGAGCCAGCGTTTTTAACCATCTCCCCGTTCGAAAAATCTATTCAATAAATGGCCCCCAGATTGGGGACGTTAGAGGATTAAACTGATGAGAATAGTACTACAGAAAATACCACTCATATCGGGTGTGACAGTAAATTGCACGGCGCAGACGCAGTCACCGTGGTTTAAAACAGAGTGGAGGGAGCCAGCGTTTTTTTAACCATCTCCCGTTCGAAAAATCTATTCAATAAATGGCACCCAGATTGGGGACGTTAGAGGGATTAAACTGATGAGAATAGTACTACAGAAAATACCACTCATATCGGGTGTGACAGTAAATTGCACGGGCGCAGACGCAGTGACCGTGGTTTAAAACAGAGTGGAGGGAGCCAGCGTTTTTTAACCATCTCCCGTTCGAAAAATCTATTCAATAAATGGCCCCCAGATTGGGGACGTTAGAGGGATTAAACTGATGAGAATAGTACTACAGAAAATACCACTCATATCGGGTGTGACAGTAAATTGCACGGCGCAGACGCAGTCACCGTGGTTTAAAACAGAGTGGAGGGAGCCAGCGTTTTTTAACCATCTCACCGTTTGAAAAATCAATTCAATTCATCTTTTGGGGACCCTTGTTGTTGTACGTGGCTGGGTGGAGGAAGAAACCTTCAATGACATCACCGGGACGTGGCTAGCTTGGTATCCAACCTTGTGCAAATGGGGAGTTTGCGGTTGTGCAAATGAACTGTTTGCGGTGCATTAAAAGGGGAGTTTGGTCTGTCAATGTCAGTGAAGCGGGCGTAACCCTTACATTACCTGATCGATACAACATCATACCTGATCGTATACACACACTGGATGTTTTAAAGCACGTTATTCCAAACAATTTAGGAATGTTAGTTGATTTATGCCCTTTATGGATTAAAACCCGACTCTGCGTCCACTACGTAATTTTCCATGGGAGTTTTGCCATAGATCCCCCTCCGGCATGCCACAGTCCAGGTGTTAGACCCCTTGAAACAACTTTCTCATCACTATTGTGGCCAGAAAGAGTCCCTGAGGGTTTTAAAATTCGCCTGCCAATTGAAGTCTATGGCGGTTCGCCCGGTTCGCCCGTTTGCAGAAGTTCGCGTTCGCTGTTCGCGAACTGAAAATTTTATGTTCGCGACATCACTACCCATCGTATGGTGTTCCCTCAGTAAAACAATCTGCTGCGACACAATATGATTATTATGGGGAGGTGAAAAATCACTCTTCAGATTCAAGTCCAATGCTTTGACATAACAGTGTGTCATCCACAGATCCCCCATAACAGTGTGTCTTACACAGATCCCCCATAACAGTGTGTCCTCCACAGAACCCCCATAACAGTGTGTCCTCCACAGATCCCCCATAACAGTGTGTCATCCACAGATCCCCCATAACAGTGTCATCCACAGACTCCCATAACAGTGTTATCCACCGATCCCCCATAACAGTGCCATCCACAGATCCCACAAAACAGTGTCATCCACAGATTCCCCATAACAGTGTCATCCACAGATCCCCCATAACAGTGTGTCCTCCACAGTCCCCCCATAACAGTGTCATCCAGAGATCCCCCATAACAGTGTCATCCACAGATCCCCCATAACAGTGTCATCCACAGATCCCCATAACAGTGTCATCCACAGATCTCCTCCCTGGCTAAGAGCTGAGCGCTGCGATTGGATGCGCTCGCTGCCAGAGAGAAGAGACACCGCCCACCAGAACTAAAAGAAACCTCCTACTATAACCAGGTCGCCTCATTAGCATAAGAGGCGCAGAAGATAACGGGAGCGCAGCGGGCAAACAGGGGGTCGTTTGAAAAAAAAAAACTGTGTGCGGACATCAGCGGCAGCAGCCCAGTAAGATGTTATAAGTATCCCAACAATATTTTTTTGCTGAAAGGTCCTCTTTAAACTATAAAGAAATGTTTTTGAGAGTGTTTACCTCTTTCTCAGGTCTGAAGCAATACCGACGAAGAAAGGAACTCTTTAAATCTTATCTTTTAAGTATTAGGATAGTACAATAAAAAGGTATCCCTGCATACCGCAATACTCTTGTATTTTGTAATCTTATTTATGTATACTTATTTTGTTTTTTTCAGTAGTATGATTAAGTGGTGAAAATTATTAGTGCCTCCCCCCCCCCCCATTTTTCACTGTGGTATCTTATGTGCCCCTCCTATATATTGTTCCTAGAGTCGCCACTGTGTAGAGGCGGAGTCACGGCGACACTAGGGTGAGGCCCGGCCTGTGTGTGTGTGTGTGTATGTGTATATAATATATATACATACACACTCGCGGCGTGTGTGTTTGTGCTTTAGGGTGCACACCCTAATGCATTAGGCTGCGCACGCCTATAATAATCCTCTTTTAAATTGTTGGGTGCAATATCACCTTTTTTGCCGGGTACAAAGCCCTGCACTGCATAGGTGACAGTGACCAAAAATCTGAATAATCCTCTTTTAAATTGTTGGGTGCAATATTACCATTTTTGCCGGGTACAAAGCCCTGCACTCCATAGGTGACAGTGACCAAAAATCTGAATAATCCACTTTTAAATTGTTGGGTGTAATATTACTTTTTTTTGCCGGGTACAAAGCCCTGCACTGCATAGGTGACAGTGACCGAAAATGTAAATGATCCTCTTTAAAATTGTTGGGTGCAATATTATCTTTTTTGCCGGGTGCAAAGCCCTGCACTGCATAGGTGACAGTGACCGAAAATGTGAATAATCCTCTTTTTAATTGTTGGGTGCAATATTACCATTTTTGCTGGGTACAAAGCCCTGCACTGCATAGGTGACAGTGACCGAAAATTTTAATAATCCTCTTTTAAATTGTTGGGTGCAATGTTACCTTTTTTGCCGGGTACAAAGCCCTGCTATGCATAGGTGACAATGACCGAAAATGTGAATAATCCTATTTTAAATTGTTGGGTGCAATATTACCATTTTTGCCGGGTACAAAGCCCTGCACTGCTTAGGTGACAGTGACCGAAAATGTGAATAATCCTTTTTTAAATTGTTGGGTGCAATATTACCATTTTTGCCGGGTACAAAGCCCTGCACTCCATAGGTGACAGTGACCAAAAATCTGAATAATCCACTTTTAAATTGTTGGGTGTAATATTACTTTTTTTTGCCGGGTACAAAGCCCTGCACTGCATAGGTGACAGTGACCGAAAATGTAAATAATCCTCTTTAAAATTGTTGGGTGCAATATTATCTTTTTTGCCGGGTGCAAAGCCCTGCACTGCATAGGTGACAGTGACCGAAAATGTGAATAATCCTCTTTTTAATTGTTGGGTGCAATATTACCATTTTTGCTGGGTACAAAGCCCTGCACTGCATAGGTGACAGTGACCGAAAATTTTAATAATCCTCTTTTAAATTGTTGGGTGCAATGTTACCTTTTTTGCCGGGTACAAAGCCCTGCTATGCATAGGTGACAATGACCGAAAATGTGAATAATCCTATTTTAAATTGTTGGGTGCAATATTACCATTTTTGCCGGGTACAAAGCCCTGCACTGCTTAGGTGACAGTGACCGAAAATGTGAATAATCCACTTTTAAATTGTTGGGTGCAATATTACCATTTTTGCCTGGGTACAAAGCCCTGCACTGCATAGGTGACAGTGACCGAAAATGTGAATAATTCTCTTTTAAATTATTGGGTGCAATATTACCTTTTTTGCCTGGTACAAAGCCCTGCACTGAATATGTGACAGTGACGGAAAATGTGAATAATCTGCTATACGTTTTACATAACTCACTGGTGTGAATATCTAGAGATAACTTTGATCAAATTAATACCATCTTTAGGGAATTAGTGTGGCGCAAAGGCCAACCCAGAATAAAATTGGAAACTTTACAATACTCTAAAACGGAAGGGGGCTGGCGTTACCAAACCCCTGTATATATTACTTAGCTGCCCAATGCCAGCATTTTAAAGAGTGGCTTGACCCTGAGACAAAAGACATGACCAGGCAGATTTTGAGGTCGCAGATTTCGGGGAAGGATGTCATGATATTGCTGGAGGGCGTGGATCCCAAGGCTGCAAGGCTGACTGGCTCATTGTACCGTACAATGTACGCTGCTTGGAATAAAGTGAAAAAACTCAGAGGGATTAGCGGCTTTACGCCATATACCCCGTTATGGGGAAATTCAGCACTGGCGGAATTCAGCTCATTGCAGGGATTTGAGGAGAGGAGGAAGAAAGGAGTGCTACGACTAGAGCATTTAGTGGAGGGGGGAGTTTTTAGGACTTTCACATCTATTCAAGATCTTTTTGGTATTCCTAAAACTCACTTCTATAAATACTTGCAAATACGGCATGCGTATGATGCCACGCTTAAAAATGGCTTGCAGTTCTCTCAACGAGATAGAGTGCTTCAAATCGCCCTGGTTGGAGGTGACAAGAAAGGGTTAATTCCCATGCTATATAAACTTCTGTTAGATAAACAGCTTGAACTCCATCCCTTAAACAGAATGCATAAATGGGAACAGGACGTAGGGGGAGATCTCTACGGATCAATGGGCTGATATTTTGGAGGCAATCTCGTTAACCTCCCTAAGAGAGGGGGGTAAGTTGCCACAACTATTTATTGTTCGCAGAGTGTACAAAACAGAGATTTTTTTACATCGTATAGGGTACAGGTCGGATGACAGAAGCCCCAGGTGTTTAGTAGACTCTGCTGATCTAATACATATGTTATGGAATTGTGCTACATTACAACAGTTCTGGGATGCAGTACTGGAGACTGTTCGGAAAGCGTACAGGGTGCACCTACCGAAAGATCCTAAAGTCTGTATATTAGGGTACACCGCAGAACTTAATACGAATGATGTTAGTGGCACAGCACTGGATCCAAGCTGAACCGCCAGGGTTTCAGGAATACTTATCGAAGGTCAATACCATGCTCTCGTATGAAAAAATTATATTTCAGAAAAGAGGCAGCCCAGCCAAATATGGTAAATTATGGGATTCCTGGAGGGAACATGCGGCTTCTATTGGGAGTAATTGCTAGACAACCGAGACTGGAATAGGGGAGGGAGGGGGGAAGGGAGAAGGGGGGGGGGGGTTAAGATAGTTATGCTATTATATAATTGTGATTCCTGACTGTATCATATATGATGTGTTAAGGAAGTTTTATGTACTCATTATTTGACATGCACAATGCTTGGTCATTGCTTAATATTGTATGGTTGATTAAGCCTTCTAATAAAAAAAGATCTGATTAAAAAAAAAAGAAAATGTGAATAATCCTCTTTTAAATTGTTGGGTGAAATATTACCATTTTTGTCAGGTACAAACCCCTGCACTGCCTAACTGTCAGGGAACTTACAATTGGCGGTTACATTCTTGCATGATATAATGCCTTTTTGGGCTGTGAAGCCAAAGGTACTAGTCGCCAACAACATGTTTTTTATTTATTTATTTTTTAAATAAATTGCAGTAGACCCCCAAAAATTGGG
This sequence comes from Bufotes viridis, assembly GCA_033119425.1. Classification (NCBI taxonomy): domain Eukaryota; kingdom Metazoa; phylum Chordata; class Amphibia; order Anura; family Bufonidae; genus Bufotes; species Bufotes viridis. The sequence goes on along the minus strand of CM065591.1, from coordinate 264,580,733 downwards.
AAAATATTAAAAAAATGTAAGTGCACGGTAGTATAACATTGGTTTGGTGAGGCCAGTATACATATCCATTCTGCACAAGGTACAAACAAGTCCTGTGGGATCCATTCCTGGTTCTTTTTAATAGATAAAAGCTTGCCCATATTGGCTGCGGACAGGCGGCTGCGCTTGTCTGTGATAATGCCCCCAGCCATGCTAAACATACGTTCAAACAATACAGTGGTTGCAGTTTAAATCATCACCTCCAAGGCCTTAAAGGCAACCTCAGGACATGTGCCCAATTTGAAGACCCAGAATCTGAATGGGGCAGAACCAGTGGTGTAGCTAGAAATGATTGGGCACCACAGCGAATATTTGACTGGGGCCCCCCCTCCCACAGTAATGTTTGCGCAACCCCTTCCTTTCATGCCGCCATTCCTGGGGCTACTAAAGATCGCTTACTTAGACCAGGCCCAGCAGCTGTTCCATCCGCTTTCTACACTGCCACTGTACATCATTTAATTCAATAATACTGTTGAGGGGGCCCTGACAAAGTCTTTTAGTCCTCCTCCTGGATGGGCCCCTTCTAGGTCAGGGCCCCAAAGCAGTAGCTTCCCCTGATTCCCATGTAGCTACGTCCCTTGGCAAACCCATCAGTCAGTACAAGTACTATTCCACCATGTTGCTGAAATGCTGCCTCCTGCTATCTGCTGGTGGTGCAGGTTGTTGTGGCGTGATGACAAAGCTTTCCCACATTTCGCCAATGCTAACCCAGCCTTCTAAGGTGCTGGTGGTGACCCAGCTGCCCATGAGCTGGCTTGGGTGCCACCCTGCTGAGAACACGGTTCCTCCTACTCCTCCTCCTCATCCTCCAGAACTGTGCCCTGGCTGGACAATTGTGTTCCAGGCCAGGATCAATGATGGTGCAGGAACCCACCCTCCGAGCCACTTGGATGTCACTGGCCTTAAGTTAAGGATAAGGCGTGTATATAGTTTTGTTTGTTTATATAGTAAGTTTAGCTGCATTATAGTTATTTTAATATGTTTTTAAGTACATTTGTAAATAGATTGTTAATGGTTTGAGTGAAAGGAGGGGCGGAGGTGTTGTGTGTGTTTGATTAAATGAATTGATTTTCACTGTCTGGTGTTCAGGAATTTCTGCACCCCAAATTCAGCACATGTGGCAGGGGATGTGTGGCCCAGACCTGCTATTATATTTTGCCCAATAGCGCACAACACCAGGCCGAGCTGGTTCTCAGTGGCACCAACCAATCATCGGTCTGTTGTTCCATGCTTGTCCACAGCTCCTGCGCGGTGGGGTTTGTTCCACAAACACACAAGTTTTAAAATAGCCTGCTGTCCTTTCCCCCTGGCTGTGCTGCTGTGGGTGGTGATGGTGTTACGCTGAGCGGATGAGGGGGTGGTAGAGGAGGAGGAGGTAACAGGAGGCGAAGAGAAATGCCCTGCAGTCCTCTGGGGCGGAAGGACATTCGCAAAAATGCTATGCGCCTCAGGCCCAGCCGCTACCGCATTTACTCAGTGTGCTGTTAAGAGAGATATAACGTCCCTGACCGTGCTTACTGGTCCCTGTATCGGTTGTTATGTGGATCTTGCCACAAATGGTGTTGCGCAGTACACACCTGATGTCCACCACTTGCTTTTGCAGGGAAGGGATGGCTCGCCTGCAAAAGTAGTGGCGGCATGGATCCACGTACTGTGGAACAGCTACCGCCATAAGGTTTTTAAAACTGTCCACCAGACAGAATGACAGCATTTCAAAGGACCAGGAATTTTGAAATCAAGGCATTCAGAGCCAGGGATTGCGGGTCGGTAGGGGGGTACTTCCTCTTTTTATTTCTCTTTCTCTCCAGTGTTTGGGTTATGGACAGCTGATAGCTGAACACTTCCATGGGATTCGGTGAAGATGCTTGGTGATGGTGCCAGATGTGGTGGCGTTGCCGCCACATCCTCTGTTTGCTGAGTGGACAGTGCCACTGTCACTCACTTGGGCTCAGGTTTAGAATGTTTATTTATTATTTTTCTGTATTTTATGTTATTTTAAGTCATTTCCCCATCTACATTTGTTTGCAGGGCATTTACCTACATTTTGCTGCCTTTTCCAACCCTCTAGCCCCTTCCAGGGCTATTTTACAGCCATTTTAGTGCCCAAAAGTTCGGGTCCCCATTGATGTTGAACCCGACCTTCCAGGTATTCGCTCACCTCTAGTTATATGCTGATACAAGTAGTGACCCCCTGGCAGAGTTGAGACGGTGTCAGCATTAAGTTTCTGTTGATATCACTGTTTATTTTGCCCTTCTTCTGATCCGTCATAAGAACAACCCCCCAAAAACGGATCCGGTCTTTTGAGCATCCGCCTTCACATGGTCAGAATTTGGTCAGTAATCCATCAGTGTTGCTAATTCCCCCCAAAAAACAGGAGTGGATCCAAAACAGAGATGACACGTGATTGGAAAGTTTGCATGTCTTCTGTGTTTTGTACCCGCTCCTGCTTCTGGCTTCCAAATTATGAGCAAATCCTGTTGCAAAATAAGGACCATGGTGGCCCCGTCTTAGAATGGGGAGGGTGGAAGCAGCATGCAGCGTAAACACAGTGGCCCAGTGACAGAGTGGGGAGGTGGCAACAGCATGAGGAGGCAACACAGTGGCCCACTTACAGAGTGGGGAGGTGGCAACAGCATGAGGAGTCGACACAGTGGTCCAGTCACAGAGTAAGTTGGTGGCAACAGCATGAGGAGTCAACACAGTGGCCCATTGACACAGTGGGGAAGGTGGCAACAACATGAGGAGTCAACACAGTGGCCCAGTCACAGAGTGGTGAGGTGGCAGCATCATGAGAAGGCAACATAGTGGCCCAGTCACAGAGTGGGGAGGTTGGGGGCAAAAGCAGTGGCAGTAACAGCACAAAATGGTGGGTGGCAGTAGGAGCACATGGCAGCAGATGTGTGGTATCAGGCGGGTGGCAGCATCCAAATAGTGTCTGAAGCAGGTGGCCAGAAAAAACGGGTCTCTTTTGACAAAGTTTGGGTGTGGCACCCAGAATTATCTAGCCCGATGAATCAGGCACTGGCATGTGGAAATCCTGGCTGATGCACATCTGATTCATCCTCATAAAGGTCAGTCTCTCCACATTTTGGGTGGAAAGGCAAATTCTTCTTTGGGTAACTATGCCCCCTGCAGGACTAAACACCTGCTCTGATGCCACACTACTGGCCGGGCAGGAAAGCTTGTCCAGGGCAAACTAGGCAAGTTGCGGCAACAAATCAAGTTTGGCTGACCAGTAGTCCAGGGGACCTTTTATGTGGGATGGCAGAGTACAGTCCAAGTATGCCACCACCTGCTAGTTCAGCTTCTGCTCCATGTCTTGCTGCTGCTGCTGCTGTTGGGTGGTTTCTCCACTAGGCGGGTGAAGAAAAATGCTCAACAGAGACTAGACTTTAATTGCTGCTGATGGAACTGGTACTGCTCCTACTCCCCCTCCCCAACTCCTCCAGCAGCCATGGCAGTGAAATGTGAGTGCAGAGGACCCCCCTGGTCAGACCTTCGTGAGGATGGGCAATGGCGCAAATAGACAGCGGACAACTGACTACATAGGATTTCTCAATAGCAGTTCAGTTTATCCTCCCTTTCAGCGAGTGTAAAAAAGGCCCCCATTTTGGACTGTTAGCGAGGGTCTAACATGGTGAAAAGGCAGTAGTCATCCCTCTGCCGAATTGTGACAATTCGGCTGTCACTACGCAAGCAACTGAGCATGCCTCGGTCCATTTGCACAAGGGACTCGGAGGGAATTCCTGCCTCCATCTCCACTGTATACCTCCACGGTGTGGCGGGGTCATCTGCCTGGTCTTCCTCATTATCCTGTAGCTCCTCCTCCTGCTACTCCTTTCCTGTCAGTTATTCAGAAAATAAGTTGACCGTGACATATAGGTGCCACATCTACTGTCCCCTGACCAGTCAGATTTAGCAGCATCTGTTCCAAGACATGAAGAAGTGGAATGATGTTATTCATCCCATAGTCCTGGCGACTGACAAATAAAGTGGTCTCCTCAAAGGGCTTGAGCAACATTGGCACTAGACCAACTTCTTGAGAACATAGAGGCGGCAGTGCCATCAGATGGTCAAGTTTCTGGTGTGGCTGGGCAAGAACCACATTTAACAAGTGGGCCGTAAAGGACATATATGGTCCTTGACCGTAGTTACAGCTCCACACGTCAGTGCTGCTGTAAACTTTATCAGACACTGGCAGGCTCAAGGACTGGCCTACCTTCTGTTCAACATACGTATGCCGGGATGGTACTGCCTTTTTGGAGAAGTAATGGCGGCTTGGGACTGTCCACCTTGGCTCGGCACCAATCTATCAGTTCTCTAAAAGGGGAAGAGTCCACCACATGGAAAGGGAGGGACTGTAGTACCAGCAATTTGGCCAAGAGCAAGTTCAGCTTCTGTGCTGTTGGATGAGTGCACGCATACTGTTGTCTTTATGCAACCGCCTCTGTGATCGATTGCTGACAAAATGAGTGACTAGGAGTTGGAGGAGGAGGAGCAAAGTACAGACACAGCTCCCTTCTGCTGAGGTGGTGGAGCCTTGACTTCAGAAAAAGGGGTGCAGGCCACTTGGTGACACAGTGGTTGCTGCGTCAGGCTGTACCACTACATAAGCGCCACAGTTTTCCCAGGCCACTTTATAGTGACGCTGCATGTGTTGATGCAGGGTCGAGGTGCCAACATTGGCACCCTGGCCATGCTTCATCTTCTGCCCACAGATTCTGAAAATGGCCATACTGACGTTGGCGGCTTGATGAAAAATTTTGACACCGCCGAGTATGACATTTTCCCCCCACCAGTCTGTGCTGACTGCCTGCTACCACTGCCACTGTGAACTCCGGCACCGCTACTGCTTTCCGGACAGGTAGGCTACTGCATAGCGGGTGGTCTTTTCTGGGCACGTTTGGCTGTTGACCTCCCACTGTTGCCACCCTGCTTACTCACGGCCACGCTACCACCCTGCTGACTCAGCCGCTGCCTCAAGCGCAAGCTGACACCCTCTTCTCCTAATAACGATCAAGCCCCCTCTTTACCCGACTCCCATGTGCAATCGGCCACATCATTGTACACTACTGTGTGCATGTCACTTATGTCATCCTCACATCCTCACCAGTCTCAGGACCATGTGCCTGACCGTTCGCAACACCAGCTACCATGTGACTCTTATCATCACTACTTGCCCGCATTACCGGAAGAAGCAGTGGATCTCTCCGCCAGATCTTGGTTGGGGAATAGCTGCTAACTGTCCTCTAGAATAGGCATCCTTAAACTGCGGCCCTCCAGCTGTTGTAAAACTACAACTCTCACAATGCCCTGCTGGAGGCTGATACCTGTAGGCTGTTCTGGCATGCTGGGAGTTGTAGTTTTGCAACAGTTGGAGGGCCGCAGTTTGAGTATGGCTGCTCTAGAAGATCATCCTCGCTGAAAAGTGGAGCCGAGCCGACGGCATATAATACTTCTCGAGCTGAATGAACAGAAAATGACAGAGGCAGGTTGAGGACAGATGGGGGCATAGAGCTTGTTCCCGGGCCATGCCAACTAAGGGTCATGGCAGAGGAACCCACCGACTTCTGGCTGGGGGTGTCTGATATCACTTGCCATGAATTAAAAAACCAAGTAAACCATTCAAGGAGCGCTGGGTTGCTGGCCCAGACTAGTGATCAGCGGCAGGGGCAATATTCGGATTTGTGATATTTCGCAAATTCGATATAATAACGATCTTCTCTTCTTAACTTACTACATGATGAGGCAGGAGGCCGGGCGGGCAGTCACTGGCAGAGTAACTCACTAAGTGATACCCTTGCTCCGCCGACTTCATGAATGAAGCAGGCGGCACAGGCGCATGACTTAGTGACTTACTCTGCCAGTGCCTGCCCGTCCGGCCTCCTGCCTCACCATGTAGTAAGTTAAGAAGAGAAGATCGTTATTATTATTACAGCTACTCATAGTATTACTTCTCTGAGCGGGGCCTGGTGTAATACAGTGACTGCACCGGGCCCTCTGCCATTACAATCACACTAAACAGCAACACTGTTATGGGGGGGATCTGTGGATGACACATAGCATAAGATGCTATGTGTCATCCACAGATACCCCCATAACAGTGTCAGCCACAGACCCCCATAAGTCTCAGCCACAGACCACCCCCATAACAGTGTCAGCCACAGATACCCCCATAACAGTGTCAGCCAAAGACACCCATGAATGTCAACCACGATGACCCCCATAACAGTGTCAGCCACAGACCCCCCATAACAGTGACATCCAACCCCCATAACAGTGTCAGCCACAGTGCCCCCATAACAGTGTCAGCCACAGTGCCCCCATAACAGTGTCAGCCACAGACCCCCATAAGTGTCAGCCACAGACCCCCATAACAGTGTTAGCCACAGACCCCCATAACAGTGTGCCATCCACAGATCGCCCATAACAGTGTCCTCCACAGACCCCCATAACAGTGTCTCCTCCACAGATCCCCCATAACAGTGTGCCATCCACAGATCCCCCATAACAGTGTGTCATCCACAGATCCTCCATAACAGTGTCCTCCACAGACCCCCATAACAGTGTGTCCTCCACAGATCCCCCATAACAGTGCCATCCACAGATCCCCCTCATAACAGTGTCAGCCACAGATCCCCTCCAGAAAAGTGTGTCAGCCACAGATCCCCCATAACAGTGTCATCCACAGATCCCCTATAACAGTGCCATCCACAGATCCCCATAACAGTGTCACCCACAGATCCCCCATAACAGTGTCAGCATAGACCCCCATAACAGTGTGTCCTCCACAGATCCCCCAATAACAGTGCCATTCACAGATCCCAATAACTGTGCCATCCACAGATCCCCCATAACAGTGTCCGCCACAGATCCCCTCCATAACAGTGCCAGCCACAGATCCCCCATAACAGTGTCATCCACAGATCCCCTATAACAGTGCCATCCACAGATCCCCTATAATAGTGTGTCCTTCACAGATCCCCCATAATAGTGCCATCCTCAGATCCCCCCATAACAGTGCCAGCACTAATGTTCTAGCGTCCGTTATTGTAACGGGCATAATGTCTAGTATATATATAAAATAAATACACACCAAAACTGTTTGAATCAGACTGCACTTTCAGTACAGACGCAAGGGTGAATGGAAATAGTTATATATCAACTAAATACATCCTAAAACTGGTTGTATCAGACCGCACTTTCAACCCTAATAAAGAAGCTAGGATTACTGGAATTACTGATGTATCAAATAATGCAAACAACCTAAAATCATTAGTATTACAGCACTTTGGATCCCGAAATAGTGCAGCAAGGTATAATAGAATAGCTCCTATTAGCCAGGCTTTACACTCTTCTATTGGTCCCTGCTCTCTCCCTACAGTGTGGATAATGCCTCCCTATCCTTACCCTACACTATGAATAATCTGTCCCTAAACTGCTCAATAGTTGTTTTTTTTAATGAATAAAGTCTTTTCTAAACACTGTCCCTAGTGTCTGTCACGTCTCTACGTGCACTAAGTTCACCATAAAATGGCAGAGACCGAGCAGGCTGAGATTTTTTATAGGGCTATGACATCACAGGGGCTGGCTAGCTGCTGATTGGCTGGCTGCATGCATGGCATTGGGGGTGATCCTTCATTACTGGGCTTCTTACTTCCAAGTTCTAAAATATGCAGCAGCCATTTCAGAAAAAAAATTGATTTGTTACCATGAAGCACAAGGAAATTCAACTTCGGGCCAAATCAAATTTTTCCTGAAATTCGGATCAAATTCCACTTCACTAACTTCTATTCGTTCATCTCTATTCATGACCCCTAACTTCATTTCATTTGTGAGTCATTTGCTATAGGTAGGATTAAAGAGTTTCTCCACTGTAATGCTTTATGATCTATCAATAGAATCATAGAAGTCGTGAATGCAGATTTATTAAGGGTGTTTTCTAGGATTTTACATTAATAGTCTATCCTCGAGTTGGCCATCAATATTAAATTGCTGCCATTCATTTCAATAAGAGTTACTCTGCAGTAATCAGTTCCGTCCACTATACAGCCGATTTTTCAGTAGCTTTGCCGTTAGATCACTGCCGATTGATGACCCATCTTAAGATCATGGGAAACTCTTTTTACACCACAAAAATTTCATAACAAAGTTGCAAATTATGGTGCATGCCATATTTGTACTATAATTTGATACTTTTTACATTTCTCACCACTTCAAAAGTGACAGGAAATGTGGTTAGGGCTTAGCAAGAGTATCATAGCCTCCCATAGATCAACAGATTTACTATAATGTATATCAGAGACTTGGATCATTTTTGTGTAATTCTCTTTGGTATAATTCATCTATAAGCGGAATCACATTACGCTAGGGCTATACTCAGACTTTCTGTAGTGCTACTGACTGATTTTTTTCTGCATCACAAGAAGTCTCCAAGTAGACCAATGGTATCTGACCAGTGGCTTGGGAGCTACATGTTGCTCAAGACTCCCTGCTGTGTGACTTGCCATGGTGGTCTTGATTTATGACCATTTGCACTGGCAATTGACAATGCTGCGGACCTATCCTAGATTTACCACCAAACAGTACCAATTTGAATAGTACAATACTAGTGTTACATTTCACACTGAAATATTTATCAACAAATGTTTGCAATTTCATGTTTTTTGTTTCTCTGCATTCAAAAATTATTTCCTCTATTCCTGAATTGACTGATGCTGTTGACCATCACTGAAAGATGATTGTGGCTCACAACATACAAAAGGCTGGAGACCTTCGATGTAAACCAATTCTTATTCATACATTTCCAGGAAGAATACCAAAGAGCTCTAAGCAAAAATGTTTCAGAATTGTTATCCCAGGTATACATATGGCTGACTACACTTTAGTAAACCAAGGTATTGTGGAAAAAGGTATGCAGCATGGTATACATCTGTTACCATGTGAGTCAATCTGTGACATATGCAACCAACTGTATGGGGTTTAGTTGGATATATCCAGGTTGTAATAGAGTACGAATAGACCCTAAGACTGAGTGAGTCAATCTGTGACATATGCAACTGCATGGGGTTCAGTTGGATATATCTAGGCTGTAATAGAGTACAAATAGACCCTAGGACTGTATTTGAAAATACGAATCTATAGAACTATATTCTAAATATTCTCGAAGTTCTGATATTCACGATAAATATTAACGATTTGAATATTCGCGCCCAACATATATTCGCGCCCATAAATATATATAGCGCCTAGAGATGATGATATCTTACATCTGTCCTTTTCAGTAGATTAGTAACATAGTATTTAAGACCGAAAAAAGACATTTGTCCATCCAGTTCGGCCTGTTTCCTACAAGTTGATCAAGAGGAAGGCAAAAAAAACCCTGTGAGGCAAAAGCCAATTTTCCCCACTTAAGGGGAAAAAATTCCTTCCCGACTCCAATCAGGCAATCAGAAGTACTCCCTGGATCAACGACCCATCTCTAGTAGCTATAGCCTGTAATATTATTACACTCCAGAAATACATCCAGTCCCCTCTTGAATTCATTTATTGTACTCACTATCACCACCTCAGGCAGAGAGTTCCATAGTCTCACTGCTCTTACAGTGAAGAATCCTTTTCTATGTTTGTGTACAAACCTTCTTTCCTCCAGACGCAGAGGATGTCCCCTCGTCACAGTCACAGTCCTGGGGATAAATAGATATTGGGACAGATCTCTGTACTGACCCCTGAGATATTTATACATAGTTATTATATCTCCCCTCAGTCGTCTTTTTTCTAAAGTGAATAACCCTAATTTTGATAACCTTTCAGGGTACTGTAGTTGCCCCATTCCAGTTATTATTTTAGTTGCCCTCCTCTGAACCTTCTCTAGCTCTGCTATGTCTGCCTTGTTCACAGGAGCCCAGAACTGTACACAGTACTCCATGTGTGGTCTGACTAGTGATTTGTAAAGTGGTAGGACTATGTTCTCATCACGGGCATCTATGCCCCTTTTGATGCAACCCATTATCTTATTGGCCTTGGCAGTAGCTGCCTGACACTGGTTTTTGCAGCTTAATTTGCTGTTTATTAAAATTCCTAGATCTTTTTCCATGTCAGTGTTACCAAGTGTTTTACCATTTAATATGTACGGGTAACTTGCATTATTCCTTCCCATGTGCATAACTTTACATTTGTCAGTGTTAAACCTCATCTGCGATTTCTCTGCCCAAGCATCCAATCTATCCAGATCCCTCTGTAGCAGAAAACTGTCCTCTTCAGTGTTAATTACTTTACACAGTTTAGTGTCATCTGCAAAAAAATTTTTACTGTGCAAGCCTTCTATAAGATCATTAATAAAGATATTGAAGAGAATAGGGCCCAATACTGACCCCTGAGGTACCCCACTAATGACAGTGACCCAATCTGAGTATCTACCGTTAATAACCACCCTCTGTTTTCTGTCACTCAGCCAGTTACTTACCCACATACAGACATTTTCTCCCAGTCCGAGCATCCTCATTTTATATACTAACCTTTTATGAGGTACAGTGTCAAATGCTTTGGAGAAGTCCAGATATACGACATCCATTGATTCACCGCTGTCAAGTCTAGAACTTACCTCCTCATAGAAACTGATTAAATTCGTTTGGCATGACCGATCCCTCATGAAGCCATGCTGATATAGCGTTATTTGCTTATTTTTATTGAGATACTCCAAAATAGCATCTCTTAGAAACCTTTCAAACAGTTTACCAACAATAGATGTTAAACTTACCGGCCTATAATTTCCAGGCTCTGTTTTTGGACCCTTTTTGAATATTGGCACCACATTTGCTAAGCGCCAATCCTGTGGAACATTCGCTGTCAGTATAGAGTCCATAAATATCAGAAATAAAGGTCTGGCTATGACATCACTTAATTCCCTTAGGATACGGGGGTGTATGCTATCCGGTCCTGGCGATTTGTCTATTTTAATCTTTTTAAGTCGCTGTTGTATTTCTTCCTGGGTCAGACAGGGCACTTTTAATGGGGAATTTACTTTTACATTCTGCATTTCATCTGACAGTTTATTTTCCTCAGTGAATATAGTGGAGAAAAAAATATTTAATAGTTTTGCTTTATCCTTGTCGCTCTCTGCAACACCCCCCTCATTGCTATGTAGAGGGCCGACTCCTTCAGATTTATATTTTTTACTATTTATATAATTGAAGAACATTTTAGGGTTAGTTTTACTCTCTTTGGCAATTAATCTCTCGGTCTCTAGTTTGGCAAATTTTATTCGTTTTTTACATATTCTATTTTTTTCCTTATAGTTTATCAGTGCTTCCTGGCTCCCCTCCTGTTTTAGTGATTTATATGCTTTCTTTTTGTCATGTATTGCTTTCTTTACGGTTCCATTTATCCACATTGGTTTCTTATTGTTCCTTAGCCTTTTATTCCTATAAGGTATGTACCTCTCACAATTAGATGTTACAATGCTTTTAAAAATCTCCCATTTTATGGTTGTATTTTTATTTTTGAGGACTTTGTCCCAGTTAGTTAGGCCTATGGCCCCTCTTAGTTGGCTAAATTTTGCTTTTTTGAAGTTTGGTATTTTTGTTCCTCCCTTTAGAAACTCTCGTTTGAAGGATAATTGGAAGGTTATTACTTTATGGTCACTATTTTCCAGGTGTCCCCCAACCTGCACATCTGTTGTTCTATCAGGTCTATTGGTTAATACTAAGTCCAGTATGGCCGTCCCTCTAGTGCGGTCCTGAACAAGTTGGGAAAGGTAATTGTCTTTGGCTATTGCCAAGAACCTGTTTCCTTTTTGGGATGTACAGCTTTCAGTTCTCCAGTCTATATCTGGGTAGTTGAAGTCCCCCATAATAACGACTTCATTATGATTTGCATACAAAAGAAGCTTGAGGGTACTGCCACATGTTCAGGTTTCTGTTTCATTGTTGAATACACCAGGTCAACCTTGCAGGAGCCAGCTGCTGCCTTAAAGGAGACTGGTGAGCAGTCGGTAGGCAGAGCCATCACTTTGGGGCACAGGTAGCCAGGAACAGTATTAATCTCTGCTGTACACATCATTTGCCAGCAACATACAACGAGCTTACAAATGCTCTTGGCGGAGAACTATAGAAGCTTGCTATCAATGCTTTTCAGTTGCCAGCCCTCTTCCATAGATGATCAACTGAACAGTCGTGCTAAAGCAGGGGCCCTTTTGGGGATGGTGACCCTGGGCAATTGATCTCCCCTAACTTTGGACCTGGTGTCTTCTAAGCTCCTGTTGTGTACAGACAGTAAACCTGGAAACTGCTGGAAAGCTTTATCAAGATCGAAAGTATTGAAGATATGTGGGGCGAGAATGTATTCAGCCTGGCTTGCTTGGATACTTTCTTTACCATTTAGTCAGGGGCGTAACTATAGGGGAAGCAGGGGAAGCGGCTGCTTTGGGGCCCTGACCCAGAAGGGGCCCCTCCAAGAGGAGGACAAGTACGAAAAGATTTTGTCAGGGCCCCTCAACATTATTACACAATAAAATGATATACAGTGGCAGTATAGACAGTGTAAAAAACAGATGGAACAGCTGCCGGGCCTGGTTTGAGAGAAGGATCTTTACTAGCCACAGGAAAGGGGGCGGCATGAAAGGAAGAGGTTGTGAAAAAATTACTGGGGGAGGGGGCCCCATTCAAAAATTTGCTGTGGGGCCCAGTAATTATTAGTTACGCCACTGCATTTAGTGAATTAAAATAGATGCTCTATCTTGATATTTGCCCCATTTAAATGTACCATTCATCATAGTAACATAGTTTATTAGGGTGACAAAAGACATCTGTCCATCCAGATCAGCCTGTTATCCTACAAGTTGATCCAGAGGAAGGCAAACAAAAAACACTGTAAGGTAGAAGCCAATTTTCCTCACTTTAAGGGGAAAAAAATGCTTCCCGACTCCAATCAGGCAATCAGAATAACTCCCTGGATCAACAACTCATCTCTAGTAACTATAACATATAATATTATTACATTCCAGGAATACATCCAGGCCCCTCTTAACCTCTTTTAGTGAATTCACCATCACCACCTCCTGACAAAAGTGCAGCAAGCTCTTTCATTGGTGATCACATCTTTCATGTGGCACATAAAATTATTGTTGGCTGGCAGCAGAAGCTTCTTAATACATTTGGCATATCTTATGGGTTTCCATGTACCAGAAACTGAAATTTATTACAGCTAGTAGCTGGTGTAGATTTCAGCTACAATTTACTTTAATTTCTGAAGTAAGTAATACTATATTTGGTAGGCTGCAGGATGCCTCATCCCTCTCGCTAAGCACCATGCCCTTTTCTCACCACTTTAAAAAAAGCGGTGTGGGGAGTCGCTCTGGTAGTCAGCGGTGCGGGTGCAGTTTAGAGGCAAAACCAGGAGTCCAGATTGTGCAACAAACAGTGTTTTATTCACACTTGCACACAAAATGAAAAACAGTCTCTTGGTGACAGTTCACACACAACGGAAATAACGTAGCCAAACAAAAACAGTCCAACACAGGTTCAGTCACCTGGGAGGTGTAGGTGCAGGTTCGCACCACGCTGTCGGCCCAGCCGCAGGAGAATCCAGCTTCAGGTAGCCAGGAACACAACACCTCCTTGCTGAGCGCTTTCCTCCAGGACAGAGAACTCCCAGCCCTGTTAGCAGCTCCAGGATAATCACACTCTCTAGACACAGCTGCTGGCTGCGTTTTATATCCAGCCCAAAACATGGACTGGACCGTGGGGAGCAGCCACCCACCCTACTCTTTAGCTGCTCCCAGTAAGAGCCGGCCCGGATCGGCTTTGCAGCCATGCTATTTAACAAAGCCAAACAGCACTAGCTGCTGCAGACAAAAACCCGGCTCTCACCTCACCGAGGCCAGCAACCTCGGTGACACGTACCTGCCATCACATATGACACCTTGCACCTTACCACATACCTCCCCTTTGTTCAACCCTGAGGGGTGAACACACGTGAGGCAGTGGACGCGGGACAGGGCATCTGCGTTGCCCTGCAAGCGGCCTGCCCTGTGTTCCACGGAAAACTTGAAATTTTGAAGAGATAGGAACCACCTGGTGACCCGAGCATTCCTCTCCTTGGCCTGACTCATCCATTTGAGGGGGAATGGTCGGTCACCAGACGGAACCTCCTCCCTAACAAGTAGTAGCGGAGAGATTCGAGTGCCCACTTGATAGCCAGGCACTCCCTCTCCACTATACTATACCTGGACTCGGCGGGACTGAGCTTACGGCTCAGGAAGACAACGGGATGTTCTTCCCGTTGACCTCCTGCGACAGTACCGCACCGAGGCCTACCTCCGAGGCGTCGGTCTGTACGACAAACTCCTTGTTGAAGTCGGGTGTCACCAAAACCGGGGACCCACACAGGGCCGACTTCAACGCGGAGAAAGCCTCCTCCGCCTTCTCACTCCAGCTAACCCTCCCAGACTTTCGCCCTTCAACAGGTCTGTCAATGGCGCTGCTATTGTGGCAAAGTGGGGCACAAACCTCATGTAGTAACCTACAATCCCCAGGAACGACTTTACCTGCCTGGTGGTGACCGGTCGGGGCCAGTTACGAATGGCCTCTACCTTAGTTACCTGAGGTTTGATGACTCCCCGCCCAATTACATATCCCAGATATTTTGTCTCCTCTAACCCTATGGAGCACTTCTTTGGGTTAGCGGTCAGTCCGGCTTTCCTCAGGGCATCCACTACCGCCTGCACCTTGGGTAAATGGCTTTCCCAGTCGGTGCTGTGGATGACTACATCATCCAAGTAGGCCGAGGCGTACCGACGATGTGGTCGTAGCACTATGTCCATTAACCTTTGGAAAGTGGCGGGGGCGCCATGCAGGCCAAAGGGTAACACCTTGTAGTGATACAGGCCCTGCGGGGTAACAAATGCGGTTTTTTCCTTAGCCGACTCCGTTAAGGGTACCTGCCAGTACCCTTTAGTGAGGTCCAGCACAGAAAAATAACGGGCTTGCCCTAAATTCTCAACAAGCTCGTCTACCCGGGGCATGGGATACGCATCGAACTTGGACACTTCATTTAATTTGCGAAAATCGTTGCAGAACCGCAACGTCCCATCCGGCTTGGGTATTAGAACTATGGGATTGGCCCACTCACTTTTCGACTCCTCAATGACCTCGAGCTTCAACATTAACTGTACTTCCTCCGCGATGGCCCGTCGCCGAGCCTCGGGTACCCGGTATGGTTTTAACCGGATCTTGGCCTGAGGCTCAGTGACGATGTCATGTTGGATGAGAGACGTGCGGCCAGGGAGGTCCGAGAACACATCCGTGTTCCGACTGATGAACTCCCTGACTTCCTGAACTTGTTTGGAAGACAGGCTGTCTGCAATTTTTACCGTGGTTACTGCTTCACAGGCCTCGAACTGTGGGGCTGGACCCTTTTCACCTAGAAGCCCTGGCCGGGGGCTGTGGTCGTCGGCTGTGTCCCTATCTTTCCACGGCTTAAGTAAATTCACGTGGTACACCTGCTCGGCTTGCGCCGCCCTGGCTGGTGTACTTTGTAATTTACTTCCCCTACCTTCTCGATCACCTCATAGGGGCCCTGCCACCTAGCTAGGAATTTGCTGTCAAGGGTGGGTACCAGAACCAAAACCCGATCTCCCGGATTGAAGTCCCGCACCCGAGCCTGACGATTGTACACCCTACTCTGGGCTTGTTGCGCTGCCTCCATATGCTCCCGGACCAAGGGCAACACCCTTTCCATCCGGTCCTGCATTTGGGCGACATACTCAATGACACTTTTGTGGGGACAGGCTGTTGTTCCCACGCTTCCTTGGCGATATCCAACAGGCCCCGAGGGTGTCTGCCATAAAGCAGTTCGAAGGGCGAGAACCCAGTAGAGGCCTGGGGCACCTCTCGCACTGCGAACATGAGATAGGGCAGAAGCAGATCCCAGTCCTTCCCATCTCTAGACACCACCCTCTTTAACATATTTTTTAGAGTTTGGTTAAACCTCTCCACAAGACCGTCTGTTTGCGGATGGTAAACGGACGTCCGTAACTGCTTTATACGCAACAATTTACACAGTTCCCTCATTACTTTGGACATAAAAGGGGTCCCTTGGTCTGTCAGAACCTCTTTTGGCAGGCCCACACGGGAAAACATCTCCATTAACTCTTTGGCAATGAGCTTAGCTGAGGTATGTCGCAGAGGCACCGCCTCCGGATACCGAGTGGCATAGTCGAGAACTACCAGAATGTGTTGGTGGCCCCTGGCAGACTTTGGTACAGGCCCACTAAATCCATCGCGATTCGCTCAAACGGTACTTCAATAATTGGCAGAGGTACCAGGGGACTACGGAAATGTGGCTGGGGGCTAGTTATCTGACAGGTCGGACAGGACTTACAATAATTCTCTACCTCCTTGAACACACTGGGCCAATAAAATCGCTGCAGTATGCGGTCCTGGGTTTTCTGCCACCCCAGGTGTCCCCAAGAACATGTTGGTGGGCAAGCTCCATGACAAGCTTGCGATACGCTGTGGGCACCACCAACTGTTCAACAGGTTCGCCTCGGATTTGGTTCACCCGATACAACATATCCTGCAGAACAATAAACCGTGGGAACATTAATTCAGCCCCTGGTTTCTGGGGTTTCCCATCAATTTCCAGCACATTCTCCCAGGTCCTGGTTAGGGTTTGGTCCCGGTGTTGTGCGGTCCCAAAATTTTCCCCGGAGACATTGAGGTCTGCCAACTCAGGTCCCGGTGGCAAGTCCTCCGTGTCTCCCACCATTACACTCAGTGGGGTTGTCTCCCCTCTACCGCTGGAGCAGTGGTCACCCCTACCGCCGGCCCTTCAGACTCGGGCTCCCAGGGTTCTGGCCTTCCAGCGGTATCAGGCCACTCTACTAGGGTCACCCCTGTCTCGGGTCCCTCAGATACCTTTATTGCCGGCCACAGCGCTGGAAAACCGGGAAGTCCCTCCCAAGTATTAGTTCGTGTGGGAGTTTAGTAGCGACAGCCACCTCGTGGGTCCACCTACCAGCCGCTGTGGACAAAGTCACTAGTGCAGTGGGATAGTCTTTCAGGTCTCCGTGGATGCACAGGACCCCGACTTTACGGCCAGTATACTCCGCAGGCCGTACAAGTGCAGCCCTTACCAGGGAGACTAAACTCCCGGAGTCCAGCAGAGCCACCGCCAGAGAGTCTCCCACCTCTACCTGACACAGGTGGTTATGGTCCTGCACCTCACGGGTGCCAGTTGCGCACAGCTTCCGTGCATACAGGGAGTGACGACCCTCGTAGTTCATATCCATCGGCTCATCCCGATGCGGACAGTCGGCCCTGATGTGGCCTGGCTCCTGACACCTCCAGCATACCACGGGAGGCGGACTCGCAGGGGGTATATTCCGGGCAGGCCGCTCTGTCGCCGGACGTCGGAACTGGGGCAGAGGCCTCCGGGGTTTGACTGACCCCTTCCCGCAAGAGTCCCCTGCAGGTTTCTGGTGGCCTCGTAGCGCTCCACCAGGTCGACCATCTCCAGGGCATTGGTGGGCGATACCTGGCCGATCCAGTGCTGGAGGGGATAAGGCAGGGCCCTCCAAAAGATGTCCGCCAACAGTCGATCCAGCATGGCAGTGGGACTTAGTAGATCGGGCTGCAGCCACTTTTGCAGCCTGTGCAGCAGATCGTAGAACTGCGGCCTAGCGGGTTCAGTCGTTTTAAAGTCCCACTGGTGGACTCTTTGGGCGCGGACCAGCACGTTCACGCCCAGTCTGGCTAGGACCTCTCCTTTCACAGTGTCATAATCTGCCGCTTGGTCATCCGACAAGTCGAAAAACACCTGCTGGGGTCCGGAAGCCAGGAACGGAGCGACCACCTCAGCCCACTGGTCACGGGGTAACTTTTCCCTCACGGCGACCTTCTCAAAAACCGCCAGGTACGTCTCAACGTCGTCTGCGGGGGTCATTTTTGGGATCGCCGCACGGACCGCTTCCGGGCATCTTGGACGTGGTGGGACGCTCCTGCCGCCTGTAACGCCATCACATGTTGTAGCAGTAGTTGGTTGGTCTCCCGCTGCTGCACGTTAGCCTCTATGAGAGCCTTCACAGCAGCCTCCATGTTGCCAGAAACTCCTGCTTGCAGCTTTGCTGGCTTAATATATTCCATACACTTTAGAAAAACAAAACTTCGGCGTTCACGCCAGCCTCACTGCGCATGCCCGCATCCGACACCAAATGTGGGGAGTCGCTCTGGTAGTCAGCGGTGCGGGTGCAGTTTAGAGGCAAAACCAGGAGTCCAGATTGTGCAACAAACAGTGTTTTATTCACACTTGCACACAAAATGAAAAACAGTCTCTTGGTGACAGTTCACACACAACGGAAATAACGTAGCCAAACAAAAACATTCCAACACAGGTTCAGTCACCTGGGAGGTGTAGGTGCAGGTTCGCACCACGCTGTCGGCCCAGCCGCAGGAGAATCCAGCTTCAGGTAGCCAGGAACACAACACCTCCTTGCTGAGCGCTTTCCTCCAGGACAGAGAACTCCCAGCCCTGTTAGCAGCTCCAGGATAATCACACTCTCTAGACACAGCTGCTGGCTGCGTTTTATATCCAGCCCAAAACATGGACTGGACCGTGGGGAGCAGCCACCCACCCTACTCTTTAGCTGCTCCCAGTAAGAGCCGGCCCGGATCGGCTTTGCAGCCATGCTATTTAACAAAGCCAAACAGCACTAGCTGCTGCAGACAAAAACCCGGCTCTCACCTCACCGAGGCCAGCAACCTCGGTGACACGTACCTGCCATCACATATGACACCTTGCACCTTACCACAGCGGGGACAAACTCAAAAAATGGAAAAGAGATGAGCAAAAAGTTTCCATAAAAGTTAAATTAAAACTTTTGAAGTTCAATTTTGACAAATCTCTCAAAATGGCGACCACTATGTTACAGGTCCAAAGAAAGAGAAGAAGGCAATTGCCACCAAAAAGGGATAATTTATGGACCATGTTTTAATTTGAAAATATAAATCTGACAGTGCAGTGTGTTATTAAACAGGCTATTTGTTACCACACACTGCCATCCGTTTACCCATGGCCATATATGTTGCTGTCACTTTGACATTAACTAATGCTGTCTTAGCGTTAAGGAGCTTGGAATTGGTTGGATACTTTTCAGGGAACTTATTGATGTTGAATTTATTTTTACTCAAATCAAATCTGAAGAACAATTTGTATGAATTGGACCCAAAACAGATGTCAAGAAATTAACTAATCTCTAGCCACAAAAATGTTTTTTAGGCCACTTTTTCATGCCACTACTGTTGTAATGGGCAGCGGATGTGGACCCCCTGTACCAACCAACTGTTTGACTTTGGAATAGTCCTAAGGGTTTTAAACTGATGGTCCCTGTTTTTCACCCTTTAACCCCTATACAGAAATGTCATCTTCACTGCAGTTGACAGCTGACCCATGTGGCTCAGAGATACCAGTGCCAAGCACAAAGAGATCAGCCAATATTTGCAGTCTGTAAACAGGCAAAGGTCAGAGAAGGCAGAGTTGGTGCAATTCCATGAAACTAATCTGAGGTCAGGGCAGGTAGCAAAGGGTCACTATGGTAGACAGGCTAAGGTTAGGTACAGGCAGCAGAGTATCAGAGTTAACAGGCAAAGGTATGGTACACAGGCAGACAATCACAATATCACACCTAGCAAGCTAAGAACCTGAGACCACTAGCCATAGGCTGAGGAAGAATTAGGACATTTTTATGCTGGCCCTTTACGAGCACAGCCTACCGTAGTTCTCTAACAATACAGAAGTCAAATGCCACCAATTACTGCTTACATGCTAGATATATTTACCAACTAACAGCCTGATGTCTGGCTTTAGATGAATATCCGTCTGTACCTATAACCCTGGCTTGTGGCCTGCAGTCTTCTAGTACTCTACTGTTGACTGTACATAGTTGTTTGGCTCCTTCCCGGTATTTTCTTGGCTGGTGATGCATATTGACACTCGCAGTAAATTGTTATGCAAATAGTTTCCTGGTACGAGAAATGAGAACAGCAGCATTAGAGAATAAAAACAGTACGCACGCTTTACATCATGCAGGGTAAATGTATACTGTATATAAAATATAAATATAAAGTATATAAATGAAATATAGGCCCCTGACACCCACACAATGGGGCGGTCAATTGACAGTAAAAAGAGTTTAATGTCTCCCACCAATGCAGCAAGCGATTAAATTAAATATAGGCCCCTGACAACCAGACAATGTAGAGGTCATCTGACAGTATAAAGAGTTTAATATCTCCCACCAATGCAGCAAGAGATGAAACAAATATAGGCCCCTGAAAACAAGACAATGTGGCAGTCATTTGACAGTATAAAGAGTTTAATATCTCCCACCAATGCAGCAAGCGATGAAATGAAATATAGGCCCCTGACAACCAGACAATGTAGAGGTCATTTGACAGTATAAAGAGAAAAATGTCACCCAACAAAGCAACAAATGATTAAATGACATATAGGCCCCTGACACCCACACAATGGGGCAGTCATTTGACAGTAAAAGGAGTTAAATGTCTCCCACCAAGACAGCAAGCAAGTAAACAAAATATTGGCCCCTGACACCCACACAATGGGGGTGGTAATTTGACAGTACAAAAGAGTTTAATCTCTCCCACCAAGACAACAAATGATTAAACGACATATAGGCCACTGACACCCCCACAATGGGGCAGTCATTTGACAGTAAAAAGGGTTAAATGTCTCCCACCAACACAGCAAGTAAGTAAACAAAATATAGTCCCCTGACACCCACGGCAATAAGGCGGTCATTTGACAGTAAAAAGAGTTTAATATCTCCCACCAAGACAACAAATGATTAAACGACATATAGGCCCCTGACACCCACACAATGGGGCAGTCATTCGACAGTAAAAAAAGTAAAATTTCTCCCACCAAGATAGCAAGCAATTAAACTAAATATAGGCTCCCAGACACCCAGACAGACACCCATACAGAGTAGAGCTCATTCGACACCAAAAAGAGGATAATGTCACGCGCCAAAGCAACAGGCGATTCTCTGAAATGTAGGCCCCTGGCACTGAGACAGAGGAGAAAGGTCCCATAGCAGCAAAAGAGGCATCATGTTACCCACCATTGGAACAGGCCACTTTCAGGAATTTAAGCCCCAGCACCCAGACAGAGGAGAGAGGTCCCAAAGCAGCAAAACAGACATCATGCACCCACCAATGGAAGAGGCTACTTTGAGTTATTTAGGCCCCAACACCCAGACAGAGGAGAGAGGTCCCATAGCAGCAAAACCGGCATCATGTTACCCACCACTGGAACAGGCCACTTTCAGTTATTTAGGCCCCTGACACCCAAACAGGTCATTTGACAGCAAAAAGAGGCTAATGTCACGCACCAAAGCAGCAGGCGATTAGTTGAAATGTAGCCCCTGGCACCCAGACAGAGGAGAGGTTCATTCAACTTGGTGTTGCCCCCCAAAATAATGGTACAATAAAAAAAAGAGAATTCAATAAAGAAGTGCCCTGGAGTACAAGAATGTAGGGTTGAGGGCGAGGCAGTTATAAATGTCTATTCTGCACAAGAGATGGACAGGTCCTGTGGGATCCATGCCTGGTTCATTTTTATAAACGTCAGCATGTCAACGTTGGCTGTGTGTTGGCTGCGTTTGTCTGTAATGACGCCCCCTGCCATGCTAAATACACGTTCAAACAATACACTGGCCACAGAGCAGGCCAGCATCTCCAAGGCATAATAGGCTAGCTCTGGCCATGTGGACAATTTGAAGACCTAGAAGTTGAATACACACGTACTGTTCCACCATGTTGTTGAAAAGCTGCCTCCTGCTAACACGTTCCCTATCAGCTAGTGGTGCAGCTAGCTGTGGCGCTGTGACAAAACTTTTCCACATCTCAGCCATGCTAACCCTGCCTTGAGAGGAGCTTGCCGTGACACAGCTGCGTTGGCAACCTCTTGCTCCTCCTCTGCCTTCGCCTTGTGCTTCCACTTGTCCCCTCATGTCAGTTGGGAATGCTCTCAGGAGCGCGTCTACCAGCGTGCGCTTGTACTTGCGCATTTTCCTTTCATGCTGCAGTGCGGGAATTAAGGTAGGCACGTTGTCTTTGTACCGGGGATCCAGCAGGGTCATCACCCAGTAATCAGCACACGTTAAAATGTGGGCAACTCTGTTGTCGTTGCGCAGGCACTGCAGCATGTAGTCGCTCATGTGTGCCAGGCACCAGTGATGGGCCCGAGCTGCGTTGGGTTCCACCCCGCTGTGAACATGCTTCATCCTCATCCTCCTCCACCTCCTCCTCATCCTCATCCTCCAGTAGTGGGCCCTGGCTGTCCAAATTTGTACCTGGCCTCTGCTGTTGCAAAAGACCTCCCTCTGAGCCACTTCTAAAAGACTGGCCTGAATGTGTTATAAATGACCCCTCATCCTCCTCCTCCTGGGCCACATCCTCTTCCATCACCGCCCTAAGTGTTTTCTCAAGCAGACATAGAAGTGGCATTGTAACGCTGATAACGACATCATCGCCACTGGCCATGTTGGTGGAGTACGCGAAACAGCACAACAGGGAATACAGGTCTTACATGGAGGCCCAGTCATTGGTGGTGAAGTGGTGCTGTTCCGCAGTGCGACTCACCCATGCGTGCTGCAGCTGAAACTCCACTATGGCCTGCTGCCGCTCACACAGTCTCTCCAGCATGTGCAAGGTGGAGTTCCACTTGGTGGGCACGTCGCATATGAGGCGGTGAGCGGAAAGGCCAAAGTTACGCTGTAGCGCAGACAGGCGAGCAGGGGCAGGATGAGAATGCTGGAAGCGCGCACAGACGGCCCACACTTTATGCAGCAGCTCTGACATGTCGGGGTAGTTGTGAATGAATTTCTGCACCACCAAATTCAGCACATGCGCCAGGCAAGGGATGTGCATCAAACCGGCTAGTGCCAGAGCTGCAACGAGATTTCGACAATTATCGCACACCACCAGGCCGGGTTTGAGGCTTACTAGCAGCAACCACTTGTCGGTCTGTTGTTCTATACCCCGCCACAACTCCGGCGCAGTGTGGGGCCTGTCCCCCAAACACATGAGTTTCAGAACGGCCTGCTGACATTTACCCCGGGCTGTGCTGAAGTTGGTGGTGAAGGTCTGTGGCTGACTGTATGAGCAGGTGAAAAAAGTGGAGGAGGAAGCCAAGTAGGAGGAGGAGGCAACAGGAGGCAAATAATGATGCCCTGCAATCCTTGGCGGCGAAAGGACGTGCGCCAAACAGCTCTCCGCCTGGGGCCCAGCCGCCACTACATTTACCCAGTGTGCAGTTAGGGAGATATAGAGTCCCTGGCCATGCTTACTGGTCCACGTATCTGTGGTAACGTGGTCCTTGCCACAGATGGCATTGCGCAGTGCACACTTGATTTTATCCGATACTTGGTTGTGCAGGGAAGGCACGCTCTCTTGGAAAAGTAGTGGCGGCTGGGAACAACGTACTGTGGGACAGCCACCGCCATCAGTTGTTTGAAGCTGTCGGTGTCCACCAGCCTAAATGACAGCATTTCAAAAGCCATTAGTTTAGAAATGCTGGCATTCAGGGCCAGGAATCGAGGGTGGCAAGGTGGAAATTTACGCTTTCTCTCCAAAGTTTGTGAGATGGAGAGCTGAATGCTGCCGTGTGATATGGTGGAGATGCTTGGTGACGGAGGTGGTGGTGTTGGTGGCACATCCTCTTTTTGCTGGGCGGCAGGTGCCAATGTTACTCCAGAGGCGGAGGAAGAGGCTGAGGCGGCAGCAGAAGAGGGAGCAGGAGGGGCCTGAGCCCTTTCTTGGTTTTGAAGGTGCTTACTCCACTGCAGCCCGTGTCTCGCATGCCTGGTCATGCAGGTTGTGCTAAGGTTCAGAACTTTTAATTCCTTGCTTCAGGCTCTGATGGCACAGCGTGCCAACCACTCTTGACTTGTCGTCAGCACATTGTGTGAAGAAGTGCCATGCCAGGGAACTCCTTGAAGCTGCCTTTGGTGTGCTCAGTCCCTGGTGGCGTTGGCCAGTAGCAGGCAAAATCTCTTGGCGACAGCTGTTCTGCTTTTGCACCCTGCTCCCTCTTTTGCTACGCTGTTGGCTCGGTCTCACCACTGCCTCTTCCACTGAACTCTGAAAGTCAGTGGCACGACCTTCATTCCATGTGGGGTCTAGGACCTCATCGTCCCCTGCATCGTCTACCACACAGTCTTCCTCCCTGACCTCCTGTTCGGTCTGCACACTACAGAAAGACTCAGCAGTTGGCACCTGTGTTTCATCATCATCAGAGACGTGCTGACTCTGCTGAGGGGGGTATTCCCATTGACTCATCAGGAAACATAAGTGGTTGTGCGTCAGTGCATTCTATGTCTTCCACTGCTGGGGAAGGGCTAGGTGGATGCCCTTGGGAAACCCTGCCAGCAGATTCTTCACACAGCATAAGAGACTGCTGCATAACTGGAAGCTCAGACCGGTTCCCTGATATGCATGGGGGCGATGTGACAGACTGATGGGCTTAGTTTTCAGTCGCCACCTGTGCACTTTCTGCAAAAGACTGGGTGGAAGATAATGTGAACCTGCTGGATCCACTGTCGGCCACCCAATCGACTAGAGCCGATACTTGCTCAGGCCTTACCATCCTTAGAACAGCAATAGGCCCAACCAAATATCACTGTAGATTCTGGCGGCTACTGGGACCTGAGGTAGTTGGTTCACTAGGACGTGTAGCTGTTGCAGAATGGCCACGTCCTCTCCCAGCACCAGAGGGTCCACTCACACCACCACGACCAAGTCCGCGTCCCTTATTAGATGTTTTCCTCATTGTTACCATTCACTACAATATGGAAAAACTTATTTAGCCCAATGTATAGAGTTCAAATTAAGGCCTTTATTTACAGGTACCTAACACTATCTAGCTATCTATTTATGTACTGTATTAAACAAATACAGGCACAGCAGAAACCACAGATTTAGGGGAATATCAATTTTAGGCCTAGTAATTAGGCCCTGGCTGAAAGTTCTACTTTTACTGACAGAAATACACTTGGAGATGCACAGTAGCATGTGCAAATATAGAGGATTAATTTTTCAGGCCTTGTATTTAGATGCTGACATGCTGAATGTAATATACCCTATTGCGGACAGAATTACACTTGGAGAGTAACAGCGGAAAGCACAGATATTTAGGATTTCTGTTTCAGGGATTTTAATTAACCACAGAAAAAAATCTATCCTTTGACGTACAGTATTAAACTTAGCCAGCCACAGCTGGAACCCCAGATTTAGGGGATTAGTATTTCGGCAATTGAATTTCACCCCACAAAAAATCTATCCTTTGACAGACAATATTACACTTGGCCAGCCACAGCTGGAACACCAAATTTAGGGGATTGTTATTTTGGCAATTGAATTTCACCCCAGAAATAAAATGTATCCTTTTACGCACAGTATTACACTTGGCCAGCAACAGCTAAAACCACTGATTTAGGGGATTGGTATTTTGGCAAATAAATTTCACCCCAGAAAAAAAATATATCCTTTGACGGACAGTATTAAGCTTAGCCAGCCACAGCTAGAACACGAGATTTAGGGGAGAGTTATTTTGGCAATTGAATTTCACCCCAGAAAAAAATCTATCCTTTAACTTACAGTATTAAGCTTAGCCAGCCACAGCTGGAACACGAGATTTAGGGGATTGTTATTTTGGCAATTGAATTTCACCCCAGAAAAAAATCTATCCTTTGACAGACAGTATTACACTTGGCCAGCAACAGCTGGAAGAGCAGATTTAGGGGATTGTTATTTTGGCAATTTAATTTCACCCCAGAAATAAAATGTATCCTTTTACGCACAGTATTACACTTGGCCAGCAACAGCTAAAACCACTGATTTAGGGGATTGGTATTTTGGCAAATAAATTTCACCCCAGAAAAAAAATATATCCTTTGACGGACAGTATTAAGCTTAGCCAGCCACAGCTAGAACACGAGATTTAGGGGATTGTTATTTTGGCAATTGAATTTCACCCCAGAAAAAAATCTATCCTTTGACGTACAGTATTAAGCTTAGCCAGCGACAGCTGGAACACGAGATTTAGGGGATTGTTATGTTGGCAATTGAATTTCACCCCAGAAAAAAATCTATCCTTTGACAGACAGTATTACACTTGGCCAGCAACAGCTGGAAGAGCAGATTTAGGGGATTGTTATTTTGGCAATTTAATTTCACCCCAGAAATGAAATATATCCTTTTACGCACAGTATTACACTTGGCCAGCAACAGCTAAAACCACTGATTTAGGGGATTGGTATTTTGGCAAATTAATTTCACCCCAAAAAAAAAAATATATCCTTTGACGGACAGTATTAAGCTTAGCCAGCCACAGCTGGAACACCAGATTTAGGGGATTGGTATTTTGGCAATTGAATTTCACCCCTCAATAAAATAAAGCAATTTCTATACTGTGTTTCAAGGTGTGACAATAAGCACAACCCTTGATGTAGGATATTGCAAAAAAAAGCCTACTATTGAACCCAAAAGTGTATGTTGAACTTGGTGGCAGCTCAAAACATGTGCTGGTGCACCCCAAAAGATCACAAAATGGCCGCCGATCACCCCAGAAAAAAGTGACAGAAAAACGCTCTGGGCAGCCGAAAAACTTTCCTGCCTAATCTCGCCCTCACAGCAGCTGCATCCTATCCCCACACTAATCAGAGCAGAGTGACGGGTGGCACTACGTGACTCCAGCTTAAATAGAGGCTGGGTCACATGCTGCACTTCGCCAATCACAGCAATGCCATTAGTATCCATGGCTGTGATGGCTTCTTAGGGCAAGAAGTAAAAGGCTAGCTGATTGGATGCTGTGCAGCCCTTCAGAAAGCGGAAAGAAATCGCCGAACAACGGACCTGAACCCGAATTTTTTGTAAAATATTTGGGTCCGGGTCCCTGTTCCGAACACCCCAAAATTCGGTCCGAACCCAAACTATACAATTCGGGTTCGCTCAACTCTACACATAATGCATGAAGCCCCCATTGGCTTGTAGACACTAATTTTTGTGGTATAGTGCTTGTATAATACAGCTAGTGATGGAGCAGGATATTTTTTTCATGGATTATAATGCAATATATTAGAAGATAAACGTGTGCTTCCATGTGAAATTAAGGTCATTACAGATTACACTATGAGCCTCCCACTCCTTATCTATAATTGCCACAACAATTTACTGCTACATCTGTTTGTTTATTCCTCGACACACATCGATCTGCTTTGTATCACTTGTCTCATCTACCTCATTATTCCTATGTACTTTGGTGCATAAATTTGTGAATCTTCAGATACTGTCTTAAAAGATGCCTGAGGAAGAGATCTAAGTAGCCTCCAAGGCTTGCAATTGTGTCATCATCTTTTCATTTACTGGCTAACATGGCACAAATATATTTTTACTATGAGCCCTTTAAGCGAATTTCATATAGTGATTAGAGATGAGCGAACACCTGGATGTTCGGGTTCGAGAGGTTCGGCCGAACGTCCGGAAAATGTCCGGGTTCGTGATCCGAACTCAACCCGAACTTCATCCCGAACCCGAACCCCATAGAAGTCAATGGGGACCCGAACTTTTGGGCACTAAAAAGCCTGTAAAAGACTCCCGGAAAGGGCTAGAGGGCTGCAAAAGGCAGCAAAATGTAGGTAAATCCCCTGCAAACAAATGTAGATAGGGAAATGATGAGTTAACATAAAATAAATAAAAATTAACCTGTAAAAGACACCCAGAGGGATAATATACTGCAATAAACGCATTGCGATTACAACTTTGAGCTAACGATCACCATTGGGAACGCCTCCTCCAGTAGAATGTACTGTCGGATCTGAGAATTAAGTTGAAATCGCAATGCGATTCTTATATATTTGCTTAATCGCATTGCGATTTCAACTTAGCATTGCTAAATAATTCCATCTATATCGTTAACTTACTGAGTCAGAAAGTTAACGAATATGGATGGAATTATTTAGAATTAGCAATGCTAAGTTGAAACGGCAATGCGATTAAGCAGATATATAATAATCGCATAATCGCGTTCGAATAGAACTTAAAGCTGTCACTTAGTCAGTTTTAGTATGGTGTGCTGTAATAGAAGTTACATTCGTACGCGAATATAACTTAGAGTAATACAGTCAACTTTACACTGTTAGTTTTATTATTGCGATAATACAACTATTCAAGAATCGTGTACGTGCGTCTGTACGTGTGTGCGTTACCTCGGATCGAGAGAGACGAGAGTGGAGATTGGTGACTGTCCCAGCGATTATGGCGAAAAGTAATTTCTCTAAAGAAGAGCTGGATTTCTTAATAACTGTAAGTAAAAAGTAATTGAACTTAGTTAGTGTGTAATTCAGTAATGTGATTTAAACTTATTTATTAATGATTTTTATTAGCCAAGAAGCCTGCAGGCCTTCACTGATCTCATAACTGCCTTACACTGTCACATGTCCTACTGCTTGGTGACATAAACTCATCACAGGCTTTAGCAGACTGCACAACTACATGAGTGATTAGTGAAAGACACTGTTAAAGGGGTGGCAATGTTCAAGTCACTTTTAAAGGGATGACGATGTTCAAGTCACTTTTAAAGGGATGGCGATGTTCAAGTCACTTTTAAAGGGGCGGCAATATTCAAGTCACTTTTAAAGGGATCGCAATGTTCAAGTCACTTTTAAAGGGATGGCGATGTTCAAGTCACTTTTAAAGGGGCGGCAATATTCAAGTCACTTTTAAAGAGATCGCAATGTTCAAGTCACTTTTAAAGGGATGGCGATGTTCAAGTCAGTTTTAAAGGGATGGCGATGTTCAAGTGACTTTTAAAGGGATGGCGATGTTCAAGTCACTTTTAAAGGGGCGGCAATGTTCAAGTCACTTTTAAAGGGATGGCGATGTTCAAGTGACTTTTAAAGGGATGGCGATGTTCAAGTCACTTTTAAAGGGGCGGCAATGTTCAAGTCACTTTTAAAGGGATGGTGAATTGGCGATGTTCAAGTCAGTTTTAAAGGGATGGCGATGTTCAAGTCACTTTTAAAGGGGCTGCAGTGTTCAAGTCACTTTTAAAGGGGCGGCAATGTTCAAGTCACTTTTAAAGGGATGGCAAATTTGCGATGTTCAAGTCAGTTTTAAAGGGATGGCGATGTTCAAGTCACTTTTAAAGGGGCTGCAGTGTTCAAGTCACTTTTAAAGGGGCGGCAATGTTCAAGTCACTTTTAAAGGGATGGCGATGTTCTACTCTTTGACTGTTTTGATATTAAATGTTATTTTTGATGGTTCTTATGACTATGATAACTAATAATTGTATTTTAGAACTGTGGGATTACATGATTTAATTGTTATCTTGCAGGAAATGTTGGAGAAGGGGTACGACCGCAGAAGGTCAAGGGGAGAAAAGCAGGCCATAGTGCGGAGAATTGCTTTCCATCTGTGGCAGAAGAATGGGTGCACTCATCGGAAGGATGCGATTCTAAAAAAGTGGTCGGATCTGAAGCGCCACCGGATGGATCTGATCACTAAGATCCGAGATAAATCTTTTCCAGGTACAATACTTATTTGCATAACTCAGCAGATAGATAACACAATATGTTGGTGAGAGAAATAAGTATTTTTTAACCCTTTACAATAAATCACTTAGTACAGTGGTGTTGAACTGATAGGAAAGGGTGCTAAAAGTGGCAATATGAGACCTCTTTCTGGGCCACATATGTTTTTTGACTTTACACAGTTGACTTTGGCCCCTAAAGCTTGTCCAAACTCATCGCACGTCTGGACGAGTGTAGACAACAAGCATCGATCAGGACAATTAGGCCACATGCCAAAATGAAGTCATAGACTCGAATCACTCTTGTTCCCTGGGGAGTGGCCCATCACCCAATAGCAGCAGTGAGTTGAAGCTGAACTTAATCAACGATGCTCAAAGGCAGAGTGCAGGGGGTACCCACAGGGTCCTGGTCCGGCAGACAAGGCAGACACTGATGATACTACACTTGATCTAAGTCAAAAGGAGAAGAAAGATAGGTGTAGTTAATTATTATGCCATCCAGACACTACCATAGATTAATTTGTGTACCCTTAACTGTAATTTGGCTTTACTTGATTATCTTGGCATTTTTAAAAAATTTGGTCATCATCATTACAGATGCTCCGCTTCCCAAAGTGAGAGCCAAGCTCTCTAAAAAGAAGAAGGCGGTGGAGGTGGAGGAGGAGACAGACCACTCGGACGAGCAGGAAGAGGCAGGGCCATCAGCCTATCGGGCCCATAGCCCACCTGCTGCAGTGGAGGAGGGTGATGACTCTGAGGAGGCAGAAGAGGAGATGGTCACTACCCCCCGACAAGAAGGTAAATGGATGATGTGGATATTTTTATTTATTCAGTGTCCCAGAAAGCTAATGTTACGGGTGGGAGTACTGATTTCCATAACGTATCTAACTGCCACATCCATTTTTGGAAGTACGATATAACAAGCATGCAATATATAAATTTTTCTAAGAATATATTTTAACAAACTATATTATTTTTTTAAATGAAGAAAATATAATAAAACAGGCAACAAATAAAGTACAACACATAACAGTAATATAAAAAATAAACACTAAAAAGTAATTGATCAACATCAAAACCATTAACGTAACTACTAAGTCAATAACCCAAAACTAAAAGGAACTATTATTAATCCTACCTAAACCAATATATAACAGATTTACATAGTAACATAGTAACATAGTATAAATAAGACCGAAAAAAAACATTTGTCCATCCAGTTCGGCCTGTTTCCTACAAGTTGATCCAGAGGAAGGCAAAAAACCCCTGTGAGGCAGAAGCCAATTTTCCTCACATAAGGGGAAAAAAAATTCCTTCCCGACTCCAATCAGGCAATTAGAATAACTCCCTGGATCAACGACCCCTCTCTAGTAGCTATAGCCTGTAATATTATTACACTCCAGAAATAAATCCAGTCCCCTCTTGAATTCCTTTATTGTACTCACCATCACCACCTCCTCAGGCAGAGAGTTCCATAGTCTCACTGCTCTTACAGTGAAGAATCCTTTTCTATGTTTGTGTACAAACCTTCTGTCCTCCAGATGCAGAGGATGTCCCCTTGTCACAGTCACAGTCCTGGGGATAAATAGATGATGGGAGAGATCTCTGTACTGACCCCTGATATATTTATACATAGTTATTAGATCTCCCCTCAGTCGTCTTTTTTCTAAAGTGAATAACCCCTAATTTTGATAACCTTTTACGGTACTGTAGATCCCTCATTCCAGTTATTACTTTAGTTGCCCTCCTCTGAACCCTCTCCAGCTCTGCTATGTCTGTCTTGTTCACAGGAGCCCAGAACTGTACACAGAACTCCATGTGTGGTCTAACCAGTGATTTTCAAGAAAAAAATATCATCTCAGCTTTATATAACAATTAATGATTTAATGTATTTTAATGTACATTTCCAAATTTTATTTCATTTATTTTACAG
Organism: Bufotes viridis; assembly: GCA_033119425.1. Taxonomy (NCBI): domain Eukaryota; kingdom Metazoa; phylum Chordata; class Amphibia; order Anura; family Bufonidae; genus Bufotes; species Bufotes viridis. Next base: position 264,549,153 of record CM065591.1, on the reverse strand, counting down.
CTGACAACATCATGTTAAAAAAAATAAAAATAATGCGAAGGAAGCACCAGCTGCAAATGCAGCAGTTCAGGGAGCAGCAAACCAGGAAGATGAGGCAGCTCAAGATGCAGTTCTCCCACCAAATGCGAGCCATGGAGGAGGCTCATCTTAAGGACATCGATGATCTGCTGGAGGAGCAGCGAAAATTTTAAAAATTAACCTAATTTTTTTGGTTATTTATATATTTATGTTAAAAAAAAATCTATTTTGTTAAAGATTATTTTATAAAACTATAATGTTAAATCAAATTTATTGCGTTTTGTTTGATTGGAAACAAAGGGAACAGATAGTGTTGCCCATATTAATAATTATTTTTCATTACTGTAATCTTTCAAGGGTTTCAAGTTCAACTGGTTTATGTGCTAGATCTGGTAAGGTTTTTGGTAAGGCTGTAAAACACACCCGGAAAGGGCTAGAGGGCTGCAAAAGGCAGCAAAATGTAGGTAAATCCCCTGCAAACAAATGTAGATAGGGAAATGATGAGTTAACATAAAATAAATAAAAATTAAACAATATTAATTGGAGTGAGGTCCCATAGCACAGAATCAGGCTTCAAGTCACCCACCAATGGAGAAGGTCACTTACTATTATTTCGACCCCAGCACCCAGACAAAGGAGAGAGGTCCCACAGCAGAGAATCAGACATCATATCAACCACCACAGGAGTAGGCCACCATTTAGTTACTTTGACCCCTTCACCCAGACAGAAGAGAGAGGCCACACAGCACATATTCAGGCATCATATCAACCACCACAGGAGTAGGCCACCATTTTGTTACTTTGACCCCTTCACTCAGACAGAGGAGAGAGGTTCCACAGCAGAGAATCAGGCATCATATCAACCACCACAGGAGTAGGCCACCATTTAGTTACTTTGACCCCTTCACCCAGACAGAGGAGAGAGGCCCCACAGCATAGAATCAGGCATCATATCAACCACCACAGGAGTAGGCCACCATTTAGTTACTTTGACCCCTTCACCCAGACAAAGGAGAGAGGTCCCACAGCAGAGAATCAGGCATCATATCAACCACCACAGGAGAAGCCACCATAAAGTTACTTTGACCCCTTCACCCAAACAGAGGAGAGAGGCCCCACAGCACATATTCAGGCATCATATCAACCACCACAGGAGTAGGCCACCATTTTGTTACTTTGACCCCTTCACCCAGACAAAGGAGAGAGGCCCCACAGCACGTATTCAGGCATCATATCAACCACCACAGGAGTAGGCCACCATTTAGTTACTTTGACCCCTTCACCCAGACAGAGGAGAGAGGCCCCACAGCATAGAATCAGGCATCATATCAACCACCACAGGAGTAGGCCACCATTTAGTTACTTTGACCCCTTCACCCAGACAGAGGAGAGAGGTCCCACAGCAGAGAATCAGGCATCATATCAACCACCACAGGAGTAGGCCACTATTTTGTTACTTTGACCCCTTCACCCAGACAAAGGAGAGAGGCCCCACAGCACATATTCAGGCATCATATCAACCACCACAGGAGTAGGCCACCATTTAGTTACTTTGACCCCTTCACCCAGACAGAGGAGAGAGGCCCCACAGCAGAGAATCAGGCCTCATATCAACCACCACAGGAGTAGGCCACCATTTTGTTACTTTGACCCCTTCACCCAGACAGAGGAGAGAGGCCCCACAGCATAGAATCAGGCATCATATCAACCACCACAGGAGTAGGCCACCATTTAGTTACTTTGACCCCTTCACCCAGACAGAGGAGAGAGGCCCCACAGCAGAGAATCAGGCATCATATCAACCACCACAGGAGTAGGCCACCATTTAGTTACTTTGACCCCTTCACCCAGACAGAGGAGAGAGGTCCCACAGCAGAGAATCAGGCATCATATCAACCACCACAGGAGTAGGCCACCATTTAGTTACTTTGACCCCTTCACCCAGACAGAGGAGAGAGGTCCCACAGCAGAGAATCAGGCATCATATCAACCACCACAGGAGTAGGCCACCATTTTGTTACTTTGACCCCTTCACCCAGACAAAGGAGAGAGGCCCCACAGCACATATTCAGGCATCATATCAACCACTACAGGAGTAGGCCACCATTTAGTTACTTTGACCCCTTCACCCAGACAGAGGAGAGAGGCCCCACAGCAGAGAATCAGGCATCATATCAACCACCACAGGAGTGGGCCACCATTTAGTTACTTTGACCCCTTCACCCAGACAGAGGAGAGAGGTCCCACAGCAGAGAATCAGGCATCATATCAACCACCACAGGAGTAGGCCACCATTTTGTTACTTTGACCCCTTCACCCAGACAAAGGAGAGAGGCCCCACAGCACATATTCAGGCATCATATCAACCACCACAGGAGTAGGCCACCATTTTGTTACTTTGACCCCTTCACCCAGACAAAGGAGAGAGGCCCACAGCACATATTCAGGCATCATATCAACAACCACAGGAGTAGGCCACCATTTAGTTACTTTGACCCCTTCACCCAGACAGAGGAGAGAGGCCCCACAGCACATATTCAGGCATCATATCAACCACCACAGGAGTAGGCCACCATTTAGTTACTTTGACCCCTTCACCCAGACAGAGGAGAGAGGCCCCACAGCAGAGAATCAGGCATCATATCAACCACCACAGGAGTAGGCCACCATTTAGTTACTTTGACCCCTTCACCCAGACAGAGGAGAGAGGCCCCACAGCAGAGAATCAGGCATCATATCAACCACCACAGGAGTAGGCCACCATTTAGTTACTTTGACCCCTTCACCCAGACAGAGGAGAGAGGTCCCACAGCAGAGAATCAGGCATCATATCAACCACCACAGGAGTAGGCCACCATTTAGTTACTTTGACCCCTTCACCCAGACAGAGGAGAGAGGTCCCACAGCAGAGAATCAGGCATCATATCAACCACCACAGGAGTAGGCCACCATTTTGTTACTTTGACCCCTTCACCCAGACAAAGGAGAGAGGCCCCACAGCACATATTCAGGCATCATATCAACCACCACAGGAGTAGGCCACCATTTAGTTACCTTGACCCCTTCACCCAGACAGAGGAGAGAGGCCCCACAGCAGAGAATCAGGCATCATATCAACCACCACAGGAGTAGGCCACCATTTTGTTACTTTGACCCCTTCACCCAGACAGAGGAGAGAGGTCCCACAGCAGAGAATCAGGCATCATATCAACCACCACAGGAGTAGGCCACCATTTAGTTACTTTGACCCCTTCACCCAGACAAAGGAGAGAGGCCCCACAGCACATATTCAGGCATCATATCAACCACCACAGGAGTAGGCCACCATTTAGTTACTTTGACCCCTTCACCCAGACAAAGGAGAGAGGCCCACAGCACATATTCAGGCATCATATCAACCACCACAGGAGTAGGCCACCATTTAGTTACTTTGACCCCTTCACCCAGACATAGGAGAGAGGCCCCACAGCAGAGAATCAGGCATCATATCAACCACCACAGGAGTAGGCCACCATTTAGTTACTTTGACCCCTTCACCCAGACAGAGGAGAGAGGTCCCACAGCAGAGAATCAGGCATCATATCAACCACCACAGGAGTAGGCCACCATTTTGTTACTTTGACCCCTTCACCCAGACAAAGGAGAGAGGCCCCACAGCACATATTCAGGCATCATATCAACCACCACAGGAGTAGGCCACAATTTAGTTACTTTGACCCCTTCACCCAGACAGAGGAGAGAGGCCCCACAGCATAGAATCAGGCATCATATCAACCACCACAGGAGTAGGCCACCATTTTGTTACTTTGACCCCTTCACCCAGACAGAGGAGAGAGGTTCCACAGCAGAGAATCAGGCATCATATCAACCACCACAGGAGTAGGCCACCATTTAGTTACTTTGACCCCTTCACCCAGACAGAGGAGAGAGGTCCCACAGCAGAGAATCAGGCATCATATCAACCACCACAGGAGTAGGCCACCATTTTGTTACTTTGACCCCTTCACCCAGACAGAGGAGAGAGGTTCCACAGCAGAGAATCAGGCATCATATCAACCACCACAGGAGTAGGCCACCATTTAGTTACTTTGACCCCTTCACCCAGACAGAGGAGAGAGGCCCCACAGCAGAAAATCAGGCATCATATCAACCACCACAGGAGTAGGCCACCATTTAGTTACTTTGACCCCTTCACCCAGACAGAGGAGAGAGGTCCCACAGCAGAGAATCAGGCATCATATCAACCACCACAGGAGTAGGCCACCATTTAGTTACTTTGACCCCTTCACCCAGACAGAGGAGAGAGGTCCCACAGCAGAGAATCAGGCATCATATCAACCACCACAGGAGTAGGCCACCATTTTGTTACTTTGACCCCTTCACCCAGACAAAGGAGAGAGGCCCCACAGCACATATTCAGGCATCATATCAACCACCACAGGAGTAGGCCACCATTTAGTTACTTTGACCCCTTCTCCCAGACAGAGGAGAGAGGTTCCACAGCAGAGAATCAGGCATCATATCAACCACCACAGGAGTAGGCCACCATTTAGTTACTTTGACCCCTTCACCCAGACAGAGGAGAGAGGCCCCACAGCACATATTCAGGCATCATATCAACCACCACAGGAGTAGGCCACCATTTTGTTACTTTGACCCCTTCACCCAGACAGAGGAGAGAGGTTCCACAGCAGAGAATCAGGCATAATATCAACCACCACAGGAGAAGCCACCATAAAGTTACTTTGACCCCTTCACCCAAACAGAGGAGAGAGGCCCCACAGCACATATTCAGGCATCATATCAACCACCGCAAGAGAAGGACACTTTTAGATACTTTGACCCCTGCACCCCGGAAGAGGAGAGAGGTCCCACAGCACAAATTCAGGCATCATATCACACACCACAGGAGAAGGCCTCTTTCAGTGACTTAGGCCTTTGGACTCAGACAGAGGAGAGAGGTCAGAGATTAGCTTCATATCCCCCAGCACAGCAGAAGACCGCTTTATTTGACTTAGGCCTCAGCACCCAGACAGAGTACAGAGGTAGTATGGCAGAGGTTATGGCTTTATGTCACCCCATAGTTTAACAGGCCACTTTCATCTAGTTAGGCCCCGGCGCCCAGACAGAGGAGAGTTTCATTCAACTGTGGGTTACATAAAATTTGTATTAAATAAAGAAGTGGCCCGTAGTACAACAAGACATGTTTTAGGCAGTTATTAAGGACTACTCTGCACAAGGGAGGGACAGGTCCTGTGGGATCCATGCCTGGTTCATCTTTATGAACGCCAGCTTGTCCACATTGGCTGTGGACAGGCGGCTGCGCTTGTCAGTAATGACGCCCCCGCCGTGCTGAATACGCGTTCTGATAAAACGCTGGCCGCCGGGCAGGAAAGCACCTCCAAGGCATAACATGCTAACTCTGGCCACGTGGACAATTTTGAAACCCAGAAGTTGAATGGGGCCGAACCGTCCGTCAGTACGTGGAGGGGTGTGCAGACATACTGTTCAACCATGTTAGTGAAATGCTGCCTCCTGCTAACTCGTTCCGTATCAGGTGGTGGGGCAGTTAGCTGTGGCGTGGAGACAAAACTTGTCCACATTTCTGCCATGCTAACCCTGCCCTCAGAGGAGCTGGCCGTGATACTGCTGCGTGGGCGACCTCTAGCTCCTCCTCTGCCTTGGCCTTGGCCTTCCACCTGTTCCCCTGTGACAGTTGGGAATGCTCTCAGGAGCGCGTCTACCAGCGTGCGCTTGTACTCGCGCATCTTCCTATCACGCTCCAGTGCAGGAAGTAAAGTGGGCACATTGTCTTTGTACCGGGGATCCAGCAGGGTGGCCACCCAGTAGTCAGCACACGTTAAAATGTGGGCAACTCTGCTGTCGTTGGGAGGGCACTGCAGCATGTAATCGCTCATGTGTGCCAGGCTCCCCAGAGGTAAGGACAAGCTGTCCTCTGTGGGAGGCGTATCGTCATCGTCCACCGTATCCCCCCAGCCACGCACTAGTGATGGGCCTGAGCTGTGTGGGCTGCCACCCTGCTGTGAACCTGCTTCATCCTCGTCCTCCTCCACCTCCTCCTCATCCTCCTCGTCCTCCATTAGAGTGCCTTCCCTCTGAGCTACTTCTAACAGACTGGCCTGAAAGTCTTAGAAACGAGCCCTCCTCCTCCTCCTCCACCTGGGCCACCTCCTCTTCCATCATTGCCCTAAGCGTTTTCTCTAGTAGACATAGAATTGGTATTGTAACGCTGATAACAGTGTCATCGCCACTGGCCATTTTGGTGGAGTACTCAAAGCAGTGCAGCAGGGCACACAGGTCTCGCATGGAGGCCCAATCATTGGTGGTGAAGTGGTGCCGTTCCGCAGTACGACTGACGCGAGCGTGCTGCAGCTGAAACTCCACTATGGCCTGCTGCTGCTCGCACAGTCTCTCCAGCATGTGCAAGGTGGAGTTCCACCGGGTGGGCACGTCGCATATGAGGCGGTGAGCGGGAAGGCCGAAGTTCCGCTGTAGCGCAGACAGGCGAGCAGCGGCAGGATGTGAACGCCGGAAGCACGCACAGACGGCCCGCAGCGGCAGCAACCACTCGTCCGTCTGTTGTTCAATACCCCGCCACAACTCCTGCGCGGTGTGGGGCCTGTCCCCCAAACATAAGAGTTTCAGAATGGCCTGCTGACGTTTACCCCGGGCTGTGCTGAATTTGGTGGTGAAGGTGTGTGGCTGACAGGAGGAGCTGGTGGAAGCAGAGGAGGAGGAGAAAGCCGAGTAGGAGGAGGAGGAGGCTACAGGAGGCAGAGAATGATGCCCTGCGATCCTAGGTGGCGGAAGGACGTGCGCCAAGGAACTCTCCGCCTGGGGCCCAGCCGCCACTACATTCACCCAGTGTGCAGTTAGTGAGATATAGCGTCCTTGGCCGTGCTTACTGGTCCACGTATCTGTGGTTAGGTGGACCTTGGCACAAATGGCGTTGCGCAGTGCACACTTGATTTTATCGGACACTTGCATGGCAGGGAAGGCACGGCTGTCTTGGAGAAGTAGTGGCGGCTGGGAACCACATACTGGGGGACAGCCATGGCCATCAGCTGTTTGAAGCTGTCTGTGTCCACCAGCCGGAATGACAGCATTTCAAAGGCCAGTAGTTTAGAAATGCTGGCATTCAGGCCAAGGGCTCGAGGGTGACTAGGTGGGAATTTGTGCTTCCTCTCAAAGGTTTGAGAGATGGAGAGCTGAACGCTGCTGTGTGAAATAGTGGAGACGCAAGGTGACGGTGTTGGTGTTGGTGGTGGTGTTGGTGGCACATCCTCTGTTTGCTGCTCGGCAGGTGGCAACATTCCTCTCGAGGCGGAAGCCGATGCAGCAGCGGTAGAGGGAGCAGGGGGAGCCTGAGCGGGTTCATTTTTTTTGAGGTGTGCACTCCACTGCAGTTCATGCTTTGCATGTAGATGCGTGATCATGCAGGTGGTGCTCAGGTTAAGAACGTTAATGCCTCGCCTCAGGGTCTGATGGCACAGCGTGCAAACCACTCTGGTCTTGTCCTCAGCACATTGTTTGAAGAAGTGCCATGCCAGGGAACTCCTTGAAGATGCCTTTGGGGTGCTGGGTCCCAGTTGGCACTGGCCAATAGCAGGCGAACTCTCGGGACGGCGGGTGTTCTGCTTTTGCCCCCTGCTCCCTCTTTGGCTTCGCTGTTGTCTCGGTCTCACCACTGCCTCTTCCTCTGAACTATTTAAGTCAGCGGCACAACCTTCAGTCCATGTGGGGTCTAAGACCTCATCGTCCTCTGCATCGTCTTCCACCCAGTCTTCCTCCCTGACCTCCTCCTGTTCAGTCTGCACACTGCAATAAGACGCGGCAGTGGGCACCTGTGTTTCGTCATCATCAGACACTCGGTCACTCTGCTGTGGTGGTATTCCCATGTCCTTATCATCTGGATACATAAGTGGTTGTGCGTCAGTGCATGGTATGTCTTCCACCGCTAGGGAATGGCTAGGTGGACGCCCCTGGGAACCCCTGCCAGCAGAGTCTTCAAACAGAAGAAGAGACTGCTGCATAACTTGAGGCTCGGACAATTTCCCTGATATGCATGGGGGTGATGTGACAGACTGATGGGCTTGGTTTTCCGGTGCCACCTGTGCGCTTTCCGCAGAAGACTGGGCGGAAGACAATGTGGTGAACGTGCTGGAAGCACTGTCGGCCACCCAATCGACTAATGCCTGTACCTGCTCAGGCCTTACCATCCTCATAACGGCATTGGGCCCCACCAAATATCGCTGTAAATTCTGCCGGCTACTTGAGGGAGTTGGTTCACTACTTTGTGCGCCTGAGGCCGAACGGCCACGCCCTCTGCCAGCAACAGAGACTCCACGGACCCCACCACGACCGCGTCCTCATCCCTTAATAGAATGTTTTCTCATTGTTGCGATTCAACTCGCACCACAATAAAATATATTATTTTTTAGCCCCAAAATTCACACACTGGAAGATATACCGTAATTCCTTTTTCTGGTATTAATTACAAGAAGACTGCTGCAAATTGGACACCAGAATTTTTTAAATGCTACTTATGTTAAATGAATTCCCACAGTGGGAGAAGTATTTCCTTTTACAGGAGTAACAACGTGCGGCGTACTATTTCGGGTGTCACCAACACCAGATTGATTAAATTGGCCTTTTGGAACCAAAATGACAACACTGGACACTATAATGCCTTTTTCTGGTATTAATTACAAGAAGACTGCTGCAAATTGGACACCAGAATTTTTAAATGCTACTTATGTTAAATGAATTCCCACAGTGGGAGAAGTATTTCCTTTTACAGGAGTAACAACGTGCGGCCTACTATTTCGGGTGTCACCAACACCAGATTGATTAAATTGGCCTTTTTGGAACCAAAATGACAACACTGGACACTATAATGCCTTTTTCTGGTATTAATTACAAGAAGACTGCTGCAAATTGGACACCAGAATTTTTTAAATGCTACTTATGTTAAATGAATTCCCACAGTGGGAGAAGTATTTCCTTTTTACAGGAGTAACAACGTGCGGCGTACTATTTCGGGTGTCACCAACACCAGATTGATTAAATTGGCCTTTTGGAACCAAAATGACAACACTGGACACTATAATGCCTTTTTCTGGTATTAATTACAAGAAGACTGCTGCAAATTGGACACCAGAATTTTTAAATGCTACTTATGTTAAATGAATTCCCACAGTGGGAGAAGTATTTCCTTTTACAGGAGTAACAACGTGCGGCGTACTATTTCGGGTGTCACCAACACCAGATTGATTAAATTGGCCTTTTGAAACCAAAATGACAACACTGGACACTATAATGCCTTTTTCTGGTATTAATTACAAGAAGACTGCTGCAAATTGGACACCAGAATTTTTTAAATGCTACTTATGTTAAATGAATTCCCACAGTGGGAGAACTATTTCCTTTTACAGGAGTAACAACGTGCGGCCTACTATTTCGGGTGTCAACAACACCAGATTGATTAAATTGGCCTTTTGGAACCAAAATGACAACACTGGACACTATAATGCCTTTTTCTGTTATTAATTACAAGAAGACTGCTGCAAATTGGACACCAGAATTTTTTAAATGCTACTTATGTTAAATGAATTCCCACAGTGGGAGAACTATTTCCTTTTTACAGGAGTAACAACGTGCGGCGTACTATTTCGGGTGTCACCAACACCAGATTGATTAAATTGGCCTTTTTGGAACCAAAATGACAACACTGGACACTATATAAAATGCCTTTTTCTGGTATTAATTACAAGAAGACTGCTGCAAATTGGACACCAGAATTTTTTAAATGCTACTTATGTTAAAGGAATTCCCACAGTGGGAGAACTATTTTCTTTTTACAGGAGTAACAACGTGCGGCGTACTATTTCGGGTGTCACCAACACCAGATTGATTAAATTGGCCATTTTGGAACCAAAATGACAACACTGGACACTATAATGCCTTTTTCTGGTATTAATTACAAGAGGACTGCTGCAAATTGGACACCAGAATTTTTTAAATGCTACTTATGTTAAATGAATTCCCACAGTGGGAGAAGTATTTCCTTTTTACAGGAGTAACAACGTGCGGCGTACTATTTCGGGTGTCACCAACACCAGATTGATTAAATTGGCCTTTTTGTAACCAAAATGACAACACTGGACACTATAATGCCTTTTTCTGGTATTAATTACAAGAGGACTGCTGGTATTTCAGAACACCGGAATTTTTAAAATGCTCGTTTTGGTACATAAATTGCCCACACTGGGAGAATTATTGCCTAAACCTTTTTACAGTATTATTTACTGAAGGAGTGCTTCTTCTGGTCTAACACCAGAATTATGTTTGTTACAGGGAAAGATTTTTTAATTTATATTTCTGGCAAAAAAAAAAAAATTAATTTCTGGCTGACAGTATTGGACCTAGCTGTAGTGACACTGGCTAGCCTAGCTGGAACAGCACATTCATGGGATTTGCTATCCAAGTGGGTTACTTTCAGTTTCACCACTGATATATTAAATATTTTGGCAGTTGGTAGGGGTGACACAAGCACAGCCAAACCCCTGATGTAGTATATCTATGAAAAAATCGACTATTACATGAGATTAATGGATGCTGTGGCAGCTTTTGCTGTAGCACCACAAGTCCCAAAATGGCCGCCGCCTATCAGCCCAGTAACATGTGCCAGAAAATGGTCTGCCCAGCCTGAAAAAAAATTGACTTTGACTGAGCAGCTGAATCGCTGTTGTTCTGTGTCACAGGAGTAGATTTTTCAATTCTTTGGAGCTTTTCTTTGGACTCTGTGGCAGCTTGAGCTGGCCCACCACAGGTCCCAAAATGGCCGCCGCCGGTCAGCCCAGTTACATGTGCCGGTAAAAATCGATCTGGCCAGTGTAAAAAAAAATAAACTTTCAGTGAACAGCTCAGCTGAGTTGTTCTGATGCACAGGATTAGATCATTCACTTCTTATCAGGTTTTTTTCCTCGATTATTCCCTGCCTATCTCGCCCTCACAGCAGCTGCATCTATCCCTGTTCTATTCACATCGGGAGTGAGCACGTCCCGACGTGCGCACAAGCTTATAAAGAGGCTGAGTCACATGCTGCACTTGGCCAATCACTGCTGGAGGAGGCGTTCCCATGGTGATCGGTAGCTCAAAGTTGCAATCGCAATGCGATTTCAGCTTTAAGCCTGTACTATTCTGCTATATAGAACTTTCAAAATGCGCCGAGAGAACATGCCGAACTCCGAACTCGAACCCGAACTTTTTTGAAAATGTCCGGGTTCGGGTCCGTGTCACGGACACCCCAAAGTTCGGTACGAACCCGAACTATTCTCGAACTGTTCGCTCAACACTAATAGTGATGATGCAAAAATGCAGCAAGTCATGAACTGATGGAGTGATACAAACTAACTGCCACAGCTGGTTATTAGACCTTAGGTCAGCCCAGGCTTTGCATCTTTAATACAGGGGCAAAAAAGATTACCATCTCTTTAACAAGCCATAATATCAGGATATTTTGAATCAAATTGATTACTCTGGGTTTTTAAATTTTCCAGTATGATCAGCAATCTCTAAGATTATGTTCACATGCTGACATTTTGCTGCAGAAATGTCTGCAACTATCCCATTCATTTGAATATAGCTTTAAGAAATCCATATGCTTATTGCCAAAAAAAAAATTAACTTAAAACCCAAATGTAGAAAATCGAATATACCCACCCAAATAGAAATGTCATATTGCTGGGAAACTTGGCATGCAGTTATGTCTCAAACAGCTATGAAAATAAATAAAGGTGTGGTCTCAGTAGACACAGGGTCTTGTCACAAGAGGGAGCAAAAGTACTTTACCTGCTGTCCTACAAAAAGGTTCTCAGAGGCTACTTTTGGGTAGTCTACATTTCAATGTGTGAACACTGACTCCAAGACATGCCTCTCTGACTCACTCAAATACATTTTGCCCAGCTGACAGACTTTCAGAGGAGGCATATCATTAGACTGAGATAAGCTTGCAAGCATGAGCAGCTCCTGCAGTTTTTTTGTCCACCATCCAGACACAGGTGGCACTGACCATTTCCAGGCACTTAGCAGAAGGAAATTTCGGAAATTTCCTTTCATTGACAGCCTTTGTTTGCAGTTGTGTTGTGGACACAAGAAGAAATCTGAACTGCTATGTACTAGAACCATATTGTCTTAAAGAGGTTCTCCAGGAATTAAGAAAATTAAAACACTTAAATATTACATTATTATAAATATATTCCCAAATACCTTTCATTAGCTATAATGGTTTGTTTTGTCTAGGGAGCAATCATTAGGAGAAATAAAATGGCTGCCATCCTATTAGTACACAGAAAACCTGTCCTAATCACACAGCAGGACTATTTACTTCATACTGAGCTAAACAGCTGCCTCATCTGTCTCTCAGCTCTATTTGTCAGGGATTATAATCCTGAATATAGCTGATAGGAACTTCAGCTGAATCTCTGTAGGAATGAATTTCACGAGGAGACATGAAGTACAAAGGACGGATAGGACAGACTGTGTTATGTGGGGCTGTGGTAATGGAGACTGGCATACACAACCACACCGGCCATTTTATTCCGCCTCATGATTGCTCCCCAGATAAAACAAGCCATTAAAAATAATAAAAGGTATTTGGAAATATATTTAGAATTAGCATGATGACCTGGCTTTGCATGGGTATACTTCGACTATCTCATTTAATGTTTGCGTGTGAGGTTAAAAGATATTGACAGCGTTGCCCATAACAGTGACTTCTACAGCACCCCTCTGCTTAATAGTGACCTCCACAGCATCCCAACCCTTTAACAGGGACCTCCGCATTGCCCCACCTCATCAACTGTGACCTTAAAAGCCCCAGAACAGTGTTCGCCACAATGGCCTGTCCCACTGATCCTCCACAGCACCGTGCCCCTTAACATTTATGTCCACAGCAGCCCACCCCCTGAACTTTGACCTTCACAGCAGTCCATCCCCCTTAACAGTAACCTCCACAGAGGCCCACCCCCTTAACCATGACCTCCACAGAACCTTACCCCCTTAATGGTGACAGCCACATTGCCCTGCCCCCTTTACAGTGACCTATACAGTGGTTTACCACTTAGGGCGGGTTCACATCAGCGTTATGGATTCCATTTTGTTTTCCGTTATAACATGGTTATAACGGAAAATAACGGAACCCATAAGACGGAAGTCAAAACCGAAGCCTTTAAGAGGCATTCTGTTTTGATTTGTCATAATAGAAGTCTATCGGAATCATAATGGATCCGTCTGGTTTCCATTATGCAAGATGGAAAACAAAGTCCTGTCGACAGGACATTTTTTTCTGTTCTGCATAAATTAAACCAGATGGATCCGTTATGATTTCCATAGACTTCTATTATGACAGAAAGCAAAACCAAATGCCTTTTAAATGCTTCCGTTTTGCATTCTGTCATAATACAAGTCTATAGGCAGCATAATGGATCCGTCCTGGTTTCCGTTATGTAGGACTGAACTCCTGCATAATGGAAACCAGGACGGATCCGTTATGCTGCCCATACACTTGTGTTATGAAGGAACAAAATGGGAATGCTTCTTAAAGGCTTCAGTTTTGACTCCCGTCTTATGGATTCCGTTATTTTCTGTTATAACCATGTTATAACGAAAAACAAAAACTAAATCCATAATGCTGATGTGAACCCGCCTTAAAAGTGGCCCACCCCTAAACAGTGACCTTCACAGTGGATCGCCCTCTTATCGGTGACCTTCACAGTGACCTCTACAGCACCCCACCCCCTTAACATTGACATCTACAGTACTCCACCCCCTTAACACAGTGAGCCTCCACAGCGATCCTCTCCTTAACAGTGACCTCGACAGGGCCCCACCCTTTTTCATTGCATTTCACAGTAGCCCGCCCCTTAAACAGTGACCCCCCCCCACACACAGTGCCATGCCCACTTAATTTAAGACCTCCACAGCACCCTGTCCCCTTAATATAATACTTTCACAGCACCATGCCCTTAAAATGTGACATCCATAGCACCTTGCCCCTTAATAGTGACCTCCACAGCACCATGCCCCCTTAACAGTGACCTCTAGCAGTGAAGAAAAATGGCTGAGCTGTTAGGGAAACCTGGTATATGTCCAGACTGAAGGACCTGCAAGTTTCTATTGGATAATAAGGTCGTGTGACTGTGTGAAGGGCAGTTAGAATGCGAGTGAAGCTGCAAGTTCCTATTGGCTAATACATTTTTGGGGAATATCTCAGGGACGGTACATCCTAGAGAGCTGAGACACGGTCTGAAACTTTCCAGGACACTTGTTGTACCTATGTGCCAAAAAAATGTTTAATAAAGTTTTGTTTGTGTGTGAGGTTAAAAAATATCCACAGTATCCCCCATAATAGTGCCTTTTTACAGTACCCTGCTCCCTTTTAGTGATCTCCACAGTACCCCACCCCTTAACACTGATCCCCATAGTGCCCCCCCCCCTTAAAATGTGACCTCCACAGCAACCTACCTGCCCCCCTAACAAAGACCTCAACAGCAGACCACTAACAATGACCCTCCATAGCAATCTACCCCTAAATAGTGACCTCCACAGGGCCCTGGCCCCTTAACATTGACCTCTACAGCGTCCAGCCCCCTTAACAGTAACCCTTTCACACATCCCCGCCCCTTTAACAGTGACCTCCACATCACCCCGTCCCCTTAACATTGACCTCCAAAGTGACCTGTCCCCTTAACAGTGACCTCCACAGCACCACCCCATTAACAGTGATCTTCACTGTATCCCATCCCCTTACAGTGACTTTAACAGTACCCCACTCCCTTAACAGTGACCTCCACAGTACACCGTTTCCTTAACAGTGACCTCCACAGCAGCTGCCACTTTAATAGTAACCTCCAGAGTCCCCTGCCACCATAACAGTAACCTACACAGTACCCGCCCCTTGAAAAGTGACCTTCACAGTGCCCTGCCCCCTTAATAATGACCTTTCCCCTCTCCTAACATGCCTGTTTTAATAGCTTCATGAATTCCCCATGTAATAACAGAAGAGTGGTTATAAATTGAGGGTGTGTACCTGCATAGACTGAAAAAGGCAGCACTGATTGGATAGAGTGAGTCTGTGCAAGTGCACCCCCCCCCCACCCCCAACTGGTTAACACCCCTCTGTACCCTTACTGCAGACTGTGAGTAAGTAATTTATAACTTCTAGAAGAAATAACAAAGGAATGGCACAATATTAGATGTTTCAGAATTTTTATGACATGGAGAATGCATGACTCTATTAAAACAGACATGTCAGGAGCGGTGACAGGTCCTCTTTAACATTGACTTCCACAGCACCATCCCTTTATTAGTGACCTCCACAGTACTCCGTCTCCTTAACAGTGATTTCCACAATAACTCGACACCTTAAGAGTAACCTCCACAGCGCCCCGTTCCCTTAAAATGTGACCTCCATAACACCTAGCCTCCTTAACAGTGACCTCTACAGCACTCCGCCCCTTAAAACTGACTTACATAGCAGACCGTTCCCATAACTGTTACCTCCATAGCACTCTGCTCTAGTGATGAGCGAGCATGCTAGGCAGAATATCTGTTCGGCATCACTATGCACGGCACATGGCGGTACTCGACCGAGTACTGCATGTGCTCGAGTCTCCGCCCCGCACGTTTAGCGGGATTTAGACAGCCAATAAAGGTGCAGGTAAGTACTGCCCTCACTATAATGTCAGTAGCCATGTTGGCTGCTGGCATTACAGTGATTGGCTTACCGAAACGCGTCATCAGTACTATATAGCACCCGATGACGCATGTTCGGCTCAGACGTAGATAGGGAGAGCAGAGCGTAGGAAGGGTAGGACAGTGTAGGGAGCGATTTTCACAGTTTTTATTCTGAGAAAGCTTTTCCAAGACCCAAAAGTCCTTTTAAAGACTACTGTGTGTGTGTGTGTGTTTTAGAGCAGCAATCTATTTACCTCCTGCAGTCTCAGGGACAGTGCTTTGGAAGGGACAGATAGTGTAGGGAGAGACATTTGCTGTTTTTACTACAAAAAGTTTTTCAAAGACCCCAAAGTCCTTTTAAGGACTACTGTGTGTGTTTGACAGCAGCAATATATTTTTATTTTATACCTATTAGTGACATATACTGTACATCATCGGCAGACTGTGTCGTTAATATTTTGGGCTAATACAGTATCTATAATCTGTGGTGTTCTGTAACCAATACTGTAGAACGTCTGCAAACAGTGTCTGTATTACAAATTCCATTGATCTGGGCCACATCTAGTGTCCATAATCTGTGGTATTCTGTAACCAATACTGTAGAACATCTGCAAACAGTGTCTGTATTACAAATTCCAATAATCTGGGCGACATCTAGTGTCCATAATCTGTGGTGTTCTGTAACTAATACTGTAGAACATCTGTAAACAGAGTCTGTATTACAAATTCCAATAATATGGGTCACAGCTGGTGTCCATCCGCAGACTGTGTCTTTAATAATTTGGGCCTAATACAGTGTCTATAATCTGTGGTGTTCTGTAACCAATACTGTAGAACGTCTGCAAACAGTGTCTGTATTACAAATTCCATTGATCTGGGCCACATCTAGTGTCCATAATCTGTGGTGTTCTGTAACTAATACTGTAGAACATCTGCAAAAAGAGTCTGTATTACAAATTCCAATAATATGGGCCAAAGCTAGTGTCCATCTGCAGACTGTTTCGCATACAGATCATCACGCCGTTCACGTGACTGACCCTGGTCACGTGAGCTGCTATCAGTCACGTGGAACGCTACGTTTAGACCGCGCTACATGGGACGCCGTGTTTGGCGGATCGGCGGGGAAACTCCGAGCAAGGGGAAGCAGGAAGAGCGGTAATGTACACAGTCTCGATTTTATAATCTGCACATTATCATAATGCTTATGGACTAGCTTACAACTACAGCTATTATACAGACTGTCAATAAGAGGACCATTCGCTTACCATCTGTGAACATCTTTATCAATAAGACTGCTCCAAGTGTGCATTGGTTTCCAAAACTATATAAACCTTTCCCACTCAACCAAGTTGCGGTTTTGCCCATTCACATAGGGACTGTTCACAGTTTTGTTGCTACTCAATTGCTGCTATACTCATTGTCACGGTTTTTTCTTTTATCTCCTTCATGAGGAGATTATTTTACATGTTGGTATATGTTACTTATGTCCTGTGTTTTTAATTTTTATTCACATATTCTCCATCTGCAGACTGTGTCTTTATTAATTTGGGCCTAATACAGTGTCCATAATCTGTGGTGTTCTGTAACCAATACTGTAGAACATCTGCAAACAGTGTCTGTATTACAAATTCCAATAATATGGGCCACAGCTAGTGTCCATAATTTGTGGTGTTGTGTAACCAATACTGTAGAACAGGGGTGTCAAACTCAAATTCATCGGGGGCCGCATCAGCAGTTTGGTCACCCTCAATGGGCCGGTTGTAACTGTAGGACTATGTGTCCACTCTTTATTATCATAAATTATTGTCACTGCATTCAATTATTACTGTTTTTAGAGCTTCATGCATATTTTTGAACTGTTATAGGGGGACATCTGTGGGTGGCGCTGTTATGGGGGGACATCTGTGGATGGCGCAGTTATGGGGGGACATCTGTGGATGGCGCAGTTATGGGGGGACATCTGTGGATGGCGCAGTTATGGGGGACATTTGTGGATGGCGCAGTTATGGGGGACATCTGTGGATGGCGCAGTTATGGGGGACATCTGTGGATGGCGCAGTTATGGGGGACATCTGTGGATGGCACTGTTATGGGGGACATCTGTGGATGGCGCTGTTATGGGAGTGAGGGGATCTGTGGATGGCACTGTTATGGGGTGAGGGGATCTGTGGATGGCAGTATTATGGGATAGGCCCTATCCCATAATACTGCCATCCACAGATCCCCTCACCCCATAACAGTGCCATCCACAGATCCCCTCACTCCCATAACAGCGCCATCCACAGATGTCTCCCCATAACAGTGCCATCCACAGATGTCCCCCATAACTGCGCCATCCACAGATGTCCCCCGATAGGGATCTGTGGATGACACTGTTATATAACCCCTCACCCCTTAAAAGTGCCATCCACAGATCCCCTCACATTGCCTCAAAATTGCAGTGGGGCCAGGTGTATTCACTGTCCTCTGGCCCCTCCGCTCACTCATTCCCCAAAAATCGGCATAAATCTATGTTAAATAAAGTAAACTTGTGCCCGCCCTCATACATAATAGAATCACTAACTCACTAACCGCGGTCCGCTCCATTACAGGCCAGGCGCGCGGCCGGCAGCGTGACTGACTGACGTCACGTGCCGGCGCCGCCTGATTCATTCATAAAGTAGGCGGCACCGGCACGTGACGTCAGTCACGCTGCCGGCCGCGCGCCCGGCCTGTAATGGAGCGGACCACGGTTAATGATTCTATTATGTATGAGGGGCGGGCACAAGTTTACTTTATTTAACATAGCGGGCCACATGACGAGGTCTGGCGGGCCGGATTCGGCCCGCGGGCCTTGTGTTTGACACCTATGCTCTAAAACATTATGAGTGAGGGCAGCCTAAAAAGCTTGTTGATATGATGAAGGAGGAGGAGGAGTAGAGAAGTCAGGGGCAATCCAGTCCTTGTTTATTTTTATAAGAGTCGACCTGTCAGCATTTTCAGTTGACAGACGGATACGCTTATCAGTTATTATGCCCCCAGCAACACTAAATACTTACTCTGACAAAATGCTGGCGGCAGGGCAGGCCCGCACCTCTGAGGCGTAGAGTGGCATTTTGTGCCACTTGTCCAGCTTGGACACCCAATAGTTGTAAGACACAGATGGATCACTGAGGACGCTGAGACGGTCTGCTATGTACTCCTTCACCATCTTCCAAAATTTTTCCCGCCTTGTGACACTAGGCCGCGCATCAGGGTGAGGGTGCTGGCGGGGTGTCATTAAACTGTTCCAGGCCTTAGAGAGTGTTGTTCTGCCTCTGTTGGAACTGCTGTGTGTTCCCCTCATCTCCCCTCCTGGGTTGTACAAGGAAATACATACTCTGCCATCAGCGTTGTCAGCTGTAAATTTATCCGCAATGACATTCTGTTCTATTATTATTTTGGTTTGTGGTTGTATTATTGTTGGTATTATTATTGTTATTATCAGGAAAGGAAGAGATGTCCAGCTCCAAAAATAGTGGTAGAAAAATCTTGTATCTTTATTCTGCGGTAATAAAAACTTCCATAAGGGATGCTAAAGTCAACATGTTTCAGACCATCACATATTCAAGGTCCTTCCTCATGACATATCAAACCCCAAATAGATTGCTGCTTAAACACTTGAAGACCACAGGTTTATACCCCCCTAGTGACCAGGCCCTTTTTTACAAACCCGCACTACACTACTTTCACCGTTTATTGCTCGGTCATACAACTTACCACCCAAATGAATTTTACCTCCTTTTCTTCTCACTAATAGAGCTTTCATTTGGTGGTATTTCATTGCTGCTGACATTTTACTTTTTTTGCTATTAATAAAAATGTAACGACATTTTTCACTTTCTGTTGTAATTTTTTTTTTTAAAAACTACATTTCTATATAAAATTTTCACAAAATGTATTGTTCTACATGTCTTTGATAAAAAAAAATCCAATAAGTGTATATTTATTGGTTTGGGTAAAAGTTATAGCGTTTACAAACTATGGTGCAAAAAAGTGAATTTCGGCATTTTGAAGCAGCTCTGACTTTCTGAGCACCTATCATGTTTCTTTACGTGCTAGAATGTCAGGATAGTATAAATACCCCCCAAATCACACCATTTTAGATAGAAGACACCCCAAAGTATTCGTGGAGGGGCATGGTGAGTTCATGTATCATTTCATTTTTTTTCACAAGTTAGCGGAAAATGACACTTTCTGAGGAAAAAAAAATAATAATAAAGTTTCCATTTCTGCTAACTTCTGGCAAAAAAAAATAAAATCTTAGACAAACTCACTATGCCCCTCAGTGAATACCTTGGGGTGTCTACTTTCCGAAATGGGGTCATTTGTGGGGTGTGTTTACTGTTCTGGAATTTTGGGCGGGGCTAAATTGTGAGCAGCCATGTAAAAGCTAAAGGTACTCGTTGGAATTTGGGCCCCTTTGCGCACCCAGGCTGCAAAAAAGTTTCACACACGTGGTATCACCGTACTCAGGAGAAGTAGGGCAATGTGTTTTGGGGTGTATTTTTACATATACCCTTGCTGGGTGAGAGAAATATCTCTGTAAATTGTCAACTTTGTATAAAAAAATTTAAAAAGTTGTCGGTTACAGAGATATTTCTCACACAAAGTATGGGTATATATATATAAAGGGGACCTAATTCCAATGAGTACCTTTAGGATTTCACAGGGCATTTTTACGCATTTGGATTCCAGACTTCTTCTCAGGCTTTAGAGACCCCTAAAATGCCAGGATAGTATAAATACCCCACAAGTGACCCCATTTTAGAAAGAAGACACCCCAAGGTATTCCGTGAGGGGTATGGTGAGTTCATGTAAAATTTTATTTTTTGTCACAAGTTAGTGGAATATGAGACTTTGTAAAAAAAATAACTTGTACCAAACTTGTGCCAAAAAAAAAAAAATTCTGTGAACTGGACATGCCCCTCACGGAATACCTTGGGGTGTCTCCTTTCCAAAATGGTGTCACATGTGGGGTATTTATACTGCCCTGGCATTTTAGGGGCACTAAAGCGTGAGAATCCAAATGCGTAAAAATGCCCTGTGAAATCCTAAAGGTACTCATTGGAATTTGGGCCCCTTTGCGCATCTTGGCTGCAAAAAAGTGTCACACATGTGGTATCACCGTACTCAGGAGAAGTAGGGCAATGTGTTTTGGGGTGTATTTTTACATATACCCATGCTGCGTGTGAGAAATATCGCTATAAACGACAACTTTTTACATTTTTTTATTCAAAGTTGTCAATTTACAGAGATATTTCTCTCATCCAGCATGGGTATATGTAAAAATACACCCCAAAACTCATTGCTCTACTTCTCCTGAGTACGGCGATACCACATGTGTGACACTTTTTTGCAGCCAAGATGCGCAAAGGGGCCCTAAAACCAATGAGTACCTTTTAGGATGGCATTTTTACGCATTTTTCTTCTCAAGCTTTAGGGCCCTAAAATGCCAGGGCAGTATAAATACCCCACATGTGACCCCATTTTGGAAAGAAGACACCCCAAGGTATTCCGTGAGGGGAGGGGCATGGCGAGTTCACAGAAGATTTTTTTTTTGGCAAAAGCTAGCGGAAATTGAGTTGTTATTGTTTTTTCTCACAAGTCTCCCTTTCTGCTAACTTTTGACAAAAAGTTAAATTTTTCATGGACTCACTATGCCCCTCAGCGAATACCTTGGGGTGTCTTCTTTCCAAAATGGGGTCATTTGTCGGGTGTTTGTACTGTTCTGGCATTTTGGGAGGGGCTAAATTGTGAGCAGCCATGGAAAAGCTAAAGGTACTCGTTGGAATTTGGGCCCCTTTGCGCACCCAGGCTGCAAAAAAGTGACACTCATGTGGTATCGCCGTACTCAGGAGAAGTAGGGCAATGTGTTTTGGCATGTATTTTTACATATACCCATGTTGGGTGAGAGAAATATCTCTGTAAATTGACAACTTTGTATAAATTTTTTTTAAAAGTTGTCGTTTACAGCGATATTTCTCACACAAAGTATGGGCATATATAAAAATACACCCCAAAACTCATTGCCCTACTTCTCCCGAGTACAGCGATACCACATGAGTGACACTTTTTTGCAGCCAAGATGCGCAAAAGGGCCCAAATTCCAATGAGTACCTTTAGGATTTCACAGGGCATTTTTACGCATTTGGATTCTCACGCTTTAGTGCCCCTAAAATGCCAGAGCAGTATAAATACCCCACAAGTGACCCCATTTTGGAAAGAAGACACCCCAAGATATTCCGTGAGGAGCATGGCGAGTTCACATAAAAAAAAATTTTTGGGCACAAGTTAGCGGAAATTGATATATATATATTTTTTTTTACAAAGTCTCATATTCCACTAACTTGTGACAAAAAATAAAATTTTACATGAACTCACCATACCCCTCACGGAATACCTTGGGGTGTCTTCTTTCTAAAATGGGGTCACATGTGAGGTGTTTGTACTGCCCTGGCATTTGAGGGTCTCCGCAATCATTACACGTATGGCCAGCATTAGGAGTTTCTGCGATTCTCCTTATATTGAGCATACGGGTAATGAGATTTTTTCCGTTCAGCCTCTGGGCTGAAAAAAAAAAATGAACGGCACAGATTTTTCATTCGCATCAATCAATGTGGATGAAAAAATCTCTGCCAAAATCAGTGACTGCGGTGGGGTGGGCTGGGCGCTAACTACCTAACAAGTAGTTAGCTAACTGGCGGTGATAAGGGACCCTTATGCCCCATTCACACGTCCGCAATTCTGTTTGCGGAACGGAATTGCGGACCCATTCATTTCTATGGGGACAGACTTTGTCCCGCTCGGATCCGGAATTACGGATCCGCCCTTCCGGGTCTGCACTTCCGTTCCGCAAAAATATAGAACATGTCCTATTCTTGTCCGCAATTGCGGACAAGAAAAAGCATTTTCTATATAGTTCTGGCAATGTGCGGATCTGCAAAATGCGGAAAGCACATTGCCGGTGTCCGTATTTTGCAGATCCGTAGATCCATGGATCCGCAGATCCATGGATCCGCAAAACACATACGGACGTCTGAATGAGCCTTACAGGGGGGTGATTAGTGACAGGGGGGGTGCCAGGGGGTGATCAGGGGGGGTGACATGGGTGATCAGGGGTTAATCAGTGATGGGGGGTGGGGGGGGGTGTATAGTGATTGGTGCACTTTACCTATATTTCCTCTGGTGGTCCCAGACAAAGGGACCACCAGACGAGCAGACAGCAGGCATATCAGACGCTGTTTACAAAACAGCGTCTGATATGCGATTTAAATGCGTTTTTTTCCGCATCTACAGCCTGCCAGCGCATGATCAGCGCTGGCAGGCTGTAGTTTCAACTACAACGTCAACTACAATATTTTACAGGGTCAGCTCAGCAGCAGGCACTCGCCCAGCATTTTTTCACTGGTCAGGTAAGCAGCAGGCACTCGCCCATCATTTTTTGCAATGCTCAGCAGCAGGCCCTCGCCCCTAATGTTTTAGAGGGTCACCAGCAGGCCCTTGCTTCAAATGTTTTTGAGGGTCACCAGCAGGCCGTCAATTATAATTTTTCAAGGGTGTGTATGATGCCCTCCTTTATGTGTAATAAAGGCTGTATTGGAGTGCTGGTTCCTTGTACTTTCACTTAGTGCATAAACTTTATGAGTGTAGGAGTCCCACTACTTGAACAATTGTACCACAATGTGAATGAGGCCCTCCCTTATGTGATAAACAGGATGCTTCGGAGTGCCTCTTGCTTGTAATTTTTGGCAGCACTTGCACTTTATATGCAATTGAACATACAGGAAATTGAAGTTTATATACCTCCAAACATAAGAATATACAAACCATTAGAAAACGTGATGTGGTGTTAAACAGGCAGGATATGCTCAAACCCATATGCAGTTGTGCATGTATATATGGGAGCACATCCTGCACTTGTAGTCCGTTGCTAGGGGCAATCAACAGCAAAAAAATGCATACAATGGAAGATGCCAGCAACGGACTACAAGTACCACAATAATCATCCTACATAAGGTAACGATTATGTGGATGTGGAGAACAATCACTTGTAGTCTGTTGCTGGCATCTTCCATTGTATGCATTTTTTTGCTGTTGATTGCCATCAGCAATGGACTACAAGTGCAGGATATGCTCCCCTAGATACATGCACAACTGCATATGGGTTTGAGCATATCCTGCCTGTTTAACACCACATCACGTTTTCTAAAGAATGTCTCCTAACAATTTTTCCTGTGAAATTGAATTTCTTTGGGGGGTTTTGTGCGTATTTTTGTCAGTCTCTAAAAGTGGCGTACAACTCAGACAACATGGTTCCCAGCAGCGACCTGGGAGTTCAATATGCATCCAGACATCAGCCCTTATGCTGTTCCAGATCCATTTCAGAGGTGTTTTTGTCCCCTTATGATGACCTTTTCCAATGGACCAGGCACCCTCCCCTCTTTAGAGCAAGGGGTGCCTGGTTGTCTCCCATTGATTTCCATTATACTCGGGTGCTTGGCCGAGCACACGAATATAGCAATGTGTTCGGGCCAAACACCTGAATACTTTGGTGCTCAATCATCACTACTCTGCTCCCTTAACCCCTTAAGGACCGGGCTCATTTTCAACTTAAGGACCAGGCTATTTTTTGTAAATCTGACCAGTGTCACTTTATGTGTAAATAACTTTAAAACGCTTTTACTTATCCAGGCCATTCTGAGCTTGTTTTCTCGACAAATATTTTACCTCATGACAATATTCGATTGAATATTCGTCATATATTCGTCGAAATCGAATATTCGTCATGATTTTATATATTGCGAATTTTACGCGAATATATATTCGCGTCGCGAATTAAACTTAGATCTGAGTTCCTAATGGTTAACTTGTATTACTAGAATTGACAAAGATAACGAATATCACACGAATATAGCACTATATTCTCAATCTTCGTTATATTCTAGCAATACAACCATTAGGAACTTAGCTCTAAGATCAATTCGCAATGCGAGTATATGTTCGCCTCGCGAATGAAACTTAGAGCTGACCGAGTTCCTAATGGTTGTATTGCTGGAATATAACGAAGATTGAGAATATAGTGCTATATTCGTGAATTCGAGATATTCTCAACCTTCGTTCTATTCTAGCAATACATACAACCATTAGGAACCCAGCTCTAAGTTTCATTCATAATGCGATTAATATAACCTGTATTAATCGCATTGCGATTACAACTTAGATCTGAGTTCCTAATGGTTGTATTGCTAGAATATAACGAAGATTGAGAATATAGCGCTATATTCGTGAATTCGAGATATTCTCAATCTTCGTTCTATTCTAGCAATACATCCATTAGGAACTCAGCTCTAAGATCAATTCGCAATGCGAGTATATGTTCGCCTCGCGAATGAAACTTAGAGCTGACCGAGTTCCTAATGGTTGTATTGCTGGAATATAACGAAGATTGAGAATATAGTGCTATATTCGTGAATTCGAGATATTCTCAACCTTCGTTCTATTCTAGCAATACATACAACCATTAGGAACCCAGCTCTAAGTTTCATTCGCAATGCGATTAATATAACCTGTATTAATCGCATTGCGATTACAACTTAGATCTGAGTTCCTAATGGTTGTATTGCTAGAATATAACGAAGATTGAGAATATAGCGCTATATTCGTGAATTCGAGATATTCTCAATCTTCGTTCTATTCTAGCAATACATCCATTAGGAACTCAGCTCTAAGATCAATTCGCAATGCGAGTATATGTTCGCCTCGCGAATGAAACTTAGAGCTGACCGAGTTCCTAATGGTTGTATTGCTGGAATATAACGAAGATTGAGAATATAGTGCTATATTCGTGAATTCGAGATATTCTCAACCTTCGTTCTATTCTAGCAATACATACAACCATTAGGAACCCAGCTCTAAGTTTCATTCGCAATGCGATTAATATAACCTGTATTAATCGCATTGCGATTACAACTTAGATCTGAGTTCCTAATGGTTGTATTGCTAGAATATAACGAAGATTGAGAATATAGCGCTATATTCGTGAATTCGAGATATTCTCAATCTTCGTTCTATTCTAGTAATACATCCATTAGGAACTCAGCTCTAAGATCAATTCGCAATGCGAGTATATGTTCGCCTCGCGAATGAAACTTAGAGCTGACCGAGTTCCTAATGGTTGTATTGTTGGAATATAACGAAGATTGAGAATATAGTGCTATATTCGTGAATTCGAGATATTCTCAATCTTCGTTCTATTCCAGCAATACAACCATTAGGAACTCAGCTCCAAGTTTTATTCGCGAGGCGAACATATACTCGCATTGCGAATTGATCTTAGAGCTAAGTTCCTAATGGATGTATTGCTAGAAACGAACAAAGATTGAGAATATCTCGAATTCACGAATATAGCACTATATTCTCAATCTTCGTTATATTCTAGCAATACCACTATTAGGAACTCAGCTAGCTCTAAGTTTCATTCGCGAGGCGAACATATACTCGCGTTGCGAATTGATCTTAGAGCTAAGTTCCTAATGGTTGTATTGCTAGAATAGAATGAATATTGCAATGCGAATAATTCAGGTTATATTAATCGCATTGCGATTACAACTTAGTCAAATTTGTGAGATCGTGATTCTCACATCCGACAGTACATTTTAGCATGGAGGCGTTCCCATGCACATGGGAAGTCAGCAGAAGCGGCAACGGGCAATGACTGAAGCGGGCAGGGAGCCAGGAATCCTCCGGACAGGTAAGAACAGCTTTTGGGAAGTGGGAACTGGGAAGACAACCAGAGAGCAACAAGAATTAACAACTAAAAAAAAACAAAAAAAAAAAAACGAATATTCGAAATTGCGAATATATAGCGATATATTCGCAATATTCGCGAATTGTCGAAGTTGCGATATTCGCGATAAAAATTCGAAATTCGAATATTCGTGCTCAACACTAGTTTAGAAGCAAATCTTGAAATTTTTCAGAAATTTTCCAAAACCCACTTTTTAAGGACCAGTTCAGGTCTGAAGTCACTTTGTGAAGCTTACATAATAGATACCACCCAAAAATGACCCCATTTTAGAAACTAAACCCCTTAAGGTATTCAAAACTGATTTTACAAACTTAGGTGTTCCACAAGAGTTATTGGCAAGATGAAATTTCAGAATTAAAATTTTTTGGCCAAATTTTCCATTTTAAGCCATTTTTTCCAGTAACAAAGCAAGGGTTAAAAGCCAAACAAAACTCAATATTTATTGCCCTCATTCTGTAGTTTATAGAAACACCCTATATGTGGTCATAAACTGCTGCACGGGCACATGGCAGGGCGCATAAGCAAAGGAACGCCATGTGGTTTTTGGAAGGCAGATTTCACTGGGACAATTTTAAGCTGCCATGTCACATTTGAAGCCCCCCCAGATCCACCCCTAGAGTAGAAACCCCAAAAAGTGACCCCATTTTGGAAACTACAGGATAAGGTGGCAGTTTTTTGGCTACTATTAGGGTATATAAGATTTTTGGTTGCTCTATATTAAACTTTTTGTGAGGCAAGCCAACCGTTTATATTTTTTGTTATTTACAGTGTTCATCTGACAGGTTAGATCATGTGGTATTTTTATACAGCAGGTTACGGACGCGACAATACCATAATATTTTTTGGTTGTTTGTTTCAGTTTTACATAATAAAGCATTTTTTTTAAATGATTTTTTTGTTTCTCCTTATTCTGAAACCCAGTTGTTTTTTTTTTTGGGGGCAACTGTCTTATGTAGGGGCTCATTTTTTTTTCGGTATGAGAGGACGGTTTGATTGGTACTATTTTACACTTTTTGTGATGTAAGGTGACAAAAAATGGCTTTTTTGGCACAGTTTTTATCTTTAATTTTTTATGGTGTTCACCTGAGGGGTTAGGTCATGTGATATTTTTATAGAGCAGGTTCTTGCAGACGTGGCGATACCTAATATGTGTACTTTTTTTTATTTATTTTACTTTAACACAATAAAAGCATTTTAACAAAAAAAATAAAAAAAATAGTGTCTCCATAGTCTGAGAGCCATTTTTTTTTTTTTTTTTGGGCGATTGTCTCATTTCTGGGCTCATTTTTTGCGGGATGAGGTGATGATTTGATTGGTATTTTCTTTGCCATACATTACGACATTTTTGATCACTTTTAGTACCTTTTTTGGGAAGTGAGGTGGGCAAAATTTCAATTTTATCATAGTTTTTCTTTTTTTTTTTTTGTGGTGTTCACCATGTAGGGAAAGTAACATGACTGTTTTATAGATTAGATTGTTACGGACGCAGTGATATCAAACATGTGTAGTATATTTTTTTTTATTTTTTTTTTATCAGTGATAAATGTGTGGCTATAAGAAGAAATTATTATTATTTTTTTACTTTTCCCCTGCAGGCTTCTATTGGCTAATGCAGGTCATGTGATGGTGCCATATTTGCATTGTTTTGGGAATTTATTAGTAATGGTATGACTAGAGAGCTGAGACCCGCTCTAAAAGAAGTTGATTTTTAACTTTTTTTCTCTGTTGGCTGAGTAGGAGGGGGCATGGCCTAACTGGATCGGGGCATGTCCTTTTGAATAGCTCACTCTAAGACAGCAGCACTGTGCTGTCAGACTGTGAGCTGCAGGGAGAAAGTCACCGTCCCTCCCAGATCTGCAGCTGACAGAAGTTCATTTTTGACTTCATTTTTTTAATCCCTGTCAGCTGAGGAGTGTGGGGGGGTCGACCTAACCTGATTGGGGGTTGTGGCTTAGCGGACGAAGTAGTTGATTTTTAACCCAATTTTTTTAATCCTTGTTGGCTGAGTCGGAGGGGGCATGGCCAAACTTCAGAGGGGTGTCCTTTTAAACAGCTCACTCTAAGACAGTAACACTGTGCTGTCTGAATGTGAGCTGCAGGGAGAAAGTCACCGTCCCTCACACCTCTGCAGCTGACAGAAGTTGATTTCTTCATTTTGTCAATCCCCGTTGGCTGCGGAGGGTAGGGGGCGTGACCTAACCGAATCAGAGGCGTGGCTTAGTGGTACCTGGGAGTGGGGTTTTAAGGGTGACTTGAATTGCCACCCCACTTGCCACCTGAACTGTGACCTCCACAGCACTCTGCTCCCTTAACAGTGTCCTCCACAGCTCCCTGACCCTTTAAAGCTGACCTGCAACAGTGAAGAGAAATGGCCAAGTTCTTATGGAAACCTCAGGAAATAAGGTACTAAGTGCTATTAGGCCATGGCTTTACTTCTATAGCGATTATTTTCCATTGACTTGAATGTAAAAGTAGCTGCATAAACACTGTATCACATTCTGATGCCAGAATATGACAATCATACAGAGAGGAGTGACACTACATAGACAATACTGTAATGGATCGATGGGCACCCCGACTGGGTACCTCCGTTGAAGGATGCTCCTAGCGCTTCTTAAAGATTCCAAGCACTCTAGCCGACACCATAACCACCAAATCGGAGAAGCATATGAATGCAGTAAACAGCCGAATAGGAAAAACCATCCGAATAGGTTTACACTCCTGCAGTCAAACTGGAACAGCATACACTAAATCCCCCCCAATAACGAGACGACACTTCGTTTTGAGGGTCAAGCAGGAACTGACTGTACTGACACATACAGCCTCTTTTATTCACAAACCACAAACATAGTACGGCCCACAGGGTTTTGAAATACAACCAATTAATCTGTACAATACACACAGACACTCACCTCTGCCTGTGATATGATTACTGAACACAATGGTTAATATAATCATCACAGTCAGAGTTAAACAGGTGAGTTAAATGGCTGCCATCTATTGTTCTCACCATGTGTCTCTGATACATGAAATGGTGGCCGCCCAGTAACTCCACAGTATGTCCCCAGATGGTTCTTAAAAGGGCCAGCAGCAGCATAATTAAATACAATATGCCCAAATGCTGGTTTAAAATGGTATAATCTCCCAGGGGCCATAGTCACAGGGAAGGAGGTGGGCAATCAGTCTTCTCCAATGCCCAGTGGCGAGGTTGGTTTCGCCACAAATACATACCACTTTCTGCAGACACAGCTAATTTTGCAAGTTCCTTTCCCAATTTTGACCACTGATTGACATATACTGCTCCAGATTCTTCAGCAGCTGCAGTGTTTATTATACAGCGCGGCATTACTGATTCTGTAGAGCAACTTAAATACCTACCTCAGATGATGCAGATCTTTTGGAAAAGGAAGAGGGTTCATTATCTTTCAGTCTATAATGGGCAGGAA
This sequence comes from Bufotes viridis, assembly GCA_033119425.1. Lineage (NCBI taxonomy): Eukaryota > Metazoa > Chordata > Amphibia > Anura > Bufonidae > Bufotes > Bufotes viridis. Next base: position 264,519,102 of record CM065591.1, on the reverse strand, counting down.
TAGTCCTCTAGCTCGTCCATAACATGTTCCACCGCAATTATGTTACCTGTGTCATAGCCAGTGTTTTTGTGATGTTAAGTGGTCACAGAGCTCTTTTTGTCTCCTAGTATTATTATTATTCAATTCTATTTACAGTGAGGACTATATTATTAGGTATATATTATTTTAATTTCCATAATTAATATTTAATATATTCTCATTATCATTGGAAGTCCCAGCAGTCAACCCCCAACTGACCAGACATTTATGGCATGCCATATTGATATTCTGGAAATATTAATTATGAATAGCCCTTTTTAAATGGCCATCTTGTGGTATGCATTATTAGTGCAATAGTTCCCGTCAGTATTCTGCTACAGGAAATGGCTCTCTAAATATTTCGATAGGCTAAGGCTATTTTAGGACAGTTTGTTGACACACTACCTGCTACCATTAACCAATGCCTATAGCATGCTAATAGATCTACAGAGCAATGGTGGTGAGTTTTATTTTTTCGCAGCATTACATTTGCCTTAGGCCCATTCACAAGACCACACGCGATTCTCATTTTTTGCAGATCAGATGCAGACCCATTCATTTCAATGTGGCTGGGTTGCGGTGTCATTTCTGCCCGATCTACAGGTCTCGGGTCTCCCCATGCCAATATCCAGATTGACATGGGTCACTTGACTGCTGTGGCCAATAAATGGGTCACATGGCGAATGGGTGACATGTCACTGCTGCGGCCGTGATTGTCTTGGTCACCTGCCCATATGAAACCGGATGTTGATACAGGGAGACCTAGGACCTGCAGAATTGGCAAGGCAGAGATGGGCTGGAAACCAGAAGTGAGGATCAGGGAAATAGGATTACCACCTTGGGTCTGGCCACACTGGGGGAGTATGTAAGAAATTTCTACAAAACTGAACAACCAATTTAACATACCAGCGCCTTCATGTGTTCACTCCAAAGACTGGTTTTGCATATGTTTCCCTGAAATGTAAATTGATTGTGTTTCACAGATAACTATCTCTGTTGCACATCACTAGGCTGATATTGACCATGGTTATATCCAGCATCCACCTACTGACTTTAGTAACTGATTTGCATCTATTGGCTAAAACTACAGAGCACTAAGTAAGTGGGTTATTCCATTGGTAATCTGCAGCTTTAGCTAATAGCTTCAGAGCACTAGGTGATGTCATGATAGGGAATCCTGGCTATGACAACTGCTCCAGAGGTGTAACTTTAAGCTCTTGAGACTCCTGAGTGCAAAATTTGTTGAAAATCCATTATGTCTTCTTAGAGTTGGCCTCCCACCAAATTAAGTAATTGGAGGAGAAGGGACTTACAAAGAGAGGTGGCCAAGAACCTAATGGTCACTCTGACTGAGGGTCTGTGTGCAGATGTGAGAAACTACCCCAAGGTTAACCATCACTGTAACAGTCCACCAATCTGGGCTTTATGGCAGAGTGGCTAGAAAGAAATGTTTGAAGAAAACCATTTAACTCTCATACTATGAGAAACAAGATTCTCTGGTCTGATGAAATCACAATCAAACTATTTGCCCTCAATTCTAAGCATCATGATTGGAGGAAACCAGACACTGCTCATCACCTGCCAATACCATCCCTACAGTGAAGCATGATGTTGGCAGCATCATGTTGTGAGGCTGTTCTGTAGTAGCTGGGACAGGCACACTGGTCAGAGTTGAAGGAAAACAGAATGTAGCAAGGAACAGAGATATTCTTAATAAAAACCTGATCCAATGTGCTCTTGACCTCAGACTGAGCCGAAGGTTTACCTTCCAATAAGGCAATGGTTATAAGCACACAGGCAAGACAATACACGACTAACTTAGGGGCAACTCTGTGAATGTCCTTGAATAGCCCAGTCAGAACTCTAACTTTAACCCAATTGAACATCTTTGGAGAGATCTAAAAATGACTGTCCACTGATGGTTCACATCCATCCTGACAGAGCTTAAAAGGATCTGCAGAGAAGAATGGCAGAAGATCCCCAAATCTAGGTGAGAAAACCTTGTGGAATCATACCCAAGAAGACTTGAGGCTGTAATCACTTGAGGCTGTAGTATTCTAGTTTTTGCTTGTCAAAAAATTAGCAAAGATTTTGAATATTCTTATTTCACTTTCTCATTATGCGGTATTGAATGCAAAATGATGAGGAAAAAACTTTTTTTTTACTTTTAGCACAAGGCTGCAACATAAAAAAATGTGAAAAAGTGAAAGGGTCTGAACTCTTTCCAAATGCACTGTAAAGTATCTATACTGCATTGTAAGTATTTCATCTTTAAAATGTTATTTTTCAAGATAAGTTAACAGTTCCCTCACATCACAGCCTTGAGCTTGTAATAAATACTCTAACAGTATAAACATTTAATGTACTTAACCCAAAGCAGGCATCATTATAAGTACAGTAAAGCACATAAATAAGGCTAGATGCTCAGCATTTATGGGTATCGCAGAAGAATGTATTAGCTTTCTCATAATGTGGTATTACAAGCAGAATAATGGAGAAAAACTTGTATTTATTTATTTATTTTGTAGCACAAGGCCGTAACATAACTAAATGTCATAAAAGTGAAAGGGTCGGAAGAATTTCTAAATGCATTGTTCTTCAAATACTGTGTTGTAAATGTAGTCATAAGTGTGTTAGTTTACTGTTGCTTTGCAGGCCATGCCCCTCCTAGCTGTCGTGAGACATTTCTTCCGTTGCCAAGTCCTAACTGGTAAATTGCCATTTCAGTGCAAACTGCCAAAGTGTGTAGTGCAAAGTAAACGTAGACAGGATGTTTCAATTTGGATCTGTACCACAGAAGGTCTCAGAAAGACCTACAAATGACACGCCTGTAGGTCCATGTCCGAGGCATATCTGGGTCCATTCAAATGCTCCCAGGGATGAATTTGACAGAGTATGTCATGAAATATGGAAAAGAGCCCAGAATTTACCAGAGGGTTTAAAACCCCAAAATGGAAATTTGAAATTAAAGACTGAGGAGACATATGAAAGGTCAAGTAATACTAATCTGAGGTAAGATTATAATTTTGTGAAGCAGAGATTATAGGAAGGGGGAAAAGGGGAGAGCTTGTATAGCACTTCCGCAACTCCTGTCCTTTCATTGCATCATATCAGCATATGAAAAGATTTAAAGTGGACCTGTACTGTATAGTTACATATCAAAGGTTTTGATTAGTGGAGGTCTGAGAGCTGAGACCCCGTCTGCTTGCTAAAATAAGGGGATAGAAGCACTCACATAGCACGTTATCACATATTGCTGCATGTGAACGACTCAATAGAAGGTTTTTCAGCCTGTCTTGAGTCTGTCTCCAGCAGTGAGTGCTTCTTTCTCCTCATTCTAGCTATCTGTGGGGGCTCAGCAATCAGACCCCAATTATCAATTTTTTTTTATTTGTTTTAAGTACAGGGACAATTTAAAGAATGTATCCTATGTGGATGAAGATTAATTAGCATTTGCTTACTGTAATTACTAGAGGTTGGAGCTATATTCTTCTTACTGCTTTGGTATCTAGAAGAAATATGGTTGTCAAGCATGCATGTTTATTGCCATAGGGAGAAGAGGATTAGAAACATTTAGCAAGGCTTATCTCTTGGTATCAGACATTAACCCACCATGGTGATCCTCGTTTTCATTTATAACAGAAACCATAAGGAGTCTGGGACACATAACCTGTAGCATTAGGCCAAATATTATATAATTTGTCTGGTCAGTGTAACTATTAAATATTAAAATTATGTTTGTAAACGTAATGGGTTCCAAATCTGAAAAATTGGATGGTGCTGTGCTTGGTAAGCTGTGAGGAGGCAGTGGCACTCAATGAGGCGACATGGTCTCTTCAAGCAGCTTATTTGCGGGGGTCCCAAATGGCATACCACCACTGATCAGATACTGATGATTTATCCTGATGATGCGAACATATGGCGATATTCGCATGTGCCATATTTTTTTGCATTGTGCCGAACTTTGACCCATGACACATCCATCAGGTGGGACAGGACAGCTAATTGATATGTGTCAACATATGGACACCCCCCAACCCTATAACAGAACCCGATCAGGCAGCCATTTTACAGAAATAATGCGGGGGGGACGGGTATGCAAAAATCCCCCCCAGCTTTCGTAGGGCAATGTGTGCGGCAGTGGCGGGCCACAGGGAGATGAACGCTTCCATTGTGGAAGCGTTCATCTCCAAAGTCATCTGTATCGCCGTCCCCAGGACAGCAATACAGATGGCTGTGCTGCGGAGCATCGCATCGCTGTGACGGATGGAGGTAAGTATAAGTGTCTTGTTTTGTGTGTGTGTGTGTTTTTTTTTTTTTTTAACCGGACCCACTGGCCCATAAGGAGGGGAGGGGAGAGATTTTTGGCACTTGGGGGGGGGGGGTGCGGATAAATGTGGGTGTGGTTTGAGGGTGGGCGGGGACACAGGGGCCCCATAAGTGCTGTCCCCCCCAGATTTTTGGGGCTCCCTACGCCCCTGTTAAGGGTGATATACCTGCTTCAACTAACAACTGTTTGAGGCCTGCCATATATCAGCTTCCACAAAATAGTGACTGAGGTTTTTCAGACACCTGCGTTTACAAATACAGATTGCGCAATTTGATATACGTGCTTCAACTAACTACTGATTGAGGCGTGCCATAAATTAGCTTCCACAAATACTGCTCTTCCCTATGGACTTAGGCACAGGGTCATTTAGAAAATGACAGGCAGAGGAAGAGACAGGCTGTTCCGCAAGGGTGGTAGGGTCCAGGGCTGGGGGTGGGGGGGACCGAGGAGGACATTCTCCTGGGCGATGAGCAGGAGCCAGGGCGTTCCACCGCTTCCAATTTAGTGCAAATAGGGGCCTTGATGCTCCAGTGTTTGAAGAGGGACCCCCATATAAAAAACATAAAGGTCAAGGACCTGTACTGGGTGGCAACATACAGTACTTAGACCCCTGGTACAAACACAAAATGGTGGACATGTTACCAGCATCACAGAGGGCTGGCAGAATGCAGCATTTCCAGGCCTTGCTGCGAGAGATGCTGCATTCTGCTGTTGCAGGTAGTGTTGCGTGCGAATATTCGAATAGCGAATATTTTTTACGAATATTGACACTTCGCTCATTCGCGAATATTTAGAATATAGTGCTATATATTCGTAAAAATGAATATCCATTTTTTTCAACTTTTTTTTTCAACCAGAAAGCAAGAATAAGATACTGTTAACGAAGATTGAGAATATAGCGCTATGTTCTCTATCTTTGTTAATTCTAGCAAGTCAACCAATAGGAAAGTCATACGCGAATATTACATAATGTAATATTCGCGTACTGCGAATGAAACTTTGAATTAGGTATAACTTTCCTATTAGTTAGCTTGCTAGAATTAACGAAGATAGAGAATATAGCTCTATATTCGTATTTGTTATCTTCGCTAATTCTAGCAATACAAGTAAACTTGCCTATACACAGCTCTAAGTTGGATGCGCAATGCAAGAATATTAAGTAATATTAGTCGAATTTCTCTTATAACTTAGAGCGGGGTATATGCAACCCACATTACTATTGTTTGGCTGGGTAGAATTAACGAATATGACGAATACGCATATAGCGCTATATTCTCTATAGTCGCTAATTCTAGCAAGCCAACCCAATAGCAAAGTTGACTGTACCCAATGTGAAAATATTACTTTGCCTATTTTTGGCAATAATGAGTCAGTATTCAATTTATTGAAAAAAATTAGGTAAAAGTAATATTTTCGCATTGCGCATCCAACTTAGAGCTGGGTACAGTCAACTTTCCTATTGGCTTGCTAGAATTAGCGACTATAGAGAATATAGCGCTATATTCATATTTGTCATATTCGTTAATTCTTCCCAGCCAAGTAAACTTGCCTATACACAGATCTAAGTTGGATGCGCAATGCGAGAATTTTAAGTAATATTACTCGCATTGCGCATTCAATTTAGAGCTGTCTATAGGCAACTTTCCTATTGGCTTGCTAGAATTAGAGAAGATAACGAATATAGCGCTATATTATCTATATTATTAAATTTTAGCAAGCCAACCAATAGTAAAGTTGCCTTTATACCCCGTTCAAAGTTCAATTCGCAATACGCGAGTAATTAAATCGCATATTATTCGCGATAACTAGAATAATGGCGAATATTCGATTTCGACGAATATATGACGAATATTCAATCGAATATTCGCGAAATATCGCGAAATCGAATATGACACCTCTAGCTCATCATCTAGTTGCGGGCACTGGCAGAGGAATTTCCACCCACAGCGAAACAGGTGCGTGTACTAATCCTACCGCGCCTGCAAAAAGAGGTGGGTTTGAAGATGTGTTGGTCACTTCGGATATGAGATCATTCTTGCAGCCAATCCATCGACAGTCGCCCTCCGGATCCAGCCTCAGGGAACGCCTAGACCAACAGGTGTCCGACTACATTGGGTTAACGGCCGATGTGGACGCTCTGAGAAGCGAGGAACCCTTTGACTACTGGGTGTGCTTGACCTGGCACAATTTGCCATGGAACTCTTGGCTTGCCCCTCGTCAAGTGTCCTGTCCAAAAGGATGTTCAGCGCAGCAGGGGGGGGGGTCGTGACCGATAAGCGCACTCGCCTAGCTCACGACAATGTGGACTACCTCACATTTCTAAAAATGAATGAGGCATGGATCTCGGAGGAATTCAACACCTGTGATGACCATGTGTAATTGAATTTTCTCATGCCAGCCCACACATATCTGCCACCACCCGGAAAAAAGAATGGTCCTTGTCTTATGTATATATAGCGGCATAAAAGGCCTTTTCTGTCAGGTGAATGCCTAATTTTTGGGGCCTGTACTGGCCGACAGTTAGATTTTTATCCTGTGACTGCCTAATGTACCTCTAGCCACAGAATCCAAAGTTCTTTGCTGTCAGGTAAATGACTATTGGCTATTTTTTTGGGGCCTTTACTGGCTGACAATTACATTTTCTCACTCCTCTGCCTCTCATTATGGTGGCGTATGAACCGCATTCACCATAAGGACCTTCTAATGTAACAGGGTCATATGACTGTGCCCCCCACCCCGTACTGTGCCCCTCACCCCGTACTGTGCCCCCTTATACCCTGCATTGTGCCCGTAGTCATTCCCTGTACTGGGCCCTCTTATACCCTTTTATCCGGTCACGGTATGGCGGTATTATCCGGTAACTGTACAGAGGTGTTATCCAGTCAATGTAAGGCGTTGGTATCCAATAACTGGATGGCCATAACTGTATCCTTTCCCTGCCCACACCACCTTTTTTAGACCTGGCATGAGCGGGAAAAATATGCATATTGCGGTGCTAAGGACCTTTGCGCCACCATCTGTGTCAGGAATACGCCTAACATAGAAGTAGTTCTATATAATAAATGACTACCTAATTGTATTATTATTCGGGGCTAGGGCTAATATCTTTATATATATAGATTCTAGTGTATTATTCCCTTACGTCCTACCAGCAGCACAGATGGGGTTAACTACCCCCCGTGGACTAATATGACCGGCGGAATTTTATTGAGCCCAAGAACCAATAACAAAGCTTTATACCCCTACAAAAGGAAGGGACACCCCCCAGCCCACTGTGTTCTTTTCTGTCCTCTGGACAGGTGGACTGGCGGTTCCCCTCCGTTTTTTATGGGGGAAGTGATTGTTTGTGTTTGGCGGTTTCTTCTGCCTATTTGGGTTATTTTGTATTTTTGTCCCTTAGCCCCTCTTTACTAAGTTTCGGGGGCTTTGTGACTTCGGCCCTTTCCCAGCGTCACTTCTGGTTCTCGGCTTTCGCCGAGTATTTTCCTTTCAGCCAGATTTGTTTGCTGTATTCTGGCTGCAAGGGGGGAGGGACAGCATTTAGCCTATTTTTGAATTGTAATAGGCTTATTTTGTCTAGGAGTTAGGATCTAGATTTAAAGGGGTTGTCCGGGATTGGGGACCTTGTACTCAGTGACGTACCGGGTCCCTTGCAGAGGAGAAAAGACTCCTCTTCCACTGCTCAGGGAGCCCGGTGACGTCACTGGCAGCATAGATAATTGTGCAGAGAGGTTGGATACTTGGCCGGCCGAGATCACGATAAGCCCCGCCCCTCTGTGTTAAGTCCCGCCCCTCCAGTCCGGTGACGTCACCGGGCATGGAGCTTCAGAATGAATGAAGGCAGATCACTATGCTAGTTAGCATAGAAAACTCCTCCCATGTAACAGTAAAAGACTTGCTAATGAGGCAGAAGGCTGGATCAAGCTGGCATTACTTTGACCACATCACGTTTCACAGGATTAGGGAGCATTCACACGACCGTGGTGTGTTTTGAGGTCTGCAAATTGCGTATCCGGAAAACACGGATACTGGCCGTGTACATTCCTCATTTTGTGGACCGCACATGGCCGGCGCTATATAGAGAATGCCTATTCTTGTCCGTGGTTGCGGACAAGAATAGGACATGCTCTATATTTTGTGCGGTGCCGCGGAATAGCACAACGGATGCGGACAGCACACAGTATGCTGTCTGCATCTTTTGCAGCCCCATTGAAATGAATTGGTCCGCATCCGTTCCGCAAAATTGCGGAACGGACGTAAAACAGACACGGAAGAAGAATACGTTTGTTTCAATGCTCCCTTAGGCCTCATCAACACAGATGGCATCGGGTGTGCGTTCCGCAATTTGTGGAACGGAACAGGAGGCCCATTATAGAGATGCCTATTCTTGTCCGCAAAAAAGGCAAGAATAGGACATTCTCTATTTTCACGGAGTGCTGTCCGCATCTTTTGCGGCCCCATTAAAGTGAATGGGTCTCGGACGCGGACCAAAACAACGGCCGTGTGCATGAGCTGCGTTAGGTGCGGATCCGCCTGGTATTTGCACAGATGGATCCGCACCCATAATGCAAACTTTTGTATCCGTTCACAATGGATCTGTTTGCATTAGCTTTTAAAAAAGCATGTCAGTCAAAATGGATCCGTTTTGACTTACACTGAAGTCAATGGGGGACGGCTCTGTTTTCAAATGCACCATATTGTGTCAGTGAAAACGGATCCGTCCCCATTGACTTACATTGTGTGCCAGGACGGATCCGTTTGGCTCAGTTACATCAGACGGACACCAAAACACTGCAAGCACAGTTTTAGTGTCCGCCTCCAGAACGGAATGGAGGCAGAACGGATGCATTCTGAGCGGATCCTGATCCGTTTTGGACCATTTGTGAGAGCGTGTGTGAGAGATACATGTGGGAGCGTGCCCCTATAGTGTAATGCTGTCAGGTATGCTTATGGTTACATGTGGGAGCGTGCCCCTATAGTGTGATGCTGTTCCGTATGTTTAGGGATACATGTGGGAGCGTGTCCCTATAGTGTGATGCTGTCAGGTATGCTTATGGTTACATGTGGGAGCGTGCCCCTATAGTGTGATGCTGTTCTGTATGTTTAGGAATACATGTGGGAGTGTGCCCCTATAGTGTGATGCTGTCAGGTATGCTTATGGATACATGTGGGAGCGTGCCTCTATAGTGTGATTCTCTCCCGTATGCTTATGGATACATGTGGGAGCGTGCCCCTATAGTGTGATGCTGTTCTGTATGCTTATGGATACATGTGGGAGCGTGCCCCTATAGTGTTACGCTGTCCTGTATGCTTATGGATACATGTGGGAGCGTGCCCCTATAGTGTGATGCTGTCAGGTATGCTTATGGATACATGTGGGAGCGTGCCCCTATAGTGTAATGCTGTCAGGTATGCTTATGGTTACATGTGGGAGCGTGCCCCTATAGTGTGATGCTGTTCTGTATGTTTAGGGATACATGTGGGAGCGTGCCCCTATAGTGTGATGCTGTCAGGTATGCTTATTGATACATGTGGGAGTGTGCCTCTATAGTGTGATTCTCTCCCGTATGCTTATGGATACATGTGGGAGCGTGCCCCTATAGTATGATGCTGTCAGGTATGCTTATGGATACATGTAGGAGCGTGCCTCTATAGTGTAATTCTCTCCCGTATGCTTATGGATACATGTGGGAGCGTGCCCCTATAGTGTGATGCTGTTCTGTATGCTTATGAATACATGTGGGAGCGTGCCCCTATAGTGTTACGCTGTCCTGTATGCTTATGGATACATGTGGGAGCGTGCCCCTATAGTGTGATGCTGTCAGGTATGCTTATGGATACATGTGGGAGCGTGCCCCTATAGTGTAATGCTGTCAGGTATGCTTATGGTTACATGTGGGAGCGTGCCCCTATAGTGTGATGCTGTTCTGTATGTTTAGGGATACATGTGGGAGCGTGCCCCTATAGTGTGATGCTGTCAGGTATGCTTATGGATACATGTGGGAGCGTGCCCCTATAGTGTAATGCTGTCAGGTATGCTTATGGTTACATGTGGGAGCGTGCCCCTATAGTGTGATGCTGTTCTGTATGTTTAGGGATACATGTGGGAGCGTGCCCCTATAGTGTGATGCTGTCAGGTATGCTTATTGATACATGTGGGAGTGTGCCTCTATAGTGTGATTCTCTCCCGTATGCTTATGGATACATGTGGGAGCGTGCCCCTATAGTATGATGCTGTCAGGTATGCTTATGGATACATGTGGGAGCGTGCCCCTATAGTGTAATGCTGTCCCGTATGTTTATGGATACATGTGGGAGCGTGTCCCTTATAGTGTGATGCTGTCAGGTATGTTAGTATTTTAACTTAGTTCACTGTCTACCTCCATTGCCTCTGGGCTCTGCAAACACTGAGCACATGACATTGGCCAGAGCTAGGAGGAGTTTATGGGGGAGGTATATGAGCCAGGAGGATGCATATGTATGAGGGGGGCGGATCTATGGAGGAGTGAATGATATGCAGGAGGCATGAATATGTATGAGGGGGGCGGATTGATGGAGGAGTGGATGATGTGCAGGAGGCATGAATATGTATGAGGGGGCGGGGGCAGGGAGAGGATGTTACACAGTGCAGTGCGGCAGGAAGTGATGGCACAGATAAACAGTCATGTAAACAATCTGCTGGGGACTGTAGGAGCCGTGCTCCAGTGTGAAACCTACCTAAAACCATCTTGGGAACATAGACTTGGCTACTAAAGGTGAGTAAGATGTTTCTTTTTTAAAATAAGTTTGATTCCTGCCAACCCCTTTAAGATCCTCCTGGGGGTGGGAGCTCCACCCTTGGGGGCGGAGCTCTGCCTATTTAAAGCTCCTTTGTCTCTTAATCGTTCTCTGGCAGCACACGCTTTGTTAGCTAGCCCCCAGAGCCCATTAGTACCGGGTACTTCTTCTATTGTTCTCATTGCGGTCTTTTCTGCTTACGCTCTTCTCCTGATGGTTGTCAATTGGTCAGAATTACTAATTCTCTTTTCATTGCAGCGATGGCTTCACCTAAGAACTCGGGGGACCCGTAAATCGGTCTCAAAGAGGAAGTATCTGGCCTGCTTTGACTGCAGTACGCTGCTGGATGACAATTGTCCCTTCTTGAGGTGCGAGGCTTGCCGTGGAGTGCTGCACATTTGTATATATCAAACCGAAAGGAAATAGCATTTTTCTAGGCCCCAGCAGGGCACATTTTTGAGAGTTTCCATTTAAGACGCATAAAAATGGCCCCTGATTAAAATACATATTTTTTGTGGAAATTTTTGCCATTAATCCCCCTCTGGTATGTCACTGTCCATGTTGTGCGACTATTTGTGCACTCATAGTTTGTATTTGGTGGCTGCAAATATGACCTGAAGGTTTCTCAGGTTCGCATGCTATTAAAGTCAATGTGTGCGATGCAAATTTTGCGGTTCGCAAACATTTGATCGCTAACGCGCATTTGTGTTCGCAAACCATCCCGGCCGATGTTCATCCATCACTAGTCATCAGTATAAAGAATTCGTAAAACCCCTTTAAACCCTACCCAACCAGCGCCGTACATGTGTATAGCTGGCTGGGGCCCGTTTGCGAGCGCGGAGGGTGCCATAGCTGCTGGGTACCTGATATTTTAAAGAGCAGGCACCCAGGCCTAATGTGGCCTGGGTGCCGTTCAGATGTTGTGGTCAACTACGGCATCTGTACTAGCCATAACCCAGGAGCATGCGCTTCCTGGTGTGCCCCGACTCCTCCCAGCGATGATCGGGGGAGCTGGATGCAGTGTACAGCAGCTTCTGTCCTCCTGAGTGACAAGAGGCTACTGCACATTAGTTCTTATGGAATACAGTGTATTTCTCATACACTCCAATGCTAATGGATTGAAGTGTATGAGAGACGCAGTCTCATGACTGCTTTCTATAGTTCCCAATGAGAACTATAAAAAAGTGTAAAAAAATAAAATATAAAAATTCTAATCACCTTTCCCCAAAATTAAAACAAAAATACATAAATGATAAAAAATACACATAATGGGCATCACTGCGCGTGAAAATGCGAATAGTATTAAAATATAAAAATAGTTATCCAATACGGCAAAAGGTAAAATAGAAAAATATGTCAAAATGGCCTATTCACCATTTTTTGTTCTCTTCACCTCCCACAAAAATGTAAAAAGCGATACACAAAGTCATACACACCCCGGAATAGTATCAATGAAAAGTACAGTTCACCCTGCAACAAAGGAGCCCTACACAGCGTCATACATATGAAAAAGCCTCCGGGGCTGAAAGTGTTAAACCCTAGATACAAACTTATCCCCTATCCTGTGTATAAATCTCTGATGAACAGGAGTCCAAACAGCCGGAACCTCACAGATCACAAAAACATGGGTGCTGCTGAGTTCCCTGAATGAATGGACTGGCAGACAACATTAGTTTGATGTCATACATCATGCAATATTTCACAGTGAAACTCCAGCTATTTAGTTTTAATATTTGATTTTTAATGTTGCCAGGCAAAATTCGATATGCTGAGCCAATATTTTAGTAACAAAGCCCTTGATGATCAGTGAAGTTAGTTGCATAATTACACATTTCAGGTAGTTATAGACGTTGTGGAGGGTCACCTTCTTTGCTTAATATTAAAGGGGTTGTCTAACTTCAGCAAACAGCATTTATCATATAGAGAAAGTAAATACAAGGTCTGTATTGTGATTATCCATATCGTCTCCTTTGCTGGCTAGATTCATTTTTCCATCACATTATACACTGCTCGTTTCCATGGTTACGACCACCCTGCAATCCAGCAGCGGTGGTCGTACTTGCACACTATAGGACACAGCACTAGCTTATGTGCGCTCCCATGGTCCCACCACCAGAGACTGTTATAACCTCCAGAGACATTACATCATATGTGACTGATATCAGCCGCTCCTCTTATAACGCTCCAGCACTGTTATAACCTCCAGAGACATTACATCATATGTGACTGATATCAGCCGGTCCTCTTATAACGCTCCAGCACTGATATAACCTCCAGAGACATTTACATCATATGTGACTGATATCAGCCGCTCCTCTTATAACGCTCCAGCACTGATATAACCTCCAGAGACATTTACATCATATGTTACTGATATCAGCCACTCCTCTTATAACACTCCAGCACTGGTATAACCTCCAGAGACATTACATCATATGTGACTGATATCAGCCACTCCTCTTATAACACTCCAGCACTGGTATAACCTCCAGAGACATTACATCATATGTGACTGATATCAGCCGCTCCTCTTATAACACTCCAGCCAGGGCTGGGACAAGGTCCACCACCAACATAGGCTGAGCTGCCCAAGTGCGCCACCCCCCCCCCCCTCCAACTTGTGAATGACACTGCTATGGGGGATCTGTGATGAATGATACTGTTATTGGGGAATCTGTGGATGACAGCGCCAGCGGGGCCCGTGCAGTGACTGTATTCTACTACACCCCCCACACACACACTGTATATAATCTTAACTATATAACTGTAGTGATTTACTACAGTTATATAGTTAATAAGATTATATCCAGTGAGCGTGGGGGGGGGTGGGGGTGGGGGTGTAGTAGAATACTGCACGGGCCCTGCTGTCATTATGAAATAGCATATGTGACCGCCACCTCTTTTATTGGTGGTCATTCAGTAAATTAACCCTGTTTTGGGGGGGTGGGGGGGTGTCTGTGGATGACAAATATGTGTCATCCACAGATTCTCCCCATAACAGGGTTCATTTAGTGAATGACCACCCAAATTGTGGTGACCCAATACATGGGAGTTGCAGAGCTTTTGTATAATGCCGCCCCACACTGTAATGTCCCCCACACAGTAATGTCCGCCACACTGCCCCCCACACAGTAATGTCCGCCACACTGCCCCCCACACAGTAATGTCCGCCACACTGCCCCCCACACAGTAATGTCCGCCACACTGCCCCCACACAGTAATGTCCGCCACACTGCCTCCCCCACACAGTAATGTCCGCCACCTCCACACAGTAATGTCCACCTGCCCCACACAGTAATGTCCGCCACACTGCCCCCACACAGTAATGTCCGCCACACTGCCCCCACACAGTAATGTCCGCCACACTGCCCCCCACACAGTAATGTCCGCCACACTGCCCCCACACAGTAATGTCCGCCACACTGCCCCCACACAGTAATGTCCGCCACACTGCCCCCACACAGTAATGTCCCCCACACCCCCTCAACCACACAGCAGTGCCCCCACATAGTAATTTGTCATGCTCTCCCCCTCTTGTCATTCTGCCCCCCTCTTGCCATAATCCCCTCTTCTTGTCATGCTCTTTCCGCCCCTTGTCATTCTCCCCCATCTTTTCATGTGCTCTTTATACCCCCATGTTGTCATGCTCTTTATACCCCTCCCCATGTTGTTATGCTCTTTATACCCCTCCCCATGTTGTCATGCTCTTTCTGCCCCCCATGATGTCATTCTCTTTCTGCCCCCCATGTTGTCATGCTTTTTCTTCTCCCCCCCCCCCATGTTGTCATGCTCTTTCTGCCCCCCACCCCCCCCATGAGGGTATGAAGAGTCATCCTGAAGTTGACATCGTCTTTCCCGTTGGTACTCTGGCACACATGGCTGATTTCATGTTAGGCTGCCTTTCCCGCGACCCTCACGTTATACGCATTTTAGGTAGCACAGATTACTGGGTGTTCACTCTTCTCGACCCCCGTTACAAAGAGAACTTCTCATCTCTTATTCCTATAGTGCAGAGGATGAGTAAAACCGTGCAATACCAGAAGGTACTTGTTGACAGATTGCTCCAAAATTTTCCATTTGACAATGCGGCTGCCAGAGTCCCACTGCTGTGTCTACTCAAACTATCGCTGCCCACAATTAAGGAGGATGCTTTGAATGTGTCAGACGAGGTAATGAGGGAGGAGATGACACAGGGTGATAGCCAGACCTCCCCCGGTTCAGTTTCTCAGCGCGAATTGGGCCATGAAGAGGAGGAAGATGAGCTGGAGACACTTGCCTAGGCTAGTACCCACTTTAATTCCATCTCTTCAGCGTGGATGGGCAGAAGAGGAGGAGGAGGAGAAGGAGGAGGAAGAGGATGAGAATATGGAGAGTCATCCTGAAGTTGACATCGACGTCTTGCATGTTGATACTCTGGCACACATGGCTGACTTCATGTTAGGCTACCTTTCCCGTGACCCTCGCGTTATACGCATTTTAGGTAACACAGATTACTGGGTGTTCACCCTTCTCGACCCCCGCTACAAAGAGAACTTCTCATCTCTTATTCCTGTGGTGGAGAGGACGAGTAAAACCGTGCAATACCAGAAGGTACTTGCTGAAAGATTGCTCCAAAATTTTCCATCTGACAATGCGGCTGCCGGAGTCCGTACTTCCTTAGGCAACCGAGGAATTGAGACAAAGGAAACACACAGTGGGTCCAACAGAGGCAGGGCAACACTTTCCAAGGCATGGGACACTTTCATGACACCCCGCCAGCAACCTTACCCTGATGCTCAGCCTATTGCTACAAGGAGGGAAAAGTTTTGGAAGATGTTGAAGGAATACATTTCAGACAGCGTCAGCATCCTAAATGATCCCTCAGTGCCTTACAACTACTGGGTGTCCAAGCTGGACATGTGGCACGAACTTCCGCTCTACGCCTTTGAGGTGCTGGCCTGCCCTGCCGCCAGCGTATTGTCTGAGCATGTATTTAGTGCTGCTGGTGGCATTATAACAGAAAAGTGTTGTCCACTGACAATGCTGACAGGTTGACTCAGATAAAAATGAACAAGGCGCCCTGGATTGCCCCTAACTTCTCCACTCCACCAGAGTAAAGCTGAGCTAATGAGGAACAAAAAAATGTACATGTATGCTTTATAATGTACTCCATCAACAAAAAAAGCGTATCTGTTTGAATCTTGTTTTCTCATCCACCTCTTCCTCCGCCTCCTCTTCCATACAGAATATATATGCCCTCACTACAATGTTTTGTAGGGTTAGCTCGGCTTCAGGCCCTCACCTCCAATGTTTTATATGGTCTGCTCACCTGTAGGCCATTACTGTAATGTTTTATGGGGTTCGCTCACCTTCAGTCCCTCACCTCCAATGCTTTATACGGTCTGCCCAGCTGTAGGACATTACTGCAATGTTTTATGGTGTTCGCTCGGCTTCAGGCCCTCACCTCCAATGCTTTATACGGTCTGCTCTCCTGTTGCCCATTACTGCAATGTTTTATGGAGTTCTCTCACCTTCATGCCCTCAGTTCTAATGTTTTATACGGTCTGCTCACCTTTAGGCCATCACTGCAATATTTAATGGGGTTCGCTCACCTTCAGTCCCATACCTCCAATGCTTTGGTCTGCTCACCTGTGCGCCATTACTGCAATGTTTTATGGAGTTTACTCACCAGCTTGAGGCCCTCACCTCCAATGCTTTGTACGGTCTGCTCACCTATAGGCCATTACTGCAATGATTTATTGGGTTCGCTCACCCTAAGGCCCTCACCTCTAATGTTTTATACGGTCTGGTCACCTGTAGGACATCCCTGGCATGTTTTATGGGGTTCGCTTGGCTTCAGGCCCTCACCTCTAATGTTTTTTTGCAAATCTGACCAGTGTCACCTTATGTGGTGATAACTTTAAAACACTTTCACTTATCCAGGCCATTCTGAGAATCACTGTCACATATTGTACTTCATGACAGTGGTAAAATTGAGTCAAAAAATGTCATTTTTATTTATAAAAAATACCAAATTTACAAAAAAAATTGAAAAATTTTCAATTTTCCAAGTTTCAATTTCTCTACTTCTATAATACATAGTAATACCTCCCAAAAAAGTTTTTGATTTACATTCCCCATATTTCTACTTCATGTATCGATCATTTTGGGAATGCCATTTCATTTTTTGGGGACGTTACAAGGCTTAGAAGTTTAGAAGTAAATCTTGAAATTTTTCAGAAATTTACAAAAACCCACTTTTTAGGCACCAGTTCAGGTCTGAAGTCACTTTGTGAGGCTTACACAATAGAAGCCACCCAAAAATGACCCCATTATAGAAACTATACCCCTCAAGGTATTCAAAACAAATTTTACAAACGTCGTTAACCCCTTCGGTTTTCCATAACAGTTAATTGCAAATGGAGATAAAATTTCAGATTTTCGACTTTTTGGAAAAATTTCCATTTTAATCCATTTTTTTCAGTAACAAAGCAAGGGTTAACAGCCAAACAAAACTCAATATTTATTGCCCTGATTCTGTAGTTTTCAGAAACACCCAATATGTGGTCGTAAACTGCTGTATGGCCAAACGGTAGGCCATAGAATGAAGGGAACACCATATGGTTTTTGGAAGGCGGATTTTGCTGGACTGGTTTTTTGACACCATGTCCTATTTGAAGCCCCCCGATGCACCCCTAGAGTAGAAACTCCATAAAAGTGACTCTATCTAAGAAACTACACCCCTCAAGGTATTCAAAACCAGTTTTACAAACTTTGTTAACCCTTTAGGTGTTCCAAAAGAGTTATTGACAAATGGAGATGAAATTTCTGATTTTAAATTTTTTGTTACCTTGCCTCAAAAAAAGTGTAATATAGAGCAACCAAAATCATATTTACCCTAAAATAGCACAAACAAAACTGCGACCTTATCCCGTAGTTTCCAAAATGGGGTAATTTGTTTAGAGTTTCTACTTTAGGGGTGCATCAGGGGGGCTTAAAATGGGACATAGTGTCAAAAAACCAGTCCAGCAAAATCTGCCTTCCAAAAACCATATAGCGTTCCCCTCCTTCTATGCCCTGCCGTTTGGCCATACAGCAGTTTACAACCACATGTGGGGTGTTTCTGCAAACTACAGAATCAAGGCAATAAATATTGAGTTTTGTTTGGCTGTTAACCCTTGCTTTGTTATTGGAAAAAATGGATTAAAATGGAAAATTTTCCCAAAAGTCGAAATCTCCATTTTCCATTAACTCTTATGGAAAACCCTCCCTCTGAGCTCCCTCCCTGTTAACCCCTTCCATACCGCTGTCCGTACGGACGGCGGTATGGAAGGGGTTAAACTGCTGATATCTGTAAGGCACAGATGTCAGCAGTTTATATCTGCTATAATTACTAGTCACCAGGGAAGCATTAGAAAGGAGGCTGGTGGTGCGGCAGGCAGGATCGCGATGCCTTCCCGCCGCACCGCCCGCAATTCACCCCCCCGCACAACCCGCGTCGACAGTAATATTGCGGAGTGAAGGGGGGTTAAAAATTATTGATTTAGGCCATTTTTTAAGTCTCTGATCAGAGACTACAGAAAGCGCTGCAAACCGCAGGTCTGAATTGACCTGCGGTTAGCTGCGATCGCTGACATGGGGGGGGTGACAGGACCCCCCTGGGCATTGTGCCAAGGTGCCCGCTGATTGATTTCACCTGCACAGCGGTGATCGGAAATTCTCAGGGCGTATAGGTATGCCCTGAGTCCTTAAGTACCAGGACGCCAGGGCGTACCTGTACACCCTGCATCTGTAAGAGGTTATGGGGGTTGCTTACCTTCAGTCCCTCACTACAATTTTTTATAGGTCCGCTCACCTTCAGGCTCTCAACTATAATGTTTTAGAGGGTAACCAGCAGGCCCTTGGTCCAAATGTTTTTGAGGGTCACCAGCAGGCCATCAATGATAATTTTTCAAGTGTGTGTATGATGCCCTCTTTTATGTCTAATAAAGGGTGTATTGGAGTGCCGGTTCCTTGTAATTTTGCCAGCCCTTTCACTTAGTGCATAGGCTTTATGAGTGTAGGAGTATACCTGAACAATTGTAGACCCATGTGAATGAGGCCCTCCTTTATGTGATATACAGGCTGTATCGGAGTGCTTCTTCCTTGTAATGTTTGCCATCATTTGTATTGTATTTACAATTGAATATACAGGAAAGAATGTTTCCTCCCCTCATCTGAGCAGGGGGTGCCTGGTTGTCTCCCATTGACTTCCATTATACTCGGGTACTCACCTTCAGTCCCTTACCTCCAATGCTTTATACGGTCTGCTCAACTTTAGGCCATCACTGCAATGTTTTATTGGGTTCGCTCGGCTTCAGGCCCTCACCTCTAATGTTTTATACCGTCTGCTCACCTGTAGGCCATCACTGCAATGTTTTATGGGGTTCGCTCGGCTTGAGGCCTTCACCTCCAATGCTTTATATGGTCTGCTCACCTGTAGGCCATCACTGCAATGTTTTATGGGGTTTGCTCGGCTTCATCCCCTTACCTCTAATGTTTTATACGGTCTGCTCACCTGTAGGCTATCACTGCAATTTTTAAGGGGTTCGCTCACCTTCAGGCCCTCACTACAATTTTTTAAAGGTCTGCTCACCTTCAGGCTCTCAACTATAATGTTTTAGAGGGTAACTAGCAGGCCCTTGCTCCAAATGTTTTTGAGGGTCACCAGCAGGCCATCAATGATAATTTTTCAAGGGTGTATATGATGCCCTTCTTTATGTGTAATAAAGGGTGTATTGTAGTGTCGGTTCCTTGTAATTTTTGCCAGCCCTTTTACTTAGTGCATAGGCTTTATGAGTGTAGCAGTATACCTGAACAATTGTAGCACCATGTGAATGAGACCCTCTTTTATGTGATATACAGGCTGCATCAGAGTGCTTCTTCCTTGTAATTGTTGCCAGCATTTACACTGTATATACAATTGAATATACAGGATAGAATGTTTCCTCCCCTCATCCGAGCAGTGGGTGCCTGGTTGTCTCCCATTGACTTCCATTATACTCGGGTGCTCACCTTCAGTCCCGTACCTCCAATGTTTTATACCGTCTGCTCACCTGTATGCCATCACTGCAATGTTTTATGGGGTTTGCTCGGCTTCAGGCCCTTAAAGGATAACTGTCACATTTAGACCCTAATTTCAGTTTTCATACATGTAGTTACTAATATGATAATATTCCTGAATCAATAACTATTAGACTTACTTACCCCATATTTAATAAGATTCAGCCCTTAGCAACCAGTCTGCATAAACCTGCAATTTCACTATTCTGTTAAGATGGCTGACCTCAGCCCTGAGGCTAATCCATAGGACGCCTGCACTGAAGTTAGTGAAGACCAGCTCTGTATAGGGGGGTCTTGCAGTGAAGTTCCCAGGTCTGGCTGAAGCCTGTAGTCCTTCTACAAGCTCTCCTCTTATCAGATAAGGCTGTCATTTATACACTGAGCAGCCACATTGTCCTGCACTGCTAAGAGAGTGTCTGCCAAGCACAGGCATGTGGAGAAGTTCACACACACAGCCCAGCACTGCTATCTCCTGTCAGGAAGAACCTAGCTTTTTATACATTCCCTTACAATGTTGACCCACTATCAGTTCCCAGTACACACAGCGTGCTCCATCCTCATCTGGTAGACGGAAGGAGCATAGCAACCTGATTTTATCTCAGGTAACAATAGCCAATACTGGGGACTTTTAGGTGGCTTTTAGGGGTTATTTATTAAATAATCAGAAATTAAAACAGGGTCAACAAGGTGATATTAATCACCAAAATCCAATAGTAAAAAAAAAAAAAAAAAAATGACAGTTATACTTTAACTCTAATGTTTTATACGGACTGCTCACCTGTAGGACATCACTGCAATGTTTTATGGGGTTTGCTCGGCTTCAGGTCCTCACCTCCAATGCTTTATACGGTGAAGAGGTGAGCCTCCTGTGTAGAGTCTGCTGTAACAGTATGGTTATAGGTAGAAACTAAGTGGCAGAAGCCTTAAGAGGTATCTACGATTATATGTCCCTCTATTAAAGCAAGTAGTCGTGACGCCAGTTGCAGTTATGCAATGAGAACTTGCAGTCCCCTTTGTAGATGATAGTGTTGGTACCCAGGGTTAGGATTGCCAGAGTGGTGTAGAGTGGCCTACAATGTCTCTGTAGATGTTATAGACACGTGTCATGGTGCTCCTACCTGGATATCGTTGGATACCAGACAAGGTGTAGTCCGAACCAAGTGCAAAAAGGGGTTGTTGAACTTGGGTGATAAATAAGTAGAATACATGGAGTCCAGACTTTGTAGTAACATTAAACACAGCTTTACTTGGCATAAACTGTAATCCAAACAGTTTCCAAACTTTATCTTGGTCATCAGCAGGTATTGGCCTAACTCTAGCAGGCAAACACTTCTGCAACAATCTCAGCCTTGCTATGCTGTAGCTCTCTCAGCACTGCTATGCTGGCTGGGTAAATAGGAAACTCTTCCTCTTCTGCTGGAACTTGGAGCTTAGCTGTCTGTAGTCTGTCTCTTACTTTATCTTTAATCCTAGGAACTTCTTTCTGGCTTCAAGCTCTGTTAGCTTGGGAGGCAATGCAAGCCCAGGAGGGGACAAGCAACCATGCAGCACTTTACAGGCAGGGCCTCTGGGCCTAGCAGAGCAGGCAGTGCTATGCTAGCCAACACACAATCTTTCCCCAAGAGGGGGTAGGCTAGACTGACCTTGACTAACTAACTCCTCCCTCTCTAGAGAGGGCTGGAGTGGAACTGCAAGGTTCCTCTCCAGAGAAACTAGCTCTGCACAGACTTTCTACCACCTGCTGGTGAACCAAGAAAATTACATGTAAAACAGTAGGTGATAAGGAAATACATACAGACATTGCAGGATATGGTAATAAATGTATCTAGGATGACACAAGATCGCACCATACAGATAGTGGGGGTGCAAAAGGAGGTGGTATTGTGGTAATGCAACTGGGTCATCATTACACATGGTACAGACATATGGATGCAAACATCTTTTCGTCCGATCCGCAAGGTGGCTGAACAGATGCAGACAGAAAAATACAGTTGTGTGAATTAGCATCAAATTTGAGTCAAGTTTTCTTTTCAACAAGATGCCTGTAT
The DNA here is from genome assembly GCA_033119425.1 of Bufotes viridis. NCBI lineage: Eukaryota > Metazoa > Chordata > Amphibia > Anura > Bufonidae > Bufotes > Bufotes viridis. Next base: position 264,496,848 of record CM065591.1, on the reverse strand, counting down.
CTATGACAACTTTCCTGTCAGGGACTTAAAGTGTGACAAACCTCTGTTATTATAATTATTATTAAAGCGCCATTTATTCCGCTATACATATAATAAGCGGTGCACATACATAATACAGACAATTGCACTAAGCATGAACAAGACAAGTTACAAACTTGTACAGAAGGAGAGAGGGCCCTGCCCGTGAGGGCTTACAATCTACATGGTATGGGAGAAGGACACAGTAGGTCTACTTTTCCCCCAATCATATACACATATGGGATCTGTCTGTTTATCTCTTATCTATCTATCTACAGTTAGGTTCAGAAATATTTGGACAGTGACACAATCTTCATGATTTGGGCTCTTTATGTCACCACATTTGATTTGAAATAAGACATCAGAGATGCTGTTGAAGTGTTTTTCACTTTAGTTCAGGTTTAATTCAGTGGATTGAGCAAAGATATTCTGTGAAACTTTTAGGTATTGCAACCATTTTCCTACAAAGCCACCTCATTTCAGGGGTTCAAAAGTAATTGGACACATAAACATTTTATTTATCGTAATGTTAATTTTTTATAATTTAGAGAGAATCCTTTGCAGGCAATGACTGCCTAAAGTCTGGAGCCCATGGACATCACCAAACACTGTGTTTCCTCCTTTGTGATGATTTGTCAAACCTTTAGGCCCCATTCACATGGGCATGATTTCCGCGCGGGTGCAATGCGTGATGTGAATGCATTGCACCCGCACTGAATCCGGACTCATTCATTTCTATGGGGTTGTGTACATGAGTGGTGATTTTCCCGCATCACTTTAGCGTTTTTCACGCAACGCAGGCCCCATAGAATTGGAAAATCGCAAGCATCTGCAAGCAAGTGCGGATGAGGTGCGATTTTCCCGCATGGTTGCTAGGAGATGATCGGGATGGGGACCCGATCTTTTTTTATTTTCCCGTATAACATGGTTATAAAGGAAAATAATAGCATTCTGAATACAGAATGCTAAGTAAAAAGGGCAATAGAGGGTTAAAAAAAAAATTAAACTCACCTCCCCCAATTGATCGCGTAGCTGCCGGTCTCCTGTTCTGTCTTCAGCTGGAGGGGGGGGGGTAAAGGACCACGTGACCCAGTGACGTTACGGAAGCACATAAAAAGTGTGTTTTTTTCAAACAACAATGTAAATGCAGTATTTAACAGTTTTATTGGACTGTCAGAAATGCAGCACAGGCCGCAAATGTACCATCTAGCTCAAAAAGTGTGCTTTTTTTCTACCAACAATGTAAATGCAGTATTTAATGGTTTTATTGGACTGTCAGAAATGCAGCACAGGTTACAAATTTACTCTCTAGCACAAAAAGTGTGTTTTTTTCAACCAGCAATGTAACAGCAGTATTTACTGGTTTTATTGGACTGTCAGAAATGCAGTGCAGTCTGCAAGTGTACTATTTAGCACAAAAAGTGTGCTTTTTTTTTACCAACAATGTAACAGCAGTATTTTCTGGTTTTATTGGACTGTCAGAAATGCAGCACAGGCTGCAAATGTACTATCTGGCACAAAAAGTGTTTTTTTGAAACAACAATGTAACTGCAGTATTTAACGGTTTTATTGGACTGTCAGAAATGCAACGCAGGCTGCAAATGTACTGTCTAGCACAAAAGGTGTGCTTTTCTCTACCAACAATGTAAATGCAGTATTTAACCGTGTAATTGGACTGTCAGAAATACAGCTCAGCCTGCAAATGTACTATCTAGCACAAAAAGTGTGCTTTTTTAAACCAAAAATGTAAATGCAGTATTTAACAGTTTTATTGAACTGTCAGAAATGCATCGCAGGCCAAAAAATGTACTTTCTAGCACAAAAAATGGGAATTTGTCAACCGACAATGTAACAGCAGTATTTACTGGTCAGATATGCAGTGCCGGTGTCAGAAAGAGAAAAATTTACTTTAGGTCTCACAAATATGTGACAGACTAATGTAATTGAATTATTTTCACTGCCAGGTATGCACTGCAGGCCTCAGGGGCACTTGACCGCTTGACCGCCAAAAAAAGGGAATTTGTCCACCTAGAATCTAACAGATGGATTTAATGAATAGATTTTCCCTGTCAGATATTCAGCACAGGGGTAGTTCACAGAAAAAAAGTGGTAATATGCCACCCCCCCCCCCCCCTTCCCGGGGCCCTGAAGTCACAGACGGATTACCTATATTATTTTCCCTTCCCCTGGCACATATGCAGTGCAGGTGTCCTTAAAAAATGGCTAGATGTAAGCTACTGAGCTACCAGAACAAGATTAAAGTAATGTCCCTGGCACACATGCAGTTGTAAGTGCACTGCACTTGCAGAAACGGTCGCCAACGCCGACTTAACAAATTGACTGATTAAAGCTTATTTCTCTGTGGCACTCAGCTCATGGGTACAAAAATGTAGCATAGCCCCCACAAAAATAATCGCTGTAGTTTTCAGATTTAACAACACCAAGTACACCAGAATTGTTTCCTAATCTCTCCCTCACAGCAGCAGCATCCTATCCCTACACTAGTAAGAGCTGGCGTGACGTGCAGTGCTACGTGACTCCAGCATATATATAGAGGTTGGGTTACATGCTGCACTGGCCAATCACAGCCATGGCATAAGTAGGCATGGCTATGATGGCATCTAAGGGTACACTAGTTAAACGCTTGTTGATTGGCTGCCCTGCAGCCTTTCAACAAGCGCCATTTAATCCCAGAACACCGAACTCGAATCTGAATTTTTATGGAAATGTTCGGGTTCGGGTCCGGGTACCAAAAACTCTAAAGTTCGATATGAACCTGAACTTTACAGTTCAGGTTTGCTCAACCCTACTTTAGAACATATAACTGAACCGCTGAACGGCAAATATATTTTTATTTTGCCACTATTACATGACAAAAAGGGCTTTGGAACATATAACTGCCCGTTGAACAGCAAATATATTTTTCTTTTGCCACTAATACACTCAACAAAAGGCTTTAGAAAATATAACTGCATCGCTGAATGAAAATATATTTTTATTTTGCCACTAATACGCGCTACAAAAGGCTTTAGAACATAAAAATATATTTTTCTTTTGCTGCTAGTACGCACTACAAAAGTCTTTAGAACATATAACTGCACCGCTGAACAGCAAATATATTTTTCTTTTGCTACTAATACGCGCTACAAAAGGCTTTAGAACATATATCTGCACCACTGAACGGCAAATATATTTTACTTTTGCTGCTAGTACGCACCATAAAAGTCTTTAGAACATATAACTGCAACGTTGAACGGCAAATATATATTTCTTTTGCCATTAATACACGCAACAAAGGCTTTAGAACGTGTAACTGCACCGCACAAAGCAAATAAGACGTAGAAATATTTCCTTGTAATAAACCCTGTTAATGGCCGTATCAAATAGCACTTGCACCCCAATAACTAGAACAGTTTGCTGGAACTGCAGAGCTGTATAATGGCAATTTGGGTTCCCAGTCAGTGCAGCAAGGTGTAATAGGATTGTTCCTATTACCCAGGCTGTAGCCTTCACTACTGAACCCTGTTCAACATAAAAGCTGTGGAATGATTCTTCCCTATCCTTTCCCTACACCTTGAATAATCTTTTCCTGCACTTGTAAATAGTTTTTTTTAGCACAATCAAGTTTCTAACACTGTCCATAGCGCCTGCTGACATCTCTCCCTGCACTTAGTACACTGGTAAATTGCAGAATCCAAGATGGCTGAGGCTATTGATAGGGCTGTGACATCACAGGGCTGGCTAGCTGCTGATTAGCTGCATGCATGGCAATATGGGTGACAGGACAGAAGAAGGACAGAAAAAGGAGGAGGGTCACATGATCTCAGGCAGTGTCAGGCAGTTTATACACACCATTTCTTTTTAAACATAAAAAATCCTATAGTGATGTTTGTTTTCAAAGAAGCTGTTTGTTACATATGTTGAGACTTTAAGATTACTTATGCTGTCTTGGTGTTAAAGAGCCTTAAATGGTTGGATACAGTCGTACAACACCCCAGAATGTGATACTTAACTTTTCAAAACAATGAGTTCACTTTAGATTTTGGTCAAATTTGTTTGGATCCAAATCAAATCACCCGACAGAGTCGACCAAATAAAATCTGAATTGAGTTTCATTTGCTCATCGCTTGTGCTGATAAAATATATATTTTTTTCAAAATGGCTGCACTTCCTGTTGCGACTTTAGCAGAGAAAAGTTTGCACTAGTACTAAGCTATACCAACACTGCCAATTATTTTACTAGCCTTTATCCTACTCTACACTTAAAATGTTTTTCTTTAGTAGGCCAGGTTTCAATTTGTGAACATAATAGCCTGCTTTAACACAAGCAGTTAATTTTCTATAAAATAATTAAACTCAATTGTCAATGCTCCAGACATAAAAGTAAAGGATGTATTAGGGAGCAAGGGCAACATGACATCTATCATTTATTTACTCAAACCTTATTATGTAGGAGTCACATCTACAACTTCCATTATTGGATCTTTTATTTTTTTTATGTGTTTGGAAAGTACTGAAAGATTCAAAACATGAAAAATCATTTAATAAGAAGCGCAATGCATCTCCTATGTAACTTGATTAAGGGCATCCTTCAGTGATATTGCTATGATGTCCCATAAAAAACATCATGGCCAAATACTGTGCATATGACAATCTATTGCATTAGTTTGTTGATTTCTTAAGCATTAAAAGGGGAGGTCCAGGATTAGAAAAACATGTCTGCTTTCTTCCAAAAACTGCACCACCCCTGTCCTGTCTTCTCAATTTACTCCAATGGAGCCAAGCCGCAATTCCAGTCACAACCCATGGACAGGAGTGGTGCTGTTTTTGGAAGAAAGCAGCCATGTTTTTCTAATCCTGGACAACCTCTTTAACTACTTGCTGATCACCCATAGACTCAATAAGCACTGTATATACAGATCAGGAAGAATGTAATGCCGTGTTCTGCACAATCCCAGCGATCATCTGATCGCTGGAGGCCTAGTGTCTGCATGAACTGCTGGGTCGTAAAAGACCAATATCAGCTCTGCCATGAGGCTTTACAACCTTGTACAACCTCTATGGGGACTGTATTCCCTGAGGCTAATATTCCAGTCCTAATTACAGGAGAAATCAGCAATAAAGAAATGTAATATTAAGTGCTCCCCAAAGGTTTTGTATCACCTTATGGGGGCACAAAGTGTAAAGTAAAAAAAAAAACATACAACACACCACAATGTAGCTTCTAAACCTCTCTGGGCAACCAAAAGCCATATATCTCCTCTATCAAAATGAGCATTATGTAAAGGGGACATAATATTTAAAAAAAAAGTATACAAGGCTCTTTATTCATGTTTGTTACATTTTACAGGATATAAAAAAATACTAAAGTAAAAATGACGTAAAAATAGTCACCGAAAAAAGCAGCAAAAGTTCTTTACATAATCGAAAAGAAAAAAAGCTTATGGGGCTTTCAAAGACATATGCACCAAAGAAAAATAATGCCTCTTTTTCAAATGGCTGACCACATAATACAAGGATGAGCCAGGTATTCTGGAGTTTTTGTTGCACACTTTAGAAAAAAGTGCCAGCCTCACTGATGGCTGGGACCGTGGGTGTACACATAGACGTCCATCCCAAGCAACTCATATCTGCGCTGCAGATCCAGCAAAGGAGGCAATAGGAACAATTACAATACATTGGGATGTAATTTGCTGAAGAAACCCTTTTAATGGTGTGCACAAAGGATAGGACTTCTATTTTACATTATTTGGGGCTGCATCGGTTGTCAATTTTTGACTCTGAAAGTGCAACAAGAAGAAACTTACTGTCGTTTTGTACACTGTCAGCAGCAGACTACAGCAATTTACAAGTGTGTTGTTGTGCAGCTGTCATGAATAGCAGTGCTTTGCCTCTTGTGGGAGTGACGAAACTAAACAGCACTGCACAGACAAGTTAATTTGCAGCAAACCAGAGGGAAAGTGAGGAGGATGGGAGTTGTGATTGTGGCTCTGAGTGTGGTATAGTACTCACAGTTCATAGTGGCAATCTCTCTGTGGTGCCCCATAGTGAGTGACAAGTGTAGTGACAAGAGGGTGCACCTTTTCTTCTCTTGGGGCTCACCCTGATGTTGGGGCTCCTGTGTGGTGGTAGATGGGTGCTCTTGTAAAGTGTTGGTCTAGGTGCAAGTCAGAAGAGCAGGTGCAGTGGCCGGCGAATGGTGGAGTCAGTAGTGTTAGGCGCGAATATTCGAATTGTGAATTATAATCGTGAATATCGTAACTTCGAGAATTCGCGAATATTTAGAATATAATGATATATAATCGTATTTTCGAATACTCTACTTTTTCTTTCATCAGTAACTAGAGAGGTCGCGAACATAAAATTTTCCGTTCGCGAATGGCGAACGCGTACTTCCACAAATATTCGCGGACGGGCGAACCGCCATAGACTACAATAGGCAGGCAAATTTTAAAACCCACAGGGACTCTTTCTGGCCACAATAGTGATGGAAAAGTTGTTTCAAGGGGACTGGACTGTGGCATGCCGGAGGGGGATCCATGGCAAAACTCCTATGGAAAATTACGTAGTGGACGCAGAGTCGGGTTTTAATCCATAAAGGGCATAAATCACCTAATATTCCTAAATTGTTTGGAATAACGTGCTTTAAAACATCCAGTGTGTGTAAACGATCAGGTATGATGTTGTATCGATCAGGTAGTGTAAGGGTTACGCCCGTTTCACAGTGACAGACCGAACTCTGACAGACCAAACTCCCCGTTTAACGCACCGCAAACAACCACAAACAGTCCATTTGCACAACTGCAAACTCCCCATTTGCACAAGGTTGGATACCAAGCTAATAAGGGTAAATATACTGATTAGGTGGCTCACTCAGCTTTTGAATTAGAAAAGGTGCTCTATCCCGAGTTTTTGACGCACCCCACGTCAAACAAAAGTGGTTGTAGAAAGGTTTGTATAAAGGGGGGATGGCACTCAGTATATTGGTGATGCACGGATGGAGCTAAATAAATTAGTTAGTTTAATGGAAAATAGTAAAATAGAAATACACAAGTAGCAATAAAATATAACACAGTATATAGTAAAATATAGTAAACTCCGGATAAAAATCAAGTGGGATAAGAATGAATGTAGTAGTTCAGCATATACTGGGAAATAAAAGTCAAGGATAAATGTAGTAATTCGGCATATATTGGGAAATAAAAGTCAATTGATTCCGCATATATTATCCCAAAATCCTCAAGTATATGAGTATTTCCTGTGAATATTCCTTATGGATTTCTTTGGTCCCAATATTCACTTCATATAGACGATATACATATATAAATGGATGTATAAATAGATATAAGTTGGTGGACCCAGAGGTCTGTACGTTACCAATCCAACAATAGGGTGATGAATCTCTCGATGTTTCTTCTGTTCTAGGACTTTCGTCCTCTCTTTGTATACAGTTGTGGATCGGGTGGCATGTGCGGCAGTCGCGTGGAGCGTCCTCACACGCGCGATTTGCCGCTCAGTATAAGAGCTTAAGGGGCAGTGAATATCCTCTGAGGTTCCAGCTGGACCGTCACCAAAAGGATTTTTATTTCCTAACAAAAAGATTGAAGAAACTAACCATCCGAACAAACAGGCGCTAAAAATTTGAATTTCCCGCCAGAAAAGCACGTGGACGCCAACGGTGACGTCACCGGAAGTGATGCCCGGACCTTAAGCTCTTATACTGAGCGGCAAATCGCGCGTGTGAGGACGCTCCACGCGACTGCCGCACATGCCACCCGATCCACAACTGTATCCAAAGAGAGGACGAAAGTCCTAGAACAGAAGAAACATCGAGAGATTCATCACCCTATTGTTGGATTGGTAACGTACAGACCTCTGGGTCCACCAACTTATATCTATTTATACATCCATTTATATATGTATATCATCTATATGAAGTGAATATTGGGACCAAAGAAATCCATAAGGAATATTCACAGGAAATACTCATATACTTGAGGATTTTGGGATAATATATGCGGAATCAATTGACTTTTATTTCCCAATATATGCCGAATTACTACATTTATCCTTGACTTTTATTTCCCAGTATATGCTGAACTACTACATTCATTCTTATCCCACTTGATTTTTATCCGGAGTTTACTATATTTTACTATATACTGTGTTATATTTTATTGCTACTTGTGTATTTCTATTTTACTATTTTCCATTAAACTAACTAATTTACCTGGATACCAAGCTAGCCATGTCCCGTTCCTTGTCCTCACTGACGTCATTGAAGGTCTCTTCCTCCACCCAGCCACGTACAACACCAAGGGTCCACGAAAGGTGACAACAAGCCCCCTGGGACACCTGCTGTGGTTGGTCTTCCACCTCCTCAAATCCAACTTCCTCCTCTGACTCCTCTTCTTCAGACTCCTCTCTCTGCATTGCCGCAGGTCCAGCAATCAACGACGACAAGGCTGCTTCTGGTGGTGATGGTGACCACAACTCTTCATGCTCATCTACGGCCTGATCCAGCACTCTTCACAGGACACACTCCAGAAAAAACGCATATGGGAGGAGGTCGATGATGTTGTCTTGGGTTTGACTGACGGGGTTTGTTACCTCCGCAAAAGGACGCATGAGCCTACAGCAATTGTGCATGAGCGTTCAGTAACGCGGCCAAAAAATACCCAGCTCCGCAGAGGCTGTCCTCTTTTTTTTTTTATTAAAAAAATCTGTTCTTACCAGTTTAATCTCTGTTTTTTCCCCTATCAGGAGCCGGTGTATGGAATAGATTTTAGGAACAGGTAGATGGAAAAAGATGGTTGGTCGGTCCTCTTCCTTCCAATTTGGGGAACTGTGCGTGTGCCGTGCAATGTACTTGACACCCTATATGAGTGGTGTGTTAAGTAGTACTATTCCTATCAGTTTAATACCTGTTACACCCCTTATCAGCGGACGTGTATCGAATAGATTTTAGGAACCGGGAGATTTAAAAAGATGATTGGTTGGTCCTCTTACTTTCAATTTGGGGCACTACACGTGCGCCGCGCAATGTACTGTGCACCAATACAAATAGTGTGAACTACTATTCTTACAATTTTAATCTTTGTTAAGTCCCCTATCAGGGGACGTGTATTGAATTGAATCCTTGCATGGGGAGATAGAGAAAAAAGCTTGCTCTGTCCGCTTCCTTCTAATTTTGGGTACTTGCAATGAAATTTGCCACCAATGCAACTAGTGTTAACTAAATACTATTCCTATCAGTTTAATCTCTGTTTTGTCGCTTATCAGGGCCAGGGCCGATGTAGTGAATAGATTTTTGGAACCGGGAGATGGAAAAAGACCCATGCTCGGTCCGCTTTGTTAGAATTTTAAGTCACTGCGCGTGCGCCGTGCATTGTACTGTGACACCCTATATGAGTGGTGGGCAGTGGGCACAGTACAGTTTGTGGGCCTGACACACACTGGCAGTCAACTGCAATTATATTAAAGGGTAAAAATGAAATGACTTTTTTATCTGCAAGGTACTGTGCCACCCTATATGAGTGGTATACACACAGTACAGTCTGTGGGCCTGCGGCCTCTCACACTCGGGCAGGCAACTGCAATATATATAGAAAAAATAAATAAAAGCAGACTGATGTACCACCTCTAAACAGAGCTTTTTGGGGTGCTGTCAGAAGGCTGTCCTTACAGCAGATGGCCCCTTTCACACGAGCGAGTTTTCTGCGCGGGTGCAATGCGTGACATGAACAAATAGCATCCGCACTGAATCCTGACCCATTCATTTTAATGGGTCTGTGTACATGAGCGTTTTTTTTCACGCATCACTAGTGATGTCGCGAACATAAAATTTTCCGTTCGCGAACGGCGAACGTGAACTTCCGGAAATGTTCGCGAACGGCGTACCACCGTAGACTTCAAAAGGTAGGCGAATTTTAAAACCCACAGGGACTCTTTCTGGCCACAATAGTGATGGAAAAGTTGTTTCAAAGGGACTAACACCTGGACTGTGGAATGCCGGAGGGGGATACATGGCAAAACTCCCATGGAAAATTACATAGTTGACGCAGAGTTGGGTTTTAATCCATAAAAGGCATAAATCACTTCACAATCCTAAATTTTTTTGAACAACGTGGTTTAAAACATCCAGTGTGTGTATACGATCAGGTATGATGTTGTATCGATCAGGTAGTGTAAGGGTTACGCCCGCTTTACAGACATTGACAGACCAAACTCCCCTTTTAATGCACCGCAAGCAACCGCAAACAGTCCATTTGCACAACCGCAAACTCCCTATTTGCACAAGTTCGGATACCAAGCTAGCCATGTCCCGGTGATGTCATTGAAGGTTTCTTCCTCCACCCAGCCACGTACAACACCAAGGGTCCCCGAAAGGTGAATTGCATTGATTTTTCGAACGGGGAGATGGTTAAAAAAAAACGCTGGCTCCCTCCCCTTTATTTTAATCCACAGTCACTGCGTCTGCGCCGTGCAATTTACTCTCACACCTGATATGAGTGTTATTTTCTGTAGTTCTCTTCTCATCAGTTTAATCCCTGTTACATCCCCAATCTGGGGTCCATTTATTGAATTGATTTTTCGAACGGGGAGATGGTTAAACAAACGCTGGCTCCCTCCCCTTTGTTTTAATCCACGGTCACTGCGTCTGCGCCGTGCAATTTACTCTTACACCCGATATGAGTGGTGTCTTAACTAGTACTATTTGTATCAGTTTAATCCCTGTTACTTCCCATATCAGGGATTGCCTTTTGTGAAAAAAAATGTAGGCCGGGTACCTTCGACTGCCTTCACAGTGACAGACCAAACTCTCATACACCAAACTGAATTGATTTTAGGAACAGGGAGATGGAAAAAGCAGCTTGGTCGGTCCTTTTACTCCCAAATTGGGGCACTGCCTGTGCACAGAGCAAAGTGCTGTGACACCCTATATGAGTGGTGTCTTAACTAGTACTATTCCTATCAGTTTAATCCCTGTTACGTCCCATATCAGGGATTGCCTTTTGTGAAAAAAAATGTAGGCCAGGTACCTTCGACTGCCTTCACAGTGACAGACCAAACTCTCATACACCAAACTGAATTGATTTTAGGAACCGGGAGATGGAAAAAGCAGCTTGGTCGGTCCTCTTACTCCCAAATTGGGGCACTGTGCGTGCACAGAGCAATGTGCTGTGACACCCTATATGAGTGGTGTCTTAACTAGTACTATTCCTATCAGTTTAATCCCTGTTACGTACCCTATCTGGGGACGTGTGTCAAATTGATTAACCATTGTCGAATTAACGAACCATTATGACATCATGAAATAATTTAGTTCTGAGCTCTGTACTTGCTTTGTATTGGAATTGATGGGGATTTTTTTTAATTGTATGCATTATTTCTAATAAACTATTAAGAGACTTTATTATGATTTTTTATTTTATGTATTAAAAACCCATACGACTTAAAAAAAAAAAAAAAGGTAAATGAATGTTTTTTCTATGAAATATTATTCAGCCAATCGCTTTTGGTCTGAAAAAAATGAAGCAACGACCTTATCATCTGGGGTGTGGCAACATTGCCAACACACTCATAGAGGTGATGATGATTGCTTCATTGTGATACACAAGCCCCTTCACCACAACAAGGTAACGATCGCGAAGGGGAATTGACACTTGTATGTGCCTTTTTTTTTTGTTTTATTTTTGCAGCCACAGTGCTGCACCATAGGACAGAAAAATTAGGCATGTACACATGCCTGAAAAATAATGGCATTGTTGCAGCCGCTATTGTAGCAGCGGCCGGAAAAATTGATGTTTTCCAGGCAGAAAAGTGACTAAAACATTGTGGCTTGAACCCTAGTTGGTGGCGGAGAATTCACGAAAGTCATCCAGTATGCAGACATTAAATACAGCAGCGTGGGGACCATTTTGAGGCCAAGGTATGTCATCAGGCCTTTTGTTAGTCAAACGTATCCCCCACTGTCAGTCCCTTCGGGATCCATGCCTCATTAATCTTTATGAAGGTGAGGTAATCAACACTTTTTTGACCGAGGCGACTTCTCTTGTCAGTGACAATGCCTCCTGCTGCACTGAAGGTCCTTTCTGACAGGACACTTGAAGCAGGGCAGGCCAGAAGTTCTATCGCAAACTGGGATAGCTCAGGCCACAGGTCAAGCCTGCACACCCAGTAGTGAAGGGGTTCATCGCTCCTCAGAGTGTCGATATCTGCTGTTAAGGCGAGGTAGTCTGCTAACTGTCGGTCGAGTCGTTCTCTAAGGCTGGATCCCGAAGGGCTGTGGCGATGTGTAGGACTGAAAAAGCTCTGCATGTCCTCCATCAACAACACATCTGTAAATCGTCCACTCCTTGCCGCCGTGGTAGTAGGAGGATTACTTTCACCTCTTCCCCAGTTAGATTACCGTTGTGCTGTGACATCCCCCTTATAAGCTGTGTAAAGCATATTTTTTTGTTTGGTTTTGAACTGCTGCATCCTTTCCGACTTTCGGTAATTTGGTAACATTTCTGCCACTTTCTGCTTATACCGGGGGTCTAGTAGCGTGAACACCCAGTACAGGTCGTTCTCCTTCATCTTTTTTATACAAGGGTCCCTCAACAGACATGACAGCATGAAAGACCCCATATGCACAAGGTTGGATGCAGAGCTACTCATTTCCCATTCCTCGTCCTCACTGACGTCATTGACGGTCTGTTCTTCCCAACAGCCACGTACAACACCACGAGTCCCAGATAGGTGACAACAACGAGCACCCTGGGGTGCCTGCTGTGGTTGGTCTTCCTCCTCCTCAAAGCCACATTCATCCTCTGACTCCTCTTCCTCATACTCCTCTTCCAGCGTTGCCGCAGGTCCGGCAAGCGATAATGACAAGGCTGTTTCTGGTGGTGATGGTGACCACAACTCTTCCTCTTCATGCTCATCTACAGCCTGATCCAGCACTCTTCACAGGGCACGCTCCAGGAAGAAAACAAATGGGATGAGGTCGCTGATGGTGCCTTCGGTGCGACTGACTAGGTTTGTCACCTCCTCAAAAGGACGCATTAGCCTACAGGCATTGCGCATGAGCGTCCAGTAACGTGGCAAAAAAATTCCCAGCTCCACAGAGGCTGTCCTAGCACCCCGGTCATACAAATTCTCGTTGATGGCTTTTTCTTGTTGGAGCAGGTGGTCGAACATTAGAAATGTTGAATTCCAACATGTCAGGCTGTCGCAAATCAAGCGCCTCACTGGCATGTTGTTTCGCCGCTGAATATCGAAAAAATGCGCCATGGCCATGTAGGAACGCCTGAAATGGCCACACACCTTCCTGGCCTGCTTGAGGACGTCCTGTAAGCCTGGGTACTTAGACACAAAGCGTTGTACGATGAGATTCAACACATGTGCCATGCAAGGCACATCTGACAACTTGCCCAAATTCAATGCCGACAACAAATTTGTTCCATTGTCACACACCACTTTGCCGATCTCCAGTTGGTGCGGGGTCAGCCACTGATCCACCTGTGCGTTCAGGGCGGACAGGAGTGCTGGGCCTGTGTGGCTCTCTGCTTTCAGGCAAGTCAACCCCAAGACAGCGTGACACTGTCGTATCCGGAATGTGGAATAGCCCCTGGAGAGCTGGGGGGATTCAGTTGATGTGCAGCCAGACGCCGCAGCAGAAGAGGACTCAGCCGAGGAGGATATCAAAGAGGATGGAGTAGGAGGAGTAGAGGAGGTGGCAGTAGGTCTGCCTGCAAATCGTGGCGGTGTCACCAACTCCGCTGCGTAGCCACGCATTCCATGCTTGTCAGCTGTCAGCAGGTTGACCCAATGCGCAATGTACGTGATATACCTGCCCTGACCGTGCTTTGCAGACCAGGTATTAGGGGTCAGATGGACCCTTGCCCCAACACTGTATGCCAGAGATGCCATGACTTCCTTTTCAATAACATAGTAGAGGTTTGGGATTGCCTTTTTAGAAAAAAAAATTTCGTCCGGGTACCTTCCACTGTGGTGTCCCAATAGCGACAAATTTTTTGAAGGCCTCAGACTCGACCAGCTGGTATGGTAAAAGCTGGCGGGCTAAGAGTTCCGTCAAGCCAGCTGTCAGACTCCGGGCAAGGGGGTGACTCTGTGACATTGGCTTCTTACGCTCAAACATTGCCTTGACAGACACCTGACTGTGGGCAGATGAGATGGAACTGCTGAAGGTGAGAGGCGGAGTGGCGGGTGGTTGAGAGGGGGCAAGGAGGACAGCAGTGGTTGAAGTGGCTGAAGATGCTGGACCAGGAGGAGGATGGTGGCTTTGAGTTTGTGTGCTGCTTGTACGCATGTGTTGATCCCATAGGCGTTTGTGATGTGAGATCATGTGCCTTCGCAAAGCAGTTGTACCGAGGTGGGTGTTGGACTTCCCACGACTCAGTTTCTTTTGGCACAGGTTGCAAATGGCATCGCTGTTATCAGAAGCAGACACACACAAAAAAATGCCACACTACTGAGCTTTGCAATGACGGCATTCTGATGGTGGCAACAGCATGCTTTGACTGGCGTGCTGTCTGGCTGACCCCGGGTGCCGATACATGCTGTCTGACTGTGCCACTAACTCCTTTCGACGACCTCCCCCTGCTTCCAACTCATCTCCTCCTTCTCTCTGTCTCCCCTTCTGAACATTCCCCCTCTTCTTCTCTTCGAGCAGGCACCCACGCAGCATCCGTGGACACATCGTCATCATCAACCGCTTCATTTGTATCTAACACCTCAGCAAAGGAAGCAGCAGCGGGTACATCATCATCATCTCACTGTACGTCCATGTGTGTAATCCTGCCTGACTGAGACATATGCCTGTAATCTACATCATCTGGCAATAATGGTTGCACATCACTAATTGCATCCAACTGATGTGTAGATAACTCCTCTGACGGATCAAGTGAAGTGGCTGCGGTGGCTGTGGTTGTAGTGGTGGTGGTGGCGGGGGGCGGAAGCGTGATAACTTGAGAGCAGGTGACCAAAGCTGAGCTGGAGGAGGATGGGGTGTCAAGGTTCTTAGTGGAAGCTGTTGAAGATTGGGTGTCCTGTCTAAGCCAGTCAACTATGTCCTCAGAATTTTTTGTGATCAGGGTACGTGGCCTCTGAACACTGGGCATTATTCCAGGGCCATTGGAAATCACAGCACCATGACCACGACGGCCCCTGCGGGGTGGCCTGCCTCTGCCTGTCATTTTTTTTTAGATAAGTGGTACTACGCATGCTAGGTACTGTGCCACCCGGTATGAGTGGTTGGCACTAGCAGAGGGCACACTACAGTCTGTGGGCCTGACACACACACACTGGCAGGCAGGCTACTGAAATTAGATTAAAGTGTACAGATAAAGTGCCTTATTTTAAGGCAAAGTCCAGTGCCGCACGCTATGATTGATGGGCAGCACTGGCAGAGGGAACACTACAGTCTGTGGGCCTGCAGCTCCTCACACATGGGCAGGCCAGGCAGATGCAATATATATATGGAGAAAAAAAAATAAAAGCAGACTAATGTAGAAGCCCTAAAAAGGGCTTTTTGGGGTGCTATCAGGACGCTGTCCTTACAGCAGAGATCAGATGAGTCTTTCAGGACTGGAGTGGACGCTGAATACACTTGCCTAGCTATCGATTTCCCTATTAAATCAGCAGCAGATACACTGTCCCTCCTGTCACCAAGACTGCAGCTCCCGAATGAATCTAAAATGGATGCTGTCCAGGAGATGGGAGGGTCTGGAAGGGAGGGTATGCTGCTGATTGGCTGGAATGTGTCTGCTGACTGTGAGGTACAGTGTCAAAGTTTGCTCAATGATGATGTATAGGCAGCGGACCGAACATCGCATTTGTTCGCCTGCCGCAGCGAACGTGAACAAGCTATGTTCGCCGGGAACTGTTCGCCGTCGAATAGTTTGGGCCATCTCTACGCATCACTTGTGCTTTGCGTAAAAATGGCAGCATTTCCTATATTCTGCGTTTTTAACGCAGTCCTAGCCCCATCAAAGTGAATGGGGCTGCGTGAAAAACGCATTGCATCCACAAGCAAGTGCAGGTGCATTGCGTTTTTCACTGATGGATGCTAGGAGATGTTTGTGAAGCTTCAGTTTTTTATCACGCACGTGAAAAACGCATCAAAACGCATTGCACTCGCGCGGAAAAAACTGAACGCAATCGCAGGCAAAACTTAATGGCTTTGCCTATGAAATCACACAGTTTTCACTGAACGCATCCGCAATGCATCCGGACCTCAGGCCCCATTCACACATCCGCAATTTTTGTCCGCATCTCTTCCGCAATTCTGTGCCGGCATGGTGTGTTGCAGATCCGCAACACACTACAGACGTGTGAATGGAGCCTAATCCGGACACGCTTGTGTGAAAGAGTCCGATGAGTCTTTGAGGACTGGAGTGGACACAGAACACTGGCCTAGCTAACGATTTCCCTATTAATTCAGCAGCAGCAGCACTCTCCCTGCTCTAACTAACACTGCAGCTTCAGAATAAATCTAAGATGGATGTTGTCCTTGCTTTTTGATAGGAGGTGGGAGCGTCTGGGAGGGAGGGTATGCTAATTGGCTGGAATGTGTCTGCTGAATGTAAGGTACAGGGTCAAAGTTTGCTCAATGATAAAGTATAGGGGGCAAATTGAACATCGCATATGTTCGCCCGCCGCGGCGAATGCGAACATACAATGTTCGCAGAGAACTGTTTGCCGGCGATATAGTTCGGGACATCTCTATCAGTAACCTCCCTTTTTGCTTGTGGGCCAATGAGAAGGCTGCAATGTCTTTGCCTGAGCTTAGCAACATCCCTAGCAACCAATAAGAAAGTTGCCTACCCCTTTAGTATATAAGAACCTCCCCAGCAGCCATTTTCTACAGTTTATTACAGTGGTTAGTGGGAGATAGTCAGTGTACGTTAGATAGGGATATAGTGTTGCTGTCCACACATACATGCTACATACATAGTGCTGTGATGTCACAAGTTCACAAAATTACTTAGTTCACCAATCACTAATATGTAGTGAGACCTGTTAAAATGTGAAGTTGCATGTATTGCGCCAAAATATTTGCATGATTAGTTCCGATTTCGCAATCGCGAATATATTGGAGCGCTCTATCTGCATATAAAGCTATTGTAATCTTCTTCCGTGCCAACCATTTTCTCCAGTCTCAGTAAACGTAGAGCAGTTTGAAAAATGTAGCTATAGTGACCCGCGCCTGTATTTCGCAATAAGCAAATATTACATTGCCAATTTTTGCAATCAAGAAAATAATAGCGAATTTGCGAATATATGATGAATATTCTACCAAATATTTGCAAAATATTGCGAATTCGAATATTGCCCCTGCCGCTCATCACTAGGAGTCAGTAACCTGGCCAGTTGGTAGCAATCAATGTTTCTCTTTACTGCAGTACAAAATTGGGGTAGTAGTAAGCCCAACAGTAACAAGGCACAGTTCTAAGTAGATCACGGTGCAATTCTACCAGATAACAACCTATCGCTCTCTAAAATTTCTCTGCAGAAGCTTAGGCAAGCAAGGAGGGGCTTGTTAAATGCTTCTGGAAATTCCCAGGCTGAGTCGTGCAGATTTTAGATATGGTTGGCCAAACCATCTCAAACCATCGAAGGGTGTTTTAGCAATGTTCCCTCCCACAGCAACAAAATTTTTATGAGCCAAAAACATGCACAATTCTTTGCTGACTGACTCCAATGCACGACCTTGTAGATTTCGGACCTTCTGATCTTCCATTTCTCTGGAGCACTATTGATGGTAAGGTTGCTTTCTTGGTGTAGAAGTCTTTAGAGATGAAGAGCTTGCACATGTAGATCCTCACTGTAGCACAGATAGAATCACACTCCCCTGACTATCCAGTAAGCATGCCCAAGTCCATTTCCTGGCAACCTAAGAGGATAAGTCAAGGTGGTTAACAATTAACTGTCCATAAAATGCTATTAGGCACACAAATACAATAAATCACTTTACAACATAACATCATAGCAGTAACCCTTTTGCAGTAAATCTGTTCTGGGGTAAAGCAAAAAAGGCAGGTGCATCCTGGCTGAAAGATCCACTCACTGCCTGCCATGTTAGCACCATCTGATTGATGTGACGTTCCCTTTCTCAGTCACCTCTTTTGTCTATTTTCGGTTAATGCACAAATGTGGCCTGCTGTAGCAGTAGCGCATGTAGTGGCTGCACTCTCCAGTCTCAGTAAATGTAGAGCAGTTTGAAAAATGTAGCTATAGTGACCTGCGCCTGTATTTCACAATACGCAAATATTACATTGCCAATTTTTGCAATCAAGAAAATAATAGCGAATTTGCGAATATATGATGAATATTCTACCAAATATTTGCAAAATATTGCGAATTCGAATATTGCCCCTGCCGCTCATCACTAGGAGTCAGTAACCTGGGCAGTTGGTAGCAATCAATGTTTCTTTTTACTGCAGTACAAAATTGGGGTAGTAGTGAACCCAACAGTAACAAGGCACAGTTCCAAGTAGATCACGGTGCAATTCCACCAGATAACAACCTATCGCTCTCTAACATTTCTCTGCAGAAGCTTAGGCAAGCAAGGAGGGGCTTGTTAAATGCTTCTGGAAATACCCAGGCTGAGTCGTGCAGATTTTAGATATGGTTGGCCAAACTATCACAAACCATCGAAGGGTGTTTTAGCAATGTTCCCTCCCATAGCAACAAAGTTTTTATGAGCCAAAAACATGCACAATTCTTTGCTGACTGACTCCAATGCACAACCTTGTAGATTTTGGACCTTCTGATCTTCCATTTCTCTGGAGCACTATTGATGGTAAGGTTGCCTTCTTGGTGTAGAAGTCTTTAGAGATGAAGAGTAGTGTTGAGCGAACAGTTCGAGAATAGTTCGGGTTCGTACCGAATTTTGTGGTGTCCGGGACCCGGACCCGAACCCGGACATTTTCAAAAAAGTTTGGGTTCGGGTTCGGTGTTCGTCGATTACTTCCCGCTTTCTGAAGGGCTGCACAGCAGCCAATCAGCTAGCGTTTTACTTCTTGCCCTAAGAGCCCATCACAGCCATGCCTACTAATGGCATGGCTGTGATTGGCCAAGTGCAGCATGTGACCCAGCCTCTATTTAAGCTGGAGTCACGTAGCGCCGCACGTCACACTGCTCTGATTAGTGTAGGGAGAGGACGCAGCTTCTGTCAGGGCGAGATTAGGCAGATTAAAGTCAGCAGCAGCACCTAATGAACGGATCAATTTACAGCTGAGAATCATTGAACTTCTGCTAGTTACTTGCTCGCTGGTTTTTAGGCTGCACAGAGCGTTTTTCTGTCACTTATTTTCTGGGTTGATCGGTGGCCATTTTGTGACTTGTGGTGCGCCAGAAGAAGCTGCCACCAAGTCCATCAATCCATCAATACTAGTTTTTTTTTTTTTTGCTATATCCTACATCAGGGGCTTGGCTGTGCTAATTGTCACCCCTAGAAACTCAGGAAAGAAATTTCTATATTTTATTAAGGGGTTAAATACAATTGCCCAAATACCAATCCCCTAAATCTGGTGTTCCAGCTTTAGTTAGACAAGTATAATACTGTCTGCTGTCTGGCAAAGGATAGATTATTTTCTGGGGTTAAATTCAATTGCCAAAATAGCAATACCATAAATCAGTGGTTTCAGCTGTGGCTGGCAAAATAGAATAGTCTCCGAGGTAACGCACACACGTACAGACGCACCTACACGATTCTTGAATAGTTGTATTATCGCGATAATAAAACTAACAGTGTAAAGTTGACTGTATTGCTCTAAGTTATATTCGCGTACAAATGTAAAGTCTATTACAGCACACCATACTAAAACTGACTAAGTGACAGCTTTAAGTTCTATTCGAACGCGATTATGCGATTATTATATATCTGCTTAATCGCATTGCTGTTTCAACTTAGCATTGCTAAATAATTCCATCCATATTCGTTAACTTACTGACTCAGTAGGTTAACGATATGGATGGAATTATTTAGCAATGCTAAGTTGAAATCGCAATGCGATTAAGCAAATATATAAGAATCGCATTGCGATTTCAACTTAATTCTCAGATCCGACAGTACATTCTACTGAAGGAGGCGTTCCCATGGTGATTGTTAGCTCAAAGTTGTAATCGCAATGCGTTTATTGCGGTATATTATCCCTCTGGGTGTCTTTTACAGCCTTTTTAGTGCCCAAAAGATCAGGTCCCCATTGACTTCTATGGGGTTCGGGTTCGGGATGAAGTTCGGGTTGAGTTCGGATCACGAACCCGGACATTTTCCGGAAGTTCGGCCGAACCTCTCGAACCCGAACATCCAGGTGTTCGCTCATCTCTAATGAAGGGCTTGCACATGTAGATCCTCACTGTAGCACAGATAGAATCACACTCCCCTGACTATCCAGTAAGCATGCCCAAGTCCATTTCCTGGCAACCTAAGAGGATGAGTCAAGGTGGGTAACCATTAACTGTCCATACAATGCTATTAGGCACACAAATACAATAAATCACTTTACAACATAACATCATAGCAGTAACCCTTTTGCAGTAAATATGTTCTGGGGTAATGCAAAAAAGGCAGGTGCATCCTGGCTGAAAGATCCACTCACTGCCTGCCATGTTAGCACCATCTGAGTGATGTGACACTCCCGTTCTCAGTCACCTCTTTTGTCTATTTTCGGTTAATGCACAAATGTGGCCTGCTGTAGCAGTAGCGCATGTAGTGGCTGCACTCTCCAGTCTCAGTAAACGTAGAGCAGTTTGAAAAATGTAGCTATAGTGATCCGCGCCTGTATTTCACAATACACAAATATTACATTGCCAATTTTTGCAATCAAGAAAATAATAGCGAATTTGTGAATATATGATGAATATTCTACCAAATATTTGCAAAATATTGCAAATTCGAATATTGCCCCTGCCGCTCATCACTAGGAGTCAGTAACCTGGCCAGTTGGTAGCAATCAATGTTTCTCTTTACTGCAGTACATAATTGGGGTAGTAGTAAACCCAACAGTAACAAGGCACAGTTCCAAGTAGATCACGGTGCAATTCTACCAGATAACAACCTATCGCTCTCTAACATTTCTCTGCAGAATCTTAGGCAAGCAAGGAGGGGCTTGTTAAATGCTTCTGGAAATTCCCAGGCTGAGTCGTGCAGATTTTAGATATGGTTGGCCAAACCATCTCAAACCATCGAAGGGTGTTTTAGCAATGTTCCCTCCCACAGCAACAAAGTTTTTATGAGCCAAAAACATGCACAATTCTTTGCCTGACTGACTCCAATGCACGACCTTGTAGATTTCGGACCTTCTGATCTTCCATTTCTCTGGAGCACTATTGATGGTAAGGTTGCTTTCTTGGTGTAGAAGTCTTTAGAGATGAAGAGCTTGCACATGTAGATCCTCACTGTAGCACAGATAGAATCACACTCCCCTGACTATCCAGTAAGCATGCCCAAGTCCATTTCCTGGCAACCTAAGAGGATGAGTTAAGGTGGTTAACCATTAACTGTCCATACAATGCTATTAGGCACACAAATGCAATAAATCACTTTACAACATAACATCATAGCAGTAACCCTTTTGCAGTAAATCTGTTCTGGGGTAATGCAAAAAAGGCAGGTACATTCTGGCTGAAAGATCCACTCACTGCCTGCCATGTTAGCACCATCTCAGTGATGTGACGCTCCCCTTCTCCGTCACCTCTTTTGTCTATTTTCGGTTAATGCACAAATGTGGCCTGCTGTAGCAGTAGCGCATGTAGTGGCTGCACTACATAACATTTTTATGCCAGTCAGGTTTTTTGGGGGGGATTGTGGGTTGGTTAGCCCTGAGCAGCCAACCAAACTTCCAGTATTTTAATCGGCTATTGCCTCCTTCACTCAATCAAACTGCTTGGATGCCAAAATGGATGTTGAAAAATGTATGATCAATATTTGATTTCTGCTTGTAGAATTTTAGGAATAAAGTAAATGTTGCAAGATTTTTAATGGAAGAGCAAAATCATATACTGCTTTTCAAAGTTCAACTTAGAAACTTAATGACGCTCACTTAGTATAAGTTAAAAATGTGAAATATATTTACTTAATATTATATTCCTATCAAAAGTACAAGGTATGATCTTGATAAGAAGTTCTCCATTTCTGTCCCCTTGACAATACTTGTTCCTGTACTCTGACAGCTCAGGGTTATCAAAAGAACAGATCTTGTTTTTAATGTTCTTACCTATGCTAGAAAAATGAAAACTGGATTCTAATAGTTGCAATGATGCTCAGTGACTCTATGATAACTTACCTAAGATGCTTCAATAGAGGAACAGAAAGTGTGTCATGGGGACACATGCACAAAAGGTCTTCTCACAGGAGGCCTGTAATGTCAATTCTGGTAACTTAAGAGCAGATTTAATTAAAGTTGTTCACATTTTTAACAACATTAAATGCTTTTGAGACGCATCAGTGCTATGTTTAGTGAAGAGTATGATAAGAATTTGTATGACATCATAGCTATTAACCAGTTCCCCTGACTGTTCCTATAGGATTTTGGATTGAACTCCACCATGTTTAGCATAGGCATAACTAAAGTTCTACTTAATAGAACTTGATAGATAATTTGAAAGATCGTCCCAAATTTTCCAAGAAGTTCTGATTCTAATTAATCCAAATTTTGTGTGATTTGATTTAGGACAAGAGAGTGTTTCCCAGTCAATTAGAGCACTTTTCATTGAAATTTATGTTAATTTGATATACAGTGTAAAAAAGTCGAAAGATTGCGGCACTCAACAAATAAAATCTTTTTTTAGGCTTTTTTTACATTAGTGGCAGCCTTCTCTGGCAAGCTGTTCTGGAGTGTAAACAGCCTCCTGGATCTGTGCTGCCGCTAGTGCACGCGTGCTGCCAGAATACTGCTCAGGCCCGGTTCACTATAATGGGGGCAGGCCGGAGTTTCGGCCGCAGCAGGGCAAACATGCCAAGAGGCAGTCGGAATAAAACTACGACATGTAGCCATGTGTGCACCTGCATAATCAGATACCTCCCTCTTTAATTCTTCATGCTATTCAACATTCTTATAGCTGTTTTATAAACATTCACTCATATCCACTTTATCATTAAAGCCTAGGGGCCCTGAAGCATATGTTCTCAAAATCAATCTAGCTTCTTTACTAAGTAATTTCCTCTTAGGATCTCCTCTTTTCACCTTGTGAGGTTCGCATTCTCAATAGACCAGCAAAATGCAGTACCGTTGGGTCTGCATTGTGACTTTCTTTCACATGATCGATCAATCGAGTAGCGCCATGCCCTGTAGAGATAGAATTAAAATGTTTGCATATTCTCTCACACAAGCAGCAAATTGTCTTTCTGATATAAGACCTTTTACAATGACATAGTATCACATACACTAAAAAATCTGTTCTATAATTAATGAAATAATTAACAGTAGTGATGAACGAGCATGCTCTGCTGAATACCAGTTCGGATGGAGCATCACTATGCGCGGCACATGGCATACTCAGCCAAGTACCGCATGTGCTCAAGCGAAATGCTCAAGTCTCCGCCCCGCACGTTTCATGGGTTTTAAGCAGCCAATAAAGGTGCAGGTAAGTACTGCCCTCACTGTAATGCCCTTAGCCATGTTAGCTGCTGGCATTACATTGATTGGCTTGCCAGAACGCGTAATCAGAGGTTATATAGCACCTATATACATAGGAAGGGAAAGACAGAGCAGGGAGCGAATTTCAGCGATATTAGTTAGAGAAAGCTTTTCAAAGGTCCAAAATTCCTTTTAAGGACTACTGTGTGTGTGTGTGCATTTTACATCAACAATATATTTAACAGCAGTGTCAGGGATGCTAAGAGAGGGACAGATAGTGCAGGGAGAGAAATTTGCTGTATTTAATACCAAAAGCTTTTCAAAGAACCCAAAATACTTTTAAGGGCTACTGTTTGTGTTTCACAGCAGCAAATATATTTTTATTTTATAACTATTAGTGACCTATACTGTACATCATCTGCAGAGTGACTATTTCATAATCTGGGTCACATCTAGTGTCTATAATCTGTGGTGTTCTATGACCAATACTGTTCTGCCTCAGAAAACAGTGTGTATATTACAACTTGTATTAATCTGGGCCTAGTTACGTGTCCACAATCTGTGGGTTTTTGTATCCAATACTGAACAGCATCTAAAAACACTGTTTATCTTACAACTTCCATTAATCTGGGCCTAGTAAAGTGTCCAAAATCTGTGGTGTTCTTGAACCAATACTGTCCTGCATCAGAAAACAAAACAATCTGTGCCACATCTACAGACAAAACAATTAATACTGATGCTGATGGTGCAAGCAAAGGCCGTGGCCCTGGGCACAAAAAAACTGTGCCTGCTGCCAGTGCAACAGAAAAAACTAAAAAATCCACCTTACCCAGCTTCATGTCCAACATAGCTGGGCAGTGCAGGACAACACTGTCCAAGTCGGACCAGTGCGAACTGGTGGTCGGTTGGATTGCTGAAGATAATGCTTCCAGTCAGTTTAGCTCCACCCTCTCTTCACTAAGGCCAGTCTCTGTAGCCAAGAGTCTGGTAAACCGAATCCTCACTCTGATCCTCCTTCCTCCCACCATGTCGAATCTGGCCAAACAAGGGATCACACATTCGGATGTTCACATGACCCCTTTTCATCGCCAGTACTTGGTTTGGCTCTCTGCCAAGCACGCTTGAAGCGTTACCTGAGATATTGTGCCCTGATTCCCAACGTTTTGAGCTTTCACAATCTCAAGAAGATGACAGTGATGAACGGCAATCATTCGTTCACGAGGTGGATGATGATGAGACACAGTTTTCAATCACTGAGATTGTGGTTAGGTCAAGTCAGGAGGATGACCAGAGTGAGGAAGTGGAAGAGGAGGTGGTGGACGATGAGGTCGCTGACCCAACATGGGAAGGTAAATAAGCAGAGCGAGGACAGCAGTACAGAGGGGGAGGGATCAGCAGCTCCGCAACAGTCTGGAAGAGGCAGTGGGGTTGCAAAAGGGAGAAGTCGGCCGACACCAAACGGGCCCGCACCGTTACACGGAGCACCACATGCATAAATCTACCTTGCCAAGGGGTAGGTGTTCTGCAGTATGGCGCTTTTTTTGAGGAAAGTACAGATGACAAAAGAGTGGTAGTTTGCAACCTGTCCCGTACCAAAATGAGCCAGGGCATGAACACTAGCAACCTCACCACCACCAACATGATCCACCACATGGCATTCAAGCACCCTAATAAGTGGTCCGAAAGCCTGGGTCCACAATCTGGGTCTGCGGGTAACACTACTGCCTCCTCTTCCCCTGTGTTACGCACTGCCGGCCAATCCCCTGTCGAAGGCGCAGGCCCGGATGCCCCTCACCCTGCACCTGGACCTTCCCATGAACCGTCAGCAACAACATCCACTTCCCTGTCCCAGCGCAGCGTCTAAATGTCCCACCCACACAAACACAGGCCATAGCACTAAGTGAGCAACTTTCAAAATTAATGGCCTTTGAAATGTTGCTATTTAGGCTTGTGGACACTGAGGCCTTCCGCAGCCTGATATCGGTGGCCGTCCCTCGGTACGCAGTCCGCAGCTGCCACTATTTTTCATGGTGTGCCATGACCGCCTTACACTAGCATGTGTCCCACAACATCACCCGTGCTCTGACCAATGCACTTACTGGGAAGTTCCACCTCACCCCGGACACATTGACAAGTGCTGGTGGCCAGGGACGCTACATTTCCCTGACCGAACACTGGGTGAATGTTGTGGAGGTAGAGAGTGAGTCGTACCCTGGGATGGCACAGGTGCTACCCACGCCCAGGATTGCAGGCCCTAAGTCCATCAGGGTCTCAGCCAATAGCTATGTTACTGGCTCCAACCCTCACTTGTCCTCCTCCGCTGCCTCCTCCTCCACTTTCACCTCCAACAGCAGTCAGCAATCAGTCACTAGCTGGAAACAGTATAGCACTGCTGTGGGTAAGCGTCAACAGGCCGTGCTGAAGCTGATCTGCTTAGGGGACAAACAGCGCACCGCCATAGAGCTGTGGCAGGGTATAAGGGACCATATCGAGCTGTGCTCTCTCCAATCAACCTATAAACAGGCATGGTTGTGTCTGACAATGGCCATAACTTGGTGGCGGCTTTGGAGCTCGGAAACATGACACACATCCCATGCCTAGCCCACGTCTTAAACTTAACGGTTCAGCGGTTTATAAAAACCTACCCCAATTTGGTAGAGCTACTAGCTAAGGTGTGCCACGTGTGTGCCCATTTCCGCAAGTCGTCCATAACTTTAGCCGGTCTGTCAATGTTGCAGCAGTGCTTGCGGCTTCCAGCTCACCGACTGTTGTGCGACATGAGCACGCACTGGAACTCTACGTTCTATATGTTGGCCAGGCTTTGTGAGCAGCACAGGACAGTTGTGGAATACCAGCTGCAACATTGTCGTTGCCTTTCCAGTCAGCTGCCACTATTCACAATGAGTGGGCATTGATGTCAGACCTCTGTGAGGTTTTAAAAAACTTTGATGAATCCACACAGATGGTTAGTGGCGATAACGCTATTATCAGTGTAACCATCCCACTGCTTTGTCTACTGAAACAATTGCTGCTCTCAATTAAGGACAACGCTCTGAATGGGGCAGACGAGGAAATGGGGAAGAACATTATACAGGGTGATAGCCAGACCACCCATGGTTCGTCTTCTAAGCGCGAATTAGGCCATGAAGAGGAGGAGGAGCTGGAGACAGTTGCCTCTGCTACATAGGCTAGTACCCATGGAACTTTAATTTCATATGTTCAGCATGGATGGCCAGAGGAGGAGGAGGATGAGAGGATGGAGAGTCATCCTGATGTTGACATCGACGTCTTGCCTGTTGGTACTCTGGCACACACGGCTAACTTGATGTGACTTCTCGTGACCCTCGCATTAAACGCATTTTAAATAACACAGATAACTGGGTGTTCACTCTTCTCAACCCCCTATACAAAGAGATCTTCTCATCTCTCATTCCTGTTGTGGAGAGGACGGGTAAAACGGTGCAATACCAGAAGGTACTTGTTGTGAAATTGCTCCAAAATTTTCCATCTGACAATGCGGCTGTCAGAGTCCATACTTCCTTAGACATGCAAGGAAGGGAGACAAAGGGAAGACACAGCAGTTCCAACAGAGGCAGGGTAACACTCTCCAAGGCATGGGACACTTTCATGACACCCCACCAGCAACCTCACCCTGAAGTGCGGCTTAGTGGCACAAGGAGGGAAAAGTTTTGAAAAATAGTGAAAAAATACATCGCAGACCATGTCAGCATCCTAAATGATCCCTCAATGCCTTACAACTACTGGGTAGAGTTGGGCGGACAGCTGAGAGTTTGGGTTCGATGGGTTCAGCCGAACTTCACAAAAAAATTCGGGTTTGGGACCTGAACTTTACCCAAACTTTTCCCCAAACCCAAAACCCATTGAAGTCAATGGGGACCCGAACTTTTGGACACTAAAATGGCCGTAAAAAAAGTCCTGTAAAAGGCTAGAGGGCAAAAGGCAGCAAAATTTGCTTAAGAGCATGGCAAGTGCTCTGCAAACAAATGAGGATAGGGAAATAACTTAAAATAAAATAAAATAAATAAAAATTAAACATGATTTACCTGCAACTCGGAGGAGGAGGTGGAAGTGGAGTCGGAGGTTGAGTAGGCGGTGAATGTAGTGTTGTAGGTGGAAGCGGCGATGGAGGAGGAGGAGGTAGCCAACAATGCATTTATTTTATTTTTTATTGGGGTAGCCCACAAAATAATGGGACAAATAAAAAAAAGAAAACAAAGAATAAGTGCACTCGAGTACAAGAATGTATGGTTGAGGTCGTTTTAAATGTGTATTCTGCACAAGGTACAGACAAGTCTTGTGGGATCCAAGCCTGGTTCATTTTAATAAATGTGAGCTTGTCCAAGTTGGCAGTGGACAGGAGGCTGTGTTTGTCTGTAATGACACCCCCTGCCGTGCTAAATTAACGTTCAGACAATACACTGGCTGTAGGGCAGGCAAGCACCTCCAAGGCATAAAGGGCAAGCTCAGGCCATGTGAACAATTTGGAGAAACAGAAGTTGAATGGGGCAGAGCTAACAGTCAGTATATGTAGATGTGTGCACATGTACTGTTCCACCATGTTGTTCAAATGCTGCCTCCTGCTAAGACGTTCCATATCAGCTGGTGGTGCCGATGGCTTTGGCGTGGTGACAAAGTTTTTCCACATGTCGGCCATGCTAACCCTGCCTTCTGAGGCGCTGGCCCTGACCCAGCTGCATTGGAAACCTCTTCTTCCTCCTCCTCCTCCTCTGCCTTCGCCTTGTGCTTCCACTTGTCCCCCAGTGTCAGTTGGGAATGCCCTTTAGATGCGCGTCTACCAGTGTGCGCTTGTAGTCCTGCATCTTTCTATCACGCTCCACTGCAGTAAGTAAGGAGGGCAAGTTGTCTTTGTAGCAGGTATCCAGCAGGGTGGCAACCCAGTAGTCAGCACAAGTTACAATGTGGGCAACTCTGCTGTTGTTGCGCAGGCACTGAAGCATGTAGTCACTCATGTGTGCCAGGCTGCGCAGAGGTAATGATAAGCTGTCCTCTGTAGTTGTTGTATCATCTGTGTCCTCCGTATCCCCCCAGCCATGCTCAAGTAATGGCCATGAGCTGCGTTGGGTGCCACCCTGCAGTGAACTTAGTACCTCCTCCTCTACCTTATTCTTCTCGTCCTCCAGAACTGTGCCCTGGCTGGCCACATGTGTACCTGGCCTCTGCTGGTGCAGGAACCCACCTTCTGAGCCACTTCGGAATGACTTACCTGAAACACTGTGAAATGCCCCCTCTTCCTCCTCCTTGTCTGCCACATCCTCTTCCATCATCAACATAATTGATTTTTCAAGGAGACATAGAAGTGGTATTGAAATGCTAACAATGGCATCATCTGCACTGGCCATGTTGCGTGAGTACTCAAAAGACCACAACAAGGTAGACAGGTCTCGCATGCAGGCCCAGTCACTGGTGGTGAAGTGGTGCTGATCCGCAGAGCGACTTACCCGTGTGTGCTGCAGCTGAAACTCCACTATCGCCTGCTGCTGCTTGAACAGTCTCTCCAGCATATGCAAGATGGAGTTCCACCTGGTGGGCACATAGCATATGAGGCGGTAAGCGGGAAGGTCGAAGTTACGTTGCAGCACAGACAGGAGAGCAGCAGCAGGGTAAGAACGCCTATTTGCGCACAGACGGAATGCACTTTCTGCAGCAGTTTGACATGTCTGGGTAGTTTTTAAGGAATTTCTGCACCACCAAATTCAGCACATGCGCCAAAAAAAGGGATATGTGTCAAACCGGCTAGTCCCAGAGCTGCTACGAGATTTCGCCCATTATCGCACATCACCAGGCCAGACTTGAGGCTCACTGGCAGCAACCACTCATCGGTCTGTTGTTCTATGCCTCTCCACAGCTCATGTGCGGTTTGGGGTTTGTCCCCCAAACACATGAGTTTTAAAACGACTGCTGACGTTCACCCCTGGCTGTGCTGAAGTGGGTGGTGAAGGTCTTTCGCTGACGGATGAGGAGTTGGTAAAAGAAGAAGAGGAGGAAGCAGAGGAGGAGGCAACAGGAGGCAAAGAATAATGCCCTGCGATTCTTGGTGGTGGAAGGACATGCGCCAAACCGCTATCCGCCTCGGGTCCAGCCACCACTACATTTATCCATTGTGCAGTTAGGGAGATAGAGCATCCCTGCCCGTGCTTACTGGTCCATGTGTGGTTATGTGAACCTTGCCACAGATGGCGTTGCGCAGTGCACACTTGATTTTATCCTCCACTTGGTTGTGCAAGGAAGGGATGACTCACCTGGAAAAGTAGTGGCGGCTGGGAACGACATACTGTGGGACAGCCACCGCCATCAGCTGTTTAAAATAGTCGACCAGATGGAATGAAAGCAATTCAAAGGCCAGTAATTTTGAAATGCTGGCATTCAGGATCAGGGATTGAGGGTGGGTATTTTCTCTTTCTCTCCAGTGTTTGCGAGATGGACAGCTGAACGCTTGCCTGTGACATGGTGGAGATGCTTGGTGAGGATGACGGAGGTGGTGGTGTTGGTGGCACATCCTCTGTTTGCTGGGTGGCAGATGCCACTGTGACTCAAGAGGTGTAGGAAGAGGCAGAGACAGCAGCAGAAGAAGAAGCAGGAGGAGCCTGAGACCTTTCTTGGTTTTTAAGGTATTTACTCCACTGAAGTTCGTGCTTTGCATGTAGATGCCTGGTCATGCAGGTTGTGCTCAGGTTAAGAACGCTCATGCCTTGCTTCAGGCTCTGATGGCACAACGTGCAAACCACTCATGTCTTGTCGTCAGGACATTGTCTGAAGAACTGCCTCACCAATGAACTCCTTGGAGCTGGCTTTGGT
Source organism: Bufotes viridis (assembly GCA_033119425.1). Classification (NCBI taxonomy): domain Eukaryota; kingdom Metazoa; phylum Chordata; class Amphibia; order Anura; family Bufonidae; genus Bufotes; species Bufotes viridis. Next base: position 264,466,402 of record CM065591.1, on the reverse strand, counting down.
GTGTTAGGTCCCTGGCTGCGATGGGCAGTAGCAGGCTTACTGTCTCGGGTCGGCCACTCTGCTTTTGCAGCCTGCTCTCTCTTTTGCTGTGCTGTTGCCTCTGTGTGACCACCGCCTCTTCCTCAGAACTCCACACCTCATTAGCATGAACTTGAGTTCAGTCGGAATCTAGGACCTCATCGTCCTCCACATCATCTTCCACCAATTCTTGACTACTGCCCTCCTCGTCAGTATGCACCCTACAGAAAGCCGCAGCAGTAGGCACCCATGTTTCATCATCATCAGAGACATGCTGCGGTGGTCCTCCCATGTCCTCATCCTGCGACATAAGTGGTTGGGCATCAGTGCATTCAATGTCTTCCACTTCTGGGGTAGGGCTAGGTGGATAACCTGGGGAAACCTTCCAGCAGAGTCATCAAAAAGCATAAGAGTCTGCTGCATGACTTGGAGCTCAGACTGCTTGTCTGCTTTGCAAGGGGGTGAGGTGAAAGACTGATGGGCATGGGCTGCAGGTACCAACTCTGATACTGTGAAGGATCTTGAGCGACTGTTAGCCACCCAATCGCCTGTACTTGTTCTTGCCTCACCATCCGTAGAGCAGCATTCGGGCCTACCAAATAATTCTGCATGTTCAATCACTTACTTGCACCAGAGGAAGGTGTTTCACTCGGATCGGTAGTTGGAGCTGAACAGCCATGTCCTCTCCCAGCAACAGGAGCTCCACCAACACCCCCACAACCATGCCCACATCCCGTATTTGATGTTCTCCTCATTATTTGTGTTCATCCACCAAGCTGGTTTATCTCCAGTGTCAATTTAACTGCCAATAGTCAACAATTAAGTTCACTAACACTAAGGCAGTGCTTGTGTCTCAAAAATGCTCTTTGGACCAAGAATACAGCATTTTTCCCAAAAATTACACTAATGCATTATTTCACTGCAGAAATGCAAAATAGATATTTGGGCGGTGTATTTTAAACAGTTTGTGGACCAGAAATAACGCTTTTGCCACCAAAATTCACAAATGCACTATTTAACGGCTGAAAATTAAATGTAGGCATTTGTACGCTGTATGCACAACTGCTTTTGTGAACCAAGAACACGGCTTATTTCCCCAAAATTCACAAATGCACTATTTAACTGCTGAAAATGAAACGTAGGTATTTGTACGCTGTATGAACAACTGCTTTGTGAACCAAGAACACAACTTTTTTCCCCAAAATTTACAAATGCACTATTTAACGGCTGAATATTAAACATAGGTATTTGTACGCTGTATGGGCAACTGCTTTGTGAACCAAGAACATGACTTTTTTCCCCAAAATTCACAAATGCACTATTTACCGGCTAAAAATTAAACATAGGTATTTGTACGCTGTATGCACAACTGATTTGTGAACCAAGAACACGGCTCTTTCCCCCTAAGTTCACAAATGCACTATTTACCGGCAGAAAATTAAACATAGGTAATTGTACGCTGTATACACAACTGCTTTGTGGACCAAGAACACAGCTTTTTTTTCCCTAAAACACAGTAATGCACTATTTCAGTGCTGAACTTTAAAATAGGTATTTGTACGGTGTATGCACAACTGCTTTGTGGTCCAGGAATAACACTTTTTTCCCCAAAAATACACTGATGCACTATTTCACTGCTAAAATTGAAAATATGTTTTGGTCCGTTGTATGCACAAGTGCTCTATAGCACCCCAATACAGATTTTTGCCCCAGACTACAGAAATGGACTGTCACCCCTAAATTATACAAAAAGGGGACTTGACCTGCCAGAAATAATAATTTTTTCCTTCACTGAGCTACGAAAAAGGATTAGACTGATGTCCCTGGCAGGCTGGCATACGTGCAGGTCACATGCAGTTCCAAGGACACTGCAGTGGCTAAAATGGCCACCGGCCCCCACCTCAGTAACAGATGGATTTTAAAAAAAAACATTGCAGTATCACTTGGCTCAGGGCTGGGTACAAAATTGTAGGATTGCAGTAGCACCCTCCCTCAATAGTTGTTGTAGCTTGAAGATTTCACACCACCAGCTTCAACAGATTTCTTTCCTAATCTCTCACTGGGAGCACTGGCCGCAACCTTTCCCTATACTAACAGCAGCAGAGCGACGTGCGGCACTTCATGACTCAAGCTTATAAAGAGGCTGGGTCACATGCTGCACTCAGCCAATCACAGCCATGCCATTAGTAGGCATGGCTGTGATGGCTTCTTAGGGAAAAGATGTAAAACGCTTGCTGATTGGCTGCTCTTCAGCCTTTCAAAAAGCGGTAGGAATCGCCGAACAACGGACCTGAACTATACAGTTCGGGTTTGCTTAACTCTACATATAATGTTTTAGAGGGTCAGCTCATCTGCAGGCCCTCACATATAATGTTTTAGAGGGTCAGCTCATCTGCAGACCCTCCCATATAATGTTTTACAGGGTCATCTCACCTGCAGGCCCTCACAAATAATGTTTTACAGGGTCAGCTGCCCTGAAGGCACTCTTAAATTATGTTTTAGAGGGTCAGCTGACCTGAAGGCACTCGCGAATGATGTTGTAGAGGATCAGCTGACCGGAAGGCCCTTCCAAATAATGTTTTTGAGGGTTACCACACCTGAACGTCCTCAGCTACATTCTTTTATTCAGTTTCATCGCACCCAGGGCTACCGCCTCTGCCTGCACCATCAGCATCATGGCCATTTCCATGGCCCTTACTGGCCGCCGTCTTAATATTAAATGTTATATATGCTTGAAAGTATGTCACACGTACAGTAGCGTAGGATTTGTAAGTGTATGCGCCAATAAATTTAGAAAGGTATTTGGGATGCTCACACATTACACAGGAGATGTAGCTCCGATAATGTCACAGACTAGCATACACAGTCTACGGATAAAGTGCAGTATATTAGGGCTGCAGTAAATAATTATTTTACAAATCGAGTATTCTATCGATTATTTTTTACGATTAATCGAGTAATCTAATAAGAATGTTACCATGGTAACCAGGGCTTCAGTAGCGTCCTGGCTGCCATGGTAACCGATCAGAGCCCAGTTATATAAAGCCACGTCAGACGTCCATGAAACCTGGACGTGAAACGTCTGTGGTAACGCGGCCTGGATTTCTGCTTTCAGCAGGAGCACACGGCGTTGGTGGTTGCTATGACGCCGTGCGCTCCCTGCCACCGCTGCACTACAGTAATACACTGGTATGATCTATACCAGTGTATTACTGTCTTGCAGCGGTGGCAGGGTGCACACGGCATTATAGCAACCACTGACGCTGTGCGCATGCGCTCCTGCAGTAAGCAGAAATCCAGGCCTCGTTATCATGGACGCACTGTTATGGGGGGCACTATGGCTGACGCACTGTTATGGGGGGCACTGTGGCTGACGCACTGTTATGGGGGGGCACAGTGGCTGACGCACTGTTATGGGGGGGATCTGTGGCCGACACTGTTATGGGGGGAATCTGTGGCTGATGCACTGTTATGGGGGGGTCTGTGGCTGATGCACTGTTATGGGGGGGCACTGTGGCTGACGCACTGTTATGGGGGGGCACTGTGGCTGACGCACTGTTATGGGGGGGATCTGTGGCCGACACTGTTATGAGGGGGGTCTGTGGCCGACACTGTTATGGGAGGGATCATTGGCTGACACATATATAGCATCTTATGCTATATATGTGTCATCCACATATACCCCATAACAGTGCCATCTACAGACCCCCAAAACTGCAGGGGGGATGGATGCTCGCAGCGGCCGGCGCAGTGTGCAGTAGTACACCGGCCCCGCAGCTCTTATCCAGTATTTATGTAGTTAATGTCTTTAGAAGTAGCCCGACCTTATTAACTATTGTTGCGCAGGCACCCCGGGCAGCTCTCTGTTCCTCCATGCTCTGCCTGTCTCCTCCGCCCACTTTATGAATGAAGGGGCAGACGGCGCATGGAGGAACAGAGATGTTAAACTCAAGCTGCCCGGGGAGCCTGCACAACAATAGTTCTTAAGGTCGGGCTACTTCTAAAGACATTAACTACATAAATACTGGATAGGAGCTGCGGGGCTGGTGCTAAATTCCGGTATCCCAGCAGAGCCTGCTACCTGCCTGCAGCAGGGAATGACTACGGAGCGGTGAGTAAATGCTCCTGCTCCGTGGTCACATGACACAAACGAATCCTTGATGAAAAAAAATTGCATCGAGGATTTTTTTTTTTGTCGAATTACTCTATTTAATTGAGTATTCGTTTCAGCCCTACAGTATATGTATTAAATGCACACACAGTAGATGTGGCACAAATTATTTAAATTTGCGCTACAGACACTGTTTTCTGATGTAGTACAGAATTTGTCACAGAAAGACACACAGTATGGACACTACATTAGGCCCAGAACATTTAAATTTGCGCTATAGACACTGTTTTCGGATGGAGGACAGTATATGTCACAGAAACCCACAGAATATGGACACTATTTTAGGCCCAGATTATTGGAATTTGTAATACAGACACTGTTTGCAGATGTTGTACAGTATTGGTTACAGAACACCACAGATTATGGACACTAGATGTGGACCAGATTATTGGAATTTGTATTACAGACACTGTTTGCAGATGTTCTACACTATTGGCTAAAGAACACCACAGATTATGGACACTAGATGTGGATCAAATTATTGGAATTTGTAACACAGACACTGTTTGCTGATGTTGTACAGTACTGGCTACAGAACACCACAGATTATGGACACTATATGTGGCCCAGATTATTAGAGACACAGTCTGTGGATGATGTACAGTATGTCACTGATACGTATAAAATAAAAATAACTTGCTGCTGTCAAATACGTTCAGTAGTCCTTAAAAGGACTTTGGGGTCTTTGAAAAGCTTTTGGTAGTAAAAACAGAAAATGTCTCTCCCTGCACTATCTTTTCCTTCCAAAGCACTATCCCAGAGACTGCAGGAGGTAAATATATTACTGCTCTAAAACACACAGTAGTCCTTAAAAGGACTTTTTGGTCTTGGAAAAGTTCTCTCAGAATGAAAATCTCTCCCTACACTACCTTTCCTTTCCTATACTATGCTCTCCCTGTCTACATCTGAGCCGAACATGCGTCATCGGGTGCTATATAGCACCCGATGACGCTTTCCAGTCAGTCAATTACTGTAATTCCAGCAGCCAACATGGCTACTGGCATTACAGTGAGGGCAGTATTAGTATAAGTATAAGTAACGACTTGAGCATTGCACTCAAGCACATGCGGTACTCGGTCAAGTACCAGCATGTGCCGAGCATAGCGATGCTAGAGCTGAACAGATATTCGGCCGAGCATGCTCGCTCATGACTAGCTGCAACATAATAAAATGTGAAAAAAGTAGAAGGGTTTGAAGACTTTCCAAATGCATTGTATGTTTCTGTTGCTGACTAATGCTGTCCTTACATTAAAGATCTTGAAAGGGTTTGGGTACAGTCCTAGGAGCCCTCAGACAATCTGAGCACTTTCAAGTTATGCTAATTTATTTAGAACAAATAGAATCTTACAGTTGATTCAACTGAATTGGATCCAAAATGAATTTTGGGAAATTTTCTCCTCTCCATTCAGCAGTATATCACATAAAAAGACAGATTTCAGTGGCTAATATTTTGAGGGTTAATCACATGGGGGACTGTCTGGTACCTTATTGCATTTGCAGTGATGTGTGATAACATCCAAGATCATCACCCATCATTGTCACCCAACCTTATGTAGATGCACTATTTGTAACATATTGGAGGTTGCTCACAGCAGTGCCACCTAAGCTGTAGATGCTGAATCTTGACATCACAAATAGAGAATTTGTCATACAGGTGATGTGCCCTCAATGCTTCTAAGCTCAGTTTCTGGCAGCATTAATGGCATAAAGGGAAATTAAGCTCCCTTGTAACCCTTTATAAGGGCAATCTATTATGAGTTGAAGTTGTGTGAATGTGTACTATAGCCATGTGAATGTCTTAAGATAATATTGTTCCATTTACTCCAAGACCTATCCCTTTGAGTACATTTCTGTTATATGATAGCATATTGTTAAGGCACAAAGAAACAGATGCTGCAGACTCAGGCATTGCATGGTCCCAGGGCTTGACTTGCTATTAGGAAAAAAGTGTATGCTAAAATTGCATATATAAAAATCATCCACTAAGACCAACTGCCATAAAACGCTTTATCTGTATTATAATGCCAGAAAATTTCACAGCCAAAAGACATGGAATGTTTGCTGAGTAAAGAATTCATTAAGAATCACATGCTTTATGAGTTAACCTAATCATTTAAGAAAATCAATAGGCATGATAAATCAATGGCTACTTTTTATCTGGAGAACTGTGAAATTGAGTTTCAGAACTGCTCTCAAGCAGATTGTAATAGCAGCAACTGGCAATCCCCCCCTTAAATATGTCTTACTCTTTTATATAATTGTATGTATTTGTTTAAGACATAGCATCTTCACAAACAGACAGATTTACATTTGAAAAGCATGTATTTGTTAGAAGATGAAAGACGGATCTAATGGAGCATCTGTTTTGCATTCATTATAACTGTATTAATTTGTCTTCATAAATAACATTATGGATATTATCCAGCTAACGATGACCCATGCCTAATTTAGCCACCTTTGATTTATTCCCAAAGCGAGATGTTTTCAGCAAATAAACATCCCAATAGTCAAATGATTGAAGATCTGCACACCCTACTCTTTAAGAAATTAGAATGGAAATGTTAATGTGAGCTGCTGGACAACCGTGTTCAATTAAAATAATTATTGATAGTCACTTGACATAAAACTTGTTCAGATTTTTTTGACTGGTGCATTTCTCACTTGCCAATGTTTCAAGATATACCTGTAATTTTAAGACACTTGTGCAGTCAGGTTCATTTATCAATGTCAAATACCTGTCCAAAGAATGAATATGGATAGAAAGAACACGACTCTGGTGACCAATACAATACTTTAGAGAGATGTTTATAAGCCTTCAAATGGTGGCAAACATCTGAACTCATTGGAGCGATGGGAAGTTGGCTCAATTCTAGTTTTAAAAGAGCTTATCAGTCATAGTTAAAATAGCATTGGTCTTGTCAGGCTGCACCTGGAAAATAGGATTTAAAACAAGGATATCATTAGTCAAAAAGATAATGGTGCTCATTGTGCTAAGCTACTTTAGAATGAAGATGAAGGGCCTGGTTTTGTTTAACATTGTGCTTGTTCATGGGCATCTTTTTCTAGAGTGTAAGGGTATGGCCTAGAGTTGAGCAAATTTCCTAAAATTAGTTTTGGTTTGATTCGTCTGGATTGGCCAAGAAATTCGATTTAGGTATGAATCAATTCCACCTAAATCAAAAGTGCTTTAAATATTTCTCTCTCTGGAAAATTTCTACTCAAACAAATCTGAAGAAATTCTGATTTAACCGAATCAGAATTTAAAAGAAAATTTCTGGTTTTAGAAGCCAAAATAGGAAGAGGGTCATAAAAGTATAAAAAGGTCAGATACAACTTCTCCTTTTTTTTGAATCTACAACTTATCTTCTTTTTTTAAATCTGAACTTGTGGTGATACCATTAGGTTTCCATTTTACAGAGGGACTATAAAGAATTTGAAGGCCTAATAAGAAAATCAAACTAATTAAGCAATCATATAAACTATTATAAAAACCAGGGTCATATCTAGGGGTGGGGCAGAGGAGGTAGAAGGCTATTTTCCAGGGACAGTACCAACAAGCCACTCTAACTTGCCTATAGTATTTGTCAGGACTAGGGCAACAAACGTAATCCCCTTAGATCATTCACTAATCATATGTACTTAATGCATTTGTTTTACCCCAGATATTTATTTTGTATAAGGGTCCATTCACACGTCCGTGATGTGTTGCGGATCCGCAAATTGCGGAGAGCACACATTGTGCTTTCCGCATCCATTCCATCCCCATTCAAAATGAATGGGTCCGCACCCGTCCCGCATAATTGCGGAACGGGTGCGGACACTGAATGCGGACGTGTGAATGGACCCTTAGGCCGGGCTCACACATGCCTGGCCATCCATTTCACTTTACCTCCAGTGTGGAATGGAAACTCTGAGGGAAACTGAAACCAGAACTGATCCGATAATTGTGTATAGGATCATTCATGGCATCCAGCACATCAGTTTCAACACCAGCTGGCAAATAGCATAGTGATTTTCTGTCCGGCGATGTCATGCTATATAGCTTGGACCTGTGTCCTAAAGTGCACAACACATATATCTGTTGTATCTGGCTCCAACAAAAAAAAACAAGTAGCTGTACACAAATGATAAATGTGCACTCAGCCATATTTTAACTTCCAAGATTTATGTAGAGGACAAAAACAATTACATGTCCTACTCTATCCAGTAAAAGTTATGTCCCAAGGTTTAATCAAACCTATAGACTTATCACCCATCATATCCAATGGAAGCAAAAGCCAGGTTAAATGAATGTCTTTAAAAAAGGGGATGTGCAGCAATATATATTGATAACCCATCCTCAGGAAAGGTCATTAATACCGGATCAGCAGGGGTCTGACAGCTGGAACCCCATCAATCAGCTGTTTGAAGCAGAGGTGGCACTCCATGCGAGCGCTACTTCCTGTTCATTACACTGCCTGTCGTCTCAGAAGAGAGTGGTATTACAAGTACTCACACCCTTTACTTGATAATTACACTATGCTGCCACTGCAAGGGAGACAACGTGTAGTGCAATGAAGAGGAAGCAGCGCTCGCATGGAGACCCACCTCCTCTTCAAACAGCTGATAAGCGGGACTGCTGGGTGTCAGACCCCTGCCGTTGAGATATTGATGATCTATACTGAGAAAAGGTCATCACAACTGATGACAGCATGCTCAGCCGAGTATTGGTTCGGCTCGAGGATCGCTATGTTCGGTGCTCGAATTTACTCGGCCGAGCACCACATGTATTCGTTGCATTGCTCGAGTCTCCTCCCCGCACGTTTGGTGCCTTCTAAGCAGCCAATCAAGGTCCAGGTAAGTAATTTCCCTCAGTGTAAGGCCATAGCCATGTTAGCTGTAAGCCTTACACTGATTGGATGGCCGGAACACGTGATACCATATCATATAGGAGCTGAAGTCCGGCGCTCGGCTCATTCAGCGTCAGGGAGAGCAGACAGTAGGCATGGACAGTAGGCATGCTGCACTTTTTTTTTTTATGAAGGGGTTTGCTTCAGCACTATCAGGGACAGGCGTCAACAGGAAGGGACAGATAGTGCAGGGCTTGAAAATCGCTTTTTTAACTTCTAAAAGACAAAAAGATTTCAGATTAGTGACATCTACAATAAAGCAGTGTGTTGGGCAGACATTATAAAAAGGGGCTTATTCACATCAGTGTGCCTGCTACTGAGATATACACTGCACCATCATAAAGCAGTGTGTTGGGCAGACATTATAAAAAGGGGCTTATTCACTACAGTGTGCCTGGTACTGAGATATACACTGCACCATTAGAGAAATTCTTTTTTCTGGGTAAATGAACCAAACATCTGTGTGTGCGTTCAATCCGCAACCGATATAATAATTACTCTAGCAGAGAGTGATTTATATTTTGGCCATAGTTAACTAGTTTTGGGCACATCTATGTGTGCGTTTATTCCGCAACCGTATATACAGTATTCCCGCTGAGAATACATTTTATTTGAGACAAATTTGTATCCAATATAGAACTACATCTGAATACAGCGTGTATTGTCAAAATTGCATTACCTCTGGCCTAGTGTAGTGCCGAAAATCTGTATTTTTCTGTATCCAGTATGTTACTGGAAGCCAATAAAGTGTGTATAGTAAAAACTACTTTATCTCTGGGCTAGTGTAGTGCAGAAAATCTATATTTTTCTGTATCCAGTACATTATAGCAATGTACTGGATACCAGTCAAAACAGTGTGTATTTTAAAAAATACATTATCTCTGGCCTAGTGTAGTGCCGAAAATATGTATTTTTCTGTATCCAGTCCCTTACTGGAAGCCAATACAGTGTGTATTGTAAAAATTGTATTATCTCTGGCCTAGTGTGGTGCGGAAAATCTTTATTTTTCTGTATCCAGTACATTAAAGCAAGCCAATACAGTGTGTATTGTAAAAATTTCATTATCTCTTGGTTAGTGTAGTGGCGAAAATGTGTATTTTTCCGTATCCAGTACATTACAGCAAGCCAATACAGTGTGTATTGTAAACATTACATTATCTCTGTCCTAGTGTAGTGCCGAGAATCTGTATTTTACTGTATCCAGTACATTATAGCAGGCCAATACAGTGTCTATTGTAAAAATTTAATTATCTCTGGCATAGGGTAGTGCCGAAAATGTTTATTTTTCTGAATCCAGTACAGTGTGTATTGTAAAAATGTCATTGTCTCTGGCCTAGTGTAGTGCCGAAAATCTGTATTCTTCTGTATCCAGTATATTAAAGCAAATCAATACAGTGTGTATTGTAAAAATGTCATTATCTCTGGCCTAGTGTACTGCCGAAAATCTGTTTGTTTTGTATCCAGTACATTACAGCAAGCCAATACAGTGTGTATTGTAAAAATGTCATTATCTTTGGGCTAGTGTATTTTTCTGTAACCAGTACTGTCCTGCATCAGAAAACTGTGTCTTTAGCGGACAGTAAAACAATCTGCGACACATCTACAGACAAAACCATTAATATGAAAAAGGTGAGCACAAAGGGAGGGGGAAGAGAGCGTGATGCTGATGGTTCAACCAGAGGCAGTGGCCCTGGGCGTGATGCTGATACTGCAAGCAGAGGCCATGGATCTGGGCGTGATGCTGATGGTGCAAGCAGAGGCCATGGCCCTGGGCGCAATTATACTGTGCCTGCTGCCAGTGCACCAGAAAAAACAAAAAAATCCACCTTACCTAGCTTTATGTCCAACTTAGCTGGGCAGCGTAGGACAACACATCATCTGCAGAGTGACTCTTTAATAATCTGGCTCACATCTATAGTGTCCATAATCTGTGGTGTTCTCTGTATCCAATACTGTCCTGCCTCAGAAAACACTGTCAGTATTACAAATTCCAATAATCTGCTCCTCATATAGTGTCCGTAATCTGTGGTGTTCTATAACCAATACTGTTCTGCCTCAGAAAACAGTGTGTATATTACAACTTCCATTAATCTGGGCCTAGTAAAGTGTCCAAAATCTGTGGGTTTTTGTATACAATACTGAACTGAATCTGAAAAGACTTTGTATATTACAACTTCCATTCATCTGGGCCTAGTAAAGTGTCCAAAATCTGTGGGTTTTTGTATCCAATACCTAACAGCATCTAAAAACACTGTCTATATTACAACTTCTATTAATCTGGGACTAGTGTAGTGTCCAAAATCTGTGGTGTTCTGTAACCAATACTGTCCTGCATCAGAAAACTGTGTCTTTAGCGGACAGTAAAACAATCTGCGCCACATCTACAGACAAAACAATTAATATGAAGAAGGCGAGCACAAAGGGACGGGGAAGTGGACGTGATGCTGATGGTGCAAGCAGATGCCTACTGCCAGTGCAACAGAAAAAACTAAAAAATCCACCTTACCCAGCTTCATGTCCAACTTACTGGGCGTCGCAGGACAACACTGTCCAAGTCGGACCAGTGCAAACAGGTGGTCATTTGGATTGCAGAAGATAATGCTTCCAGTCGGTAAAGCACCACGCTCTCTTCCACGAAGTCCAGTATCTGTAGCCAAGGGTCTAATCAACCGAATCCTCACTCTGATCCTCCTTCCTCCCACCATGTCGCGTCTGGCCAAACAAGTGATCCCACACTCGGATATTCACATGACCTCTTTTTATCGCCAGTACTCGGTTTGGCTCTTTTGCCAAGCACACTTGAAGAGGTACCTGCGATATTGTGCCCTGATTCCCAACCTCTTGAGCCTTCATAGTCTCAAGAAGATGACGGTGGTGAACGGCAATCATACGTTCATGAGGTGGATGATGATGAGACACAGTTGCCAATCACTGAGGTGGTGGGTAGGTCAATTCAGGAGGATGAGCAGAGTGAGGAAGTGAAAGAGGATGTGGTAGACGATGAGGTCACTGACCCAACATGGGAATGTGACAAGCAGGGTGAGGACAGCAGTACCGAGAGGGAGGAACAGTGTGGAAGAGGCAGTGGGGTTGCAAGAGGGAGATGTCGGTCCACATCAACCTTTACACCGAGCACCCCCATGCGTAAATCTACCTTGCCAAGGGGTAGGTGTTCCGCAGTATGGTGCTTTTTTGACAAAAGAGTGGTGCCATACCAAAATGAGCTCGGGTATGAACACCAGCATGATCCGCCACATGGCATCCAAGCACCCTAATAAGTGGGCCGAACGCCTGTGTCCACACTCTGGGTTTGCGGATCTCACCACTGCCTCCTCTTCCCCTGTGTTACGCACTGCTGGTCAATCCCCTGTTGAAGGCGCAGGTCCGGATGCCCATTCGCCCTGCACCTGGACATTCGCACGAACCGTCAGCAACAACATCCACATCCCTGTCCCAGCGCAGTGTCCAAATGTCGATAACACAGGCAGTTGAACGCAAACGAAAATACTTACCCACACACCCACAGGCCATAGCACTAAATGCACAACTTTCGAAATTACTGGCCCTTGAAATGTTGCCATTCAGGCTTGTGGACACTGAGGCCTTCCGCGGCCTGATGTCGACGGCCTTCCCTCAGTACGCAGTCCCTAGCCGCCACTATTTTTCACGGTGGGCCGTGCCCACCTTACACCAGCATGCGTGCCAAAGCTTCTTACGTGCCCTGACCAACGCACTTACTGGGAAGGTCCACCTCACTATGTTACACTTGGACAAGTGCTGGTGGCCAGGGACGCTACATTTCCCTGACCGAACACTGGGTGAATGTTGTGGAGGCCGGGAGTCATACCCTGGGCTGACACAGGTGCACCCACGCCCAGGATTGCAGGCCCTATGTCCATCAGGGTCTCCGCCAGCAGCTATGTTACTTGCTCCTACACTCACTTCTCCGCCGCCGCCACCTTCTCCTCCACCTTAAACAGCAGTCAGACATCAGTCGCTAGCTGGAAGCAGTGTCACACTGCTGTGGGTAAGCCTCAACAGGCCATGCTGAAGCTGATCTGTTTAGGGGACAAACAGCACACCGCCGCAGAGCTATGGCAGGGTATAAGGGACCAGACCGAGCCGTGGCCTTCGCCACTCAACCTAAAAACAGGCATGGTTGTGTCTGACAATGGCCGTAACTTGGTGGCTGCTTTGGAGCTCGGCAACCTGACACACATTCAATGCCTAGTTCACGTCTTAAACTTAGTGGTTCAGCAGTTTATCAAAACCTACCCCAATTTGCAGGAGCTACTAGTGAAGGCGCCAGAGCTTCAGACGGTCTGTCAATGCTGCAGCAGCGCTTGAGGCTTCCAGCTCACCAACTGTTGTGCGACGTGAGCACGCGGTGGAACTCTACATTCTACATGTTGGCCAGGCTTTGTGAGCAGCAGAGGGCATTTGTGGAATACCAGCTGCAACATGGTCGTCGCCTTTCCAGTCAACTGCTACTATTCACAAGCGAGGATGATTGATGTCAGACCTATGTGAGGTTTTAAAAAAACTTTGATGAATCCACACAGATGGTTAATGGCAATAACGCTATTATCAGTGTAACCATCCCACTGCTGTGTCTACTCAAACGTTAGCTGCTCACAATTAAGGAGGATGCTTTGTATGTGGCAGACGAGGTAATAGGGGAGGAGATGACACAGCGTGATAGCCAGATCTCCCCCAGTTCATCTTCTCAGCGCGAATTAGGCTATGAAGAGGAGGAGCTGGAGACACTTGCCTCTGCTACAGAGGCTAGTACCCATGAAACTTTAATTCTTTAAAAAACTTTAATTAAAATCTGTTCAGCGTGGATGGGCAGAAGAGGAGAAGGAGGAGAATGAGGGTATGGAGAGTCATCCTGAAGTTGACATCGACGTCTGTCCCGTTGGTACTGTGGCACACATGGCTGACTTCATGTTAGGCTGCCTTTCCCGTGACCCTCAAGTAATAAAAACATTTTAGGTAACACAGATTACTGGGTGTTCACCCTTCTCAACCCCCGCTACAAAGAGAACTTCTCATCTCTCATTCCTGTGGTGGAGAGGACGATTAAAACCGTGCAATACCAGAAGGTACTTGAAAAGATTGCTCCAAAATTTTTCATCTGACAATGCGGCCGCTAGAGTCTGTACTTCCTTAGGCAAACGAGGAAGGGAGACAAGGGGAACACACAGTAGTTCCAACTGAGGCAGGGCAACACATTCCAAGGCATGAGACATTCTCCTGACACCCTGCCAGCAACCTCACCCTGAAGCGCAGCCTAGTGTTAAAATGAGGGAAAAGTTTTGGAAGATGATCCATCAGTGCCTTACAACTACTGGGTGTCCAAGCGTTCTACGCCTTGGAGGTGCTGGCCTGCCCTGCCTCCAGCGTATTGTCTGAGCGTGTATTTAGTGCTGCTGGTGGCATTATAACAGATAAGCGTATCTGCTTGTCCACTGACAATGCTGAAAGGTTGACTCAGATAAAAATGAACAAGGCCTGGATTGCCCCTGACTTCTCCACTCCACCAGAGGAAAGCTGAGCTAATAAGGAACAAAAAGCTATTTAAATGTATGCTTTTCTAATGTACTCAATCCACAAGATTCAGAAGCACCCTTTTCACCGCATAAAGTGTATATGTTTGAACCTTGTTTTCTCCTCCGCCTCCTCTTCCATACAGAATATATTTTTGTAGGGTTAGCTCAGCTTCAGGCCCTCACCTCTATTGTTTTATATGATCTGCCCACCTGTAGGCCATCACTGCAATGTTTTATGGGGTTTCTCTGCTTCAGGCCCTCACCTCTAATGTTTTATATTGTCTGCTGCCCTGTAGGCCATCCCTGCAATGTATTATTGTCTTCGCTTGGCTTCAGGCCCTAAGCTCCAATGTTTTATACGTTCTGCTCACCTGTAGGCCTTCCCTGAAATGTTTTATTGGGTTTGTTTGGCTTTAGGCCCTTACCTCTAATTTTTTATACGGTCTGCTCACCTGTAGCCATCACTGCAATGTTTTATGGAGTTCGCTCACCTTCAGGCCCTCACCTCTAATGTTTTATATGGTCTGCTCTTCTATAGGCCATCACTGCAATGTTTTATGGGGTTCGCTCGGCTTGAGGCCCTCACCCCCAATGCTTTATACAGTTTGCTCACCTGTAGGCCATCCCTGCAATGTTTTATGGGGTTCGCTAGGCTTCAGGTCCTCACCTCCAATGTTTTATACTGTCTTCTCACCTGTTGGCCATCCCTGCAATGGTTTATGGGGTTCGCTCAGCTTCAGGCCCTCACCTCTAATGTTTTTTACGGTCTGCTCACCTGTAGGCCATCACTGCAATGTTCGATGGGGTTCGCTCGGCTTCAGGCCCTCATCTCTATTGTTTTATATGGTCTGCCCACCGGTAGGCCATCAATGCAATGTTTTATCGGGTTCGCTTGGCTTCAGCCCCCCACCTCTAATGTTTTATATGGTCTGCTCACCTGTAGGCCATCACTACAATGTTTAGGGGTTCGCTCACCTTCCGGCCCTCACTACAATTTTTAATAATGTCCACTCACCTTCAGGCCCTCAACTATAATGTTTTAGAGGGTAACCAGCAGGCCCTTGCTCCAAATGTTTTTGAGGGTCACCAGCAGGCCATCCATGATAATTTTTCAAGGGTGTGTATGATGCCCTCCTTTATTTGTAATAAAGGGTGTATTGGAGTGGCAGTTCCTTGCAATTTTTGACAGCCCTTTCGCATAGGCTTTATGAGTGTAGCAGTGTACCTGAACAATTGTAGCACCATGTGAATGAGGCCCTCCTTTATGTGATATACAGGCTGTATCGGAGTGCTTCTTCCTTGTAATTTTTGCCAGCATTTGCACTGTATATACAATTGAATATCCAGGAAAGAATGTTTCCTAACAATTTTACCTCTAAAAATGTCTCATTTTTTTTGAGGGGGCGGGATTTTGGGTGTGATTTTGTCGCTATTTAAAAGTGGCAGACAAATGGGACAATATGGTTCTCAGAAGCGACATTGGAGTCCAAGATGCCCCCAGACATGGTCCCCATGCTGTTCCAGATCCATTTTGGTGGTGTTTCTGTCACTTTCTGACCTTTTCCAATGTACAAGGCACCCTCCCCTCATCCGAGCAGGGCGTGCCTTGTTGTCTCCCATTGACTTCGATTATACTCGGGTGCCCGGCGCACGAATATCCGAGTACTCGAACCGAGTACCCAAACACTTTGTGTTCGCTCATCACTAGTCATCAGTATAAAACCCCTGCAAAACCACTTCAATGATTTGAAGATATTTCCTCAACTATAAAACATTGCAAACAACTTCTGTATGCAATGTTATAATACTCTCACAAATAATCTGAATAAAGCTCTCAGATGACTCTTGATCAGTCATTATGCTCCTTCTGACTGGGTTATATGATGATGCAGTAAGAAAAAAAAAATTATAGCGCCCAGTTCTGTTTCCCTATGGCTTCTAACAGCTGTCCACTTCTTCAGATTGTAGCGGACCGACAGATGCTGCAGAGTAATGCACAAACTGTGCCCAGCAGCTCCGTACGCCTGGATTTTGTTGAGATCTTTCAGTGGTGAATATACACTACTCAAAATTGAAATTGACACAGCAAGAAGAAAAAGTCATGGAATTATGGAAATCGCAGGATCAATAGACAAGATGATATGCAAATGGCAAAAAAAATAAAACAAAAGATTCAAAACATCTTGATTTATTGAGTATCAAGTATGGGCAACACATGAAGAAATACAAGCATTTACAATCCTTGGAATGCTATCAATGGGGTTATTTATGGTTATCTGAGGAATATTCTGCTTCACTGAATGCACTTGTGCATACAAATCATCAGGATCCACTGCTGGCTGACCCCTTTACAGTTGCTGATGCTGACAAATGATGTACCAGATGTGTCAATGGAAGACAAGTCCAGAGATGCTGTAGGCCATGATACTGTAGCATTTTTAGGCCATGTAGGCAGCTCACAGTAGTGAGAGCAACATGCAGCAACATGCAGCCTTGCAACTAGTGATGTCGCAAACATAAAATTTTCAGTTCGCGAACAGCGAACGCGAACTTCCGCAAATATTCGCAGAACGGGCGAACCGGGCAAACCGCCATAGACTTCAATTGGCAGGCGAATTTTAAAACCCACAGGAACTCTTTCTGGCCACAATAGTGATGAGAAAGTTGTTTCAAGGGGTCTAACACCTGGACTGTGGCATGCCGGAGGGGGATCTATGGCAAAACTCCCATGGAAAATTACGTAGTGGACGCAGAGTCGGGTTTTAATCCATAAAGGGCATAAATCAACTAACATTCATAAATTGTTTGGAATAACGTGCTTTAAAACATCCAGTGTGTGTATACGATCAGGTATGATGTTGTATCGATCAGGTAGTGTAAGGGTTACGCCCGCTTCACTGACATTGACAGACCAAACTCCCCTTTTAATGCACCGCAAACAGTTCATTTGCACAACTGCAAACTTCCCATTTGCACAAGGTTGGATACCAAGCTAGCCACGTCCCGGTGATGTCATTGAAGGTTTCTTCCTCCACCCAGCCACGTACAACACCAAGGGTCCCCAAAAGATGAATTGAATAGATTTTTCGAACGGTGAGATGGTTAAAAAAAACGCTGGCTCCCTCCCCTTTGTTTTTATCCACGGTGACTGCGTCTGCGCCGTGCAATTTACTGTCACACCCGATATGAGTGGTATTTTCTGTAGTACTATTCTCATCAGTTTAATCCTCTAACGTCCCCAATCTGGGGGCCATTTATTGAATAGATTTTTCGAACGGGGAGATGGTTAAAAAACGCTGGCTCCCTCCACTCTGTTTTAAACCACGGTGACTGCGTCTGCGCCGTGCAATTTACTGTCACACCCGATATGAGTGGTATTTTCTGTAGTACTATTCTCATCAGTTTAATCCTCTAATGTCCCCAATCTGGGGGCCATTTATTGAATAGATTTTTCGAACGGGAGATGGTTAAAAAACGCTGGCTCCCTCCACTCTGTTTTAAACCACGGTGACTGCGTCTGCGCCGTGCAATTTACTGTCACACCCGATATGAGTGGTATTTTCTGTAGTACTATTCTCATCAGTTTAATCCTCTAACGTCCCCGACTCCCCAATCTGGGGGCCATTTATTAAATAGATTTTTCGAATGGGGAGATGGTTAAAAAAACGCTGGCTCCCTCCACTCTGTTTTAAACCACGGTCACTGCGTCTGTGCCGTGCAATTTACTGTCACACCCGATATGAGTGGTATTTTCTGTAGTACTATTCTCATCAGTTTAATCCCTCTAACGTCCCCGACTCCCCAATCTGGGGGCCATTTATTAAATAGATTTTTCGAACGGGGAGATGGTTAAAAAAACGCTGGCTCCCTCCACTCTGTTTTAAACCACGATCACTGCGTCTGCGCCTTGCAATTTACTGTCACACCCGATATGAGTGGTGGGCCCTGGCAGTGGGCACACTACAGTCTGTGGAAGTCGGCCTGGCACACACTGGCAGCAGGCAAGCAACTGAAATTAGACTAATGTGTAAAAATTAAATGCTTTATTTATTGGCAAGCTACTGTGCCACCCGGTATCAGTGGTGGGCACTGGCAGTGGGCACACTACAGTCAGTGGAAGTCGGCCTGACACACACTGGCAGCAGGCAAGCAACTGCAATTAGACTAATGTGTAAAAATTAAATGCCTTTTTATCAGCAAGCTACTGTGCCACCCGGTATCAGTGGTTGGCACTGGCAGTGGGCACACTACAGTCTGTGGAAGTCAGCCTGACACACACTAGCAGCAGACAAGCAACTGATTTTTACACTAAAGTGTAAAAATTAAATGCCTTTTTTTGATGCAAAGTACTGTGCCACACGGGATGACAGGGGTGGGCACTGGCAGTGGGCACACTACAGTCAGTGGAAGTCAGCCTGACACACACTGGCAGGCAACTAACCTTAGATTAAAGTGTAAAAATTAAGTGCCTTTTTTTTAAGCAAAGTCCTGTGCCACACGGGATGACAGGGGTGGGCACTGGCAGTGGGCACACTACAGTCAGTTGAAGTCGGCCTGACACACACTAGCAGCAGGCAAGCAGCTGAAATTACACTAAAGTGTAAAAATTAAATGCCTTTTTATGCAAAGTCCTGTGCCAGCCGGTATGAGTGGTGGACACTGGCAGTGGGCACACTACAGTCAGTGGAAGTCAGCCTGACACACACTGGCAGGCAACTAACCTTAGATTAAAGTGTAAAAATTAAGTGCCTTTTTTTAAGCAAAGTCCTGTGCCACACGGGATGACAGGGGTGGGCACTGGCAGTGGGCACACTACAGTCAGTTGAAGTCGGCCTGACACACACTAGCAGCAGGCAAGCAGCTGAAATTACACTAAAGTGTAAAAATTAAATGCCTTTTTTATGCAAAGTCCTGTGCCAGCCGGTATGAGTGGTGGGCACTGGCAGTGGGCACACTACAGTCAGTGGAAGTCAGCCTGACACACACTGGCAGGCAACTAACCTTAGATTAAAGTGTAAAAACTAAGTGCCTTTTTTTGATGCAAAGTACTGTGCCACAAGGGATGACAGGGGTGGGCACTGGCAGTGGGCACACTACAGTCAGTTGAAGTCGGCCTGACACACACTAGCAGCAGCTAAGCAGCTGAATTTACACTAAAGTGTAAAAATTAAATGCCTTTTTTATGCAAAGTCCTGTGCCAGCCGGTATGAGTGTTGGGCACTGGCAGTGGGCACACTACAGTCAGTGGAAGTCAGCCTGACACACACTGGCAGGCAACTAACCTTAGATTAAAGTGTAAAAATTAAGTGCCTTTTTTGATGCAAAGTCCTGTGCCACACGGGATGACAGGGGTGGGCACTGGCAGTGGGCACACTACAGTCAGTTGAAGTCGGCCTGACACACACTAGCAGCAGGCAAGCAGCTGAAATTACACTAAAGTGTAAAAATTAAATGCTTTTTTTATGCAAAGTCCTGTGCCAGCCGGTATGAGTGGTGGGCACTGGCAGTGGGCACACTACAGTCAGTGGAAGTCAGCCTGACACACACTGGCAGGCAACTAACCTTAGATTAAAGTGTAAATATTAAGTGCCTTTTTTGATGCAAAGTCCTGTGACACACGGAATGACAGGGGTGGGCACTGGCAGTGGGCACACTACAGTCTGTGGGCCTGCAGCTCCTCACACACAAGCAGGCCAGGCAACTGCAATATGTATATAAAGGGGAAAAAAAAGCAGACTAATGTTGCAGCCCTAAAAAGGGCTTTTTGGGTTGCTGTCAGGACGCTGTCCTTACAGCAGAGATCAGATGAGTCTTTCAGGACTGGAGTGGACACTGAATTCACTAGCCTAGCTATCGATTTCCCAATTAAATCAGCAGCAACTACACTCTCCCTCCTCTCACTAAGACTGCAGCTTCAGAATGAATCTAAAATGGATGCTGTGCAGGAGGTGGGAGGGTCTGGGAGGGAGGGTATGCTGCTGATTGGCTGGAATGTGTCTGCTGACTGTGAGGTACAGGGTCAAAGTTTGCTCAATGATGATGTATAGGGGGCGGACCGAACATCGCATATGTTCGCCCGGCAGAGGCGAACGCGAACAAGCTATGTTCGCCGGGAACTGTTCGCCGGCGGATAGTTCGGGCCATCTCTACTTGCAACTTCTGCCTGAGGTGAAGAGAAGGATAGGATAGGTAGGATAGGTAAGAGGAGGTTTTTATTTTAATCTGATCTGAGGTCTGATGGGGTCTAACATTAAGGGCTGATCTGAGGTCTGATGGGGGTCTGACATGGAGAGCTGATGTGATATCCTCATAAGGGGGTCAGATGTGATGTCCTGATATGAGGGCCTGATCTGATGTCCTGATATTTATGGGGGCCTGATCTGATGTCCTGATATTTATGGGGGTATGATCTGAGGATCTGATATGAGGTCTGATGAAAAATATTTTTTTCTTATTTTCCTCCTCTTAAACCTGGGGTGCATCTTATCATCGGGTACGTTTTAAAAAGCGAAAAATTCCTGTAATTTAAATAAAGACTAAGGGGGTCCCTTGTGAAGGCCTCTTCATGGCATTGCCCACATGGTTTCCAGATCAATCTTTAGCTATGATTGCATCCAAGAAAAAAGCAGAACTCATTACTGAAGAGAAATAAATCTCCATTCCAGCCTCCATTGCCATATTGCTGTATACCATGATAGCTTTTGAGAGAGTGGTGCGAGGTCAATTGAATATCTGTAATTGGATGCATGGCTCGTAACTTAATGTCATGTAAACACGTAAACGCCTTCTGATAGTTTGTGTAGACCTTTCTAATTAGACGATCCATCAGTGCAGAGGTTCATCTCTGTGTACACTTCTTGCTGTCATTAGCGCTTAGCGTGAATAATCGAATCGTGAATTTTAATCGCAAATATCGCCACTTCGAGAATTCGGGGATATTTAGAATATAGTGCCATATATTCGTATTCGCGAATAGGGTTGATCGCGAATATTCTAATCGTGAATTTATCACAAATTTATAGTGAATATTTGCACCTTGCAACATCCCTAGCAACCAATATGAAAGTTGCCTACCCCTTAGTGTTGATCGCGAATATTCTAATCGTGAATTTTTATTGCAAATATGTTATTTTGCCGATTTTTGCAATCAAGTAAATAATGACGGGAGATCCTGAATTCTCGAATTTGTAAATTTATGGAGAATATTTGGCCAAAGATTCGTGAAATATCGCAAATTCGAATATTGCCGATGCCGCTCCTCACTAGCTGTCATTCCAGGTTTTTCTTTTTTCTCCCAACCACTGAGAAATGTAACTATAAACAGTGCTGACATATGAGTCTAGGCATGTAGCAATCTGCCAGATTGATAAACCAATTTCTTTCACTTTAAGTGTTCTGTCCCTCTCAGTCTGTGACAAGTGGAGATAACTTGCACATCAACAAAAATGAGGTATCATACAATCACCCCATAAGACTGGATATTATATTTGAGGTTTCATGTGACTAAAAAACTTTGCTTTCAATCTGACTCTGTCCAAAGCATGACAATACACACCCAATCCTACTCAGTCCACTTAAGGCAACTACATAGTAATTATGCCCCTTTTTTCTACTATGCAGTAGTTATGCCCCCATTGTGCCCAGTCACAGTAGTTGTGCCCCCTTCACAGTAGTAATAATCATATGTGCACTCTTCACAGTAGTAATGCCCACTTGGTGCCCCTCACAGGAGCAATGACCACATTGTGCCCTTCACAGTAGTTATGTCTATATATGTGCCATCTTCACAGTAGTTATGCCCAAATATGTGCCCCTTTCATAGTTTTTATGCCCAGATATGTTTCCCCTTTACTGTACTTATATCCAGATATGTTTCCCCTTTACAGTACTTATGCCCAGATATGTGCCACCTTCACAGCAGATATGTCCAGATATGTGCCCCTTTCACAGTAGTTAATCCCAGATATGTTTCCCCTTTAAAGTACTTATGCCCAGATATGTGCCATCTTCACAGCAGTTATGTCCAGATACGTGGCCCCTTCATAGTAGTTATGAACAGATATGTGCTGCCTTCGCAGTAGTTATGCCCAGATATGTGCCCCTTTCACAGTAGTTAATCCCAGATATGTTTCTCCTTTACAGTACTTATGCCCAGATATGTGCCACTTTCACAGCAGTTATGTCCAGATACGTGGCCCCTTCATAGTAGATATGAACAGATATGTGCTGCCTTCGCAGTAGTTATGCCCAGATATGTGCCCCTTTCACAGTAGTTAATACCCGATATGTTTCCCCTTTACAGTACCTATGCCCAGATATGTGCCACTTTCACAGCAGTTATGTCCAGATACGTGGCCCCTTCACAGTAGTTATACTCAGGTATGTGCCCCCTTCACAGTAGTTATGCCCAGATATGTGCCCCTTTACCGTAGTTATGCCCAGATATGTGCCCCCTTCACGGTAGTTAAGCCCATATATGTTTCCCCCTTCACAGTAGTTAATTTCAGATATGTGTCCCTTCACTGTAGTTATGCACTTGCCCCTTCACAGTAGTTAAGCCCAGATATATGCCCCCTTCACAGTAGTTATGCACAGATATGTGCCCCCTTTGCAGTAGTTGTAACCAGATATGTTCCCCCTTCACAATAGTTATGCCCAGATATGTGCCCCCTTTGCAGTAGTTGTGACCAGATATGTGCCGCCTTCACATATCTGAAAAAAACAGTAAATACTCACCTAGTTTCTCTGATAGTCATCACAGCTCACCTTGCGCTACCCAGCAGAAGTCAGGATACAGTTGCACATCACACTGCTGGGCTGTGTAGAACAAGGGCAGGATGATTCCCAGGCCTATACCTACTCCTACACAGCCCAGCAGTGGGATGCCTGACTGCATCCTGCTTTCTGCTGCTGGGGAGCTGTATGGTGAAGTGGGGAATGGGCAGCTCCCTGCTTAGCCATTACAAACAACTGTCTCTGAATCCTATGGATACAGCTAAGAGCGGGACATATCTCTGAAATCCAGGACTGTTCCGCCGGATCCGGGATGGTTGGGAGGTATGGTTAAGCACTGTGGCTCCCTCAGTAATTTTCCTGGAACATTAATACTTCCAACCACGCACATTACTGGGAAGTATGATACATCGTCGTTCCCCTCTGCGGCACCTGAACTGCATTTGCACAGAACAAACAAGTAAAGGACCTCTGTAACTTCATTAATAGGGATGAGCAAGTTTGGCCCTGTATTGATCATGGTGTTATGGTTAGAGATGAATACATTTAATTTCAGAATCAATTTGGTAGATTCGGCTGTCAAATTCAAACTGGTTGGAATTTATTTGGTCCACATTGAAAGAGTCCTGATTGCCCTGAAAAGTTGTGTATGAAACTCTGAGGTCTCCTAGGACTGTATCCAACCCCTTTCAAGCTCTTTAACGAAAAGACGGCATTAATAATGTCAAAGTGACAGTGACATACAGTAACTAAAGAAATAGTACTAAGTGGTAACAGTCTGTTTAAAACACACTGCAATGTCAAATTATTTTAACTATAATTTCTGTCCAAAATGTATCCCTTTTTGATGAAGGATGCCTTCTTATCTGTCTTCTAAACTGTAAAATAGTGGCTTACATTTTATGTAATTCGCACGAATCCCCAAAAATCTAGATTTTTTGGGAAATCAAACTTTCTTGGGAAATTTGTAACAAATTCAATTAATTTAGTATTGATTTGCTCCTCTGTAGCTATGGTACAGTCATGTGAAAAAATTAGGACACCCTTTGAAAGCATGTGGTTTTTTGTAACATTTTTAATAAATGGTTATTTCATCTCCGTTTCAACAATACAGAGAGATTAAAGTAATCCAACTAAACAAAGAAAACTGAAGAAAAGTCTTTTCAAGATCTTCTGTAAATGTCATTCTACAAAAATGCCTATTCTAACTGAGGAAAAAGATAGGACACCCTCACATGTATTCCCTCTTAAATTGGCTCAGATCTCACACAGGTATATCACACCAGGTGCACATAATTAGTAGATCGTTACTCTGCATGTTGAATGAGGCTTGGCCCTATTTAAACCTCAGACATTTAGTTTGGTGTGCTCCTGACTGTTGAAGTGAGAGTGAGCACTATGGTGAGAGCAAAAGAGCTGTCAGAGGACTTCAGAAAAAAGATTGTAGCAGCCTATGAGTCTGGGAAGGGATTTAAAAAGATCTCCAAAGATTTTGAAATCAGCCATTCCACTGTCCGGAAGATAGTCTACAAGTGGAGGGCTTTCAAAACAACTGCCAACATGCCCAGGACTGGTCGCCCCAGCAAGTTCACCCCAAAACATACTAGTAAATCAACCAAAGATTGGCTGAAAAAGAAGAAATGGAGAGTTCTGGAATGGCCAAGTCAAAGTCCAGATTTGAATCCCATTGAGATGCTGTGGGGTGACTTGAAAAGGGCTGTACGTGCAAGAAACCCCTCAAACATCTCACAGCTGAAAAAGTTCTGCATTGAGGAGTGGGGTAAAATTTCCTCAGACCGATGTCGAAGACTGGTAGATGGCTACAAGAACCGTCTCACTGCAGTTATTTCAGCCAAAGGAGGTAACACTCGCTATTAGGGGCAAGGGTGTCCTATCTTTTTCCTCAGTTAGAATAGGCATTTTTGTAGAATGACATTTACAGAAGATCTTGAAAAGACTTTTCTTCAGTTTTCTTTGTTTAGTCGGATTACTTTAATCTCTCTGTATTGTTGAAACGGAGATGAAATAACCATTTATTAAAAATGTTACAAAAAATCACATGCTTTCAAAGGGTGTCCTAATTTTTTCACATGACTGTATATCATAATTATATTCCATAGTATTTTTTAGATTGGAATACATTTTAAAGTTCCCTGGATATTTTTCAAATTATTAGTTACATAAACACCAACAGTACAAATACAAAGTATTATTTATATATCACTCATACATTATTTATACATTATCCTGGGCAGTGGCTCACCAGAAAAAAACACTCAAAACGAGACTTCAAATAACTTAAGTGAGTCATATCAATATTAAACCAAGAGTTTGACAGCATATGATTAGATTTTTTATTTAATATGTCCACTACGTTAGTTCACCATACAGAAAGTTTTACCTTGAACACCCCTGCCACTTTTATTGAAGATATCTGTTATAAAATCTTGTAAACAAATACCGTTTTCATAAGGGAACAACTTATTTACTCAAATAGGCTTTTCTACCAAACCTGGGGGCTCCTGAGACTTCCAATTCATAATAATTATGCTATGGGCAGCCTCCAGAATACAAGGCACCACCCAACACCCATTTCCCGGAATATGCTTCACCTTTAAACTTAATAGGGCGATTTCTGGGTTCAGTGTTATCTCTTCATTGACCATTTGCAAAATCTAAGTGAAGACACGCACCCAGAAATATTTAATTTTTTTGCTGCCCCAAAACATAAGCATACTTTATGTAACAGATCCTCATTTGCCTAGATTGCCTCCAATAAAGACCTGAGAGTTGTGGGTTAAATTTTGCCATATGTGTTGGTGAGAGATATACAGAAACTTAAACATTTTTAACCATATATATGTGGTTACTGAACTTAATATATATAGTACAGTATTTTCACAAATCCAATTAATTGTTACAACCCATTCGTCTCTTGAAAACTGCTGCCCATGATCTTGTTCTCATTCCATCATATGGGTTAATTTAAGATGTGGGAAGCACATATATAGATCATTGCAGATCAGATATAGTACCCTCTTTTTAGCATATTGTGTTACATAGTACCTAGCTATTCTCTACTGGTGATGGTCAAGCCTAGTAAGTTTATCTAAAATATTATATATTTTATATTTATACTGTTTAATCTCATAATCAATAGAAAAATCCCTGGTCATTTCTGTGGATTATTTAAAATATTATTCAGAGGGGCTGCTTTTTTACCATACACATGCTCAAGTTTTAATCCTGATATTTATCCAGTCCAGGTAAATCCTTTGTCAATACATTAAAAAAAGACAAATGCTTAATGTTTGACTTTAGATATTGAAATTGCTTAAAAATCATCCTAACAGGTTCAGTCACCAACTCATGCAAACATGGAGAGCCTGCTTCCTAATTCAAATCCCAGAGATATTTTTAATAGAGTTTAGTTCTACCTCCAATGGATCAATAACTAAATTAAAAATCACTAGCAAGAGTGATTAGCCCTGCCTTGTACCATTTCAAATATCAAAGACCTTAGAAACAAAACCATTAGATCGCACCCCAGCATTTGGGCTAGAATAAAGGTTAAGAATCAATTTACAGGAGTTGTGCAAGAATGGGGGAGTTTGGCAAACTCCCCCGCTTGGTCGGTCCTGTAAAGCGAAGCCTATTCATCCGCTTTCCAAGGCTGGCTCCTTGCTCCTTTTCCTCCAAGTCTGTGATGCTCCTCTAGGCTCCTTCACATAAAACATCCACTTTGACACAGTCGGCTGCAAATCACTGGCCGTAGCGGTGACCAGCTCCTCTTATATCATGACAAATGAGGTGGAATTACGTTCTTCAATACATTATATAGATCATTAAATAGATCCATTAAAAGCACAATTCCTCATGCAAAATTGTAAAGGCAAGGAGGAAAATACTAATGTTTTTGCTTTGTGCTCCCTACAACCACCAGGTGCACCAGTGATGCACCAGTATTTCTCCCCCAACAGTGAGACCAGATTTATTAACAGGGCACACAAGATGGGTTGTTGATCCCTTTATTGTGATATTTGGAATTTATTTCTCCTAAGGTGATGAAAACTGGCCTCTGCCATATATATTCAGCTTTTTTTCTAGAACAATAGTGCAGAAGAATAGGTTTGACTATATGGACTAATATGCTATGCATATTCTTAATAGTTACAAGTCCAATTTATGTATGAGATAGCGAAGATGATTGTCTATAAAATGATGGTAGTCTCAAAACATAGTTACCCTTTTGCTCATCAGTGTTTACTGCTACTGTTTTTAGGTAACTATTATTTTTTTGTAAGTACACCTTCAGTCTGTTTCATTTCCCTGAACTTCTGAAGCTGTATGCATCTAAAATCTCGAAAGTCGATGCCTACTGCAATTTTTAAAACTCCTTTAACAATTAGGCCTCATACACACGACTGTATTTTCTTCCACGTCCAATCTGCATTTTTGAATGAAATATCAGTAAAATCACTCATGCTACTGAATGTTAATAAAGTTATACGGTAAAAGCTATAATAATTCTGTTCACTTGCAGATTTTCCCCAATTTTCCCAATTTATCAAACAAATCTGATGTTCATATAAAAAAAATCATTATTTTAATTGAAAATGAAATAGTAAAATCAGAATGGTGTCAATAGTGTTAATACAATGAGTGGTTTAAGTGCGTGGAGAATCAATTTTTAAGTTCTGTTTACATTCCCATCAGTCTCTAAGTGCAATTAAATACGAGAACCGTATTCAGTGTGGTTGATATCAACATTGAGCTTTCAGAAAGGATCTATAATAACTGCATATATGAAATGTGTATTTAATTATTTACAACCTCTGTATTGTTCTTCTGTTCTGCTTCAATTTCTTGGGAAACACAGATTCGTTATAATGAGATGAATATTAAAAAGTATCTTCTCTACGCTGGCACTAGCGCCTTTTCTGCTTTATTCTTTTTTCTTTGGTTCGGTAAAAAAGAGAAGTCTGGTTAATGCCAGCCGAGAACTGATGATCATTAGGAAAATAAAAAAATTGCATTATTTTCAGGTTTTTGATAGCTTATTCTCACATAGGTAAATGTATAAATATTTCAGTTGAGTTTTTTTTTAATATAATAATAAGGTCTTTCTGGTGCAAAGGGAGCGAAAATGAAGAATGTTATTTATTAATGGTGGAAACCTGTAGAAAGATAAAACATTAGAAATAAGTAGTTTATAAATGAACACTGACTGAAATTATCCTCTGAAAGATTTGCAGTGCAAAGCTTGTGTCAGATTTTATGTTATAGTTAGTATTTTAGCTACAGTATAAACTGTTTGGTGAAGTTTTTGAAGATCTATGGAGGTTTCTGGAGGTATGCAGGAGAGGAACGCGAGGAGAGGTATGCAGGAGAGTTGAGGGAACACCTGGATGCTCGGGTTCGAGGAGTTCGGACGAACTTCACTGAAATGTTCGGGTTCGGGATCCGAACTTGACCCGAACCTAAACCTCGAACCCGAACCCCATTGAAGTCTATGGGGACCTGAACTTTTGGGCACTAAAATGGCTGCAAAATAGCCCAGGAAAGGGCTAGAGGGCTGCAAAAGACAGCAAAATGTAGGTAAATGCCCTGCAGACAAACGTAGATAGGGAAATGACTTAAAATAAAATAAATAAAAATAAAACAATATTAATTGTCAACTCGGAGGAGGAGGTGGAATTCTAGGTTGGGGAGGCGTCAGGTGGGAATGCCATCATCAGCGCATCTACCAGCGTGTGTTTTGTAGTCAGTCGTCATGCATATTTTGATCAGTAACATACATTTTTACAAAATTTGGTTTTCTGTCAGTAATACACAGCTGTGGCTTATCACTGGCAAAACTGGGTTAATGTCACTCACCAATGGAACAGGTGATATTCAGAAATGTTAGGCCCCTGGCAACCAAACAGAGGAGAGGTCAATTCACAGCAAAACAGGCTTCATGTCACCCACGAATGCAACAGGCGATTATTAGAAATGTAGGCCCCTGGCACCCAGACAGAGGAGAGGTCAATGCACGGAAAAATAGGCTTCATGTCACCCAGCAAAGGAATAGGCCATTTTCACTAATTTAGGCCCCTGGCAACCAGACAAAGAAGAGGTTCATTCAAATTGGGGTAGCCCCTGAAATAATGGTACAAATAAAAAAAAGGATTCAATGAATAAGTGCACTGGAGTACAAGAATGTATGTTTGAGGCAGTTATTATAAATGTCTATTCTGCACAAGGTACGGACAAGTCCTGTGGGTCCATGGCTGGTTCATTTTAATGAACGTGAGCTTGTCAACGTTGAATGTGGACAGGCGGCTGAGTTTGTCTGTAATGACGCCCCCTCTCCGTGCTAAATACACGTTCAGGCAAAACACTGGCTGCTTGGCAGGCCAGCAACAACAATGCATAAAGGGCAAGCTCAGGTCATGTGGAGAATTTGGAGACCCAGAGATTGAATGGGGCAGAACCATCAATGATTACGTGGAGGCATGCAAACATGTACTGTTCCACCATGTTGTTCAAATACTGCCTCCTGCTAAGACGTTCTGTATCAGCTGGTGGTGCAGGTTGATGTGGCGCGGTGACAAAACTTTTCCACATGTCGGCCATGCTAACTCTTCCTTCTGAAGAGCTGGCCATGACACAGCTGGGTTGGCGACCTCTTGCTCCTCCTCCTTCTATGCCTTCGCCTTGTGCTTCCACTTTTCCCCCTGTGTCAATTGGGAATGCCCTCAGGAGCGCGTCTACCAGCGTGCGCTTATAGTCGCGCATCTTCCTATCACGCTTCAGTGCGGGAATTAAGGTGGGCACGTTGTCTTTGTACCGGGGATCCAGCAGGGTGGCAAACCAGTAGTCAGCACAAGTTACAATGTAGGCAACTCTGCTGTCATTGCGCAGGCACTGCAGCATGTAGTTGCTCATGTGTGCCAGGCTTCCCAGAGGTAACGATAAGCTGTCCTCTGTAGGTGGTGTATCGTCTGTGTCCTCCGTATCCCCCCAGACACGCTTCAGTGATGGCCCTGAGCTGCGTTGGGTGACACCCTGCAATGAACCTGGTTCCTCCTCCTCCTCTACCTCATTGTTCTCCTCCTCGTCCGCTAGAACTGTGCCCTGGCTGGCCACATGTATTCCTGGCCTCTGCTGGTGCAGGAACCCACCTTCTGAGCCACTTCAGAATGACCGGCCTGAAACCCTGTTAAATGCCCCCTCTTCCTCCACCATCATTGACGTAATTGATTTTTCAAGGAGACAGAGAAGTGGTATTGTAATGCTAACAATGGCGTCATCAGCACTGGCCATGTTGGATGAGTACTCAAAAGACCGAAACAAGGTACACACATCTCAGATGCAGGCCCAGTCACTGGTGGTGAAGTGGTGCTGATCTGCAGAGCGACTGACCCGTGATTGCTGCAGCAGAAACTCCACTATCGCCTGCTGCTGCTCGCACAGTCTCTCTAGCATATGCAAGGTGGAGTTCCACCAGGTGGGCAAGTCGCATATGAGACGGTGACCTGGAATGCGGAAGTTAAGGTGCAGCGCAGACAGGCGAGCAGCAGCGGGGTGAGAACACCAAAAGCAAGCACAGACGGACCACACTTTCAGCAGCAGCAGCTCTGACATGTCTGGGTACTTTTTAAGAAACTTCTGCACCACCAGATTCAGCACATGGGCCAGGCAAGGGATGTGCGTCAAACCGGCTAGTCCCAGAGCTGCAACGAGATTTCGCCCATTATTGCACACCACCAGGCTGGGCTTGAGGCTCACTGGCAGCAACCACTCATCAGTCGGTTGTTCTATGTCCCTCCAAAGCTCCTGTACGGACGGCTCGTCTGGAAAATAGTGGCGGCTGGGAACTACGTACTGTGGGAAACCACCGCCATCAGCTGTTTGAAACAGTCCGCCTCCACCAGACGGAATGAGAGCATTTCAAGGGCCAGCAATTTTGAAATGCTGGCAGTCAGGACCAGGGATTGAGGATGGGTAGGTGGGTATTTTCTCTTTCTCTCCAGTGTTTTGGAGATGGACAGCTGAACGCTTGCCTGTGATATGGTGGAGATGCTTGGTGATGGTGACAGAGGTGGTGGTGGTGTTGGTGGGACATCCTCTGTTTGCTGGTTCCCAGGTGCCACATTGATGCCAGAGGTGGTGGAAGAGGCAGAGACAGCAGCAGAAGAGGGAGCAGGAGGAGCCTGAGATCTTTCGTGGTTTTTAAGGTGTTTACTCCACTGTAGTTCGTGCTTTGCATGTAGATGCCTGGTCATGCAGGTTGTGCTCAGGTTAAGAACGTTTATGCCTCGCTTCAGGCTCTGATGGCACAACGTGCAAACCTCTTGTGTCTTGTCATCAGAACATTGTGTGAAGAACTGCCACGCCAATGAATTACTTGGAGCGGTCCTTGGTGTGTTCAGTGCCTGGGTGCTGTGGACAGTAGCAGGCATACTCTCTATGGAATGGCCACACTCTGCTTTTGCACCCTGCTCCCTCTTTTGCTGTGCTGTTGCCTTTGTGCAACCACCGCCTCTTCCTCAGAACTGCACACATCACTAGCACGACCTTCATTCCAGTGTGGGTCTAGGACCTCATCATCCTCCACATCATCTTCCATCCATTCATGAACCCTGCTCTCCTCGTCGGTTTGCACATTACAGAAGGCCACAGCAGTTGGCACTTGTATTTCATCATCATCATCAGAGAAGTGCTGTGGCGGTCTTCCCATGTTCTCATCCTGCAAAATAAGTGATTGGGCATCAGTGCATTCAAGGTCTTCCACTTCTGAGGCAGGGCTAGGTGGATGGGCCGGGGAAACCCTGCCAACAGAGTCATCAAAAAACGTGAGGGTTTGCTGCATGACTTGGAGCTCTGACTGCTTGGCTGATTTGCAAGGCGGTGAGGTGAAAGACTGATGGGCATGGGCTGCAGGTGCCAACTCTGAGCTTTCTGCAGAGGACTGGGTGGGAGACACAGTGAAATAACTGGAGGCACTGTCAGCCACCCAATCTACTATCGCCTGTTCATGTTCTGGCCTCAACATCCGTAGAGAGGCATTCGGTCCTACCAAATAATGCTGCGGATTCTGTCGCCTACTCGCACCAGAGGAATGTGTTTCACTTGGACTGGTAGTTGGTACTGAACGGCCACGTACTCTCCCAGTAACAGAAGCTCCATCAACACCTCCACGACCATGCCCACGTCTATGATTTGATGTTCTCCTCATTATTTGCGTTCACCCACCAAGCTAAAAGATGGTTTCTCTCTGGTGTCAATTTATCTGCCAGTGGTCAACAATTAAGTTCACTAAGGCAGGTCCGTGTCAGAAAAATGCTCTTTGGACCAAGAATAAAGTTATTTTGGCCTAAAACACACTGATTCTCAATTTCACTGCAGAAATGTAAGATATGTATTTGTAAGCTGTACACGTTTTTTTTTTTAGTAAAACACAGTAAAGCACTATTTTCTGCTGCAATTTAAAATAGGTATTTGTACGCTTTATGCACAAGTGGTTTGTGGACCCAAAACACGTTTTTTTCAATAAAAACACAGATACGCGGTATTTAACTGCCTGAAATAAAACAAAGGTATTTCTACGCTGTATGCAAAAGTGGTTTGTGGACCCAGAACAAGGATTTTTTTAATAAAACACAGAAATGCAGTATTTTACTGCTATCAATAAAACTTAGGTATTGGTACGCTGTATGCAAAAGTGGTTTTCGGACCAGAACAAGGATTTTTTTTTAACAAAACACAGAAATGCAGTATTTACTGCTGTAAATTTAACGTAGGTATTAGTGTTGAGCGAGCATGCTCAGCTGAGTACGGGTCTGGCTCGAGCATCGCTATGCTCGGCAGATCCAAGCACTCGGCCGAGTACCACATGTGCTCGAGCACCATGCTCGAGTCTCATCCCCGCACGCTTGCTAAGCAGCCAATAAACATGCAGGTAAGTATTGCCATTACTGTAGTGCCATTAGACATGTTTTCTACTGGGATTACAGTGATTGGCTGGCCGGAACGCGTCATCGGGTGCTATATAGCACCCGGTCACGTGGGTTCAGCTCATTGCGAGTCAGGGAGAGCTGTTAAGGACTATTGTTAAGGACTATTGTTAGAGGTGGCAGGCAGCCAAAATTGTTTTGGGGGAATTTTTTTTTTATTTTTGTCAGGGCGACCGTTAGTGACATTTTCTGTATTCCACAAACTCTGCTTGCTGTGAGCAGTGAGATGCAAATCTACACTTATAGCTAGACAGTGTGCGGCCTATATTTAATTCAAAAGTACCAGTGACAGACAGTCGTTTTCTGTATTCCAGAAACTCTGCTTGCTGTGAGCAGTGAGACGCAAATCTACACTTATATCTAGACAGTGTGCGGCCTATATTTAATTCAAAAATACCAGTGACAGACAGTCATTTTCTGTATTCCACAAACTCTGCTTGCTGTGAGCAGGGAGACGCAAATCTACACTTATTTCTAGACTGTGCGCGGCCTATATTTAATTCAAATAACAGTGGCATCAAGTGTCAATATGAAGAAGGCAAGTATTAAGGGACGGAGGACCAAGTGGATGTGATTCTGATGGTTCATGCAAAGGCAGTGGCTCAGGGCGCGTTGCAACTGTGCCTACTGCAAGAGCACAAGGAAAACAGTCATCCAGTATACCTAGCTATCATGTCCCAGTTTGCAGGGCGTCGCAAGACAACACTCTTGAAGTCAGACCAGTGCGACCAGGTGGTCGTTTGGATTGCAGCAGAAAATGCTTCCACTGGTTTAAGCACCACCCTGTCTTCCACCAAGTCCAGTCTCAGTAGCCAACAGTCTGGTCAACAACACAATCCTCACCCTGATCATCCTTCCTCCTACCATGTAGAGTCTGGCCAAACAAGCAATCCGGTACTCTGATGTTCCCAGGAGGAGCTATTTTCAACCCCATCACTTAATTTGGCCCTCTCCCCAAGCACTCTTGAAGAGGGACACCATGAGATTTTGTGCCCTGATTCTCAACCTCTAGAGCCTTCACACTTACAAGATGATTTGTTTAAGGAGGTGGATGATGACGAGACACAGTTGCCATCAAGTCAACCACAATTCCTGTGTGCAGAGGTTGATGAAGAGGATGATATACCGTTGTCAATGACTGAAGTTGTGTTGGGGTCAGCAAATGAATAGGACGATCGCAGTGGGGAAGTTGAAGAGGACTTGGTGGACGATGAGGTCACTGACCCAACATGGGAATGCGGAAACGCGAGCGAGGACAGCAGTCCCGAGGGGGAGCGATTTGCAGCACCGCAACAGGCTGGAAGAGGCCGTGGGGTGGCAACAGGGAGAAGGTGGGCCACGCCAAACAGGCCCGCAAGTGTTCCACGGAGCACCCCCTTGCGGAAATCTTCCTTGCCAAGGGGTAGGTGCTCCGCGGTAAATACCCAGCCACCCACCCACAGGCCATGGCACTAACCATCCAACTTTCTAAGTTACTGGCGGTTAAAATGTTGCCATTTCGGCTTGTGGACACTGAAGCCTTTCGCGGCCTGATGTCGGCGGCCGTCCCTCGGTACTCAGTCCCCAGCCGCCACTATTTTCCCCGGTGTGCTGTCCCTGCCTTACACCAACATGTGTCTGCTAACATCACCCGTGCCCTGACCAACGCAGTTACTGCTAAAGTCCACCTAACGACTGACACATGGACAAGTGCTTGTGGCCAGGGATGCTACATTTCCCTGATGGCACACTCGGTGAACGTTGTGGAGCCTGGGAGCAACTTGTACCCTGGGATGGCACAGGTGCTACCGACGCCCAGGATTGCGGGCCCTACTTCCATCAGGGTTACCTCCAGCACCTATGTAAGTGGCTCCTCCTCCTCCTCTTCCACCTCCGAATTCTCCACGTGCAGCACCAGTCAGCCATCAGCTGGTAGCTGGAAGTAGTGTAGCACTGCTGTGGGGATGCGTCAACAGGCCGTGCTGAAGATGATATGCTTAGGGGATAAACAACACACCGCCGCAGAGCTGAGCTGTGGCTCTCGCCACTCAACCTGCAACCAGGCATGGTTGTGTGTGATAATGGGCGTAACTTGGTGGCAGCTTTGGAGCTCGGCAAGCTCCCACACATCCCATGCCTAGCCCACATCTTTAACTTAGTGGTTCAGTGGTTTCTGAAACCTACCCCAATTTGGCCGACTTACTGATGAAGGTGCGCCGCATGTGTGCACATTTCCGCAAGTCATCAACAGCTTCAGCCGATCTGTTGACGCTGCAGAAGCGCATGAAATTGCCAGGTCACCAGCTGTTGTGCGACGTGAGCACGCGCTGTAACTCCATGTTCCACATGTTGGCCAGGCTTTGTGAGCAGCAAAGGGCAGTAATGGAATACCAGCTGCGGCACGGTCATCACCTTTCCAGTCAGCTTCCGCTCTTCACAAGTGAGGAGTGTTCATGGATGTCTGACCTCTGTGAGGTGTTAAGAAACTTTAAAAAATCGACACAGATGGTGAGCGGTGATAACGCCATTGTCAGTGTAACCATCCCACTTTTGTGTCTACTCAAACGCTCGCTGCTCACAAGTAAGGCCGACACTGTTCGTGGGGAAGAGTTGGAAATGGGGGAAGAAGACATGACCCTGGGAGATAGCCAGAAAACCCTCAGTTTGTCTTCTCAGCGTGTATTGGAGGAGGAGGACGAGCAGGGGACGGTTGTCTCCGCTACACAGGGTGGAACTTTTATTCTATCTGTTCAGCGTAGGTGGACAGAAGAGGAGGATGAGGAAATTGACAGTCATCATCCTGATGACGACAGCGAAGTCTGCCCACTGGTACTCTGGCACACATGGCTGACTTCATGTTAGGCTGCCTTTCCCGTGACCCCCGTGTTATACGCATTTTAGATGACAGGGATTACTGGGTATTCACCCTTCTGATCCCCCACTACAAAGAGAACTTCTCATCTCTCATTCCTCCAGTGGAGAGGACAAACAAAATGGTGCTATACTAGAAACTCCCTGTTGACAGATTGATGCAAAAATTTCCATCTGACAGCGCTGGCAGCAGAGTCCATACTTCCTTGGGCAAACGAGGTGGGGAGACAAGAGAAACACACAGCACTTCCAGCAAAGGCAGGGCAACACTCTCCAAGGCCTGGGACAGTTTTATGACACCCTGCCAGCACCCTCAACATGATGCACATACTGGTGTCACAAGGAGGGAAAGGTTTTGGAAGAAGGTGAAGGAGTACGTAGCAGACCATGTCAGCGTCCTCAGTGATCCCTCAGTGCCTTACAACTACTGGGTGTCCAAGCTGGACACGTGGCACGAACTGGCGCTCTACACCTTGGAGGTGCAGGCCTGCCCTGCCGCCAGAGTTTTGTCTGAGCGGGAATTTAGTGCTGCTGGTGGTATTATAACAGATAAGCGTATCCGGCTGTCAACTGAAAATGCTGACAGGTTGACACAGATAAAAATGAACAAGGCCTGGATTGCCCTTGACTTCTTCACTCCACCAGAGGAAAGCCACTACTGAACATCAAGGCACTCTGAATGTGTTGTTTAGAATGTACTGTATTCCCATGCACCCCTTCCGCCACAAAAAAGGGTATATGGTTGAATCTTCCTTTTCTCATCCTCCTCCTCCTCGTCCATCATATCTACATGCTTAATTGTCGCATATAATGCCATCGCTTATATGCCTTCTTATATAATTTTTCGGATGGTCAGCTTACACACAGGCCCTCGCATATAATTTTTCAGATGGTCAGCTCACCCACAGGCCCTCACCCATAATGTTTTAGATTGTCAGCTCAGCTGAAGAACTTCACCCCTAATGTTTTAGTGGGTCACCAGCAGGCCATCAATCATACTTTACCTCTCCTCCTGTATAACGTTTCCTCATCCTAAATACCCATGACATTCCCTGTAATTTTTTTGTACTCGTTCCAATGACAGGCTCTCTTAAGAGTCCTGTATAGTTATTTATCATCACTACTCACTACCTCACTGAGGCGGTACTGGGAAATTGGAACGCCCTTGCCTGCCTTTCTTGGAAGTGGTAGCTGTGGCCATTCTTTAGACTCCCTCTCGCGAAGCGAACCCTGATTCCCCATTACTCGTGGTCCCCATGGTAGGCGCATAAAAGAACATCAAAAGTTGAAAGAGCAGACATCGATAGATCGTCAACATCATTGGGACGTGCGATCAGCTTAGAAGTTATCTAGAGTTAACAAAGCAGACCCTCACCTACAATTTTTAACACGGTCAGCTTAACGTCCGGTCCTCAAGTTCATTATCATCACATAGTCTTGTCAACACAATCGTGATCACCGGGGGTCACGTAACTAATTAGCACGGAGTAGTGTCTTTGGTTATCGGAATGAACCACACAGATCGACTCAATCCATACCCTCAAAATGGCCATACACCACCACCTACGGAATTGCAAAATAGGTATCAATCTTTCAATCCTTTCCGTGTCCGGGCCGAGTGAGGCTTCCCGTACGTAGTCAAATTAAGCCGACGGCTCCAATCCTGGTGGTGCCCATCCATCAATTTGTTTAAGTTTCAACTTTGCAACCATACTTTCCGGAACCCAAAGACATTAGTTTCCCAGAACATGCTCGGGGGGAAATGGGAATAACGCTGACGGGGATCGTATTCGAACCTCCATCTTAAGTTGTTGATTAATAAAAACGTTTGTGGCAACAAAGCTTTCGGCTGTGGTTCGGCTTGTGCCGTTAGTTACAAGAATTTCACCTCATCAGGTACAATAAGGATGCCACTGGCCATTCCTCTTCCGATAAGTTCAGTTTCATCGTCCAAGAGTCCGGTCAACACAATCGAAACCACCAGCCGTCCCTCTTAGTCATGGTCCCATTTCCGAAAATCATGAAAATTTTTGCCTGAACTTGCTATCACCATGGTAGGCGCATAAAAGAACTTCGAAAGTTGAAAGAGCAGACATTGATAGATCGTCAACATCATGGGGACATGCGATCAGCTTAGAAGTTATCTAGAGTTAACAAAGCGACAGCAGACTCTCACCTACAATTTTATATAACGGTCACTGGTCAGCTCAACGTCCACTACATTCCTCTAATAAGTTCATTATCATCAGATGATAGTTGAGTCAACACAATCGGAGCCACCGGCCATCCCTCTTAATCATGGCCACAGTTCGGAAAATCATGAAAATTTTTATCTGAACTTGCTATTTATATAAAAGTAAATAAACAGTAAAAATTGTTTCCCAACAATTTTTCATCTAAAATTGCTTTTATCTTAGTTTTTGTGAGTTTTATGGTCAGTCTGTAAAAGTGACGTACAACTCGGGCAACATCATTCCCAGCAGCGACATTCTAGTCCAAGATGCATCTAGACATCCTTCTAATGCTGTACCCGACCCATTTCGGTGGTGTTTCTATCAATTTCTGACCTTTTCCTATGAACCAGGCACCCTCCCCTCTTCAGATGCTTGGAGGGGAGGGTGCTTGGGCTCTCCTATTGACTTCTATAGGGCTCGGGTGCTCGGTAGAGCACCCGATCATCCCGATGTGCTCGGGCATCGGGGTGCTCTATCATCACTAGTAGGTATTTCTACGCTGTATGCACAAGTGGTTTGTGGACCCAGAACAAGGATTTTTTTAAATAAAACACAGAAATGCAGTGTTTCACTGCTATCAATAAAACAAAGGTATTTCTACACTATATGCAAAAGTGGTTTGTGGACCCAGAACAAGGATCTTTTTAATAAAACACAGAAATGCAGTATTTCACTGCTATAAATAAAACATAGGTATTTCTACGCTGTATGCAAAAGTGGTTTGTGGACCCAGAACAAGGATTTTATAAATAATACACAGAAATGCAGTATTTTGCTGCTGTAAATTTAATGTAGGTATTTCCACGCTGTATGTAAAAGTGGTTTGTGGACCCAGAACAAGGATTTTTTAAATAAAACACAGAACTGCAGTATTTCACTGCTATCAATAAAATGTAGGTACTTCTACGCTGTATGCAAAAGTGGTTTGTGGACCCAGAACAAGGAATTTTTAAATAAAACACAGAAATGCAGTATTTTACTGCTATCAATAAAACATAGGTATTTCTATGCTGTATGCAAAAGTGGTTTGTGGACCCAGAAAAAGGATTTTCTTATTTATAAAACACAGAAATGCAGTATTTTACTGCTGTAAATGTAACGTAGGTATATCTACACTGTATGCAAAGGTGGTTTGTGGACCCAGAACAAGGATTTTTTTTAAATAAAACACAGAAATGCAGTATTTCACTGCTATAAAAAAAATGTAGGTATTTCTAAGCTGTATGTACAACTGCTTTCTGAAGCAATAATATTGCTGTTTTTCCCGCTAATTTTCCCACTATTTCACTGCAGAAATGTCAAATATGTATTTTGGGCCGTGTATTTCAAACTGTTATGTGGACCAAGAATAATTTTTTTTTCCCCCTGAAACACATTGATGCACTATTGCCTGCAGAAATAGTAAATATGTATTTGTACGTTGTATGCACAACTGCTTTGTGAAGCAAGAAAATTGCATTTTTCCCACAAAAAAGACTAATTCACAATTTCACTGCAGAAATGTCAAATGTGTATTTGGGCGAAGTATTTAAAATGTTTTGGGGACCAGGATTACCGCTTTTTCTCACAAAAATACACCGATGCACTATTTGACTGCTGAAATTGAATATACGGTTTAGTGCATTGTATACACAAGTGCTCTGTGGCACCACAGGTCCCAGACTAGACAAAGGACTATGTCACCCCATAATTATACAAAAGGTAATGTAGGGAACTTGAGCAGCCAGAAAAAAAAGCATTTTTTCCTTCACTGAGCTACCAAACAGGATTAGGCTGATGTCCCTGGCAGGATGGCACATATGCAGTACACTGCAGTGGCTAAAATGGCCACCGACCCCTACCTTAGTAACAGATGGATTAAAAAAAAATCCTTGGCAGTGGCTGGGTACATAAATGTAGGATTGCTGAAGCTCCCTCCCTCCCTCTCTATTTGCTATATCTTGTGGATTAAAGTACAACAGGTTCTACAGATTTCTTTTGCTGAAAACTCAGCAAAAACACCTAATGAAGTGATCGATATATAGTTGTGAATCATTCAACTTCTGCTAGTTAATTGCTCACTGGTTTTTAGGCTGCACAGAGCGTTTTTCTGTCACTTTTTTCTGGGGTGATCGGCGGCCATTTTGTGTCTTGTGGTGCACCAGCAAAAGCTGCCACCAAGTCCATCAATCCATCAATACTAGGTTTTGTTTTTTTTGCTATATCCTACATCAGGGGCTTGGCTGTCCTTATTGTCACCCCTAGAAACTCAGGATAGAAATTTCTATATTTTATTGAGGGGTTAAATTTGATTGCCAAAATAGCAATCCCTTAAATCTGGTGTTCCAGATGTGGCTAGCCAAGTGTAATACTGTCTGCTGTTTGGCAAAGAAAAAATGCAACAGCACTCTGCAACCAGAACTCTGCCCAAGATAGAAGCTATAAGAGGACATAGTGTACTAATCCACGCCTGCAAACAGTGGAGACATTAGTTTACATTTTAAACAAAAGGTAGTAAGCCCACTCACCCCTTCACGGTTGTCTCCTAGAGTGTGTACTAACGCTAAATCTGACCTGTAATGGGCCATGACAGTCACATAAAATCCTCCTAGCGCTAAATATTACCTGTTATGGGCCACGACAGCCACATAAAATCCAGGGAGTGTGGGCCCAGCATGCATGCTGGAACAAACCATACTTATTAACCCCTTCTGGTGCTGTAACAACCTCCATTAGATCCAGGGATGCAGGTACCAACATGCATGCTGAGCCCACTATGCACTCCTCCTGAAGCCAGAGGGCTACTAGCAGGTAATGTGAGTACACATTCAGCTTTATACTCACTCTGATTAAAAACCAGCATCTAGGGCAGACAAACTAGTCAGGTGTGCACGACTGAAGTGGAGGCTGCCACACCTCTAACACATACTAAACAGAAACACAAAGGGGGGTTTCAGTCAGCACTCCCTGTATGCAGGTGCACGTAGCTATTGGCAGGTATACATACAAACAAAAAAATGCAACAGCACTCTGCAACCAGAACTCTGCCCAAGATAGAAGCTATAAGAGGACATAGTGTACTAATCCACGCCTGCAAACAGTGGAGACATTAGTTTACATTTTGATCAAAAGGTAGTAAGCCCACTCACCCCTTCACGGTTGTCTCCTAGAGTGGGTACTAACGCTAAATCTGACCTGTAATGGGCCATGACAGTCACATAAAATCCTCCTAGCGCTAAATATTACCTGTTATGGGCCACGACAGCCACATAAAATCCAGGGAGTGTGGGCCCAGCATGCATGCTGGAACAAACCATACTTATTAACCCCTTCTGGTGCTGTAACAGCCTCCATTAGATCCAGGGATGCAGGTACCAACATGCATGCTGAGCCCACTATGCACTCCTCCTGAAGCCAGAGGGCTACTAGCAGGTAATGTGAGTACACATTCAGCTTTATACTCACTCTGATTAAAAACCAGCATCTAGGGCAGACAAACTAGTCAGGTGTGCACGACTGAAGTGGAGGCTGCCACACCTCCAACACAAACTAAACAGAAACACAAAGGGGGGTTTAAGTCAGCACTCCCTGTATGCAGGTGCACGTAGCTATTGGCAGGTATACATACAAACAAAAAAATGCAACAGCACTCTGCAACCAGAACTCTGCCCAAGATAGAAGCTATAAGAGGCTGTTACAGCACCAGAAGGGGTTAATAAGTATGGTTTGTTCCAGCATGCATGCTGGGCCCACACTCCCTGGATTTTATGTGGCTGTCGTGGCCCATAACAGGTAATATTTAGCGCTAGGAGGATTTTATGTGACTGTCATGGCCCATTACAGGTCAGATTTAGCGTTAGTACCCACTCTAGGAGACAACCATGAAGGGGTGAGTGGGCTTACTACCTTTTGATCAAAATGTAAACTAATGTCTCCACTGTTTGCAGGCATGGATTAGTACACTATGTCCTCTTATAGCTTCTATCTTGGGCAGAGTTCTGGTTGCAGAGTGCTGTTGCATTTTTTTGTTTGTATGTATACCTGCCAATAGCTACGTGCACCTGCATACAGGGAGTGCTGACTGAAACCCCCCTTTGTGTTTCTGCTGTTTGGCAAAGGATAGATTTTTTTCTGTGGTGAAATTCAATTGCCAAAATAGCAAACCCCTAAATCTGGTGTTCCAGCTGTGGCTGACTAAGTTTAATACTGTCCGGCAAAGATTAGATAATTTTCCGGGGTGAAATTCAATTGCTAAAATGGCAATGCTGTAAATCAATGGCTCCAGCTGTGGCTGGCCAAGTTTAATAGTGTCCCGCAAAGGATATATCTTTTTCTGGGGTAAAATTCAATTGCCAAAATAGCAATACCGTAAATCAGTGGTTTCAGCTGTGGCTGGCCAAGTTTAACCTGCTCCGGACTGCTGTACACACGGATGCGTC
The DNA here is from genome assembly GCA_033119425.1 of Bufotes viridis. Taxonomy (NCBI): domain Eukaryota; kingdom Metazoa; phylum Chordata; class Amphibia; order Anura; family Bufonidae; genus Bufotes; species Bufotes viridis. The sequence goes on along the minus strand of CM065591.1, from coordinate 264,423,536 downwards.
TAGGTGGCGGCAGGTTCATTCCTCCTGGACGCATCCGCGCGTCATCTTGCGAGAAGCGAGATTTCCTGTGAACGCGCGCGCTCACAGGATCGCATTGGGGAGAACTTTAACTACAGCCTGCCAGCGCTGATCATGCGATGGCAGGCTGTAGAAGTTTTAAAAAATGGCATATCAGACACTGTTTTGTTAAGTGTCTGACATGCCTTCTGCTCGCTCCTCTGGTGGTCCCTTTTGCTTGGGACCACCAAACCCCCGATTACGCAAAACACGGACACCGGCAATGTGCTTTCCGCATTTTGCGGATCCGTACATTGCCAGAACTATATAGAAAATGCCTTTTCTTGTCCGCAATTGCGGACAAGAATAGGACATGCTCTATATTTTTGCGGAACAGAAGTGCAGACCTGGAAGTGCGGATCCGCAATTCCGTATTCGAGCGGGACAAAGTCTGTCCCCATAGAAATGAATGGGTCCGCAATTCCGTTCCTCAAACAGAATTGCGGATGTGTGAATGGGGCATAAGGGTCCCTTATCACCGCCAGTTAGCTACTTGTTAGGTAGTTAGCGCCCAGCCCACCGCACCGCAGTCACTAATTTCTCATCCACATTGATCGATGCGAATGAAAAAACTGTGCCCAGAGGCTGAACGGAAAAAAAAAAATCTCATTACCCGTATGCTCAATATAAGGAGAATAACAGAAACTCCTCATGCTGGCCATACATGTAATGATTGCGGAGACCCTCAAATGCCAGGGCAGTACAAACACCTCACATGTGACCCCATTTTAGAAAGAAGACACCCCAAGGTATTCCATGAGGGGTATGGTGTGTTCATGTAAAAAAAAAAAAATTTTGTCACAAGTTAGTGGAATATGACACTTTGTAAAAAAAAAAAAAAAAATATTAAAAAAATATCAATTTCCGCTAACTTGTGCCCAAAAAAAAATTTCTGTGAACTCGCCATGCCCCTCACGGAATACCTTGGGGTGTCTTCTTTCTAAAATTGGGTCACATGTGGGGTATTTATACTTCCCTGGCATTTTAGGGGCCCTAAAGCGTGAGAATCCAAATGCGTAAAAATGCCCTGTGAAATCCTAAAGGTACTCATTGGAATTAGGGCCCCTTTGCGCATCTTGGCTGCAAAAAAGTGGCACACATGTGGTATCACCGTACTCAGGAGAAGTAGAGAAATATGTTTTGGGGTGTATTTTTATATATACCCATACTTTGTGCGAGAAATATCGCTGTAAATGACAACTTTTTAAAACATTTTATACAAAGTTGTCAATTTACAGAGATATTTCTCTCACCCAGGATGGGTATATGTAAAAATACACCCCAAAACACATTTCCCTACTTCTCCTGAGTACGGCGATACCACATGTGTACCACTTTTTTGCAGTCTAGGTGCGTAAAGGGGCGTAAAGTCCAATGAGTACCTTTAGGTTTTACCGGGCTGCTCACAATTTAGCCCTGCCCCAAATGCCAGAAGAGTACAAACACCCCACAAATGACCCCATTTTGGAAAGAAGACACTCCAAGGTATTCGCTGAGGGGAATATTCAGTCCATGAAAAATTTACCTTTTTGTCACAAGTTAGTGGAAAGGGAGACTTTGTGAGAAAAAACAATAAAAAATCAATCTCCGCTAACTTGTGGAAAAAAAAAAATATTCTATGAACTCGCCATGCCCCTCACGGAATACCTTGGGGTGTCTTCTTTCCAAAATGGGGTTACATGTGGGGTATTTATACTTCCCTGGCATTTTAGGGGTCCTAAACCATGAGAAGAAGTCTAGAATCCAAATGCCCTGTGAAATCCTAAAGGTACTCATTGAATTAGGGCCCTTTGCGCATCTTGGCTGCAAAAATGTCACACATGTGGTATCGCCGCACTCAGGAGGAGTAGAGAATATGTTTTGGGGTGTATTTTTACATATACCATACTGTGTGAGAGAAATATCTCTGTAAATTGACAACTTTGTATAACATTTTTATACAAAGTTGTCAATTTACAGAGATATTTCTCACACACAGTATGAGTATATGTAAAAATACACCCCAAAACACATTGTCCTACTTCTCCTGAGTACGGCGATACCACATAAGTGATACTTTTTGCAGCCAAGATGCGCAAAGGGGCGTAAGTCCAATGAGTACCTTTAGGATTTCATAGGGCTGCTTCACATTTAGATCTCACGCTTAGCCCCTAAATGCCAGAAGCAGTACAAACACCCCACAAGTGACCCCATTTTGGAAAGAAGACACTCCAAGGTATTCCGCTGAGGGGAATATTCAGTCCATGAAAACTTTACTTTTGGTCACAAGTTAGTGGAAAGTGAGACTTTGTGAGAAAAACAATAAAAATCAATCTCCGCTAACTTGTGGAAAAAAAAAATATTCTATGAACTCGCCATGCCCCTCACGGAATACCTTGGGGTGTCTTCTTTCCAAAATGGGGTTACATGTGGGGTATTTATACTTCCCTGGCATTTTAGGGGTCCTAAACCATGAGAAGAAGTCTAGAATCCAAATGCATAAAAAGGCCCTCCTAAAAGGTACTCATTGGAATTAGGGCCCCTTTGCGCATCTTGGCTGCAAAAAAATGTCACACATGTGTTATCGCCGTACTCAGGAGGAGTAGGGCAATGTGTTTTGGGGTGTATTTTTACATATACTCATGCTGGGTGAGAGAAATATCTCTGTAAATTGACAACTTTGTATACATTTTTTTTAAAAGTTGTCATTTACAGAGATATTTCTCACACACAGTATGAGTATATGTAAAAATACACCCCAAAACATATTGTCCTACTTCTCCTGAGTACGGCGATACCACATAAGTGATACTTTTTTGCAGCCAAGATGCGCAAAGGGGCCCTAATTCCAATGAGTACCTTTAGGATTTCATAGGGCATTTTTACGCATTTGGATTCTCACGCTTTAGGGCCCCTTAAATGCCAGGGCAGTATAAATACCCCACAAGTGACCCCATTTTGGAAAGAAGACACCCCAAGGTATTCCGTGAGGGGCATGGCGAGTTCACAGAAAACTTTTTTTTGGGCACAAGTTAGTGGAAATTGATAATTTTTTTTTTTTTACAAAGTCTCATAATCCACTAACTTGTGACAAAAAATAAAATTATACATGAGAGCTCACCATACCCCTCACGAAATACCTTGGGGTGTCTTCTTTCTAAAATGAGGTCACATGTGAGGTGTTTGTACGGCCCTGGCATTTTAGGGGTCTCTAAAGCGAGAGAAGAAGTCTGGAATCCAAATTCGTAAAAATGCCCTGTGAAATCCTAAAGGTACTCATTGGAATTTGGGCCCCTTTGCACACCCAGGCTGCAAAAAAGTGTCACACATGAGGTATCGTCCTACTCAGGAGAAGTAGGGCAATGTGTTTTGGGGTGTATTTTTATATATACCCATACTTTGTGTGAGAAATATCTCTGTAAATGAAAACTTTTTAAAAAATTTCATACAAAGTTGTCAATTTACAGAGATATTTCTCTCACCCAGCATGGGTATATGTAAAAAAATACACCCCAAAACACATTGCCCTACTTCTCCTGAGTGTGGCGATACACATGAGTGACACTTTTTTTTGCCGCCTGAGTGCGCAAAGGGGCCCAAATTCCAATGAGTACCTTTAGGTTTTACAGGGCTGCTCACAATTTAGCCCCACCTAAAATGCCAGAACAGTAAACACCCCACAAATGACCCCATTTTGGAAAGTAGACACCCCAAGGTATTCACTGAGGGGCATAGTGAGTCCGTGGGAGATTTTATTTTTTTTTGCCAGAAGTTAGCAGAAATGGAAACTTTATTATTTATTATTTTTCCTCAGAAAGTGTCATTTTCCTCTAACTTGTGAAAAAAAATGAAATGATACATAAACTCACCATGCCCCTCCGCGAATACTTTGGGGTGTCTTCTTTCTACAATGGTGTCATTTGGGGAGTATTTATACTATCCTGGCATTCTAGCACCTGAAGAAACATGACAGGTGCTCAGAAAGTCAGAGCTGCTTCAAAATGCCGAAATTCACTTTTTTGCACCATAGTTTGTAAACGCTATAACTTTTACCCAAACCAATAAATATACACTTATTGAATTTTTTTACCAAAGACATGTAGAACAATAAATTTAGAGAAAAATTTATATAGAAATGTAGTTTTTTTAAAAGAAATTTACCACAGAAAGTGAAAAATGTCATTTTTTTGCAAAAATTTCCGTCATTTTTAATTAATAGCAAAAAAAGTTAAAATGTCAGCAACAATGAAATACCACTAAATGAAAGCTCTTATAGTGAGAAGAAAAGGAGGTAAAATTCATTTGGGTGGTAAGTTGTATGACGGAGCAATAAACAGTGAAAGTTTAATAGTGTCCGTCAAAGGATATGTTTTTTTCTGGGGTGAAATTCTATTGCCAAAATAGCAAATCCCCTAAATCTGGTGTCCCAGCAGTCGCTGGCCAAGTTTAATAGTGTCCGGCAAAGGATAGATAATTTTCTGGGTTGAAATTCAATTGCCAAAATAGCAATACCGTAAATCAGTGGTTTAAGCTGTGGCTGGCCAAGTTTAATAGTGTAAAGCAAAGATAGATTTTTTTCTGTGGTGAAATTCAATTGCCAAAATAGCAATACAGTAAATCTGGTGTTCCAGCTGTGACTGGACAAGTTTCATAGAGTCCGTCAAAGGATATATTATTTTCTGGGGTGAAATTTAATTGCCAAAATAGCAATACCCAAGACCTGGTGTTCCAGCTGTTGCAGGCCAAGTGTAAATCTGTCCTTAAAAGGGTATATTACACTCAGCGTACATCTCCAAATGTATTTCTTTCCGTTACAGTAAGTGTTAAAATACAGCATAATCCTCTACATTTGCACACACTGTTTTGCATCTCTAAGTGTATTTCTTTCCGTTAAAGGGTATAGTACACAAAGTGTTAAAATACAAGTGCTGAAAGCATAATCCTACATATTTTTTCACACGCTACTGTGCATCTTAATTTGTAAATCTGTCCGTAAAAGGATACATTTCAGCCAGGGCCTAAATACTAGGCCTTCAATTGATATTCCCCTAAATCTGTGGTTACTGCTGTGCCTGGATTAGTGTAATACAGTACATAAATAGATAGCCAGATAGTGTTTGGTGCCTGTAAAAAAAGGCCTGAATTTGAATTCAATACATTGGGCCAAATAATGTTTTTTCTTATTGTGGTGAATAGTAACAATGAGGAAAAACATCTAGTAAGGGACGCGGACGAGCACATGGTTAAGGTGTTGTAAGTGGACCCTCTGGTGCTGGGAGAGGATGTGGCCGTTCTGCCACAGCCACACGTCCTAGTGAACCAGCCAGAATTTACAGTGATATTTGGTGGGGCCCAATGCCGTTCTAAGGATGGTAAGGCCTGAGCAAGTACAGGCACTAGTCAATTGGGTGGCCGACAGTGGATCCAGCACATTCACAACATTATCTCCCACCCAGTCTTCTGCAGAAAGCGCACAGGTGGCACCTGAATACCAAGCCCATTAGTCTGTCACATCACCCCCATGCATATCAGGGAAACTGTCTGAGCCTCAAGTTATGCAGCAGTCTCTTATGCTGTTTGAAGACTCTGCTGGCAGGATTTCCCAAGAGAATCCACCTAGCCCTTCCCCAGTGGTGGAAGACATAGAATGCACTGACGCACAACCACTTTTGTTTCCTGATGATCAGGACATGGGAATACCACCTCATCAGAGCCTGCACGTCTCTGATGATGACAAAACACAGGTGCCAACTGCTCAACTGCTGCGTATTTTTGCAGTGTGCAGACCGAACAGGAGGTCAGGGAGGAAGACTGTGTGGAAGACGATGCAGGGGACGATGAGGTCCTAGACCCCACATGGAATAAAGGTCATGCCACTGACTTTCATAAATCAGAGGAAGAGGCAGTGGTGAGACCGGTCCAACAGCGTAGCAAAAGAGGGAGCAGGGGGCAAAAGCAGAGAGTTCGTCTGCTACTGGCCACCGCCACCAGGGACCGAGCACCCCAAAGGCAGCTTCAAGGAGTTCCCTGGCATGGCAATTCTTCAAACAATGTGCTGACGACAAGACCCGAGTGGTTTGCATGCTGTGCAATCAGAGCCTGATGCGAGGCATTAACGTTCTGAACCTTAGCACAACCTGCATGACCAGGCATCTACAAAGCATGAACTGCAGTGGAGTAAACACCTTAAAAACAAGGAACTCACTCAGGCTCCCCCTGTTACCTCTTCTGCTGCTGCCTCGGCCTCTTCCTCCGCCTCGGAAGGAATGTTGGCACCTGCCACCCACCAAACAGAGGATGTGCCACCAACACCACCATCTACGTCACCAAGCATCTCCAACATGTCACACGGCAGCGTTCAGCTCTCCATCTCACAAACATTGGAGATAAAGCATAAATTCCCACCTACCCACCCTCGAGCCCTGGGCCTGAATGCCAGCATTTCTAAACTACTGGTTTTTGAAATGCTGTCATTCAGGCTGGTGGACACAGACAGCTTCTCCAAGATAGCCGTGCCTTCCCTGCACAACCAAGTATCCGATAAAATCAAGTGTGCACTGCGCAACGCCATCTGTGGCAAGGTCCACCTAACCACAGATACGTGGACCAGTAAGCACGGCCAGGGACGATATATCTCCCTTACTGCACACTGGGTAAATGTAGTGGCGGCTGGGCCCCAGGCGGAGAGTTCTTTGGCGAATGTCCTTCCGCCGCCAAGGATCTCAGGGCATCATTCTTTGCCTCCTGTAGCCTCCTCCTCCTACTCGGCTTCCTCCTCCTCTTCTTACACCTGCTCATCCAGTCAGCCACACACCTTCACCACCAACTTCAGCACAGCCCGGGGTAAACGTCAGCAGGCCGTTCTGAAACTCATATGTTTGGAGGACAGGCCCCACACAGCGCAGGAGTTGTGGCGGGGCATTGAATAACAGACCGACGAGTGGTTGCTGCCGTTGGGCCTCAAGCCCGGCCTGGTGGTGTGCGATAATCTCATGCCTTGCCTGGCGCATGTGCTGAATTTCGTGGTGCAAAAGTTCATTCACAACTACCCCAACATGTCAGAGCTGCTACATAAAGTGCGGGCCATCTGTGCGCACTTCAGGCGTTCAAATTCTGACGCTGCTCGCCTGTCTGCGCTACATCGTAACTTCGGCCTCCACCTTGCACATGCTGAAGAGACTGTGCGAGCAGCAGCAGGCCATAGTGGAGTTTCAGCTGCAGCACGCACGGGTCAGTCGCACTGCGGAACAGCACCACTTCACCACCAATGACTGGGCCTCTATACGAGACCTGTGTGCCCTGTTGCGCTGTTTCGAGTCCTCCACCAACATGGCCAGTGGCAGGGAATTTACCTACATTTTGCTGCCTTTTGCAGCCCTCTAGCCCTTTCCTGGACTATTTTGCAGCCTTTTTAGTGGCCAAAAGTTCGGGTCCCATTGACTTCAATGCGGTTCGGGGTGAAGTTCGAGTCGAGTTCGGATCCCGAACCCGAACATTTTCGGGAAGTTCGGCCAAACTTCTCGAACCCCAACATCCAGGTGTTTGCTCAACTTTACCTCTAGCCCTTTCCTGGACTATTTTACAGCCTTTTTAGTGGCCAAAAGTTCGGGTCCCCATTGACTTCAATGGGGTTCGGGGTGAAGTTCGGGTCGAGTTCGGATCCCGAACCCGAACATTTTCGGGAAGTTCGGCTGAACTTCTCGAACCCGAACATCCAGGTGTTCGCTCAACTTCACCCCAAAATTTGGTACCATGGTGATGGACCATGTGATGTGACGTCATCACAGGTCCTTTAGTTGTTAGCTGATACTGGAAAAGAGAAGACAGATCGCAACTACGCGATCAAGTGGCTAAGGTAAGTTAAGTTTTATTATTTTTAACCCCTTCATCTTCATTTTACTATGCATTCTTTATTAAGAATGCTATTATTTTCCCTTATAACCATGTTATAAGGGAAAATAATAAATTCTCCAGAATACTCTACCCGAAACCAGACTTCAGTGATGAAGTCCGGCTACGGGTCTGGGTACCAAACATGGTGATTTTTCACACGCGCGTACAAAACGCTTTACAAACGTTTGCTCCCGCGCGGAAAAATCGCGCATATTCCCGCAATGCACCCGCCTCTTATCCGGGCGTCAAGCATGACGCCCGTGGGAAAGAGGCCTAAAGGTTACGTTGTAGGGGAAGTTTTCCTTTTGTTGCTGTGGATTGATAATTTCTTACTTCTTCTCCCTGGCATTTTGTGGTATTTTGGCTTACTGACGGTTGACTGCTCAGTCCTGTGATACATCTACTAGCTTTAGTCTTTATTGGGCCAGAGACTTACTTTTAGAAAAAAAAAATAATAATATATATATATATATATATATATATATTAATCAAGACTCAATAAAAAACATATTTTTAGGGAGAGATTAAATGCTGGTATGGCATTACACTAAGATGACCTTTTCCTCAAACAACCTTGTTATTTCACCACCTGTAATTCTGTCATTTATTTCCCTCTTGTGTATTCGATAAAGACAATTTTCAGATTTACATCAAAAGATCCATTTAAATCATTCTTTCAATAATATTTTATGTGCTTGTTCTGTATTTTTTTTTTTACTAATATAATCAGCGTCGTAAATCAGACATACTCCTTCAACTTTCAGTTGAAACATGTGGAAAAGAAATATAGCTCTTCTTTGGAGTGCCTTTTTAAGTACTATAAATATACTATATTGTAAGAATATACAGAGGTAGTTTTTCTTTAACAGTTCAAAAAGGGAAAGTTAAAGGGGTTGTACAGCCATATTTATTGATAACCTATCATCTGGATAGGTCATAAATATCCGATCGGCGGAGGTCCAACACAGGGACCCCCGCATATCAACTGTTAGAAGAGTAGGCAGCATTCCATGTGAGCTCTTCTTTCTGGTCTTTATACTACGCTTTGACTCCTGTGAAGCGGGGATGCAGTGAATTGAGAAAGTACCTGTATTACACTGCGCTTCTAAGACGAATACAGCCGGGTCAGGTAATCAGTCCACAGGTCAGTGTTGCTCAACACTTGCCTTTCAGGGTGTAATCTGCAGCCTTTCACTGAACAGACACACCCTTCTTCATACTGCTGACTTTTAAACCACAATCATGGATATGAGCCATGTTTAAAACCCGGAGTGGATTGTGGAGAATAAGCACCCACCCAGCTCTTTGCTAATTCCCAGTAAAAGCCAGGCCCAGATTAGCTGATACCAGCTATACTAGGTAGAATCTAACTTAGTGGACACTCTAGCTACTGGCTTCCACTCCACCATGGCTGGGTACCACGATATGCATCCCTCTAATAGTTTTCCTGCACCCCTCTCGGAGATACATACCGTCCTTCGCATATAAGGCCTGTCACTGCATCATTATATATATATATATATATAAACGAAGACCGGACAGCACGCCAAAATCAAAAAGTGAATTTATTCACCCATCTGGCAAAAATAAAAAAACGTTTCGACTCCTCCATAGAGCCTTTCTCAAGCAAAGAACATAAGTGAAATATAGGGTATATATAGACCAAAAAATTCATCAAATCAATAGGTGCATGACTAAAAAAATAAGTGCATGATTAGTGAAATAATTAATCAATAAAGTGATGCTGGCATGGTGCAATATAAAACAACAATCAAAGTAATAATATAATATATAGATTACATAAATAGAAACATATCAGTGCAAGAAATACATTAGTAATACATAATGTAGAAATATTGTAAATTACAAACATCGTAAAATGCATGAGTGCATGATGTTATACAGCTGTGCTAATACTATCGTCTAAGTGACGTGATCACAATGGGTGGAAGATGGAGAAAAAAACAAATAATCATACCCAACAGGTGCATGAGGACCATGTGTATAGAAATGCCAAACTTGCCGTATGGTACATCACAACGTGCATGCACCAGGATGCGTCACAGGTGTACAGAAACAGGAAGTGACATGATGTCATGCACAGAGCATGCGTAGATCATGTTCACTACCCTTGCAACCATCTTGCTAAAGGTATCTACTTGATGATTCATAAGAGCACGCGCACCAACGCTGCAAGGTAGCGGCGCCATGTTGTAACCTGGCGAGCTGCCCAAAGTAATAATATGAGACATTATGGGGCTCATAAAGTTCTATTACAGCGGCATGCAGGTAGACCACAAGAAGGGGAGGACACACCTCATCAGGGGGGTGAAACCTCACCAAAGCGGGTACTAAATAATAATATGTTCAACACGTTAATGCCGTTCACGTTAAATAAGTGTCCCTGTGGTACCAACCTACCGCAATCAAAATTAGGGATCTCCTAGTAACTAACGGACATACGGACGCTCAAATCCATCTTAACACAACCTGAGGGGTTAATTGCCGCGGATCGCAATGTGCTTCTAATTCTGGGCAATGTGCTTCTAATTCCTGCGTTTGTAATATCTAAAACGTTATTATCATTGGTGGCCAGTGCGCCCTCAGCCCCCCCGGTCCACAGTATAAAAAACATTGGTGGCCAGTGTGCCCTTCCCTATCCCCCCTTCCTCCTTCCTTCTCCCCCATCCCTTCAGTATTAATATCATTGGTGGCAGTGGCCACAGGGTCCCCTCACCTCCTCTCCTCTGATCGGTTACCATGGCAACCAGGACGCTACTGAAGCCCTGGCTGCCATGGTCGGTTCCTGCTGCTGTGTGCCCAGAGCACAGGGCAGCAGGGACAGTGTGAGATCCTATTAACCCTGATAGATGTCTATTAGGGTAAACAGGACAAGGGATGTAAAGAGCCCAGGTTCTACCCCTAAGGGGGGAAATAGTAATAAAATAAAAAGTTAAAAATTTTTAAATAGTTAAAAAAACACCAAAATATTAAGTATAAATTAACCCTTTTCCAATTTTACATATAAAATATATAAACAATAAATAAAAAAACATATTGCCATGCCCAAAAAGTCCAAACTATTAAAATATATTTTTTAAAAAGCGTTGAACGCTGTAACAGAAAAAAAAAATCAAAAAATTAAAATGCGCAGAATATCGGTATAAAATATCGGCTATAGCCCTGAATATCGGTATCGGCTCTAAAAAATCAATATCGGTCAATCTCTAGTCTTTTGGACAGTGCATCTTATATAGCAGAAAATATGGTTATTTACTAATATCATTCATTATTTTTTCTGTATTAGGTCAGTACATGAAAATAGCGCACAAGATGATATCTCTCATATGATTGATAAGGAGCATATGAACATTATCATTGAGAATCTCAGTGAGAATTTCAGTGGTATGAGCATCAAAGAACATGATAAACAAGTTATGGATGAAAGAGCTGAAGCTTTGAAAATAGAGAAGTTCATCAAATCTGTACTAGCCAAAGGAAATTCAAACAGGAATTTAACCCTGAAGGCCAAAAAGTGTTCCATTCAAGACAGGTCAAGATCTGAACTGAGAAGATCAAGCTCATTAGAAAAAGAAGATATCTGCAGTATTGAATACATCAAAATGGAAGCCTGTAAGTTGCTAGCACAATTCCCAATAAAGTCTTCAAATACAAATAATTGCCCAATCACTAATACAGAAAGGAAGGTGGTGAAAAATTGTGAGAAGAGTATCTTAATCTTTAATAACAAGGAACACAGAACATCAGAAACTGCATCAAAACATAATAAAAATCATCTTAAAGTATTTGCCAAGATGTGTGCCAAAGTCTACCATCATGCAGGTAATAAGTCACTTTCAATAGAAGATAGTCAAGCAGTAGTCTTTATTAGTGATGAGCGGGAGGTGCCATATTAAATTTTGCGATATATCGTGAATATTCGATTGAAATTTCGTCATATATTCATCGAAATCGAATATTCGCATCACAAATTAAACTTAGAGCTGAGTTCGTAATGGTTGTAACTTGTATTGCTAGAATTGACGAAGATAACGATTATCACGAATATAGCACTCTATTCTCAATCTTCGTTATATTCTAGCAATACAACCATTAGGAACTCAGCTCTAAGTTTAATTCGCAATGCGAACATATACTCGCATTGCGAATTCAACTTAAAGCTGGGTTCCTAATGGTTGTATTGCTAGAATATAAGGAATATCACGAATATAGCACTATATTCTCAATCTTCGTTATATTCTAGTAACGATAATTAGGAACTCAGCTCTAAGTTTCATTCACGAAGCGAACATATAATCGCATTGCGAATTGAGCTTAGAGTCAATTCCTAATGGTTTTATTACTAGAATATAACGAAGATGACGAATATCACAAATTCCCGAATATAGCACTATATTCTCAATCTTCGTTATATTCTAGCAACAACCATTAGCAACTCAGCTCTAAGTTTCATTCGCAAAGCGAACATATAATCGCATTGCGAATTGATCTTAGAGCTAAGTTCCTAATGGTGTATTGCTAGAATATAAGGAATATCGCAATGCGAATAATTCAGGTTATATTAATCGCATTGCGATTATAACTTAAACAAATTTGTGAGATCGTGATTCTCACATCCAACAGTACATTTTAGCATTGAGGCGTTCCCAGGATTAACAACTAAAAAAATAAATAATCGAATATTCGAAATAGCGAATATATACCGCTATATTCGCAATATTCGCGAATTATCAAAGTTGCGATATTCTCGATAAAAATTCGCTATTCGATTATTCGCGCTCAACAATAGTCTTTATCCTGCAGGACGATGCACTTAAATGTACATTGATGGGTATTTTGAAGGCATGCTAGACTAGAAACATTCAATATTTGATCAAAAAGGTTGAAGTAAATCAATGTTTTTTTTCTTTAAATCAGTCAAATCGAGTTATGCATTAAACTAGAGGAAATATGTGGTATGTGAAATATTTAAAGGTATTCTTTGAGATGAGCTGCAAAAGTACTGTATATAGCGGTAAATAATCTAATAACTGATAATCGGCATGGATTCATACAAAAAAGATTGTGCCTAGGGTTACTTTTACATTAGTGTTTTTTGCGGATCCATCATGGATCTGCGAAAACTCTCTTATTACCATAATACAACTACAAGAACAGATCCGGTTGTATTATGTCTTCTATAGCCATGACAGATCCATCATGAACACCATTGAAAGTCAATGGGGGACGGATCAGTTTTCTGTTGTGTCAGATCTGTGTCAGATCTTGCTCCGCACCACATCGCGGACAGAAAAACGCTGCTTGCAACGTTATTCTGTGCACAATGGGAGCGCAACCAAACGGAACGGAATTAATTTTGGTGCATTCTGTTTCGATCAGTTTTGTCCCCATTGACAATGAATGGGGACAAAACTGAAGCGTTTTTTTTCCACTATTAAGATTCTATGACGGATCTCACTCTTAATAGCAGAATTAAAAGCGCTAATGTAAAAGTAGCCTAACCTGACACACTTGGTTTCTATAAGGAGGTAAGTGCGAATCTAGACATTGGTCATGTGGCTAATGTGATATATCCCGATTTTGTAAAGGCATGTAATAATGTACCACACAAGAGCCTTGTACTGAAATAACAAATGCAGGTTCTAGAGGACAATATTTGCACAAGGGTAAACTGTAAAGTAGTGGTTACAGGAGAGAAAACAAAGAGTTATAGTAGATGATACATACTCAAAATCGGCTAAAGTCAGCAGTGGAGTACCACAAGGATCTGGGTTAGGCCAAATTTTCCATAATCATTTTATCATGGTCTTCTGGACAGGATTGAGAGTAGACTATTCGTTTTCAGTGATGATACAAAGCTTTGTAGGATACTTAGCTATGTGGGAAAAGATTCAATATAAGTTATAATTTACATATTTAAATTCCTGCTCATTCTGGGCTTTGAAGTCAAGTAGGCAGTCCTATCAGTGATTGACAGCTATCTCATTTTGCGCAGTCATAGATGGAAGGCTGTCAATCATTGATAGGACCACCTCCTTGACTTCAAAGTCCAGAATGAGCAATAAATTAAATTAATAAAAAAATTAAAAAGTTATACTGAATTTTTTCCCATAAAACAATATACCAATCTGCTAAACTACTCTTGCTCCTTAATATGCCGCCTGCAGATTACATTGCACTTTCATGGTAACAGGTTCCCTTTAAATGCATCATTATTGCAAAATATCACAGAAAAAGTTAGATAAGCTGCAGCATGGACAAGAGTGAGGCAAATTTATTTTATTGTTGATAAATGCAGTCTATGAAAGGTTCTGGCTCTTCTGTAGGAGAACACCTGTGTATGGAGACTTATTGACTATGCTCTATGAGAAAATAATAAGCAAACAGATAAATCCCAAAAAAGAGTGTCACTAGTGCCATCTATTGGAAAGGTCTCTCTATGAGTTGAGTTAATTTTGAAGAAGCCTTGAAACATGACAAAGGATGTCAAGGCATGGGGTATAAGAGAAAACTGCAAATTAAGTAAATTGGGGAGAAGAAACAAGGAGAAATTGGAGCTAGAGTACGATATTTTTCTCTTTATAAGACGCACCTTATGATAAGGCTCACCTAGATTTTTGAGGAGGAAAATAAGAAAAAAAAAATTTGAACCAAAAGGTGTGCTTTTGGTGGGTTTTGAACTAATGGTGGTCTGTGGATGACACTATTAGGGTCCATTTACACATCCGTTGTGCATTGCGGATCCGCAAATTGCAGATCCGCAATACAACCGGTCGGCACCCTCATAGAACTGTTTATTCTTGTCCGCAATTGCTGACAAGAATGGAACATGTTCTATTTCTTTCCAGAACCGCAGACCGGAAGTTCGGAGGCGCACTCCGGAAATGCAGATGCGGACAGCAGACTGTGTGCTGTCCGCATCCATTCCTGCCCAATAAAGAATAAATGGATCACCACCCATTCCGCATAATTGCGGAACAGGTCTGGACACATTCACGGACATGGGAATGGACCCTTATGGGGGATCTGTGGATGACACTGTTATGGAGGGGATCTGTGGATGATGCACTGTTATCCGGGCATCTGTGGATGATGATCTGTTATGGGGGATCTGTGGATGACACACTGATATGGGGGGAACTGTGGATGACACTGTTATGGGGGATCTGTGAATGATACTGTTATGAGGGAGCTGTGGATGACACTGTTATGGGGGATCTGTGGATGACACTGTTATGGGGGGAAATCTGTGGATGACCCATATATAGCATCTTATGCTGGTCCCCTCTATGTCTTCTCATGTGTAAATAGTGACCCCCATTACACCGGGCCCTGATCACAGCAGTCTTCATATGTAAAGTCTAGTCATGTAAAATCCTCAACCAGTGTCTCTGCTTTGTTAAACTGCGGTAATCGTCTTTAGTAGTACCCACTATCAAACTAGCAGGCAGGCTGGTAGCGTAACGTCACTTACTCAGTCATGCTCATGCTCAGCCCGATTCATTAATGAAGTTGGAGAAGCATGACGGAGTGAGTGACGCTGCCGGCCTGCCTGCTAGTTTGATAGTGAGTACTACTAAAGACGATTGCCATAGTTTAACAAAGCAGAGCCACTAGTTGAGGATTTTACATGACTAGACTTTACATATGAAGACTGCTGTGAGCGGGGCCCGGTGTAATGGAGTACAGTGACTGCACCAGGCCCCGCCGCGATTGGAACAGCAGTTGCCGGCCTCCAGCCCCTCCTCCGACCCCACGTGATGGAACTCTGATACATCGCAGGACGCACTGTGCAGCATGGCGGCTGGCGATTTATCAGTGTCAGTAATATAAAAATTGCACAATTCGCTTTATAAGACACACTGCCATTCCCCCCCCCCACACACACTTTTGGGGGGCGGGGAAAGTGTGTCTTATAAAGCGAAAAGTACAGTAATTAAAGAAAATAAACTTTAAAGTGAAAAGCAAAATCCTTTGAAGGAGCACAACCCCTTTAAGGAGACCAGCTGTTCATAGAGACTTGATTGCAATGTTGCATGGGAAAATAATATGTAAAGAAATATCTCCCAGAAAAAAAGAGGACCGTCTTGCTAGTGTCCTCAATTTGAAATTACATATACATACTGTGCTTGCATATTTTCCATTGTAATGTTTCAAAGCATATGAAAAAGTCAAACATTGACTCATAAGGTGCCCTCTAATGGAGGGAGCTAACAAAGAGGTTCCCTTTTTTTTGGAGCTCCCTCTTTGCATGTTTATGAATGTAGAGTACTGCATTTACCATAGGCCACAGTAGTCATATTGCTGCATATACAGCGCACGGGGTGCCTGGGCACAACCTAATCAAGCCGTGCCCACGAGTCCGTCGCCCCTCCCCCCACCCACTGATTTCCCTTTAAGGCTGTGAATACTAATGAGCGCTTCCATTTTGGAAGCGCTGATTAGTATCGGAGGACCAGGAAGCGGTGAAGGATCTGTACTCACCGCTTCCTGGTTCTCGGCTGTTTGCTGTGCAGGGCTACGCACAGCGTGATTCGCTCTGTGAAGTCACTCTGTGCGCGCCAGCGGACAGCAGGAGAAGGAAAAGGTAAGAGGTAAGAGGTAAGTGTTTTATTTATTTTATCTGAGGCTGATGGGGGCAATCAGGGTATAAGGGCCAGGCTGCTGGGGATTAAGAGGCATAATATGGGGGGGGGCGGGGATGACTGAGAGGCATATTATGCGGGGGGACGACGACTTAGAGGCATAATATGGGGGAACGACGACTGAGAGGCATAATATGGGCTGAGAGGCATAATATAGGGGCCTGAGGCATAAATTGGGCTGAGAGGCATAATGGGGGGGCTGAGAGGCATAATATGGGCTGAGAGACATAATACTGGGGGGCTGAGGCATAAATTGGACTGAGAGGCATAATGGGGGGCTGAGGCATAAATTGGGCTGAGAGGCATAATGGGGGGTGGGGCTGAGGCATATATTGGGCTGAGAGGGATAATGGGGGGGGGGCTGAAGCATAAATTGGGCTGAGAGGCATAATGGGGGGCTGAGGCATATATTGGGCTGAGAGGGATAATGGGGGGGGTCTGAGAGGCATAATATGGGCTGAGAGGCATAATATGGGCTGAGAGGCATAATAGGGGGGGCTGAGGCATAAATTGGGCTGAGAGGCACAATGGGGGGGGGCTAAGGCATAAATTGGGCTGAGAGGCATAATGGGGGTTTGAGGCATATATTGGGCTGAGAGGCATATTGGGGGGCTGAGGCATATATTGGGCTGAGAGGCATAATGGGGAGGGGGCTTAGGCCTAAATTGGGCTGAGAGGCATAATGGGGGGGGGGGCCTGAGGCATAAATTGGGCTGACTCGGCGAGGCAATGGAATAATGGGGGCTGAGAATCCTGAGAGGCATAATGGGGGTTGAGAGGTATAAGGGATGATAATGGGGGCTTAGGGGCATAAGGGCTGATAATGGGGGCTAAGAGGCATAAGGGCTGATTTTGGGGGCTAATGAGAGGCATGGGTGCTGATATGGGGGTGATGAGAGGCATGGGGCTCTTATCTGAGGTATGATTGGGGGTCATTTACATTGGGGTCTGATCTGAGGTCTGATTGGGGGTCTGATCTGGGGTCTTATTAAGATTGGGGGTCTGATTGGGACTGTCAGCTGAGGTCTGATTAACATTGGGGGTCTTATCGGTGGTCTGACCTGAGGTCTGATTAACATTGGGGGTCTGATTGGTTGGTCTGACCTGAGGTGTAATGAAATTTTTTTTTTCTTATTGTCCCCCTCTAAAACCTAGTCTTATGGGCCGGTGCGTCTTATAAGTTTCCTTCCTGAACTGAAGAGCGGTGCCCACTTCCAGCCCTGAGTCCAGCTGCCCAGAGCACTGATCCTGAGCCTGCTGGAGTCTTCAGAACTGTAAGTATTTACAGTCATTCACTGTAAGCGATATTATATATATTACTTGTTTTATGTGAGTAAGGGTGCTGGGTGGTTGGAGAAGGGGGATGGAGGGGTACAATACTATCTTCCCATTGTAAAAAAAAAAAAAAAAAAAAAAAGCACCACACTATTTTCTGTCCGCCGCCACAAAGCAATCCGGAAGTGCCCCTCCCGAGACCAGGCTCTGGATCTGCCACTGGCTGTTACGCTGGCCGCCGCCACACTATAATACAATACCTGTGGTTTGCCGGCGGGCGGTGGCTAGTAATTCACATAGTGGTGGCGGACCCGGTGGAAGCAGAGCCGTGTGTGCAGGCGCAGGCTGGGAGTGGTCCCGTCTGGGCGACAGAGTTTGACGTCACGCTGCGTGCCCTGCCTGCTAGTGAGGTGAGGACAGCGGCGACGGCGTGATAGTGTTGGAACTTGCCCAGCTGCTCCGATACGGACTGTCTACAAGAAAAAGTCTGTCACAAGAATTTTGCCTAGTGCCCTGGCTGAGACCCGCTGTATAAGTTATATAACGCATTATAAAAAAGTATGTACCCTGTCCCTGCTACAGTGCTAACCCTCCTCAGTTGTCCCCTATATAATGTACCCTGATACATCTCAGTTATATATTATAACTGAGGGGTATCAGGGTAAATTATACAGAGGGTAATATAACTTTTATTTTTGTTTATAATGATAATTATGAGTGTGGGTCTGTATGTATGTATGTATGCAGAGTGTATTTGTATATATATAGAGAAGTGTATATAATATATATATACATACATACACACGCGCACGTGGCGTGTGTGTTTGTGCTTTAGGGTGCACGTCCTAATGCAATAGGCTGCGCACGCCTATGAATAGAATAAAACTATAGGCAACTTTGGGCTGCCTTTGCAGAGCCTTGGATCTCTTCTGAAAGCTCATAGGCCTGATATAGTGAAGTTCTAACAAACTGTCGTTGGAAGGGCCTTATAGAAATGTAATGAGCCTCCTATAGACTGCACTGGTAAAAATCAATGCAGTCAGAGGTGATCAGAGGACGGCTTGTTCAAGTTCCCTAGGGGGACTAAAAATACATGTAAAAAAAGTTTTTCAAACTATAAAAATTCAATTCAACCTCATTCACCTTTTGGTGAAAATTAAAAGTCACTCGGGACAAAATCTGGCATGCAGCGATGTTGGACATGGCAATGCTGGAGCTCTGGCTGGGGGCATTGATTTGGAAGATAATGCCTTTTCTAAATTTTCCATGCCTCTTCTCTTTGATAGCTTCTAGCCCTTAGCTGATTAACTTGCTGTAGTATTCCTCGGTGTCAGTTCTACCTTTTGTCAGGTTATTGTGTGTTTCAGATTGCAGTTGAGTTTCACCTTCTTAAGTTATATCTCCAAATATATAGATTTTTAACTATTGAAGTATTTCAATCTAAAAGCTGATGTAAAATAATAGTTTAGATCACTTATAGACAGCTTTAGTAACAAAAGCAGCACCAGGAGTATAGCCAAAGTGAGTGCCAAGGTAGCAGACCATAGCGCCTAAAGGGAGCACAATGTGCCTTTGGCGTGTAGAAAAACACCAGTGTAATACATGGCATATGAAAAGTGTAAGACCCTGTTGCAGATTTTACATTAGTGCCCAGGAGTTATGCACCAGCATATTATCCCACCTGCTAAAAAGATTTGAAACTTGTGGCTACTATTTGGTGATGTTGATGTAGTTTGCAATACCATGAGAAACTTATCTTCTTTGTCTTATGCGCAAGTAAAGAATTTCTTATAGTAGCATAAGCATAGAGAAATGGATGTGCATTATGTATTAGTTTCATTAACTGGTTTAGTTCCCTTTAGAAACTACAGAAGGGCAATAAGAAGGATATTGTAAAGTTTTAGATAGTTGCGTGAGGAGAGGAACTGTATGGTGCTAAAATATTTAGAATCCCTCAAAGATATGTAGGAAAAACACATTTTATGTACCTAGTCAAAAATAACCAAATATTTTACTGCTTATTTCATGGAGAATAAACTTTATTTGTGAGGCTTTACTAAATTTCCTATTATTCTGCATGGATAATGCAGGTAACCTTGACTCATCTCATTATCTCTGCATTGGAATCAAATCACAGTGGAATATTTTCTTGGAGTTGGTCCAAAAAAGGCTAAAATGAGAAATAGTGATTCTAATACTAAAAATGTTCTCAGTCAGAGGTAAGAGAGTAAAAAAGTAACTATTACCAGGGTGCATATATTCTTATTGATCACAACTGTAAGCTTTGTGAGATTAAAAAAGTTTATAAGTGTATTGTGAGTGCTCTTTGAATGTTCATATATGACAGGAGAGGACCAGGAAATGTCAATGCTTTTCCAAATAGATGCACCATACAGTATACGCCACCATTATATGTTAGGGAAACTTTATATAAGAATTGCAGGGATCAATAAAATAATCTGTACATTCTAGACATTACATTTCTCCAGGATAAATCGGTTCCTCAGCATTTAATGGAGTTTTCCAAAATGATCATCAAAGACTTGAGTCTGTGAAAAAATTAAAATGAAAAATAATTGTCACTTACCCATAAAATGTACTGCTTCTCCAGCTCTACTGTTCTGGAAGTTTTTGATGGTCCTACAGTGGTGACTTATGTACTGTACATCATTCTCTAGACCACTGCAGCCAGTCACTAGCCTTAGTGTTTATATGCAACACACTCCAGCATCATCTTTGAGGCCAGTGATTGGCTGAAAAGTCACATGAATGATGTATGTGACATTGCAGCAGAACTGATGGGCATCATTGCAGTGACAGAGCTATTATTTTTTTATGTAGTTTACAAGTTTCTGAAAGTCTCAGAGGCAACCTCTTTAATCCAATGACATCCCACGACGAGGGACGTACATAGGAATCCTTGGGCACCATAGCAAGAATCTGAATTAGGCTCTCATGTCCCATCCATATCTTCTCCCACCAGTCCACCACCCATTCCTCGGCCCTCTACTTACTCCATGAACTGTGCTTGCTGCTGTGTGTTACACAGTGTGCTATGAGTGCTCGACCGGGATTACAAAGAAGCCCCGACACACAAACCCCACCAGCCCACATATGATATCACATAAAAATAATGGTAAGCAATGCAGACTGCGGAGGTGAATTTGGCTTTACTTGGTCATGCCCCTATGTAAACCATCAATACAAGAAAGGAAATAAAAGAGGAATACAAAAATGCCTAATCTTGGAGAGAGAGAGATGGAGAGAGTTGGAGAGAGAGATCCTTCTGGTAAATAGAATGGAATGGGTAAAAGAAAGTTTGACGTCACAGGTCACATGTTGTCAACGGTCAGATAGTAAGAGGTAGCTGTCTTCACAACTATATATGAGTGAGCTAAGAGGTACTCAGTTATAATGTGGCACTTTAATGTACTGTATGAGAATTAATGAGGCATGGGGCACTACTTCTGAGGAGAAATAGGGAATAGGGGTCAAACAAAAAGAAAAAGGGAGGACCTCCTTTTACCCAGTCCATTTTAACTCCATAGAGAGCTTATCTTGCATTTCTTCTCCATGCTATTGGGGGTTGAAGAACCTGTGATGATGTCATTACTAGAGTTGAGCGAACACCTGGATGTTCAGGTTCGAGAAGTTCAGCCGAACTTCCTGAAAATGTTCGGATTCGGGATCCAAATTCGACCTGAACTTCACCCCGAACCCCATTGAAGTCAATGGGGACCCGAACTTTTGGGCACTAAAAAGGTTGTAAAATAGCCCAGAAAAGGGCTAAAGGGCTGCAAAAGGGAGCAAAATGTAGGTAAATCCCCTGAAAACAAATGTGGATAGGGAAATGACTTAAAATAAAATAAACAAAAATTAACCAATATCAATTGGCAACTTGGAGGAGGAGGAGGTGGAAAAGGAGGTTGGGGTGGAATCAGGTGGAAATGCTATGGGAGTTGATGTTCTCATCACAGCCAAAAAAGATTCATGTCTGCCTGCAGTGCCACAGGCCTCATTCACAGACTCAGGGCCATGGCCAGGGGTGTATCTATTACGAGGCAAACAAGGCATTTGCCTAGGGCGGCACTTGCCAATGGGGCGGCAAAATGCCTTGTTTGCTCAGTGTTAGTTACTGTACTTTACCGTAAAGACGACTTTCTAACACTAGAAATTATATTCTAACCCCCAGCCAGGCGTTCCCATGGTGACGGGGACACTTGCCTGGGGGTTAGAATATACCATCGGATGTGAGTTTTCATGATCTATTGCACTGTCATGGGTGGGGGATCTGTGGATGGCACTGTAATGGGGAGGAGATCTGTGGATGACACTGTCATAGGGGGGGGGGGGATCTGTGGATCACACTGTTATGGGGGGGGATCTGTGGATGACACTGTCATGGGGGGGATTTGTGGATGGCACAGTCATGGGTGTGGGATCTGTGGATGGCACTGTTATGGGGGGGAGGGAATCTGTGGATGGCACTGTCATGGGTGGGGAATCTGTGGATGACACTGTCATGGGGAGGGGGATCTGTGGATGGCACTGTTATGGGGAGGGGGATCTGTGGATGGCACTGTTATGGGGAGGGGGATCTGTGGATGGCACTGTTTAGGGGGGGATCTGTGGATGGCACTGTTATGGGGAGGGGGATCTGTGGATCATGGATGACTGATCTTTGTAAAGTAGTTAAATTTACACTTTATATTATTATATCTAAAGATTCTCTTTAAATAATAGATGCAACATTTCGTACAGAAAGCACAAAATATTGGCCTTCGTTATTCACTTTTAAATACAGAAAGGAAGATATGATGCTCTAACCGGAAAGGTTGGGGCCTAAATAAAAAGGGGTGGGGTTTACAGAGGAAGGGGTGGGTCGAATTTATATTAGGGGGGTGCCCGAGTTTAGTCTCGCCTAGGGCAGCATAAAACCAAGATACACCACTGGCCATGGCACCCAGACGGAGGAGAGGACATTCAAATTTGGGTTGCCCGCAAAATAATGGTAAAATGAAAAAAAGAGGATTCAATAAAGAAGTGCCC
Organism: Bufotes viridis; assembly: GCA_033119425.1. NCBI lineage: Eukaryota > Metazoa > Chordata > Amphibia > Anura > Bufonidae > Bufotes > Bufotes viridis. Next base: position 264,400,617 of record CM065591.1, on the reverse strand, counting down.
TGGAGTACAAGAATATATGGTTAAGGGGAGGTAGTTATAAATGTCTATTCTGCACAAGGGATGGACAGGTCCTGTGGGATCCATGCCTGGTTAATTTTTATGAATGTCAGCTTGTCCACGTTGGCTGTGGACAGGCGGCTGCGTTTGTCAGTAATGACGCCACCTGCCGTGCTGAATACACGTCCAGACAAAACGCTGGCCGCTGGGCAGGCCAGCACCTCCAAGGCATAAAAGGTTAGCTCTGGCCACGTGGACAATTTGGAGACTCAGAAGTTGAATGGGGCCGAACTATCAGTCAGTACGTGGAGGGGTGTGCACACGTACTGTTCCACCATGTTAGTGAAATGCTGCCTCCTGCTAACACATTCCAGATCAGGTGGTGGTGCAGTTAGCTGTGTCGTGGTGACAAAACTTTTCCACATCTCTGCCATGCTAACCCTGCCCTCAGAGGAGCTGGCCGTGACACAGCTGCGTTGGCGACCTCTTGCTTCTCCTCTGCCTTCACCTTGGGCTTCCACTTTTTCCTCTGTGACATTTGGGAATGCTCTCAGTAGCGCATCTACCAATGTGCGCTTGTACTCGCGCATCTTCCTATCATGCTCCAGTGCAGGAAGTAAGGCGAGCACATTGTCTTTGTACCGGGATCCAGCAGGGTGGCAACCCAGTAGTCCCCACATGTTAAAATGTGGGCAACTCTGCTGTCGTTGCGCAGGCACTGCAGCATGTAGTCGCTCATGTGTGCCAGGCTGCCCAGAGGTAAGTACAAGCTGTCCTCTGTGGGAGGCGTATCATCATCATCCTCCGTTTCCCCCCAGCCACGCACCAGTGATGGACCTGAGCTGCGTTGGGTGCCACCCCGCTGTGTACATGCTTCATCCTCACGCTCCTCCACCTCCTCATCTTCGTCCTCCAGTAGTGGGCCCTGGCTGGCCACATTAGTACCTGACCTCTGCTTTTGCAAAAAGCCTCCCTCTGAGCCACTTCTAAGAGACTGGCCTGAAAGTGTTAAAAATGACCCCTATTCCTCCTCCTCCTCCTGGGCCACCTCCTCTTCCATCATCGCCCTAAGTGTTTTCTCAAGGAGACATAGAAGTGGTATTATAACGCTGATAATGGCGTCATCGCCACTGGCCATGTTGGCGGAATACTCAAAACAGCGCAACAGGGCACACAGGTCTCGCATGGGGGCCCAGTCATTGGTGGTGAAGTGGTGCTGTTCCGTAGTGCGACTGACCCGTGCGTGATGCAGCTGAAACTCAACTATGGCCTGCTGCTGCTCGAACAGTCTCTCCAGCATGTGCAAGGTGGAGTTCCACCTGGTGGTCACGTCGCATATGAGGCGGTGAGCGGGAAGGCCGAAGTTACGATGTAGCGCAGACAGGCGAGCAGCAGCAGGATGTGAACGCCGGAAGCACGCACAGACGGCCTACACTTTATGCAGCAGCTCTGACATGTCAGGGTAGTTGTGAAGGAACTTCTGCACCACCAAATTCAGCACATGTGCCATGCAAGGGATGTGCGTCAAACCGGCTAGTCCCAGAGCTGCGACGGGATTTCGCCCATTATCGAACACCACCAGGCCGGGCTTGAGGCCCACCGGCAGCAACCACTGGTCGGTCTGTTGTTTAATACCCCGCCACAACTCCTGCGCGGTGTGGGGCCTGTCCCCCAAACATATGAGTTTCAGAACAGTCTGCTGACATTTACCCCGGGCTGTGCTGAAGTTGGTGGTGAAGGTGTGTGGCTGACTGGATGAGCAGGTGGAAGAAGAGGAGGAGGAAACCGAGGAGGAGGAGGAGGCTACAGGAGGCAAAGAATGATGCCCTGCAAACCGTGGCGGCGGAAGGACGAGCGCCAAAGAACTCTCCACCTGGGGCCCAGCCGGCACTACATTTACCCAGTGTGCAGTTAGGGAGATATAGGCCGTGCTTACTGGTCCACGTATCTGTGGCTAGGTGGCCCTTGCCACAGATGGCGTTGCGAAGTGCACAGTTGATTTTATCTGATACTTGGTTGTGCAGGGAAGTCATGGCTCTCTTGGAGAAGTAGTGGCGGCTGGGAACATTATACTGTGGGACAGCCATCGCCATCAGCTGTTTGAAGCTGTCTTTATCCACCAGCCTGAATAACAGCATTTCAAAGGCCAGGAGTTTAGAAATGCTGGCATTCAGGCCCAGGGCTCGAGGGTGGCTAGGTGGAAATTTACGCTTTCTCTCCAAGGTTTGTGAGATGGAGAGCTGAACTCTGCCATGTGACATGGTGGAGATGCTTGGTGATGGAGGTGGTGGTATTGGTGGCACATCCTCTGTTTGGTGGGCGGCAGGTGCCAACATTCCTCCCGAGGTGGAGGAAGAGGCCGAGGCAGCAGCAGAAGAGGGAGCAGGGGGAGCCTGAGTGAGTTCCTTGCTTTTAAGGTGTTTACTCCACTGCAGTTAATGCTTTGCATATAGATGCCTGGTCATGCAGGTTGTGCTAAGGTTCAGAACGTTAATGCCTCGCATCAGGCTCTGATGGCACAGAGTCCAAACCACTCGGGTCTTGTCGTCAGCACATTATTTAAAAAAGTGCCATTCCAGGGAACTCCTTGAAGCTGCCTTTGGGGTGCTTGGTCACTGGTGGTGGTGGCCAGTAGCAGGCGAACTCTCTTGGCGGCGGCTGTTCTGCTTTTGCCCCCTGCTCCCACTTTTGCTACACTGTTGGCTCGGTCTCACCACTTCCTCTTCCTCTGAACTATGAAAGTTAGTGGCACGACCTTCCTTCCATGTGGGGTCTAGGACCTCATCGTCCCCTGCAGCGTCTTCCACACAGTCTTCCTCCCTGACCTCCTGGTCGGTCTGCATACTGCAAAAAGACGCAGCAGCTGGCACCTGTGTTTCGTCATCACCAGAGACGTACGGACTCCGATGAGGTGGTATTCCCATGTCCTCATCATCAGGAAACATAATTGTTTGTACATCAGTTCATTCTATGTCTTCCACCACTGGGGAAGGGCTAGTTGGAATTCTTTGGGGAAACCCTGCCAGCAGAGTCTTCAAACAGCATAAGAGACTGCTGCATAACTTGAGGCTCAGACAGTTTCCCTGATATGCATGGGGGTGATGTGACAGACTGATGGGCTTGGTTTTCAGGCGCCACCTGTAGCTTTCTGCAGAAGACTGGGTTGGAGATAATTTTGTGAATGTGCTGGATCCACTGTCGGCCACCCAATTGACTAGCGCCTGTACTTGCTCAGGCCTTACCATCCTTAAAACGGCATTGGGCCCCACCAAATATTGCTGTAAATTCTGGCGGGTACTGGAACCTGAGGTAGTTGGTTCACTAGGACGTGTGGCTGTGGCAGAATGGCCATGTCCTCTCCCAGCACCAGAGGGTCCACTAACAACACCACGACCATGTTCGCGTCCCTTACTAGATGTTTTCCTCATTGTAACCATTCACCACAATAAGAAAAAAATTATGTGGCCCAATGTATTGAATTTAAATTTAGGCCTTTTTTACAGGCAACTAACACTATCTGGCTATCTATTTATGTACCTTATTACACTAATCCAGGCACAGCAGTAACCACAGATTTAGGGGAATATCAATTGTAAGCCTAGAATTTAGGCCCTGGATGAAAGGTATCCTTTTACGGACAGATTTACACTTTGAGATGCACAGTAGCGTGTGAAAAAATATATAGGATTATGCTTTTAGCAATTGTATTTTAACACTTTGTGTAATATACCCTTTAACGGAAAGAAATACACTTGAAGATGCACGCTGAGTGTAATATACCCTTTAACGGACAGATTTTCACTTGGCCTGCAACAGCTGGAACACCAGATTTTCGGTATTGCTATTTTGGCAATTGAATTTAACCCCAGAAAATAATATATCCCTTGACGGACACTATTTAACTTGGCCAGCCACAGCTTAAACCACTGATTTATGGTATTGCTATTTTGGAAATTGAATTTCACCCCAGAAAAAAAATATATCCTTTGCCGGACACTATTAAACTTGTCCAGCCACAGCTGGAACACCAGATTTACGGTATTTCTATTTTGCAACTGAATTTCACCGCATAAATTAATATATCCTATGACGGATACTATGAAACTTGTCCAGTCACAGCTGGAAAACCAGATTTGCAGTATTTATATTTTTGCAACTGAATTTCACCCCAGAAAATAATATGTCCTTTGACGGACACTATTAAACTTGGCCAGCCACAGCTGGAACACCAGATTTACTGTATTTCTATTTTTGCAACTGTATTTCACCACAGAACAAAATCTATCCTCTGACGGACACTAGGGAAATTGTCCAGTCACAGCTGGAATACCAGATTCAGGGTATTGCTATTTTAACAATTAAATTTCACCCCAGAAAAAAATATATTCTTTTACTGACAGATTTAAACTAGGCCTGCAACAGCTGGAACACCAGATTTACTGCATTTCTATTTTTGCTACTGACTTTCACCGCAGAAAATAATATATCCTTTGACGCACACTAGGGAAATTGTCCAGTCACAGCTGGAACACCAGATTCAGGGTATAGCTATTTTGGCAATTGAATTTCACCCCAGAACAAAATCTATCCTTTGACGGATACTATTAAACTTGTCCAGTCACAGCTGGAACACCAGATTCAGGGTATTGCTATTTTGGCAATTGAATTTCACCCCAGAACAAAATCTTTCCTTTGACGGATTCTATTAAATTACTTGTTCAGTCACATCTGGAACACCAGATTTACTGTATTTCTATTTTTGCAACTGTATTTCACCACAGAAAAAAATCTATCCTTTGATGGACACTAGGGAAATCTTCCAGTCGCAGCTGGAACACCAGATTCAGGGTATTGCTATTTTGGCAATTAAATTTCACACCAGAAAAAAATATACCCTTTTACGGACTGATTTAAAATAGGCCTGCAACAGCTGGAACTCCAGATTTACTATATTTCTATTTTTGCTACTGACTTTCACCCCAGAAAATAATATATCCTTTGACGGACACTAGGGAAATTGTCCAGTCACACCTGGAACACCAGATTAAGGGTATTGCTATATTGGCAATTGAATTTCACCCCAGAAAAAATCGATCCTTTGACGGATACTATTAAACTTGTCCAGTCACAACTGGAACACCAGATTTAGGGTATTGCTATTTTGGCAATTGAATTTCACCGCAGAAAATAATATATCCTATGACGGACAAATTAAATTTGTCCAGTCACAGCTGGAATACCAGATTTACTGTATTTCTATTTTGGCAACTGCATTTAACCGCAGAAATTAATATATCCTATGACAGACACTATGAAACTTGTGCAGTCACAGCTGGAACTCCAGATTTAAGTTATTTCTTTTTTTGCAACTGAATTTAACCCCAGAAAAAAATATATCCTTTGCGGGACACTATTAAACTTGGCCAGCCACTGCTCGTACACCAGATTTAGGGGATTGCTATGTTGGCAATTGATTTTCACCCCATAAAAAAATATATCCTTTGCCGGACACTATTAAACTTGGCCAGCCACAGCTGAAACCACTGATTTATGGTATTAAATTGAATTTCACCCCAGAACAAAATATATTATTTGCCGGACACTATAAAACTTGTCCAGCCACTGCTCTTACACCAGATTTAGGGGATTGCTATTTTGGCAATTGAATTTCACCCCAGAAAAAAAAATATCTTTTGCCGGACTTAAATAAACTTGGCCAGCCAATGCTAGGACACCAGATTTATGGAATTGCTATTTTGTCTATTGAATATCACCCCAGAACAAAATATATCCTTTGCCGGACATTATTAAACTTGGCCAGCCACAGCTGAAACCACTGATTTATTTGTATTGCTATTTTGGCAATTGAATTTGACCCCAGAACAAAATATATCCTTTGTCGGACACTAATAAACTTGGCCAGCCACTCCTGGGACACCATATTTAGGGGATTGCTATCTTAGCAATTGAATTTCACCCCAGAAAAAAATATATCCTTTGCCGGACACTATTACACTTGGCCAGCCACTTCTCGTACACCACATTTGGGGGATTGCTATGTTGGCAATTGAATTTCACCCCAGAAAAAAATATATCCTTTGCCAGACATTATTAAACTTTGCCAGCCACAGCTGAAACCACTGATTTATGGTATTGCTATTTTGGCAATTGAATTTCACCCCATAAAAAAATATATCCTTTGCCGGACACTATTAAACTTGGCCAGCTAAGCCAGGTTTAGGGGATTGCTATATTGGCTATTGAATTTCACCACAGAAAAAAATCTATCCTTTGCCAGACAGCAGACAGTATTACACTTGGCTAGCCACAGCTGGAACACCAGATTTAGGGGATTGCTATTTTGGCAATTGAATTTAACCCCTCTATAAAATATAGAAATTTCTATCCTGAGTTTCCAGGGGTGACAATAAGCACAGCCAAGCCCCTGATGTAGGATATAGCAAAAAAAAAAAAAAAAAACTAGTTTTGATGGATTGATGGACTTTTTGGCATCTTGTGCTGGTGAACCACAAGGCACAAAATGGCCGCCGATAACCACAGAAAAAAGGTACCGAAAAACACTCTGTGCAGCCTAAAAACCAGTGAGCAATTAACTGGCAAAAGTTGAATGATTCACACTGTAGATCGATCACTTCATTAGGTGTTTTTGCTGAGTTTTCCCTGCCTAATCTCGCCCTCACAGCAGCTGCATCCTATCCCTACATTAATCAGAGCAGGGTGACGTGCGGCGATACATGACTCCAGCTTAAATAGAGGCTTGGTGACATGCTGCACTTGGCCAATCACAGCAATGCCATTAGTAGGCATGGCTGTGATGGCTTCTTAGGGCAAGAAGTAAAACGTTAGCTTATTGGCTGCTGTGCAGCCCTTCAGAAAGCGGGAAGAAATCACCAAACAACGGACCCGAACCCAAACTTTTTTGAAAATGTTCAGGTCCAGGTCCAAGTCCATGTCCTGAACACCCCAAAATTCGGTACGAACCCGAACTATACAGTTCGGGTTCGCTCATCCCTACTCATAAGCCCCGGCAAACGTATCTTTTTTACTGCAGAGGAGAAATCTTGTCTTGCAGCGCCGCATACACCAACTTTGTGCAATCTGACAGCAGCGCAATGCTTCTGTCAGAATGCACATCAGTGCTGCAGGTGGTTGATCGCTTGGTCCACCTAGAAAGTCAAAAAAAAAAACAACAACAGGCAGCAACTCAATAAATTTATTAACATAAACTTTTATAAACTTTATCTAACATTTGAAACAGAACATTAACTTTTATAAACTTTATTGAACATTTGAAACAGAACATTTTGCTTACCTGTGATTTTTTTTTTTTTTTACCTTTAGAGGACAAACCTCTCCTTCCCCATGGGACAATGTGCAAAGCGCAAATTGCCCATAGATGTGGCGTACATTATGCACTTTGTCCCAAGTGAAAAGAGAGGTTTGTAGCAGCTCTGTGTGAAAGGGCCCTAAGACCCCTGTGTGCCTGTCCTGTGTCACGCAATCCCTACACTAATAGTGTACCTGTGTGTGGTACTTGCGGAAACACTCCCCTATGCATAGGGCAGGCTGGTCAGGACAGTCAGGACAAAAAATGGTGGTGTCACGCCTTATTTCAGCCCTGCTACAGACACAACATTTTTTTCTTGGGGAATGGTGAGTTGGGGTACCAGGATAGACACTCGGGAAGTATCTGTCATGTAGCCGGCTAACTACATCAGGGACTTGGGGCACGGACCCTCCTGGATACAGGAGTTCCGCAATGATCTCTCCCAGGAATTTAAGGAAGGTTCCCGTTCTCTTAGCCTTTCTGTAGAGAACTATTATACACAGCCAATTGAATAAAATAAACAGACACCTTCTTATACCAGCGTCTGGTGCGGCGGGACACTAAATAGGGAGTCAACATCTTGTCATTGAAGTCCACCACTCCCATGTGAAGGTTATCGTCGTGGACAGAGATGGGTTTCTCAATGACTCCAGTTGCCCTTTCAATTTGTACTGTCATGTCAGCGTGAATGGTGCACTGAAGGTAAACGTCCCTCTTGTCCCTCCACTTCACCGCGAGCAGTTCTTGGTCACACAAGGCAGCCCTCTCGCCCCGTGCAAGTCGGGTATTAAAGAGCCGTTGGAGGAAGCCCCGACGCCTAGGTCGCGCGGTGCCACAGCATTGAATTCCGACTATATATAAGTGCCGAAAGAGGGCCACGCTTGTGTAAAAATTGTCCACTTATAAGTGGTACCCCTTATGGAGTAAGGGTGACACCAAGTCCCAGACAATCTTGCCAATGCTCCCCAGGTAGTCAGGGCATCCGACCGGCTCTAGTTTTGAGTCTTTTCCCTCATAGACCCTAAAATGATATGTATAGCCTGTGGCCCCTTCACAGAGCTTATACAGTTTGACCCCATAACAGGCGCTCTTGCTGGGGATGTACTGTTTGATGCCAAGGCGCCCGGTAAAATGTACAAGGGGCTTGTCTATGCAGATGTTCTTATTGGGGGTATACACATCTGCAAAACTGGATGACAAATGGTCTATGAGGAGCCGAATTATGTGGAGCCGCTCATAAGCAGGGTGGCCTCTTGGATGACAGGTTTTATTGTCAGCGAAATGCATAAAGCGCATGATGACCTCAAAACGTGCCCAGGACATAGCAACAGAGAACATGGGCATGTAATGTATTGGGTCTTTAGACCAATAGGACCGCAATACATTTTGCCAACACCTCTGGGAGACTTAGGGCTCTACTGCCTGTGAACGTGGTGGCTACGACAGGGAAATCACTGCACGTGTCACCATACCAGCTTGAACTGCCCTTCTGGTGCTCGCCACTTTACCAGGGAATACGGCAGTGCTGGTAGAAGGTCCAGGATGTGCTGTGCTACTGGTGTATGCCGCACCATGAAAAAGATCAGCGCTAGCACCACTCTGCTGCAAATGAGGCTCATCACGTGGGGTATGCAGAACACTGAAATGGGGTCGGGTACGCCTGACCATAGCAGGGACCTCAACCTCGTCATCTTCACTAGCGGCTAGAGTGTCACTGCTTTCTACAAGTTCATATTCTGAACCACTGGATTCAGCGGGTGAGGCATCCACATTGCTTTCATCCATCACGGCCAGAATCCTGTAGGCCTCTTCAGTGGAATACCCCTTTTTTGACATTTTGGACTAACTAAATTTAGGGGGTATTCCTCTGAGACTTCCCAGGAAAAAGAGCACACCTGCCTAGCAAAAAGGAGTGCTTGCGAAGTAAAGCTGCGATCGCTAATAAAGATCCAAAAAGCTCAAAAGTGATATTTATAGTGCCGCAGAGATTTACTGTGGTTTTGCAGTGATCAGAAGAAAAAATTTCTGTCACTGCGGTGGGGCAGACTGAACACAAGTGTTGGCACAAGATCAGGCCTGATCGGGCTAACACTGCGTTTTTTGTAGAGCCTAAGGTGACCCTAATGTACTGATATAGATCTGATTGCGATCAGTCTTAATCACTTACAGATACTATATAGTACTAGTGCTGATTAGCGACAGCGATGACGCTAATCAGCAACTAATCAGTGACTGCGGCGCGGTGCCGTTGGATGGGCACTAACTACCTAACAAGTAGCTAACTAACTGGCGGTGATAAGGGACCCTTACAGGGGGGTGATCAATGACAAGGGGGTGATCAGGGAGTCTATATGGGGTTATTAAGGGGTTAATAACAGGGTGTGTGTGTGTAGTGTAGTGTGGTGCTTGGTGCTACTTACAGAGCTGCCTGTGTCCTCTGCTGGTCGATCCAAGCAAAAGGGACCACCAGAGGAACAGGTAGCAGGTATATCAGACGCTATTTGCAAAATAGCGTCTGATATACCTATTTCATTGGTTGTTTTAAACATCTACAGCCTGCCAGCCAATGATCAGCGCAGGCTGTAGTTTAACTTGAAAACTGTGCACTGCTGTGAACGTGCGCTCCTGTCAGCGCGCGTTCACAGCAAATCTCAGGTCTCACGAGATAACGCCAATAGGCGTAACTGAGACCCAGTGGCGTAACTACCAGGGAAGCAGGGGAAGCGGCTGCTTCGGGGCCCTGGCTGACAAGGGGCCCGGCTCCTGGCAGTGTTACACAGTCAAAGGAGTTAATTATTTAAAAAAGTTATTCAGGCCAGGCCGGGCCCCTTAACATACTGTGCAGAGCGCTGGCATGCCCATCATCTGGAAAAAAACAGCCCCCTGTTGCCCTGCCCCTGGGCCCTCCCCTTCAGTCCGACTCCTGACTCGAGCAGCAGGCGGGAGAATAAGAGCCCGACACTAACAGGCCAGAGAGGAGCAGCAAAGCAGAGCTCGCATTTCAGTGCTGGGCTTCAGGTATGTTTGTGATGTCTGCTCACTGCGCTGCCTGTGTTCATCCCCCGTGAAAATACAAACAAATGAATCCATTCAGAATGGATCCATTTGTATTGTATTTGTAAAAAAAATCACTAAGTCCCAAACTGATCCGTTCTGACACCCATTGAAAGTCAATGTGGAACGGATCCGTTTGCAAATGCACCATATTGTGTCAATGCAAACGGATCCGTCCCCATCGCCAGCAAGCAGCGTTCTGGTGTTTGTCCCCAGAACGGAACAGAAGCGATGCGGAGCACAATCCAATGCATTCTGTACGGATCCGCATCCATTCAGAATGCATTGGATGTGAACGGTTCCATTTTGGGAAGCGCTTGTGAGATCCGTCTGAATGGATTTCACAAGCGCAAATGTGAAAGTAGCCTAATACCAGCATGCTTCATATCAATATATACAAGAATAAGTTATACGGTATAATATCTTCTGGTGTATAGTGATATGGCACATGCTGGTATAACCTGGGCATCTCCTGTATATAATTACAAGTCGGTGCAGGCGGGATCCCAACATGAGGCGGCTTCCTGGATTGAGGAGCAGAGCATGATAGTGACGGGAGCAGGCGCTCACTACCACGTCCCCTCCCATACTATAGTTGTACGCAATGGTCGGAGATGGGGGGCCCATACAAAAATTTGCTGTGGGGCCCAGTCACTTCTAGTTATGCCCCTGCTAAGACCTGAGACCGCTGCAGTCCGGACGCCTATCGGCGTTAGTGTGACGGCAAGCGGTTAAACAGCCACAAGTAATCATCCATTGTGTGGAAGCAACTAGGGTTCATGCGTCCTGGCCCTTTAAAAGCCAGGGTGTGAATTCACTCTAGAGACAGACCAGGAGGCCTTCACAGACCAGTGTAGCCTAGGACCTGCAAAAATCACATGAGAAGCGGCTGTGACCCCTGCTAGTAAGTAGCAAGGAGTGAAGGTACCCCAGTTGCCAGATTCAGAGAAGAGAGTAGAGTAACATGGTGTCTGTGCCAATCCATACCACCATTGTAACAGATAACTTTATGCCTGTATTTTTTAGCACTAAAGACACCATTAATCCTGAAATAATTCCCAACTATATTTGATGAAATGCAGCCCCAAACTTGCAAGGAACCTCTAGCATGCTTTACTGTTGGCTACCGACACTCATTATTATATAGCTATGCTTCTGCGAACAAACTGACTTCTGTTACAAGAATCTCAGAAATAAACGGGGCCTAAATGGGTGGGACTGCTCCAAATCCCAAACACTGTGGCGTGTTTCTAACTGGGGGGGCAGTTCCTCCGCATGTGGTTCGCAGCGAACGGCTATCCCCAGCAAAAATTGCATACAATGGAGGATACCGGCGCGAACCACAAGCACCACACAAACATCCTACACAAAATAAAGCATGTGCGGATGAAAATATATAAACACATAACTCACAGAAAAAAAAAAAAAGATGCACCACATGGATAAGCAACTGACAACACTGGCTAATCCCTCACTCTGGTGTTAAAATTTAAGCACCACTTCACGGTATCTCAGCATGACATGGGGTCCTACCACTAGACTACCTATGGTGTGTGAACAAGGTCTGAACAGGTATTAAGCAGCCTACAGCCCCCTCCCACTCACCTGCATTGCAGGACCAACAATGCAATGGGGAACAAATGAGGCCGCAAGCTACACCTACAACAGACCATGTGGCACCGGCTTCCAGGTGCAACAGAATGTTTACCAGCCATATGCAATGGCACATTCAATACATATAAAACAAGAATCACAGAAATAAACGTGGCCTAAATGGGTGGGACTGCTCCAAACCCCAAACACTGTGGCGTGTTTCTAACTGGGGGGGCAGTTCCTCCGCATGTGGTTCGCAGCGAACGGCTATCCCCAGCAAAAATTGCATACAATGGAGGATACCGGCGCGAACCACAAGCACCACACAAACATCCTACACAAAATAAAGCATGTGCGGATGAAAATATATAAACACATAACTCACAGAAAAAAGATGCACCACATGGATAAGCAACTGACAACACTGGCTAATCCCTCACTCTGGTGTTAAAAGCTGAGAGATTCGCCAATATTTCCAATCAGGAACATATCGGAGCCCCTTTAAGCACCACTTCACGGTATCTCAGCATGACATGGGGTCCTACCACTAGACTACCTATGGTGTGTGAACAAGGTCTGAACAGGTATTAAGCAGCCTACAGCCCCCTCCCACTCACCTGCATTGCAGGACCAACAATGCAATGGGGAACAAATGAGGCCGCAAGCTACACCTACAACAGACCATGTGACACCGGCTTCCAGGTGCAACAGAATGTTTACCAGCCATATGCAATGGCACATTCAATACATATAAAACAAGAATCACAGAAATAAATGTGGCCTAAATGGGTGGGACTCCTCCAAACCCCAAACACTGTGGCGTGTTTCTAACTGGGGGGGCAGTTCCTCCGCATGTGGTTCGCAGCGAACGGCTATCCCCAGCAAAAATTGCATACAATGGAGGATACCGGCGTGAACCACAAGCACCACACAAACATCCTACACAAAATAAAGCATGTGCGGATGAAAATATATAAACACATAACTCACAGAAAAAAGATGCACCACATGGATAAGCAACTGACAACACTGCCGCGCGCGCGTTTCGCATACTGCTTCTTCAGGAGGTGAGGAAGAACCTCCTGAAGAAGCTGTACGCGAAACGTGCGTCGAGGGGTGCGCCTTCTTGCTTGATTGGGTGTATGCGGCAGAGGTAAGCACTAGTTGCAAGTGTTTTTCCACCGTGGGGATTTACTATTTGATCGTCAGGTAGATCGTGTCTAGTCCCATATAGAAGGGTTTGTCTTTTCAGGACGGAATAGGTTTGATCACCGAAGGGTTACTAATAGTGCACCACTGGTTTAGGATCTACACTGTGCTGCGTTTATGTGGCAAAGCAAGTTGTATGGTGCATATTTTCCTTGTTTCTCCTCTTATTTATGGTAATTAATGTGTATTTTAAAGGATATTTAATAAAGATTGATATTTTTCACAAGAGATTGGTGTACCTTAGTGTTATACATTTAAGGTTAATGGGTACTACCTCGATGAGGTTAGGATCAGATTAGTGTTTGGTCCTAAATTCAACCTGAATCAAAAATGCTTCTGTTTTGAAAATGCACCAATTTCCCTAAAAGGAGGTGAATGACATCATGATGTCTTCTAGGACTGTATGGATTAGTAATATTAAAGTGACAGAGAAATAAATGGCTGTTACTAACGGCATGTATGCTGGTGGTAAGAAACAGCATCTTTAAAAACATATAATTGTATGTTATTCATATCATTTTCTTCTTCATCTTTCCTATCTTCTGTTGCTGTTTTGAGAAATTCACCTGAATCAAATCACAAAAAATTCTAATTCAGACCTGACCAAAAAATTTTGGTCAAATTTGATCAGTTTACAATCAATTTACTGATCTCTATACACAAATGTTCCCTAATTTCCGAAGCTGCACTGGGAACAGTATTTATTGAAGTGAATTTACAGCTATGAATAGACAGTTGTGGATTGAAAATTATAGCTTTGCCTGTGCATCATGCCAAGGTAATTGTTAACATGACAAGCACTCTATCTGCCTTCTGGAGCTTCGGTACATAAAAAATTTGGACAGTGAGGTCTGGGTAAATGATTTTTACCAACTGACCAAAAGAATCCTTCTAACTTCACCATAGTCTTTGTTTTTGGCTCCAAGTAGGTTAGATATTTTTTACATGGAAAAAGAAATTAACTTAAAAACTGTCAAGATGAATGTATAGCACTAAAATACAATGTCAACATGCCAACTCATACAGCAAAGACACACCGACAAATGAACAATAAAGCCAGTGATTTTTTTTTATTTGACAAAACAGACCAGAAATCAAATAATCAGAAATTCTAAAATATATTGAGAGTTTAAGGAGTTCATGCTACTTAGGCCTCATGCACACAGCCGTTGTTGTGGTCCGCATCCGAGCCGCATATTTTGCGGATCGGGCGCGGACCCATTCACTTCAATGAAAGATGCGGACAAGTTGCTCCATTCCGTGCCCCCGTAAAAAAAAAATTGAGCATGTCCTATTCTTGTCCGTTTTGCGGACAAGAATAGGCATTTCTATAATGGGCCACGTTCCGTTCCACAAATTTGCGGAACGGAATGCGGAGCAGCTTCCGTGTTTTACGGATCTGCGGTTTTCGGACCGCAAAACACCAACAGTCGTGTGCATGTAGCCTTACCAAGAGGTTCTCCTGGAATGATGGCCTCAAGCAACCTCCCCTAGAATGTGAGCCGGAATGGTTGCCCGCACTTGCAGAGCTGTCTAGGCCACTTGCATATACTACACATTGATGAACATTCCTGGCCGACTGCTCAGCCATGATAGCATATCACAGACAGGGTCACCTAGTTACCATCAATTGTAGAGCAGTGTTGTGTGTAGTGAGGTCCCTCCTATTCAGCTCTGCGAGTGGTGGTAACCAGTCCTGCTCACATTCTAGGACAGGTTGCTTGTGGCCATTTTAAATCATTCCCAGAGAACCATTTAAACCAAAAAAAAAATATATATATATATATTGGGAGCAGAAGCAGTAGTGGTTAAATTTTCATAAAATGATTAGAGATGAGCACATTTTTCAAAAATTCGATTCTGCCGGTTTGCCGAAATATTCGCTTTGATTCTAACTTATTTGCGGTGAATCACGTTAAAAAACGACTATTTCCGGGCTGCAGAGAGCCTTTATAGGGGTGTAGAACACTGTGCCTCGCAGTAACATGCATAAGGAGTCTGCTGTTGTAGTGAAATGATACTGTGAGTCAGTATGACATGCTGTTGACAGGGTTTGCTCTTAGAATCACTGCATACTTCACTTATTTGGGCAGTCACGGGGCCAAAACTGACCAAATAACTGAAGTATAATCTCAGCCTTACAAGTAGATGTTAGCATCAAGAAGAAGCGCATTCTGTTTACACCCTCGTCAGCTGATTCCACATTGATGTCTACAGAACCTGTTCTATTAAACGCTTATACAAGAAGAGCCCCCCCCCCCCCCACACAGAGTGGAGAGGGTGTCAGCAGTAAGTTTGTGTTGACGTCACTGATTAATTTTCCCCATTCTCTGCTCCGTCAGAATAATAACCCAGAAAAAAACGGATACTGTCTATGGAGCATATGCCTTCACTCGGTCAGCATTTGCTCAATAATCCATCAGTATTGCTAATGCCCAAAAAAACAGGAGTGGAACTAAAACAGAGATGACATGTGAATAGAATATTTACATGTCTTCTGTGTTTTCTACCCACTTCTCCTTTTGGCTACCAAATCAAAGGCCAATTCTGATGGGATCATATGGGCCTTAAAGCTGCTACACAGACGGGATCCGTTGTGTGTCTCATTTTTCCTTCCTTCTGACAGATCAGAAGAAGTGTCAAATATATGATGATGTCAGCCAGGCCGAAAGCCAAAATAATCGACTAGTCATGAAGTGGGGAGGGTGGGAACAGCATGAGAAGTCCATAGAGTGGACCTATGAAATAGTGGTGAGGTGGAAGCAGCATAAAGAGATGACAGAGTGACCCAATGACAGGGTCTGGCAGTGGAAGCAGTATGAAGAGGCCACCGAGTGGCACAATGACAGTGTCTCAGTGGCGTTGCTAGGGCTAGTGTCACCCGATGCGGTAGAAAATGGTGTCACCCCCCCCCCCCCCGGCGATCTGTCTGCTTAGCCCCGCCCCCCCCACGTCAGCTGTCTGTTTACTCTCCAAACCCCCATCCATGTTATCGCTTGGGTTCAAATTATAGCACCCCCAGCAGGCCCCCCCACCCCAACCCCCGGCGGTCTGTCTTCTGTCTGCTTAGCACACCCCCCCAACATATTTGCATACAGAAAAACAAAACAAAAAAAACACATACGTACCTCCATGGCAGCGATGCGATGCAGGCCTCTTCTGGCCTGTGTCCCGAGCAGTACGGCTCTGGCGGCGCGATGACGTCATTGCGCCGCCTGCGCCGGCCTCTGATAGGCTACCGGCACAAGGCCAGCAGCCTATCAGAGGAACAAAGAAGGGAGACGCCTCTCCCTTGCCCTGCTGCAGTGTTTATCTGTATCGCGATACAGATGCATGTAGGGAGATGAGTGCTTCCATAATGCAAGCGCTCATCTCCTGGTGGTGTCACCCAGGGGCATAGCTAGAAATGACTGGGCCCCACAGCAAAAAATTCCCCCAATCAGTGTCCTCCACACATCCCCCCATCAGTGTCCTCCACACATCCCCCCCATCAGTGTCCTGCACACATCCCCCCAATCAGTGTCCTCCACACATCCCCCCATCAGTGTCCTCCACACATCCCCCCCATCAGTATCCTGCACACATTCCCCCCATCAGTATCCTGCACACATTCCCCCATCAGTGTCCTGCACACATCCCCCATCAGTATCCTGCACACATTCCCCCCATCAGTGTCCTGCACACATCCCCCATCAGTGTCCTCCACACACACCCCCATCAGAGCTTCATATTAACCTGCTGTACTAATATTATGGCTAAAAACCTCAGTAATAGTTTCCCATATATAATACTTTTATATATATATATATATATATATATATATATATATATATATATATATATATCAGAAGTATAAATATATATTATCTTACTTCTGATATACATGAATGCATAATTTAGCCTCTATTTCTAAAAGGTTTTCACCAGGACTAGAACTCCCCAACCTTTCACATCAGAGGCGAGAGCCCTAACCACTGGGCTATGGAGCTTAATGCTAAACTATGCTGGAAAAACCTTATAGTAGTGTATCAGGTATTAGGTATTAGAAGTATCATTAAATAAAAAAAAATGTGTAATTACCATATAGTAATTACACATTTATTTTGTGTCATGTTTTTTTTACAAAAACTGAAAAAAAAAATATTAAATTATACTTCTGCTGTATGGGAATACCTAATACTTGCTAGACTACTATGAGGTTTTTCCAGCTTAGTTTACCATTGAGCTCATAGCTCAGTGGTTACTGTTCTTGCCTCTCATGCAAAGGGTTGTGAGTTCGAATCCTAGTGGCAACCTTTCAGAAATAGAGGCTAAATTAGATAAAAATACATTGGGTGTCCCCCAGGATTGTCAGTATGCTTGGGCACATCTAATTTAGCCTCTATTTCTGATAGGTTGCCACCCCCCTTCATGTTCATAGCACTGACTCCATATATGGACACAACCATATATGGAGTCAGAGCTGGGATTCCCTGTACAGCATCGGCAAGTGCAGTGAATAAATTATCTTCTGCCGACACTGGTGGGTGTCACCCCATCAATGGTGTCACCTGGTGCGGCCCGCACCCACCGCACCCCCCTCCCAACGCCACTGCAGTGTCTTTAGGTGGTGGCAGCAGCAGCATTAGGAGAAAGCTACCGAGTGGCACAATGACAGAGTCTGAAGTTGGCAGCAGCACGAGGAAGACTCATAATGCCACAATGACAAAGTTTGGAGATGACTGCAGCATCAGGAGACCACAGAGTGGCAAGGTGACATAGTGTGGAGGTAGCAGCAGCATGAGTAGGCCACAGAGTGGCTCAATGACAGAGTCTGGAGATTTTTGCCACCAGCAGCATCAGGAGGAGGCCACAGAGTGGCACAATGATAGCGTCTAGAGGTGGCAGCAGCATGAGTAGGCCACAGAGTGGCACAATGACAGAGTCTGGAGGTGGCAGCAGCATCAGGAGGAGGCCACTGAGTGGCACAATGACAGAGTCTGGAGGTGGAAGCAGCATCATGTGGAAGCCACAGAGTGGCACAATGACAGAGTCTGGAGGTGGCAGCAGCATGAGGAAGCCACGGAATGGCACAATGACAGAGTTTGGAGGTGGCCGCAGAATCAGGAGACCACAGAGTGTCAAGGTGATATAGTGTGGAGGTGGCAGCAACATGAGTTGGCCAAAGAGCGGCATCATTACAGTATCTGCAGGTGGCAGCAGCATGAGTAGGTCACAGAGTGGCACAATGACAGAGTCTGGAAGTGTCGGCAGCAGCAGCATCAGGAGGAGGCCACAGATTGTTACAATGACAGAGTCTGGAGGTGTGCAGCAGCAAGAGGAAGCCACAGAATGGCACAATCACAAAGTGTGGAGGTGGCAGCAGCATGAGGAAGCCACAGAATGGCACAATGACAGAGTGACGATCGACCAAGATACTTCTGGGGGAACCTGCCTGGCATGAACAGGCCTCTAATAGCTACAGACAATGAGAAGACAAAGCGTTAAGATAGCTTTGATCCCAGAAGAGTCGCGAAGTTCATCAATATACATCACTTTTACCGCATATACCCACTGCGCTTACCGCTAAGTAAATTTTGTTTTTCTATCGAAATACTTCAATAAAGATTTTACCGGCTATAACCACAGCGCTGACCACTGAATTAATTCTGTTTCTCCACTTCAATAAAGATTTTACTAGTGTTGAGCGCAAATATTTAAATTTCGAATTTTTATCGCGAATATCGGCACTTAACGAAAATTTGAAAATATTTTTTATATAGTGATATATATTCGTAAAAACTAATATTCTTTTTTTTTTTTTTTCATCTGAACCCATTACCTAGTATACCTAGCTGCTTCTTGCTTGTGGGCCAATGTGAGAAGGCTGCAATATTGTAGTCTGTAGTGAATTAGAATATTCTTCATTATTATTTTTTTTTTTTTTTTCCGAAAAATCGGCAATGTAATATTCGCGTAATATAGTGCTATATTTTCGTTTTTTAGAATATTCGGTATTTTTTTTCCATCTGAAGTCATGATTCCTCCCTGCTTAAGTTGCTTTTGGGCCAATGACTGTTCACATTAAATTGGAAAAAATTACGAATTATATAGCAACTTATTCTATGGTGCTATATATTCTTGTTTCAGAATATTTGCATTACGCGAATATTACATTGCCGATTTTTCGCATTACCAGGCACATAATTCATTTGTCCTTCTCTTCCTGGAGTTCACTCTCACGTCAAACTATTTTTTGTTTGATGGCGCCTTTTACCACCAGCTCAAGGGCACTGCGATGGGGAGTTCTTGTGCTCTTTCATATGCAAATCTGTTCCTGGGCTGGTGGGAAGAGACCTTTGTATTTGGAGATGCACCTATTCCACACATTACGAGGGTGATCACATGGGCTAGGTTTATAGACAACATATTTGTTATCTGGAAGGGTGGAGAGAAAGACTTTGCTGGTCTTGTACAGACATTGAACACCAATGAGATTAATATGAAATTTACCTTTGATTTTAAAACTAAGGTTCTTCCTTTTTTGGACATTGAAATATCCAGGGGCCCTCGGGGCACTAATCGGACTAGAACATTTAGGAAGCCCACTTCCACAAACTCTCTGTTACATCGTCTGCCCCCTCCCCTTTAAAAGAGGTATCCCGGTGGGGCACTATCTGAGAATCAGAAGAAATTGTTCCACAAGGGATGACTTTAAACAACAAGCGGACGACTTGCGACGGAGATTTCATGAAAGGGGCTTTACAGACTCTGTCCTTAAGACAGCTTTTAGGAGGGCTTGCAACAGTAGTCGGACAGAGTTGCTGTATCCTAAACCTAAGGTGACAGACAACAACTCGATATGCCTAATAGCAACTTTCGATGAAGCTTCAGAAGAGATGAAGGGGATATTGAGAAAACACTGGGGTATTCTCCAACTTGACCCTGATATCAGAAAAGTGATTTTGGAGACCCCACAAATTACTTACCATAGAGGCCTCAGCCTACGTGATCGTTTAGGCCACAGCCACTTCAGTGAGAGACCTAGGAAAACTGAGACGTGGCTTTGTTGCCCTGTAGGGTGTTTTCGCTGTAGTGGATGTGTGGCTTGTCCATATATAACCCAAGGACACCTTTTTAAGAGTAATGTCAAAGGCAAAGAATATACAATTAGACACTTCATAAATTGTCGCAATAAGGGAGTGATCTATAAGGCAACCTGTGAATGTGGCCTTGAATATATAGGCAAAACCACCTGCGAACTACGGAGACGAGTGGGTGAGCACCTAGGTGATATGAGACACAATAGAAAAACATCTTTGGCAAAACATATTGACACCTTGCACAATGGTGGTTTCTCAAACTTGAAATTCCTAGGGATCGAGGCAGTCCCCCCCCCCCCCCACACTGATATGAGGATGGGATTGGGACAGGAGAGTTCTACAGAGAGAAATGTGGTGGATCTTTCAGCTTAAGACTGTTTACCCCGATGGTCTAAACAATCAACTGTTCTTTGGCTGTTATATTTGATTCATAAAGGGCTTTTTTAGCTAGTCCACATTCTCTTATGGTATATGTATAACACTTTATATGTTGACGATCTCCTCTCCCCCCCCACCCCTTTTAAGCACCCCAATATGATACCCTTTGTTTGAGTATGTGGGTTAATTGCCAACAGAGGGTTATAGTATTTTATTTCCCCCATTTGGCTTTTCCATCATATGACTTTGTTATTGGTCTTCCCATCAAAGATACATCACACTAGTCTCTAAAAGTGTTATTCTATGAATTGCAATACCTGCTTCATATATGTAATAACTTGTCATACCTTACATTAGAAAGGGATGTTGAACCTGTCATTTAAACTCTAATTTCCTTGTTGGGCCATAATTGATGTGTCCCATCTGGATATCTGTTTGAAACAACAGCAATGTGTTGTGGGAAGGCTTGTCATTGTCCAACAGGCTGACCCGCCTCATCACTTTGTCCCAGCCCACCCGAGACGTCAGATCCAGGGGCGGGCGCCCTGCATTGTGCGCACCACCATATCGATATCACTTCCTTGATTCATCCGATCGTGCGACCGGGTTGTGATCACACGATTGAACATGTGATGCGGTCACGTGAGGCATGAGGGGGGCATGGACGGAGCGGATTAGCATGGCTTCTTAAATGAACTGCCAGTGCATCCGGGCTTCCGCTGCCATACGCAGGACGCCATGGATGTCACCTGCACGATCCTTTCCTGGACAATGGACATCTGGCATTGGACAGATGAGTGCACTATTTAAGCGGTCAATTTCCGCTCTATTATCATGTTTATGTGACCATTACATCACTTTTGTTTAGAACACTATTTGATATTACTTAGCTATAACAGTATAACAGTCCCCTGATGAGTTGGTGGATACCAATGAAACGCTTAGGGACATTCTGTTATGTGAGTATAAGTGTGTGGACTCTGGATAACTCAATGGTGTTGGTAGAGGTGATTTTGGACCTTATTCACATCTATCTTGACGTAGCTGGGCAGTCAATAGAACTGGCCGAAGGGATTTTCAGGGAATATCAGTGAGGCCTTTATCATAGATAGCATTAGGGACACTTAGGGTAAGAGACCCAGCATTGTGTCCCTCTGTCTATTTTTCCTCTCTTGTTATATATGTGACTATCCCTTATCCAGGTCCTGTTGTTTCTCTGTATGCCTTATGAACTGTTTTTGGCATGCAGGAATTGATTCTAAGCATTTTATATAGCTTTAATAACTATGTGGGCCCACCTTTTTACTAGTATATTTTTAAGCTTTAAGTTTTAAAGCTAACCATTATTTGTATTTTCTGTTATATTGAGGGTTAAGCTACATATATTGCTTACTTTGTTGACCAGACTGATTTGGTTGTGTTAGTGACCAAAATACGTCACAAAAGATTTTACCACATATAACTACAGCGCTGAATAAAATTAGTTTTTTTAACGAAATACATCACTTAAGGTTTTGCCACATATGCCTGCAACAGTGAACTCTGAATATATTTAGTTTTTCTACCGAAATACATCACTAAAGGTTTTAGCACATATAACTGCAGCGCTGAATGTTGAATAAAATTAGTTTTTTGACCAAAATACGTCACAAATGATTTTACTGCATATAACTACAGCGCTGAACGCTGAATAAAATTTCTTTTTCGACCAAAATACCTCACTAAAGATTTTACCACATATACCTGCAACAGTGAACACAGAATATATTTTATTTTTCTACCGAAATACGTCACAAAAGGTTTTACCACATATAACTGCAAAAGTGAACGCTGAATATATTTTGTTTTTGTACTGAAATAATAATAACTGCAGAAGTGAAATGTGTATTTTTTTTTGTTTTGTACTGAAATAGGTCACTAAACTCTTTCACCGCAAATAAATGCAACAGTGAAGTGTGTATATTTTTTTCCTTTTTGTACTGAAATAGGACACTGAACGCTTTCACCACATATAACTGCAGAAGTGAAATGCTTACATATTTTTTCTTTTGTACTGAAATAGGCCACTTAAACTCTTTCACCACAAATAAATGCACCAGGGAAGTATATGCATTTTTTTCCTTTTTGGACTGAAATAGGACACTGAACGATTTCACCACATATAACTGCAGAAGTGAACTGAGAATATATTTTTATTTTTGTACTGAAATAGGCCAGTAAATGCTTTTACCAGAAATAAATGCATCAGTGATGTGCGTATATATTTTTCTTTCTGTACTGACATAGGTCACTTAACACTTTCAACACATATAACTGCAGAACTGAACAGAGAATATATTTTTCTTTTGTGATGAAGTAGGCCACTAAACGCTTTTGTCACAAATAAATGAACCAGTGAAGTGCTTATATATTTTTATTTTTTAACTGAAATATGTCAATAAACGCTTGCTCCACATATAACTGCAGAAGTGAACTGCGTATATATTTTTACTTTTGTACTGAAATACGTCACTAAACGCTTTCACCACATATAACTTTAGAAGTTAACTGCGTATATATTTTTCTTTTTGTAATAAAATACACCACTGAAAGCTTTCACCACATATAGCTGCAGAAGTGAACTGCGTATATATTTTTCTTTTTCTATTGAAACACGCCACTAAACGCTTTCACCACATATAGCTGCAGAAGTGAACTGAGAATATAGTTTTCTTTTTTAATTGAAATACGACACTATTACACACTTTAAACACATATAGGTGCAGAAGTGAACTGCGTATATATTTTTCTTTTTGTACTGACATACGCCACTAACCGCTTTTACCACATATAACTTCAGAAGTGAACGTTGTTTATATTTTTCTTTTTCCACAGATATAAGCCACTAAAGTCTTTTCAACATAGCACTTGCACCCCAAGAACAAATTGCTAGAATGACAAAGCTGTATAATGGCTGTTTGGATCCCCAAATGATCTTTTCCTGCACTTGTAAATCGCTTTTCTAGCACTGTCCCTAGTGCCTTCTGACGTCTTTCCCTGCACTAAGATGCTGTGAAATGATTCCTCCCTATCCTTTACCTGCACTTATAAATCGTTTTTTTCTTCACAATGAGGTTTTACCAATTGCTGTCCCTAGCGCCTTCTCACAAAAATGTTTGATTCTAAGATGGCCGCCGCATTTATAGAGCTGTGACATCACAGGGCTGGCTGCTGATTGGCTGCATCATGCATGTCAGTCTGGGTGATCCCGCCTTCCCATACTTCCATATCCACATATGTGCAGCAGCCATTTTAGGAAAAATGCGATTTGTTACCATGATGCGCGAGGAAATTCGCATTCGTTGCAAATCTAATTTTTCCTTAAATTCGGATCGAATTCCACTTCATCAGCTTCAATTAGCTCATCTCTAATAATGACCCATAAGACAAAAAGAAAAAAAACAGATACATATGGTAGTAAATGGCTATTAGGGGCATTGTATACCTTGTACAGGCAAAGGGATGTGAAACCAAAACATAAAATATAATAGTCACTATTGCTAAAATTATGTATAGTGCATAAATATGTGTTGGTTTGTTGACTAGGATGACAGCAAAATGGCAGAATTATAAAAAAAATTGATTTCATATAGGTATGAGTGTAATGTGTAGAATGTGAGACAAATAATGTCGCTGTTGGCATTTCTGAATCTACTAACAATGGGGAACCCATCTGTTTGTTTTGGCACATAAAAAATCTAATTTCAACAAATAAAATATGATGGAAAATGATTGTGACAGTAAATCTCTTCAAAGATAAATGAAAATTATAAGTAGCTGCAAGAGGAATTTGTAGGGTTCAGATTTATACTCATATGTTATAGTACAATTTTGAAATGCCTAGAATTCAGTTTTTTGATATATGAGGCTGTGAGTTGCTCTTTTCTGTCCTACAGTTTTAAAACTTGTGTTAATTCACTTCCTAGTTATGCCAATTGGAAATAGAGCCAGTGTGACTGCCATTATATCCCTCGTAGTAGTTGTCAAAACTGTCTAATTATGCTTCATTGCTTCTCTATTGCTGCATGATTAGGTCAGGTTCAAGTGACTCAATACAGACACATTTTAGGGTTAGGCTTCTACAGTGGCTAAGTTTGGTTCATTGCCTATTTAAGATGTACTGCATTAAAAGGAGTCATGAGATTTAAGCCTACCCAGCCACTAAAAAGGGAAGATTTTGGCCCCTGGCACCAAGACAGAGGAGAGAGGTCTTATAGCAGAGAATCAGGTGTTATGTCACCCACCAATGGAGAAGGTTACTTTCATTTATTTAGGCCCCGGCAACCAGACAGAGGACAGAGATCGCATAGCAGAGAATCAGGCGTCATGTCACCCACCAATGGAGAAGGCCACTTTTCGATAATTTAGACCCCAGCACCCAGACAGAGGACAGAGGTCGCATAGCAGAGAATCAGGCGTCATTTCACCCACCAATAGAGAAGGCCACTTTTCGATAATTTAGGCACCAGCACCCAGACAGAGGACAGAGGTCGCATAGCAGAGAATCAGGCATCATGTCACCCACCAATGGAGAAGGCCACTTTTCGATAATTTAGACCCCAGCACCCAGACAGAGGACAGAGGTCGCATAGCAGAGAATCAGGCGTCATGTCACCCACCAATAGAGAAGGCCACTTTTCGATAATTTAGGCACCAGCACCCAGACAGAGGACAGAGGTCACATAGCAGAGAATCAGGCGTCATGTCACCCACCAATGGAGAAGGCCACTTTTCGATAATTAGGCCCCTGACACCCAGACGGAGGAGAGAGGTCTTATAGCAGAGAATCAGGTGTCATGTCACCCACCAATGGAGAAGGCCACTTTCATTTATTTAGGCCCCAGCACCCAGACAGAGGACAGAGGTCGCATAGCAGAGAATCAGGGGTCATGTCACCCACCATTGGAGAAGGCCACTTTTCGATAATTAGGCCCCTGGCACCCAGACGGAGGAGGGACGTCTCATAACAGAGAATCAGGCGTCATGTCACCCACCAATGGAGAAGACCACTTTTCGATAATTAGGCCCCTGGCAACCAGATGGAGGAGAGAGGTCGCATAGCAGAGAATCAGGCGTCATGTCACCCACCAATGGAGAAGGCCACTTTTCGATAATTAGGCCACTAACACCCAGACGAAGGAGAGAAGTCGCATAGCAGAGAATCAGGCGTCATGTCACCCACCACTGGAACAGGCCACTTTCAGATAATTAGGCCCCTGGCACCAAGATGGAGGAGAGGTTCATTCAACTTTTATTTGCACCGCAATATAATGGAAAAATTAAAAAAAGAGGATTTAATAAAGAAGTGCCCCGGAGTACAAGAATATATGGTTGAGGGGGAGGCAGTTATGATTGACTATTCTGCACAAGGGATGGACAGGTTCTGTGGGATCCATGCCTGGTTCATTTTCATGAACGTCAGCTTGTCCACGTTGGCTGTGGACAGGCGGCTGCGTTTGTCAGCAATGACGCCCACTGCCGTGCTGAATACACGTTCAGACAAAACGCTGGCCGTAGGGCAGGCCAGCACCTCCAAGGCATAAAAGGCTAGCTCTCGAAATGTGGACAATTTGGAGACCCAGAAGTTGAATGGGGCCGAACCATCAGTCAGTACGTGGAGGGGTGTGCACACATGATGTTCAACCATGTTAGTGAAATGCTGCCTCCTGCTAACACGTGTTGACAAAACTTTTCCACATTTCTGCCATGCTAGCCCTGCCCTCAGAGGAACTGGCCTTGGCACAGCTGCGTTGGCGACCTCTTGCTCCTCCTCTGCCTTCGCCTTGGGCTTCCACTTGTTCCCCTGTGACATTTGGGAATGCTCTCAGGAGCGCGTCTACCAGTGTGCCCTTGTACTCGCGCATCTTCCTATCACGCTCCAGTGCAGGAAGTAAGGTGGGCACATTGTCTTTGTAGCGGGGATCCAGCAGGGTGGCAACCCAGTAGTCGGCACACTTTAAAATGTGGGCAACTCTGCTGTCGTTGCGTAGGCAGTGCAGCATTTAGTTGCTCATGTGTGCCAGGCTTCCCAGAGGTAAGGACAAGCTGTCCTCTGTGGGAGGCATATCATCATCGTCCTCCGTATCCCCCCAGCCCCGCACCAGTGATGGGCCTGAGCTGTGTTGGGTGCCACCCCGCTGTGAACCTGCTTCATCCTCATCCTCCTCCAACACCTCCTCATCCTCCTTGTCCTCCAGTAGTGGGCCCTGGCTGGCCACATATGTACCTGGCCTCTGCTGTTGCAAAAAACCTCCCTCTGAGGCACTTCTAACAGACTGGCCTGAAAGTGCTAAAAATGACCCCTCATCCTCCTCCTCCTCCTGGGCCACCTCCTCTTCCATCATCACCCTAAGGGTTTTCTCAAGGAGACATAGAAGTGGTATTGTAGCGCTGATAATGGCATCATCGCCACTGGCCATGTTGGTGGAGTACTAGAAACAGGAAAAAGGGCACAAAGGTCTCGCGTGGAGGCCCAGTCATTGGTGGTGAAGTGGTGCTGTTCCGCAGTTCGACTGACCCGTGCATGCTGCAGCTGAAACTCCACTATGGCCTGCTGCTGTTCGCACAGTCTCTCCAGCATGTGCAAGGTGGAGTTCCACCTGGTGGGCACGTCGCATATGAGGCGGCGAGCGGGAAGGCCGAAGTTAAGCTGTAGCGCAGACAGGCGAGCAGCGGCAGGATCTGAACACCGGAAGCGCACACAGACGGCCCGAACTTTATGCAGCAGCTCTGACATGCCGGGGTAGCTGGGAATGAACTTCTGCACCACCAAATTCAGCACATGCGCCAGGCAAGGGATGTGCATCAAACTGGCTAGTCTCAGAGCTGTGACCAGATTTCGCCCATTATCGCAACCACTGGTCGATCTGTTGTTCAATACCCCGCCACAACTCCTGCGTGGTGTGGGGCCTGTCCCCCAAACAAAAGAGTTTCAGAACGGCCTGCTGATGTTTACCCCGGGCTGTGCTGAAGTTGGTGGTGAAGGTGTGTGGCTTACTGGATGAGCAGGTGGAAGCAGAGGAGGAGGAAGCCGAGTAGGAGGAGGAGGCTGCAGGAGGCAAAGAATGATGCCCTGCGATCCTTGGCGGCAGAAGGACGTGCGCCAACGAACTCTCCGCCTGGGGCCCAGCCTCCACTACATTTACCCAGTGTGCAGTTAGGGAGATATAGCGTCCCTGGCCGTGCTTACTGGTCCATGTATGTGTGGTTAGGTGGACCTTGCCACAGAAGGCGTTGCGCAGTGCACACTTGATTTTATCGGATACTTGGTTGTGCAGGGAAGGCACGGCTGTCTTGGAGAAGTAGTGGCGGCTGGGAACAACGTACTGTGGGACAGCCATTGCCATCAGCTGTTTGAAGCTGTCTGTGTCCACCAGCCGGAATGACAGCATTTCAAAGGCCAGTAGTTTAGAAATGCTGGCATTCAGGCCCAGGACACGAGGGTGGCTAGGTGGGAATTTACGCTTTCTCTCCAAGGTTTGTGAGATGGAGAGCTGAACGCTGTCGTGTGACATGGTGGAGATGCTTGGTGACACAGGTGGTGGTGTCGGTGGCACATCCTCTGTTTGGTGGGCGGCAGGTGCCAACATTCCTCCTGAGCTGGAGGAAGAGGCCGAGGCAGCAGCAGAAGAGGGAGCAGGGGGAGCCTGAGTGAGTTCCTTGCTTTTATTGTGTTTACTCCACTGCAGTTCATGCTTTGCATGTAGATGCCTGGTCATGCAGGTTGTGCTAAGGTTCAGAACGTTAATGCCTTGCTTCAGGCTCTGATGGCACAGAGTCCAAACCACTCGGTTCTTGTCGTCATCATATTGAATAAAGAAGTGCCATGCCAGGGAACTCCTTGAAGCTGCCTTTGGGGTGCTCGGTCCCTGGTGGTTGTGGCCAGTAACAAGCGAACTCTCTTGGCGGTGGCAGTTATGCTTTTTCCCCCTGCTCCCTCTTTTGCTACGCAGTTGGCTCGGTTTCAACACTGCCTCTTCCTCTGAACTATGAAAATCAGTGGCATGACCTTCATTCCATGTGGGGTCTAAGACCTCATCGTCCCCTGCATTGTCTTCCACACAGTCTTCCTCCCTGAGCTCCTGTTCGGTCTACACACTGCAAAAAGAAGCAGCAGTTGGCACCTCTGTTTCGTCATCATCAGAGACATGCAGACTCTGATGAGGTGGTATTCTCATGTCCTCATCATCAGGAAACATAAGTGGTTGTGCATCAGTGCATTCTATGTCTTCCACCACTGGGGAAGGTCTAGGTGGATTCCCTTGGGAAACCCTGCCAGCAGAGTCTTCAAACAGCATAAGAACCGCTGCATAACTTGAGGCTCTGACAGTTTCCCTGATATGCATGGGGGTGATGTGACAAACTGATGGGCTTGGTTTTCAGGTGCCACCTGTGCGCTTTCTGCAGAAGACTGGGTGGGAGAGAATGTTGTGAACGTGCTAGGCCTAGTATTTAGGCCCTGTATGAAAGGTTTACACTTGGAGATGAACAGTAGCGTGTGAAAAAATATGTTGGATTATGCCTTCAGCAATTGTATTTTAACACTTAGTGTAATATACCCTTTAACGGACATAAATACACTTGGAGATGTACGGTAGCGCGTGAAGTTATTGAGGATGACCCTCTCAGCACTTGTATATACACCTTGAGTGTAATATACCCTTTTACGGACAGAAATACACTTTGAGATGCACAATAGTGCGTGCAGATTTACAGGATTATGCTTTCAGCAATTGTAATGTAACACTTTTTGTAATATACCCTTTTACGGAAAGATAATACTTGGAGTTGCACGCTGAGTGTAATATACCCTTTTACGGACAGATTAACACTTGGCATGCAACTGCTGGAACACCAGATTCAGGGTATTGCTATATTGGCAAGTGAATTTCACCCCAGAACAAAATCTATCCTTTGACGGATACTATTAAACTTGTCCAGTCACAGCTGGAACACCAGAATTACTGTATTTCTATTTTGGCAACTGAATTTCCAGAAAATAATAAATCTTTTGACGGACACTATTAAACTTGCCCAGCCTCTGCTGGGACACCAGATTTACGGTATTGCTATTTTGGCAATTGAATTTCACACCAGAAAAAAAGGCCACTTTATGGTGACACTGCTTATGTTTAGAGTTGAGCGGACACCTGGATGTTCGGGTTCGACGAGTTCGGCCAAACTTCACTGAAATGTTCGCGTTCGGGATCCGAACTTAACCCGGATTTGACCCTGAACTCGAACCCCATTGACATCAATGGGGACCCGAACTTTTGGGCACTAAAATAGCTGTAATATAGCCCTGGAAAGGGCTAAAGGGCTGAAAAAAGCAGCAAAATGTAGATAAATGCCCTGCAAACAAATGTGGATAGGGAAATGACTTAAAATAAAATAACTAAAAATTAAACATTATTAACCTGTTCCCGACCGCGAACCTACGGATGCGTCCTGGCGGCGGCAGGTTTATTCCTCCTGGACGCATCCGTGCGTCATCTCGCGAGAGCCGAGATCTGCTGTGAACGCGGGCACGCGTGCGCGCGTTCACAGCAGAGCGCGGCTCTGCAGTTGTACTACAGCCTGCCAGCGATGATCAATCGCTGGTAGGCTGTAAATGTAAAATAAATTAGATCAAAGTGGTATATCAGACGCTGTGTTGTTAACAGCATCTGATATACCTAATACCTGGTCCTCTGGTGGTCCCAGAATTTCGGACGTGTGAATGGGGCATAAGGGTCCCTTATCACCGCCAGTTAGTTAGCTACTTGTTAGGTAGTTAGCGCCCAGCCCACTGCACCGCAGTCACTGATTTTGGCAGAGATTTTTTCATCCACATTGATTGATGCAAATGAAAAAATCTGTGCCGTTCATTTTTTTTCTTTTTTCAGCCCAGAGGCTGAACGGAAAAAAAAAATCTCATTACCCGTATGCTCAATATACGGAGAATCGCAGAAACTCCTAATGCTGGCCATACGTGTAATGATTGCGGAGACCCTCAAATGCCAGAGCAGTACAAAAACCTCACATGTGACCTCATTTTAGAAAGAAGACACCCCAAGGTATTCGCTGAGGGGTATGGTGAGTTCATGCAAAATTTTATTTTTTTGTCACAAGTTAGTGGAATATGAGACTTTGTAAAAAAAAAAAAAAAAAAAATCAATTTCCGCTAACTTGTGCCAAATTTTTTATTTTTTCTGTGAACTCGTCATGCCCCTCACGGAATACCTTGGGGTGTCTTCTTTCCACAATGGGGTCACTTGTGGGGTATTTATACTGCCCTGGCATTTTAGGGGTCCTAAAGCGTGAGAATCCAAATGCGTAAAAATGCCCTGTGAAATCCTAAAGGTACTCATTGGAATTTGGGCCCCTTTGCGCATCTTGGCTGCAAAAAAGGTGTCACACATGTGGTATCGCCGTACTCAGAAGAAGTAGGGCAATGTGTTTTGGGGTGTATTTTTATATATACCCATACTGTGTGTGAGAAATATCGCTGTAAACGACAACTTTTTACATTTTTTTATTCAAAGTTGTCAATTTACAGAGATATTTCTCTCACCCAGCATGGTTATATGTAAAAATACACCCCAAAACACATTGCCCTACTTCTTCTGAGTACGGCGATACCACATGTGTGCCACTTTTTTGCAGCCAATATGTGCAAAGGGGCCCTAAAACCAATGAGTTTATTATTTTTATTTTTTTCCTCAGAAAGTGTCATTTTCCGCTAACTTGTGAAAAAAAATGAAATGATACATGAACTCACCATGCCCCTCCGCGAATACTTTGGGGTGTCTTCTTTCTAAAATGGTGTCATTTGGGGGGTATTTATACTATCCTGGCATTCTAGCACCTGAAGAAACATGACAGATGCTCAGAAAGTCAGAGCTGCTTCAAAATGCCGATAATTCACTTTTTTGCACCATAGTTTGTAAACGCTATAACTTTTACCCAAACCAATAAATATACACTTATTGGACTTTTTTTTTATCAAAGACATGTAGAACAATAAATTTTGAGAAAAATGTATATAGAAATGTAGTTTTTTTTGAAAAATTTTACAGCAGAAAGTGAAAAATGTCATTTTTTTGCAAAAATGTCGTAAAATTTTTATTAATAGCAAAAAAAGTAAAAATGTCTGCAACAATGAAATACCACCAAATGAAAGCTCTATTAGTGAGAAGAAAAGGAGGCAAAATTAATTTGGGTGGTAAGTTGCATGACGGAGCAATAAACGGTTAAAGTAGTGTAGTGCGGAATTGTAAAAAGTGGCCTGGTCATTAAGGGTGTTTAAGCTAGGGGGGCTGAAGTGGTTAATTGGCAACTCGGAGGAGGAGGTGGAATAGGAGGTTGGGGAAGCGTCAGGTGGGAATTCCATTAGCAGCGCGTCTACCAGCAAGCATTTGTAGTCATGATCAATAACAGACGTTTTTACTAAATTTGGTTTTCTGCCAGCAATGCACAGCTGTGGCTTATCACTGGCAAAACTGAGTTAATGTCACCCACCAATCGAACAGATGACAGACAGAGTAGAGGTCAATTTACGGCAAAACAGGCTTCATGTCACCCACCAATGGAACAGGCGATTATCAGAAATGTAAGCACCTGGCACCTGGACAGAGGAGAGGTCAATTCAAGGCAAAACAGGATTCACCCACCAATGGAACAGGCGATTATCAGAAATGTAGGCCCCTAGCACCCAGACAGAGGAGAGGTCAATGCACAGCAAAACAGGCTTCATGTCACCCACCAATGGAACAGGTGATTATCAGAAATGTAGGCCCCTGGAACCCAGACAGAGTAGAGGCCAATTCACAGCAAAACAGGATTCATGTCACCCACCAATGGAACAGGCGATTATCAGAAATGAAGGCCCCCTTGCACCCGGACAGAGGAGAGGTCAATTCACGGCAAAACAGGCTTCATGTCACACATCAATGCAACAGGCAACTATCAGAAATGTAGACCCCTGGCAGTCAGACACAGGAGAGGTCGATTCATGGCAGAAAGAGGTTAATGTCACCCACAAATGCAACAGGCTGTTTTAAAAAATGTAGGACCCTGGCACCCATACAGAGGACAGTTCAATGCATGGCAAAAAGAGGTTAATGTCACCAAAGAATGCAACAGGCGATTTTCAGAAATGTAGGCCCCTGGCACCCAGACAGAGGAGAGGTCAATGCACGGCAAAACAGGCTACCCACCAATAGAAAAAGTGATTATCAGAAATGTAGGCCCCTGGCACCCAGACAGAGGAGAGGTCAATTCACGGCAAAACAGGCTTCATGTCACCCACCAGTGGAACAGGCGATTATCTGAAATTTAGGCCCCTTGCACCCGGACAGAGATGAGGTCAATCCACAGCAAAACAGGCTTCATGTCACCCACCAATGCAACAGGCCACTATCAGAAATGTAGGCCCCTGTCACCTTGTTCATTCAAATTGGTTTAGCCACCAAATTAATGGTACAAATAAAAAAAAGGATTCAATGGATAAGTGCACTGAAGTACAAGAATAAATGGTTTATGCGGTTATAATTGTCTATCCTGCACAAGGTACGGACAAGTCCTGTGGGATCCATGCCTGGTTCATTTTAATGAACGTGAGCTTGTCCATGTTGGCTGTGGACAGGCGGCTGCGTTTGTCTGTAATGACGCCCCCTGACGTGCTAAATAGACATTCAGACAATACAGTGGCTGCAGGGCAGGCAAGCACCTCCTAGGCATAAAGGGCAAGCTCAGGCCATGTGGACAATTTGGAGACCCAGAAGTTGAATAGGGCAGAACTATCAGTCAGTACGTGGAGGCATGTGCACACGTACTGTTCCATCATGTTGTTCAAATGCTGCCTCCTACTAAGACGTTCCATATCAGCTGGTGGTGCAGGTTGCTGTGGTGCGGTGACAAAGCTTTTCCACATGCTAACCCTTCCTTCTGAGAAGCTGGCCGTGACACAGCTCCGTTGGTGACCTCTTCCTCCTCCTCCTCTGCCTTCGCCTTGTGCTTCCACTTGTCCCACTGTGTCAGTTGGGAATGCCCTCAGGAGCGCGTCTACCAGTGTGTGCTTGTAGTTACGCATCTTCCTATAATGCTCCACTGTGGGAATTAAAGTGGGCACGTTGTCTTTGTAGTAGGGATCAAGCAGGGTGGCAACCCAGTAGTCAGCACAAATTACTATGTGGGCAACTCTGCTGTCGTTGCGCATTCACTGCAGCAGGTAGTCGCTCATGTGTGCCAGGCAGCCCAGAGGTAAGGATAAGCTGTCCTCTGTAGGTGGTGTATCGTCTTTGTTGTCTTTATCCCCACAGCCATGCTTTAGTGATGGCCCTGAGCTGCATTGGGTGCCACCCTTCAGTTGAACCCGGTTCTTCCTCCTCCTCTACCTCATCCTCCTCCTACTCATCCTCCAGAACTGTGCCCTGGCTGGCCACATGTTTACCTGGCCTCTGCTGGTGCAGGAACCCACCCTCTGAGCCACTTCTGAATGACCGGCCTGAAACCCTGTGAAATGCTGCCTCTTTCTCCTCCTCCTGTGCCACATCCTCTTATATCATCGGCGTAATTGTTTTTGCAAGGAGACATAGAAGTGGTATTGTAATGCTACAACAACATTATCAGCACAGGCCATGTTGGTTGAGTACTCAAAAGACCGCAGAAAGGTACACAGGTCTCGCATGGATGCTCAGTCCCTGGTCGTGAAGTGGTGCTGTTCCGCAGAGCGACTGACCCTTGCGTGCTGCAGCTTAAACTCCGCTATTTCCAGCATATGCAAGGTGGTGTTCCACCTGGTGGGCACATCGCATATGAGGTGGTGAGCAGGAAGGCCGAAGTTACGCTGCAGCGCAGACAGGCAAACAGCAGCAGGGTGAGAATGCTGATAGAATGCAGATGGACCGCACTTTCTGAAGCAGCTCTGAAATGTCTGGGTAGTTTTTAAGGAATTTCTGCACATGCGCCATGCAAGGGATGTGCGTTAAACTGGCTAGTCCCAGAGCTGCTACGAGATTTCACCCATTATCGCATACCACCAGGCCGAGCTTGAGGCTCACTGGCAGCAACCACCCATCGGTCTGTTGTTCTATGCCCCTCCACAGCTCATGCGCGGTGTGGGGTTTGTCCCCCAAACACATGAGTTTTAAAACCGCCTGCTGACGTTTATCCATGGCTGTGTTGAAGTGGGTGGTGAAGGTCTTTCGCTGACCGGATGTGAAGGTGGTAGAAGAGGAGGAAGAGGAAGCAGAGTAGGAGGAGGAGGCAACAGGAGGCAAAGAATAATGCCCAGCGATCCTCGGTGGTGGAAGGACATGCGCCAAACTGCTATCCGCCTCGGGCCCAGCCGCCACTACATTTACCCAGTGTGCAGTTAGAGAGATATAGCATCCCTGCCCGTGCTTACTGGTCCATGTTTCTGTGGTTATGTGGATTTTCCAAAGATGGCGTTGTGCAGTGCACACTTGATTTTATCCTCCACTTGGTTGTGCAGGGAAGGGACGGATCACCTGGAAAAGTAGTGGCGGCTGGGAACTACGTACTGTGGGACAGCCACTGCTGTTTAAAACAGTCCTTCTCCACTAGACGGAATGAAAGCATTTAAAAGGCCAGTAATTCTTAAATGCTGGCATTCAGGGCCAGGGATCGAGGGTGTGTAGGTGGGTATTTTCTCTTTCTCTCCAGTGTTTGGGAGATGGACAGCTGAACGCTTGCGTGTGTCATGGTGGAGATGCTTGGTGATGATGACTGAGGTGGTCGTGTTGGTGGCACATCCTCTGTTTGATGGGTGGCAGGTGCCACGGTGACTCCAGAGGTGGACGAAGAGGCAGAGACAGCAGCAGAAGAGGAAGCAGGAGAAGCTTCAGACCTTTCTTGGTTTTTAACGTGTTTACTCCACTGCAGATTGTGCTTTGCATGTAGATGCCTGGTCATGCAGGTTGTGCTCAGGTTTAGAACGTTTATGCCTCGCTTCAGGCTCTGATGGCACAACGTGCAAACCACTTGTATCTTGTCGTCAGGACATTGTCTTAAGAACTGCCACACCAATGAACTTCTTGGAGCTGGCTTTAGTGTGCTAGGTCCCATGGTGCGGTGCGCAATAGCAGGCGTACTGTCTCGGGGATGGCCGCTCCGCTTTTGCAGCCTGCTCCCTCTTTTGCTGTGCTTTTTCCTCTGTGCGACCACCTCCTCTTCCTCAGAACTGCACACGTCACTAGCATGAACTTGAGTCCAGACGGGGTTTAGGACCTCATCGTCCTCCACATCATCTTCCACTCATTCTTGACCCCTGCCCTCCTCGTCAGTCTGCACACTGCAGAAAGCAGTGTTTCACTTGGACCTGTAGTTGGCGCTGAAGGCCACTTCCTCTCCCAGCAACAGAAGCTACACCAACACCACCATGACCATGCCCACGTCCTTTATTTGATGTTCTCCTCATTATTTGTGTTCACCCACCAAGCTGACAGATGGTTTATCACCGGTGTCAATTTAACTACCAATAGTCAACAATTAAGTTCACTAAAACGAAGGCAGTGCCCGTGTCATAAAAATTCTCTGTGGACCAAGAATACCGCTTTTTTCCCAAAAATACACTAATGCACTATTTAACAGCAGAAATGTAAATGAGGTTTTTTTTCGGTGTATGCACAACTGCTTTTTGAAGCAAGAATTTTTTTTTCACAAAAACACACTAAAGCACTATTTCCGTGCTGAAATTTAAAAATGGTATTTGTACGCTGTATGCAAAACTGCTTTGGCGACCCAGAACACGGATTTTTTTACTAAAACACACAAATGCAGTATTTAACTGCTGGAAATAAATGTAGGTATTTATACGCTGTATGCACAACTGGTTTGGGGACCCAGAAAACGGCTTTTTTCACCAAAATTCACAAATGCAGTATTTAAAAGCTGGAAATTAAACGTAGGTATTTCTACGCTTCATACACAACTGTTTTGAGGGCCTAGAACATGGCTTTTTTTCAGTAAAACACACTAAAGCACTATTTCCGTGCTGCAATTTAAAATTGGTATTTGTACGCTGTATGCGCAACTGCTTTGGAGACCCAGAACACGGCTTTGTTCATTAAAACACATATATGCAGTATTTAACTGCTGGAAATTAAACATAGGTATTTATACGCTGTATGAACAACTGGTTTGGGGACCCAGAACACTGCTTTTTTCACTAAAATTCACAAATGTAGTATTTAAAGGCTGGAAATTAAACGTACATATTTCTACGCTTTATGCACAACTGTTTTGTGTGTCTAGAACACGCCTTTTTTTCAGTAAAACAGACCAAGCACTATTTCCGTGCTGCAGTTTAAACACACTTATACACACCACAAAAGGCTTTAGAACTAGTGTTGGGCGAGCATGCTCGGCACATGGCGGTGTTTGGCCGAATACCGTGTGTGCTCAAGTCTCCTCCCCGCATGTTTGTTGGCTGCCACGCAGCCAATAAACGTGCAGGTAGGTGCTGCCATTCACTGTAATGCCGTAGCCATGTTGGTTTCTGGCATTACAGTGATTGGCTAGCCGGAATCCGTCATCAGGTGCTATATAGCACCCGTTGACACGTATTCGGCTCAGTCTTAGGGAGAGCTGGAGAGTAGAAGGAAGCGATTTACCGAGTTATTATAAGAGCAGATAAACATGGCTGGAACATAGGTGGATATTTTATCCTAGCGATTGCTGGACAATAACCTTCAAGACGCTACTTGTATACTGCTGATCTTGCTATATATAGGATTACCACTGGTCTATTCTCACATTTTTATTGCTATGGTTTTATTGCTGCTGAATTATTGCTGCTAATTTGTGTTTATTGTGGGCTCTATTTTTAGTACTTTTATTCAAATTTTACTACATGGCTCTTTTTACGTGTAAACTACATTAAATATATATTTTTACCAGATCGATGGTTGATGGTCAATGTGGCCCGGTTATCTGAGTGCCCCCCTCCCCTTACACATAATTTTAACTTGATATTGACAAGGGCTGTGGGTGAGCCAGAGGGGTGTGCACCTATTTCATTTCTGCTCTGGTGGGTGAGCCGCTTGCAACTCTTTTTTGTCAGAAGGGAGACACAGTATAAACCCAAAATGCCTTTTAAGGTCTATTGTGTATGGCAGCAATATATATTTTTAGCGCAACATGCGCTAAATTGCTAAAACTTGTTAGAGACCCCAAAGTCCTTTTAAGGACTGTTGTTGTATCTGGCAGCAATATATATTTTTAGCGGAACCTGAGCTAAATAGCTTGCAAATGTTTGGCCGCTACAGACAGCGGCATTATATGCGCTACATCTTCTGTGTAACTTGTGCACATCCTAAAAATAGTTGTGACATCCAGTGTACCTTTTCCGTAGATGGTGTCCGCTGCAGACAGTTACATTACCTGCTCTACATCTCCAGTATAACGTTAGCGAATCCAAAATATCAGTGACATTCAGTGTCATTTTTTTGCTGCTGGTGACAACGACATTATTTGCGCTACATCTCTTGTGTAACATTTGCCCATACTAAATATCAGTGACATTAATTCAGTGTAATTTTTTATTAGCCGGTGGTGACAGCGGCATTACTTGCGCTATACCTCCTGTATAACATTTGTGCATCCTAAATATCACTGACATTCATTCAGTATACTTTTTTTACTAGCCGGTGGTGATAGCAATATTACTAGCGCTATACCTCCTGTATAACGTTTGTCCATCCTAAATTTCAGTGACATTAATTCAGTGTAATTTTATATTAGCCGGTGGTGACAGCCACAATACTTGCACTATACCTCCTGTATAATGTTTGTGCATCCTAAATATCAGTGACATTCATTAAGTGTAATTTTTTATTAGCCGGTGGTGACAGCGACATTACTTGCGCTTTACCTCCTGTATAACGTTTGTGCATCCTAAATACCAGTGACACTCATTCAGTGTAATTGTTTATTTGCCAATGTTGACAGCGACATTACTTGCGCTATACCTCCTGTATAACGTTTGGGCATCCTAAATATCAGTGACATTTATTCAGTGTAATTTTTTATTAGCCAGTGGTGACAGCGACAATAGTTGCGCTATACCTCCTGTATAAGGTTTGTGCATCCTAAATATCAGTGACACTTATTCAGTGTCATTTTTTATTGGCCGGTGGTGACAGCGACATTACTTGCGCTTTATCTCCTGTATAATGTTTGTGTATCCTAAATATCAGTGACACTCATTCAGTGTAACTATTTATTAGCCGGTGGTGACAGCGACATTACTTGTGCTTTACCTTCTGTATAACATTTGTGCATCCTAAATATCAGTGACATTCATTCAGTGCAATTTTTTATTAACCGGTGGTGACAGCGACATTACTTGCTGTATACCTCCTGTATAATGTTTGTGCATCCTAAATATCAGTGACACTCATTCAGTGTAATTATTTATTAGCCGATGTTGACAGCGACATTACTTGCGCTATACCTCCTGTATAACGTTTGGGCATCCTAAATATCAGTGACATTTATTCAGTGTAATTTTTTATTAGCCAGTGGTGACAGGGACATTAGTTGCGCTATACCTCCTGTATAACGTTTGTGCATCCAAAATAACAGTGACACTGATTCAGTGTAATTTTTTATTGGCCGGTGGTGACAGCGACATTACTTGCGCTTTATCTCCTGTATAATGTTTGTGCATCCTAAATATCAGTGACATTTATTCAGTGTAATTTTTTATTAGCCGGTGGTGACAGCGACATTACTTGCGCTATACCTCCGCTATACCTATGCGCTATACCTCCTGTATAATGTTTGCACATCCTAAAAATATCCATGACATTCTGTGTACTTTATTTGCGCATACACTTACAAAACCTGCGCTACTGTATGTGTGACATACTTGCAAGCACATATAGACCATTTATTATGTGCAAGGCGAGCAGTAAGGATCGGGGAAGTGGCCATGCTGCTGATGGTACATGCAGAGGCTGTGGCCCCGGGTGCGATGCAATTGTGCCTGCTGCGAGAGCTTAAGAAACACACTCATGCATGATACCTAGCTTCATGTCCCAGTTTGCAGGGTGGCACAGAACATCTCGAAGTCAGACCAGTGCGACCAGGTGGTCGGTTGGATTGCAGCAGATAATGCTTCCAGTAGGTTAAGCACCACCCTGTCATCCACAAAGTCCAGTCTCAGTAACCAAGAGTCTGGTCAACAGAATCCTCACCCTGATACTCCTTCCAGCCACCATGGAGAGTCTTGGCAACTAAGTGATTCCACACTCAGATATTCTGAGGAGCTCTTTTCATCGCCATTCCTTAATTTGGGTCTCTCGACAAGGCCGCTTGAAGAGGGACATGATGACATCTTGTGCCTTGATTCACAAACTCTTGAGCATCCACAGTCAGAAGAAGATGGTTGTGGGGAACAGCAATTAGAGTTTCATGAGGTGGATGGTGATGATGAGACACAGTTGCCAATAACTGAGGTTGTTGTTAGGTCACCAAGTTAGGAGGATGACCAGAGTGAGGAAGTGGAAGAGGAGGTGGTGGACAATGAAGTCACTGACCCAAACTGGGCGGGTGGCAAGCCGAGCGAGGACATCAGTACAGAGGGGGAGGGATCCGCAGAATCTCAACAGGCTGGAAATGGAAGTGGGGTGGCAAAAGGGAGAAGGCGGGCCACACCAAACAGGCCCGCAACTATTCCCCGGAACACACCAATGCGGAAATCTCACTTGCCAAGGGGTAGGTATTCCGCAGTCTGGCGCTTCTTTGAGGACAGTGAGGACAATAAAAGAATTGACATTTGCAACTTGTGCCGTACCAAAATGAACAGGGGTCGTAACACTAGCAACCTCACCACCACCAGCATGATCTGCCACATGACATCAAAGCACCCTAATAGGTGGGCCAAACGCCTGGGTCCACAATCAGTGTTTGCAGGTCACACCACTGCCTCCTCTTCCCCTTTGTTACATGCTGGCCAATCCCCTGTCCAAGACGCAGGCCCGAATGCCTACCGCCATGCACCTGGACCTTCACAAGCACCAACAGCTAGCACATCTACTTCTGTGCCCCAGCGCAAGTACAGATGTCTATACCCCAGGCCTTTGAACGAAAGTACAAATAACCAGCCACCCACAGGCTATAGCACTAAATTCTCACCTTTCAAAATTGCTGGCCCTGGAAATGTTGCCATTTTGGCTTGTGGACTCTAGGGCTTTCCTCAGCCTGATGGCGGTGGCCTTCCTGGGTTACTCTGTCCCCAGCCGCCAATATTTTTCACAGTGTGCAATTCCAGCCTTACACCAACATGTGTCCCGTAACATCACCTGTGCCCTGACCAACCTAGTTATTGGGAAGGTCCACTTAACAACTGACACATGGATAAGTGCTTTGGCCAGGGACGCTAAATATCCTTGACGGCACACGTGTTGAACGTTGTGGAGGCTGGGAGTGAGTCATACCCTAAGATGGCACAGGTGCTACTGATGCCAAGCATAGCGGGCCCTACTTTCATCAGAGTTTCTGCCGCCACCTACGTTAGTGGCTGCAAGCCTCCTTCTCCTCCACCGCCTCCTCCTCCACTTCCACCACTGAATTATCATCTTGCAGCACTAGTCAGTCATCAGTCATTAGCTGGAAGCAGTAAAGCACTGCACTGTGGGGAAGCGGCAACAGGCTGTGCTTAACCCCTTAAGGACATGGCCATATTTCACCTTAAGGACCAGGCAATTTTTTACAAATATGACCAGTGTCACTTTATGTCCAAATAACTTTAAAACGCTTTTACTTATCCAGGCCATTCTGAAATAATTTTTTTGTCACATATTGTACTTCATGACACTGGTAAAATGGAGTAAAAAAAATAATTTTTATTTATAAAAAAATACCAAATTTAACAAAAACTTGGTAAAACTAGCAATTTTCCAAGTTTCAATTTCTCTACTTCTATAAGTGGTACCTCCAAAAAATTATTTATTTACATTTCCCATATGTCTACTTCATGTATGGATCATTTTGGGATTGCCATTTTATTTTTGGGGACGTTATAAGGCTTAGAATTTTTCAGAAAATTTCAAAAATCCACTTTTTAGGGACCAGTTCAGGTCTGAAGTCACTTTGTGAGGCTAACATAATAGAAACCACCCAAAAATGACCCAATTCTAGAAACTACACCCCTAAAGGTATTCAAAACTGATTTTACAAACGTTGTTAACCCTTAGGTGTTTCACAAGAGTTAATGGCAAATGGAGCTAAAATTTCAGCATTTAGATTTGTTCACAAATTTTCCATTTTATCATTTTTTTCCAGTTACTAAGCAAGGGTTAACAGCCAAACAAAACCCAATTTTTATTGCCCCGATTCTGTAGTTTGCAGAAACACCCCAAATGTGGACCTAAACTACGCGGCAGGGCGTAGAGGGAAAGGAGCGTCTTGTGTTTTTTGGAAGGCGAATTTTGCTGGACTGGTTTATCTACACCATGTCCCATTTAAAGCCCCCCTGATGCCCCCCTGGGGTAGAAACTCCCTAAAAGTGACCCTATTTTGGAAACTACACTCCTCAAGGCATTCAAAACGTATTTTACAAACGACATTAACCATTTAGGTATTTCACAAGCGTTAATGGGAAATGGGACTAAAATTTCAGAATTCTGTAGTTTGTAGAACACCCCATATATGGTTGTAAACTACTGTATGGCCACGCTGCAGGGCGTAGAGGGGAAGGAGCGCCATGTTGTTTTTGGAAGGCAGATTTTGCTGGACTGGTTTATCTACACCATGTCCCATTTGAAGCCACCTTGATGCCCCCCTGGGGTAGTAACTGCCTAAAAGTGACCACATTTTGGAAACTACACCCCTAAAGGTATTCAAAACTGATTTTACAAACATAGTTAACCCTTTAGGTGTTTCACAAGAGCTAAAATTTCAGAATTTGTATTTTTTCGCAAATTTTCCATTTTAATCCATTTTTCCTAGTAACTAAGCAAGCGATAACAGCCAAGCAAAACCCAATTTTTATTTCCCTGATTCTTTAGTTTGCAGAAACACCCCATAAGTGCTCATAAACTACTGTATGGCCACGTGGCAGGGCGTAGAATAAAAGGAGCGCCGTGTGTGAGGGAAGATTTTGCTGGACTGGTTTATCAAGTCCCATTTGAAGCCCCCCTGATGACCCCCCCCCTTCCCCCCGGAGTAGAAACTCCCTAAAAGTTACCCAATTTTGGAAACTACGGGATAAGGAGACTGTTTTGTTGGGACTATTTTTAGGATACATATGATTTTTGGTTGCTCTATGTTACATTCTTGTGAGTAAGGTTACCAAAATAGGAACACCTAAAGGGTTAAAGTTTGTAAAATAAGTTTTGAATACCTTGAGTGGTCTAGTTTATAAGATGGGGTCACTTTTATGGAGTTTCTACTCTAGGGGTGCATCAGGGGTTCTTCAAATGGGACATGGTGTAAAAAAAGGCCATCAAAATCTGCCTTTCAGGAACCATATGGCGTTCCTTTCCTTCTGAGCCCTGCCTGTGCCCGTACCGCAGTTTACCACCACATATAGGGTGTTTCTGTACCTGCAGAACCAGGGAAATAAATTATAAGTTTTATTTGGCTGTTAACCCTTGTTTTGTTACTGGAAAAAATGGATTAAAATTTGCCACAAAATAGCTGTTTTGGCACCGTTCTTATTTTATTTTTTGACCGTGTTAATCTGAGGGGGTTAGGTCATAGGGTATTTTTATAGAGCAGATTATTACGGATGCAGCGATACATAATTTGTCTACTTTTTTACATTTATTTAGGCTTAACACTATATTATGCTATTTGAAACAGACTAAATAAATGTAACTATCTGCAAAGTCTAAGAGACAGTTTTTTTAAGTTTTTACCCGATTGTCTTAGGTAGGGGCTCATTTTTTTCGGGATGAGACGACGGTTTTATTGGCACTATTTTGGGGGGCATATGATTTTTTGATAGCTTGCTATTACTCTTTTTGTGATGTATGGTGACAAAAAAATTCCAATTTTTTTTGCACAGTTTTTTTATTTACCGTGTTAATCTAAGGGGTTAGGTCATGGGGTATTTGTATAGAGCAGATTATTACGGATGCGGCGATACATAATTTGTCTACTTTTTAAAATTATTTTAGTTTTACAAACTGTCATTTTTTTAAAGAAATTTCTTTTGGGTGTCTCAAGTCTGAGAACCATAGTTTTTATCCAATTGTCAGTGGCTAAATGGAAAAGGGGATAATACTGTAAATTTAGTACTCCATGAAAGTGTGGTACTTCCTGAAGCAACCAATAATGAGGCCCAGATGATCGGGGCACGTGTCACCCTGAGTGGTGGTATCCTTCCGTATCCCCCTCCTGTGACACACTCTGCACCTTTTTTGGCTCCGTCCCTTCTTTCCAGTATGGGGGACCACACCTGGAAAGTGTTGGCCAGGGACTATCCGGGTGCCTCCAATTCCCGAGGTACTCCGGCCTGCTCTTTCCTGGTCAGAAAAGATGAGGGCCTTGAGGACTGCTTCATAGAACTGCAGGAATTTCCCTGTGTTGCCAGCGCACTGGAACAGTACAAAAGAGTTGTACATGGCAACCTGCACCAAGAAGACCGCAACTTTTTTGAACCATGTCCGGGTTTTGCGCATGGCATTATATGGCTTGAGGACAATCAGAGAGATCAACTCCTCCCATATACCGATTGTAGTCAATGATACATCGGGCTTGAGGATAGTTGCCACGGTACCCCGCACAGGGATGATGCTGTTACCGTGAATTGTGGTCAGTACAAGGACATCCCTCTTGTCCTTATATCTGACTAGCAACAGGTTTCCATTGGAAGGGCACGGGTCTCACCCCTGGGG
The DNA here is from genome assembly GCA_033119425.1 of Bufotes viridis. Lineage (NCBI taxonomy): Eukaryota > Metazoa > Chordata > Amphibia > Anura > Bufonidae > Bufotes > Bufotes viridis. The sequence continues at coordinate 264,356,068 of CM065591.1, read as the reverse complement.
ATAGGTACCTGGAGGGGAAGGGTAGGGAGGCCGCATTGATTTTTTAGCACTGTCCCACAAGCGGACGTGGAACTGGTGGTGAGGGACTGGAACAAGGGGATACTAGTATAAAAGTTATCCATGTACAGGTGGTAGACCTTATCTAGCAGTGGGTGCATAAGGTCCCACACAAGTTTGCCCGCTAACACCCAGAGTGGGCGGAAATTATGGGGGTTTAATACGGGAATTTCGCCCCTCGTACATACAAAACTTGTAAGTGTACCCTGAGGTACTTTCACAAAGTTTGTACAGCTTCACATCATACCTCACCCGCTTTAAGGGTACATACTGGTGGAAAATGAGTCTCCCCTAGAAAGCAATGAGAGACTCATCTACTGCAACCTCCCATCAAGGTACATAGGCCTCTAAAAATTAAAAAATTAAACTGCCTAATGCAGGCATTTCCGCATGGCCTCAAACCGGGAGCGTGTCATGGCCGTACTGTAAAGTGGGGTCTGGTAGAGGACGTCCCCACTCCAGTACAGCCTGGCACTAGCTTTTTTGACTAGGCCCATGTGCAGCACAAGGCCCCAAAACGTCCTCATATTGACTGCACTGACCGGTGTCCAGCCACCGGACCTAGCCAAAAAGGAGCCCGGGTGTTGAGCAATGAACTGTTAGGTGTACAGATTCGTTTGCTCCACCATCAGATTCACAAAGGTGTCACTGAAAAATAGACTAAAATAGTCATATTCAGTGAAGCCCACTGTGGGAATCTGGATTCCTGGTTGGCCAACAAAATCAGAAATTGTGGGCTGAAAATTCTCTGGGGTACACCATACAAGTTCACTGGTAGGGGGCTCAGGTGAACTTATCTGTTGGGCCGGAAAACTAGTACGAGCCCCAGAGATGCTAGTACTAGGGTGGGCCACAGGGTCCCTAGCATGGCGGTCCCCTTGCTCCGCCTGGCGGCGTCTCCATCGCCTTGGGGGCTCATCATCATCGCTAGATGATGAGGAGGATGCGGATGACAAAAGGAATGTGGGGTCATCCTCCTCCTCACTGGGGCTCTCAGATTCGGAGGCAAGCTGGGCGTATGCCATAGGGGAGTGTGTGTGTGCGTGTGTGAGTGGGTAGGTGTAAACCTTTATTCAGTGTGCGTGTGTGTGGGGGCACGGGTGTTCCCGGACTTTTCCCTAAACCTAACAGGGAAAAAAAAAAACACAAAAAAAACGCCCAAAAAAATGTGAAAAAGAAAAATTTTTTGAAACTCGCTGATCAGCCATCTGAAGCTGATCAGCGGTGGGGTGGGTGATGCGCTAACAGTGGCCGGACGCTAAAGAGTGCCGGCCACTGTCAGCGTAGGCAAAAAAAAAAAAAAATGCTTGTGTCTCCCCCCCAAAAAAAGGTGGGGCTCTAGGGTCACACAGCTGTGCTGTCGACCCCAAACACCCTAAGAGGGTGGTGCAAGAGTTAAAAAATCTAAACTCTCCCTGCCTGAACTAAGCGTTTCCCTAACCTGTCCCTACCGGATGGCACTTTGGAGGATCTGGGGGTGCTGGGCTCCGTTGCCGGCTGCTCTCTCCTCTCTCCACCGACGGAAAATGGAGCAGGAGAGGAGAGCAGGGGGGAGTTAACCCCCGCCCGCCCATGCAGCCAATCGGATTCGATCCTGTGATGTGATGTCACCATCACCTCACAGGATCTAAGGATGGTGATTGGTGGTGTGTTATCACACCACCGATCGCCATCCTATTCCGGGTTTTCGAGTCAACAGGGACCCGAGTAACCCGGAAAAGCAGCAAACCGCAGGTCTGAATTGACCTGCGGTTTGCTGCGATCACCACTGTGGCGGCTGGGGGGTTCTAGGGATTGTGACCCCCCTAGGCATTGTGACAGGGTTCCTGCCGGCACTCTGCTCCAATCACCCCGCGCTGCACGGCAGTTGTCGGTAGTACACATGATGTACTGGTACGTCATGTGTCCTTAAGTACCAGGACACCATGACGTACCGGTACGTCATGTGTCCTTAAGGGGTTAAATTGATCTGCTTAGGTGACAAACAGCACACCGCTGCAGAGCTATGGCAAATGATAAGGGACCAGACTGAGCTGTGGCTCTCGCCACTCAACCTATAACCAGTCATGTTTGAGTCTGATAATGGCTGTAACTTGGTGGCGGCTTTTTAGCTCACACATACCATGCCTAGCCCACGTGTTCAACCTAGTGGTTCAGAGGTTTCTCAAAACCTACCCCAATTTGCCTGAGCTATTGGTAATGGTGCGCCGCATGTGTGCCCATTTTCGCAAGTCATCAGCAGCTTCTGCCGGTCTGGCAACGCTGCAGCAGCACTTCCAATTGCCAGCTCACCGACTGTTGTGCAACGTGAGCACGCGCTGGAACTCGATGTTCCACATCTTGGCAAGGCTTTGTGAGCAGCAGAGGGCAGTAGTGGAATACCAGCTGCAACATGGTCATCGCCTTTCCAGTCAGCTTCCGCTCTTTACAAGCAATGAGTGGGCATTGATGTCTGACCTCTGTGAGGTTTTAAGAAACTTTGAGAAATCAACACAGAATTTGAGCGGCGATAACACTATTATCAGCGTAACCATCCCACTTCTGTGTCTATTTAAATGCTCGCTGCTCACAATTAAGGCGGACGCTTTGCCTGGGGAAGATGTGGAAATGGGGGAAGACAGTACACAGGGTAATAGCCAGACCACCCTAACTTGGTCTTCTCAGCGCAAATTGGATGATGATGAGGGGGAGGAATAGCAGGAGACGTTGCCTCCACTACAGAGGGTAGTACCATGGAAGTTTTATTCCATCTGTTTAGTGTGGATGGACAGAAGAGGATGAGGAGATTGAGAGTCATCCTCCTGATGAGGACTAGTGATGAGCGGCAGGGGCAATTTTCGAATTCACGATATTTCGCGAATATTTGGGTGAATATTCGCCGTATATTCACGAATTCGCAAATTCCTGATCTTCAGGCATTATTTTCTTGATTGTGAAAATTCGAATAAATTCGCATAAGAATTCGCATGGTATTTAAAAAAAAATGAATATTCGCGATTACAAATATATTTTGAGATATTCTAAATATTTGCGAATTCTCGAAATGCCGATATTCACGTGATCAACAGTAATGAGGACAGCAATGTATTGTCTGTTGGGACTCTGGCACACATGGCTGACTTTATGTTAGGCTGCCTTTCCTGTGACCCTTGTGTTGTACGCATTTTGGCCAACACCGATTACTAGTTGTTCCCCCTTCTCAACTCCCGCTACAAAGAGAACTTCTCAACTCTCATTCCTGTGGTGGAGAGGACGAGCAAAATAGTGCAATACCATAAGGTTCTTGTGGAAAAATTGCTCCAAAAATTTCCAGCTGACAAAGCTGGCTGCAGAGTGAGTAGTTCCTTTGCCAACCTAGGAGGGGAGACGAGGGGAACACACAGCAGTACCAAAAGAGACAGGGCAACACTCTTCAAGGTAGCCCGCCAACACCCTCAACCTGATGTGCGGCCTAGTGTCACAAGGAGGGAAAAATTTTGGAAGATGGTGAAGGAGTACCTAGCAGACCGTGTAAGCGTCCTCAATGATCCCTCTGTGCCTTACAACTATTGGGTGTCTAAGCTGGACACGTAGCACAAACTCTTCGCCTTGGAGGTGCTGGCCTGCTCTGCCGCCAGCGTTTTGCCAGAGCGTGTATTTATTGCTGCTTGGGGCATAATAACTGATAGGCATATCTGCCTGTCAACCGAAAATGCTGAACCGTTGACTCTTATGAAAATGAACAAGGCCAGGATTGCCCCTCACTTCTCTGCTCCACCAGAGGAAAAAGGCTGAACATAAAACACTCTAAATTTGTCTTTTTGGTGTATTGCATACATTGTATTCCCATGCACCCCTTCCACCACTAAGAAGGGTATATGGTTCTCACTTTTCTCGTCCTCCTCCTCCTCCATCATCATCTGAGTCACCTTCAGGCCCTCACCCATAATGTTTTTGAGGGTCACCAGCAGGCCCTCAACCATAATGTTTTTGAGAATTAAAAGCTGGCCCTCAACCATAATGTTTTTGAGGGTCACCAGTAGGCCCTCACCCATAATGTTTTTGAGGGTCACCAGCAGGCCCTTGTTCATAATGTTTTAAAGGGTCACCAGCAGGCCCTCACCCCTAATGTTTTTGAGGGTTACAAGCCAGCCCTCAACCATAATGTTTTTGAGGGTCACCAGCAGGCCCTCACCCATAATGTTTTTGAGGGTCACCAGCAGGCCCTTGTTCATAATGTTTTAAAGGGTCAGATCAGCAGGCCCTCACCCCTAATGTTTTAGATGCTCAGATCAGCAGCAGGCACTCGCCCCTAATGTTTTAGAGGGTCAGCTCAGCAGCAGATTATCACCCCAAATTTTTTAGATGGTCAGCTCAGCAGCAGGCCCTCGCCCATAATGTTTTAGATGGTCAGCTCAGCAGCAGGCCCTCGCCCATAATGTTTTAGATAGTCAGCTCTGCAGCAGGCCCTCACCTCTAATGTCTTAGAGGGTCAGATCAGCAGCAGGCACTAGCCCTTAATGTTTTAGAGGTCAGCTCTGCAGCAGGCCTCGCCCATAACGTTTTTGATGGTCAGCTCGGCAGCAGGCCCTCGCCCCTAATGTTTTAGATGGTCAGCTCAGCAGCAGGCCCTCAACCCTAATGTTTTAGATGGTCAGATCAGCAGCAGACAATTTCCTATAATGTTTTAGATGGTCAGCTCGGCAACAGGCCCTTGCCCATAAAGTTTTAGATGATCAGCTCAGCAGCAGGCCCTCGCCCGTAATGTTTTAGATGGTCAGATCAGCAGCAGGCACTAGCCCTTAATGTTTTAGAGGTCAGCTCTGCAGCAGGCCTCGCCCATAATGTTTTTGATGGTCAGCTCGGCAGCAGGCCCTCACCCCTAATGGTTTAGATGGTTAGATCAACAGCAGGCACTCGCCCATAATGTTTTAGATGGTCAGCTCAGCAGCAGGCCCTCGCCCATAATGTTTTAGATGGTCAGCTCAGCAGCAAGCCCTCACCCATAATGTTTTAGATGGTCATATCAGTAGCAGGCTGTCAATCATAATTTCAATGGTGTGTGTGATGCCCTCCTTTATCTGTAATAAAGGGTGTATTGTAGTGCCGGTTCCTTGTAATTTTTGGCAGCCCTTTCACTTAGTGCATAGGCTTTATGAGTGTAGGAGTCCCACTACCTGCACAATTGTACCACAATGTGAATGAGGCCCTCCTTTATGTGATATACAGGTTGTATCGGAGAGCCTCTTCCTTGTAATTTTTGGCAGAACTTGCACTTTATATACAAGTAAATATATAGGAAAGAATGTTTCCTAACAATTTTTCCTCTAAAATTCGATTTTTTCTTCATTTTTTTGCGTATTATTGTAAGTCTGTAAAAGTGGCATACTACTACAACAACATTGTCCCCAGCAGCAACATGGGAGTCCAAGAGACATCCAGACATTCTCCCCATGCTGTTCCTGAACCATTTCAGTGGTGTTACCATCAATTTCTGATCTTTTCCTGTAAACCAGACACCCTCCCCTCTTCAGAGCAGGGGGTGCCTGGTTTAATGCTCAAGTTCTCCCATTGACTTCCATTGTGCTTGGGTGCTCGAGCACCTGAGCACCCTAGCACTTGGTGCTCGACCAACACTATTTAGAACATATAACTGCACTGCTGAACGGCAAATAGGCCCTTACTTCTTTCCACTTATACACGCCACAAAAGGCTTTAGAACATATAACTGCACCACAGAACAGCAAATAGGCCCTTACTTTTTTGCCACTAATGCACACCAAAAAAGGCTGTAATTTTTTCACTTCACCACACAACGGCAAATACTTTTTTTTAGTGCCACTAATACATGCAAAAAAGGGCTTTAGAACATATTACTGCACCGCTGAACAGCAAATATAAATTTTTTTGCCACTAATACACGCCAAAAAAGGCTGCAATTTTCTCACTTCACCACACAACAGCAAATACTTTTTTTGTGCCACTAATACACTCCAAAAAGGGATGTAATTTTCTCACTTCACACACAATGGCTAATAAGCCCTTTTTTCCCACTTATACAAGCCAAAAAATGCTTTATACAAGCCAAAAAGATTGCCCCACACCTTGGGGCTATGGGGAATGCACTTACTTCGCCACCTGTATAAGCTGTTTTATTAATACCATATGTAGGCATCTGTTATTGTATATGTTCTCTCTGGAACGTAGGGTCTGATCTTCTGTATTGGTTCACTTTGTCTAGACAAGTTATAATCACTTTGCCATATGTAATACACTTATTACATTGCTCTGTAATTGCAGTTTCCTGATGAAGGCGATTATCGCCGAAACGTTGTTATACTTATCTACAACTGGCAAACCGCATTCTGTAATTTGAGCTGTGAAATAAAGATACAAGAAAGCAAAGCAGTGGAGTCCAGGAACCTTCTTTTCCTTACATATATACTTGGCCTGGGAACCATTTCCTGTGACCCACACCATTCAGGTGGAGCACCACCCAACCTATCTAAAATTGCTTCACATTTGGAGAAGTGCTCCGAAATGTCGACATTTTCCTTCAACGATTAAGAGAGGGAACGTATCCTTTCCCAGGTTACAACATCGAGGGAATTCCTACAAGTACCCACCTCAGAAGTAAAAAGTCGTGACTTGGAAAAAGAGTCAAGGAGACTGATCAACTACCAGCTCCACAGCGCCACTCTGGCGCAGTATGTACAAGAGCAGCGCATACCCAGAGGTCTACGGATGACAATTAGACCTACCCTGTTCAGGGATGATCCAACCTTCTGTGAGCAATTTACTCAGATTCTGAACGGTTGCTCATTCGACCTGATGACCCTGACCATATCTTTTCTACAAACCTACATAGTGAAACTTGAGGAGCAGATCAAGACAGCTGAGGACCAAATACAAGCCACTATCTCTACAGCTGATTTCCAAGCTCTCAAGGACAAGATTAAGATCAACCTGACAACCCATAGATGGGAGATTAAAAGCCAGATAAGGAGGAAATTCCTGAGGGACGCCGAGGACTACAGGCCAATAAGGTCTACAGATGGCAGTTCATCGCTTTACAGACACAGGAAGAAAGGAGGGACTACACCTTTTCCTCAGAGTCCTCTTTTTCCAGCAGGGACAACACCTACAGGAGAGACTACACCCCCTCTACCTACCTGGGCCCAAGGAGGACCCGTGGACGACGCCCCAGACGAGAAGCAGCAGGACCTAACAGAGACTACTCACAAGGACGTACTACAAGATCACAGGTAACCAACGACCCACCACACTCATTGGTTATTAATATCTCGTCAAAGACACTCACACCGGCACAAGTCCAGGTTCTCAAAAAGGGCCTGTCTTTCTGCCCCTCCTACAGGTTTGACAGCTTCCAGCTTGAATTGGACCTGCAGAAGTTTTACAGGAACCACCGCTTGAAGGCATTTTTTCACAAGAAAAATGAGGAACCGCAGCTTAAAAATCCCGAGGTCCCCATGAATAAAGGACATATAATGATAAAAGATGTAGGTTTAAGACTTAAGAGCTCTTTTCACCCTCCCAAGAACACGCACCCAGTGGAGACCTTAAAATCCCTGGTAAACAGGGATGTAGAGGCCCTCAGGAGGACCATGGAGATGGGAGGCTTTAGCTGCCAATCCAATCTTACTGGTGAAGAAAGGGAGGCCCTACTAGCTCTCCAAAAAGATAGAGACCTGACCATCAAGCCCGCTGATAAAGGCGGTGCATTGGTAGTGATGGATAGGACTGACTACCTTGAAGAGATCCATAATCAACTCAGTGATACAACAGTATATGAGCCTCTTAACAGAAATCCGACGGCGGACATTGCGCTTAACATCAAAAATACCTTGACAACATACCTAAATAACAACACCATTGACCAACACACCATGACATTTTTAACCAAATCCAACCCCATCATTCCTGTTCTATATACCTTACCAAAGATTCATAAACACCTTTACAAACCCCCAGGGAGGCTGATAGTCTCTTCCACAGACTCCATTCTCTCCCCATTATCCGTCTTCTTGGAAAATATCCTCACACCTTTAGTTAAACAGACAAAGTCCTTCTTACTTGACACTACAACTTTCCTGCAGATAATTAGGGACATTGGGCATGTACACCCATATTCCATCTTGGTCACCTTAGACGTGGTGAGTCTATACACGTCTATAACACATGAGAAAGGTATATTGGCAGTCTTCAAACTACTTGAATCCTCTAACACAGACCAAAAAATCAGGTCCCTATGCCTAGATCTCCTCGAACTGGTCTTGACACAAAACTACTTCATGTTGCAGGACACCTTCTATGGCCAAAAACAGGGGACCGCCATGGGAGCGCACATGGCACCGCCTTACGCAAACATTTATATGGCACTTTTTGAGGAGGACCACATCTACACTGATCCCGCATTCCGTACTCATGTCCAGGTGTGGAAAAGGTATATTGACGACGTTTTCTGCATCTGGTTAGGATCGGAACAAGCACTACTAGACTTCCATGACAGGATCAATAACATCTGGCCTGAGCTTAAATTTACCCTATACCACAATTCAATGACAGTGAGCTTCCTCGATACACAGGTTCATAAAAAAACAGATGGGTACCTGTTCATAGACCTCTATACCAAAATCACAGACCGTAATAGTCTATTTAATAGACTATTACGGTCTGTGATTTTGGTATAGAGGTCTATGAACAGGTACCCATCTGTTTTTTTATGAACCTGTGTATCGAGGAAGCTCACTGTCGTTGAATAGACTCTATTACATTTGAATAGACTCTATTACATTTTTCAAGTTTCCATCCACCCAGCACTAAAAGATCACTTCCGAGATCCCAATTTAAGAGAATTGAGAGAATTGGAGATGACCCAACCACTAAAGCCATCAGACTCCAAGAGATGGCGGACAAATTTAGAACTCGTGGCTACCCCAACAAAGTTATTGAGGAAGGCTTAGCCCCCAAAACAAGCGCCCACAAACAATCCACCAAAAGGGTACCTTTTGTGCACACGTTTCACCCTTTTGCAGGCAAAGTCAAAAATATATTAAATCGCCATTGGAACATATTACATAGGGCATACCCCAAAATTGAAGAATTCAATCATCCCTTCCTCCCATGCAATAGAAGGCCCAAAAACATCATGTTCCTCCTTGTCAGGGCAGATGAAGGATCAGCCCCCAGAGAACCCAGACAGTTACTCTTAAGTTTGCAACGGAAAGGCACCTTCCCCTGTCTGGGATGCATGCAATGTTCACACGTGACCAAAGGCGATAAAATTTATCACCCACTCACAGGAAAGGGCTACCCAGTTAAAGGTTTCTTTACATGCAACACGGCTAACGTCATTTACGTCATTAAGTGCCCTGTGGCAAAGCCTATGTGGTCGAAACCACCCAGGCAATCAGGGACCGTGTCAGCCAACACAAGTCCAACATTAGGTGTGAACGTGGGCACCTACCCATCCCAGCACACTTCCTTGATAAGCGCCACACCATTGCCCAACTTAAATACCAAGTTGTGGAACAGGTTAAAGTCCTAAGAAGTGGACGTGACCTGAACAAGATCCTTGCCAGGAGAGAAGCGTTTTGGATCCACAGGCTTCAAACGCTAGAACCTAAAGGGCTGAACCGTGACTACGATTTGACCTGTTTTTCTTAAATTGTTGTTTTCTATGTCTTGTTTTGATGTATATACTGACTCACATCCCACTTGCTTTACAGACCAGGCATTGAAGAACACCTGTCAGATGTTGCCGCACTTATTGAGTATCCTTTCTTAAACATACGTTATTGTAATTATAATTCACTACACCATAGATCAGGGGTATCAAACTCAAATTCATCGGGGGCCCGCATCAGCAGTTTGGTCACCCTCAAAGGGCCTCAAACTTTGTCCAACAATAGCACTTTTTAAGAACCCCCATTGTTCATATTATCACTGTTATGGGGGGATCTGTGGATGACACTATTATGGGGGATCTGTGGATGACGCTGTTATGGGGGATCACCCCATAACAGTGCGTCATCCACAGATCCCCCCATAACAGTGCGTCATCCACAGATGCCCCCATAACAGTGTCATCCACAGATCCCCCCATAACAGTGCGTCATCCACAGATCCCCCCATAACAGTGCGTCATCCACAGATTCCCACTGACCTTTTGGCACTGTGTCACTCATCATTGAGTGTGCTGCCTAGTGCCTCCGCTTGGTCTGGACTGCTGTCAGTCCAGTCACTGACTCCCGCCCGCCGCGGCCCGCCCCACCAGCTGCTGCTGCCTGCACGTCCACAAGCAAGCGCCACCACCACTTAATAAAATGTGAAGGGGGCCGGCGGCGGCTACACGGGCCACATGACGAGGTCTGGCGGGCCGGATTCGGCCCGCAGGCCTTGTGTTTGACACCCGTGCCATAGATACATTATTACAGGGTATTGCACATCCTAACCTTCTTGTCCATCATCCAGTTTTCCCCACAGGGCATGACACATTATTGGGGGCTATCTTCTACTGATATCCTCATTTGGCCTTCCATTTAACGTAAGGTGCACAGTATGCACCTCTAACTAATGTCTCCATCAAATGCCTTTCTCTATGCATACATTCATAAATGTATACCTCTCCATGCAGACACGCACAATACAACACTCTAGTTATACCGTCTCCATTATTTGCTTATATTCACAACCTCACACCCATACATCATTATTCACCCCTGCTTAATATCACTTATATACCATCAGCCACATCACTGCGCTATCTTTATCTATTCATGACACGATACGATCTTCTTCCACCTTCACTCAGGCTCCGGCACCTGAGCGCATCATACGAAACGTCACATCCGGCGCACACGCATCCCATACAGCTTAGCCCAGCGAGCCATTGAGCCCCATACTTCATCCACACCGAATTTTTACACAGTGCGGCACGTCCAGGTGAGACATTGGTAATAACTTGTCTAGACAAGTTATAATCACTTTGCCATATGTAATACACTTATTACATTGCTCTGTAATTGCAGTTTCCTGATGAAGGCGATTATTGCCAGAACGTTGTTATACTTACCTACAACTGGCAAACCGCATTCTGTAATTTGAGCTGTGAAATAAAGATACAAGAAAGCAAAGCAGTGGAGTCCAGGAACCTTTTTTTCCTTACAATTTTTGAAGAACTGCCACACAAATGAACTCCTTGGAGCTGGCTTTGGTGTGCTTGGTCCCTGAGTGCGGTGGGCAGTAGCAGGCGTACTTTCTCGGGGACGGACATTCCGCTTTTGCAGCCAGCTCCCTCCCTGTGCTGTTGCCTCTGTGTGAGGCGGGGGTTTCTTCCTCAGAACTGGACAAGTCACTAACATGACCTTGAGCCCAGTTGGGGTCTAGAACCTCATCATCCTCCACAACATCCTCGTCGGTCTGCACACTGCAGAAAGCCGCAGCAGTTGGCACCTGTGTTTTGTCATCATCAGAGACATGCTGCGGTGGTATTGCAATTTCCGCATCCTGCAACATAAGTGGTAGTGCATTCATTGTCTTCCACTTCTGGGGCAGGGCTATGTGGATGGCCCGGGAAACCCTGCCAGCAGAGTCATTAAAAAGCATAATAGTCAGCTGCATAACTTGGAGCTCAGGCTGCTTGGCTGATTTGCAAGGGGGTGAGGTGAAAGACTGATGGGCATGGGCTGCAGGTGCCAACTCTGAGCTTTCTGCACAGGACTGAGTGCAAGATAATGTGAAGGAACTAGAGGCACTGTGGTCAGCCACCCAATCTACTATCGCCTGTACATGTTCTGGCCTTACCATCCGTAGAGCGGCATTCGTGCCTACCAAATAACGCTGCATGTTCTGTCGCCTACTCGCACCTGAGGAATTTTTTTACTTGGATGTGTAGCTAGCACAGAACAGCCACATCCTCTCCCAGCAACAAGAGCTCTGCCAGCACCACCATGACCATGTCCACGTCCCTTATTTGATGTTCTCCTCATTATTTACGTTTACCCACCAAACTAACAGATGACTTATCAAGTTAACTGCCAATAGTCAACAATTAGGTTCACTAACAGTAAGGCAGTGCGCGTGTTATAAACAGAATAAATTTCTTTAGGTCACACAACAGTTAGGTCACACAACAATTACTTCACTATCACAAAAAATTTGATTTTTCCAACCAACAATGTAACAGCAGAAGTTAACCATTTTATTGGAATATCAGAAGTGCAGACTAGGCCACAAATGTGGAATCTAGCAAAAAAACTGTTTTTTTTTGCAAACAACTATGTAAATGCAGTAGTTTACAGATTTATTGGAATATCAAAAGTGCAGACTAGGCCACAAATGTGCAATCTAGCAACAAAAAAAAAAACTGTGTTTATTTTGCAAACAACTATGTAACTGCACTAGTTAACCGTTTTATTGGAATATCAGAAGTGCAGACTAACTATGCCACATATGTGCAATCTAGCACAAAAACAGTGTTTTTATAAAAAAAAAATGCAGTAGTTAACCATTTTATTGGAATATCAGAAGTGCAGACTAGGCCACAAATGTCCAATCTAGCACAAAAACTGTGTTTTTTGCAAACAACAATAGAAATGCAGTAGTTAACCGTTTTATTGGAATATCAGAAGTGCAGACTAGGCTACAAGTGTGTAATCTAGCAGAAAAACAGTGTTTTTTGCAAACAACTATTTAAATGCAGTAGTTTACAGTTTTATTGAACTATCAAAAGTGCAGTCTAGGCCACAAATGTCCAATCTAGCACAAAAACAGTGTTTTTTGCAAACAACTATGTAAATGGAGTAGTTAACCGTTTTATTGGAATATCAGAAGTGCAGACTAGGCCACAAATGTGCAATCAAGCACAAAAACATTGTTTTTTGCAAATAACTATGTAAATGCAGTAGTTAACCATTTTATAGGAATATCAGAAGTGCAGACTAGGCCAGAAATGTGCAATCTAGCACAAAAACAGTGTTTTAAAAAAAAAAAATGAAATGCAGTAGTTAACTGTTTTATTGGTATATCAGAAGTGCACACTAGGCACAAATGTGCAATCTAGCACGAAAACTGTGTTTTTGCAAACAACTATGTAAATGCAGTAGTTTACGGTTTTATTGGAATATCAAAAGTGCAGACTAGGCCACAAATGTTCAATCTACCACAAAAACAGTGCTTTTATAAAAAAAAATAGAAATACAGTAATTAACCGTTTTTTTTTTGTCAACCAACTATAGAAATGCAGAATGTCACTGGTAAATTATAAAACAACTAATGTAGCGTTGTACGCAAACGTGCTCTGTGGCACTACAATAGGGTCTTTTGCAACCAACTATAGAAATGCAGTATGTCACTGGTAAATTATAAAATAGGTAATGCAGCAAAAGTGCTATCTAGCACAAAATTGTGTTTTTTTTACAGCAGCATGGTAACTGCAGTATTTTACGGTTTTATTGGACTGTCAGATATGCATTGCCTGTGGCAGACAGATAGATAAATCGCTTTAGGTCTCAAAAATTTGTGATAGTGTGTGATAATTTTCAATGCCAGGTATGCACTGCAGGCTGTAGGGGTACTTGACCTGCCAGAAAGAGGGAATTTTTCCTCCACTGAGCTACCAGAAAATAATTAAACTAATGTCCCTGGCACACATGCAGGTCACATGCAGTTCCAATGACTGCAGTTGCTAAAATGGCCGCCGACCCCTACCTCACTAACAGATGGGTTAAAAATTATTTTGGAGTATCACTGGGCTCAGGGCTGAGTACAAATATGTAGCATAGCACCCTCAATAATTGCTGTAGTTTGAATATTTAACACCACCAAGTTCAGTAGAATTCTTCCCAAATCTCTCCCTCACAGCAGCAGCATCCTATGGCCTCTTTCACACGGGCGTAACGTTTGACGCCCGGATAAGAGGCGGGTGCTTTGCGGCGAAAATGCACAATTTTTCCGCGTGAGTGCAAAGCATTTGAATGCGTTTCACACGCGCGTGGGAAAAATCGGCATGTTTGGTACCCAGACCCGAACCCGGACTTCATCACTGAAGTCCAGTTTCAGGTTGAGTATTCTGTAGATTTTATTATTTTCCCTTATAACATGGTTATAAGTGAAAATAATAGCATTCTCAATACAGAATGCTTAGTAAAATGTGGATGGAGGGTGTGGTAAGGTGCAAGGTGTCATATGCGATGGCAGGTACGTGTCACCGAGGTTGCTGGCCTCGGTGAGGTGAGAGCCGGGTTTTTGTCTGCAGCAGCTAGTGCTGTTTGACTCTTTTAAATAGCATGGCTGCAAAGCCGATCCGGGCCGGCTCTTACTGGGAGCAGCTAAAGAGTTGGGTGGGTGGCTGCTCCCCACGGTCCAGTCCGAGTTTTGGGCTGGGTATAAAACACAGCCATCAGCTGTGTCTGAGGTGATTATCCTGGAGCTGCTAACAGGGCTGAGGAGTTCTCTGTGCTGGAGGACGGAGCTCAGCAAGGTGGTGTTTCCCTGCAACCTAAAGGAGGAATCGCCTGCGGCTGAACCGACTGCTAGGTGTGAACCCGCACTTAAACCACCCAAGGTGACTGGACCCTGTGTTGGCCTGTTTTTGGTTTTGCCACATGATTTCTGTTGTGTGTGAACTGTCACCAAGAGACTGTTTTCATTTCTGGTGTGCAAGTGTGAATAAAACACTGTTTGATGCACAATCTGGACTCCTTGTTTTGCCTCTAAACTGCACCCGCACCGCTGTCTACCAGAGCGACTCCCCACATTTGGTGTCGGATGCGGGCATGCGCAGTGAGGCTGGCGTGAACGCCGAACTTTGTTTTTGCTGAGCAAAAGTGAATGTCCTATATTAAGCTGGCAAAGTTGCAGCCTGTGATCCCCGACAAAATGGAGGCGGCTGTGAAAGCCCTCATAGAGGCTAATGTGCAGCAGCGGGAGACCAACCAGCTACTGCTACAGCACGTGATGGCGTTGCAAGCGGCAGGAGCGTCCCACCGCGTCCACGATGCCCGGAAAGCTGTCCGTGCCGCAATCCCTAAGATGACCCCCTCGGATGATGTGGAGACCTATCTGGCGGTGTTCGAGAAGGTGGCCGTGAGGGAGAAATTACCCCGAGAACAGTGGGCAGAGGTCGTCGCTCCGTTCCTGGCGTCTGGACCCCAGCAAGTATTTTTTGACCTCCCAGATGACCAAGCAGCTGACTACCCGACTGTGAAAGGTGAGATCCTGGCAAGACTGGGGGTGAATGTTTTGGTCCGGGCTCAGCGTGTCCACCAGTGGGACTTTAACGTGGCTGAACCCGCCAGGCCACAATACTATGACTTGCTACAACGGTTGCAAAAATGGCTGCAGCCAGACATACTGACTCCCACTGCTATGCTCGACCGTCTGTTAGCCGATGTCTTCTGGAGGGCTTTGCCTTACCCTCTCCAGCACTGGATCGGCCAGGTATCGCCCACCAATGCCCTGGAGATGGTCGACCTGGTGGAGCGTGCACGAGGCCACCAGAGACCTGCAGGGAGTCTTGCTGGGAAGGGGTCAGTCAAACCCCGGAGGCCTCTGCCCCAGTTCCGACGTCCGGCGACAGAGCGGCCTGTACGGAATATACCCCCTGCGAGTCCGCCTCCCGTGGTATGCTGGAGGTGTCAGGAGCCAGGCCACATCAGGGCCGACTGTCCGCATCGGGATGAGCCGATGGAGGTGAACTACGGGGGTCGCCACTCCTTGTATGCACGGAAGCTGTGCGCAACTGGCACCCGTGAGGTGCAAGACCATAACCACCTGTGTCAGGTAGAGGTGGGAGATTCGCTGGCGGTGGCTCTGCTGGACTCCGGGAGTTTAGTCTCCCTGGTAAGGGCTGCCCTTGTACGGCCTGTGGAGTATACTGGCTGTAAAGTTGGGGTCCTGTGCATCCACGGAGACCTGAAAGACTACCCCACTGCACTAGTGACTTTGTCCACAGCAGCTGGTAGGTGGACCCACGAGGTGGCTGTCGCTACTAAACTCCCACATGAACTAATACTTGGGAGGGACTTCCCCGGTTTTCCGGCGCTGTGGCCGGCAATAAAGGTATCTGAGGGACCCGAGACAGGGGTGACCCTAGTAGAGTGGCCTGATACCGCTGGAAGGCCAGAACCCTGGGAGCCCGAGTCTGAAGGGCCGGCGGTAGGGGTGACCACTGCTCCAGCGGTAGAGGGGGAGACAACCCCACTGGAGTGTAATGGTGGGAGACACGGAGGACTTGCCACCGGGACCTGAGTTGGCAGACCTCAATGTCTCCGGGGAAAATTTTGGGACCGCACAACACCGGGACCAAACCCTAACCAGGGCCTGGGAGAATGTGCTGGAAATTGATGGTAAACCCCAGAAACCAGGGGCTGAATTAATGTTCCCACGATTTATTGTTCTACAGGATATGTTGTATCGGGTGAACCAAGTCCGAGGTGAACCTGTTGAACAGTTGGTGGTGCCCACAGCGTATCGCAAGCTTGTCATGGAGCTTGCCCACCAACATGTTCTTGGGGACACCTGGGGTGGCAGAAAACCCAGGACCGCATACTGCAGCGGTTTTATTGGCCCAGTGTGTTCAAGGAGGTAGAAAATTATTGTAAGTCCTGTCCAACCTGTCAGATAACTAGCCCCCAGCCTCATTTCCGTAGTCCTCTGGTACCTCTGCCAATTATTGAAGTACCGTTTGAGCGAATCGCTATGGATTTAATTGGGCCTGTACCAAAGTCTGCCAGGGGCCACCAACACATTCTGGTAGTTCTCGACTATGCCACTCGGTATCCGGAGGCGGTGCCTCTGCGACATACCTCAGCTAGGCTCATTGCCAAAGAGTTAATGGAGATGTTTTCCCGTGTGGGCCTGCCAAAAGAGGTTCTGACAGACCAAGGGACCCCTTTTATGTCCAAAGTAATGAAGGAACTGTGTAAATTGTTGCGTATAAAGCAGTTACGGACGTCCGTTTACCATCCGCAAACAGACGGTCTTGTTGAGAGGTTTAACCAAACTCTAAAAATATGTTAAAAAGGGTGGTGTCTAGAGATGGGAAGGACTGGGACCTGCTTCTGCCCTATCTCATGTTCGCAGTGCGAGAGGTACCCCAGGCCTCTACTGGGTTCTCGCCCTTCGAACTGCTTTATGGCAGACACCCTCGGGGCCTGTTGGATATCGCCAAGGAAGCATGGGAACAACAGCCTGTCCCCCACAAAAGTGTCATTGAGTATGTCACCCAGATGCAGGAACGGATAGAAAGGGTGTTGCCGCTGGTCCGGGAGCATATGGAGGCAGCGCAACAAGCCCAGAGTAGGGTGTACAATCGTCAGGCTCGGGTACGGGACTTCAATCCGGGAGATCGGGTTTTGGTTCTGGTACCCACCCTTGACAGCAAATTCCTAGCTAGGTGGCAGGGCCCCTATGAGGTGATCGAGAAAGTAGGGGAAGTAAATTACAAAGTACACCAGCCAGGCGGCGCAAGCCGGAGCAGGTGTACCACGTGAATTTACTTAAGCCGTGGAAAGATAGGGACACAGCCGACGACCACAGCCCCCGGCCAGGGCTTCTAGGTGAAAAGGGTCCAGCCCCACAGTTCGAGGCCTGTGAAGCAGTAACCACGGTAAAAATTGCAGACAGCCTGTCTTCCAAACAAGTTCAGGAAGTCAGGGAGTTCATCAGTCGGAACACGGATGTGTTCTCGGACCTCCCTGGCCGCACGTCTCTCATCCAACATGACATCGTCACTGAGCCTCAGGCCAAGATCCGGTTAAAACCATACCGGGTACCCGAGGCTCGGCGACGGGCCATCGCGGAGGAAGTACAGTTAATGTTGAAGCTCGAGGTCATTGAGGAGTCGAAAAGTGAGTGGGCCAGTCCCATAGTCCTAATACCCAAGCCGGATGGGACGTTGCGGTTCTGCAACGACTTTCGCAAGTTAAATGAAGTATCCAAGTTTGACGCGTATCCCATGCCCCGAGTAGACGAGCTGGTTGAAAGTTTAGGACAAGCCCGTTATTTTCCTGTGCTGGACCTCACTGAAGGGTACTGGCAGGTACCCTTAACGGAGTCGGCTAAGGAAAAAACCGCATTTGTTACCCCGCAGGGCCTGTATCACTACAAGGTGTTACCCTTTGGCCTGCATGGCGCCACCCCGCACCTTTCCAAAGGTTAATGGACATAGTGCTGCGACCACATCGTCGGTACGCCTCGGCCTACTTAGACGATGTAGTCATCCACAGCACCGACTGGGAAAGCCATTTGCCCAAGGTGCAGGCGGTAGTGGATGCCCTGAGGAAAGCCGGACTGACCGCTAACCCAAAGAAGTGCTCCATAGGGTTAGAGGAGACAAAATATCTGGGATATATAATTGGGCGGGGAGTCATCAAACCTCAGGTAACTAAGGTAGAGGCCATTCGTAACTGGCCCCGACCGGTCACCACCAGGCAGGTAAAGTCATTCCTGGGGATTGTAGGTTACTACATGAGGTTTGTGCCCCACTTTGCCACAATAGCAGCGCCATTGACAGACCTGTTGAAGGGGCGAAAGTCTGGGAGGGTTAGCTGGAGTGAGAAGGCGGAGGAGGCTTTCTCCGCCTTGAAGTCAGCCCTGTGTGGGTCCCCGGTTTTGGTGACACCCGACTTCAACAAGGAGTTTGTCGTACAGACCGACGCCTCGGAGGTAGGCCTCGGTGCGGTACTGTCGCAGGAGGTCAACGGGGAAGAACATCCCGTTGTCTTCCTGAGCCGTAAGCTCAGTCCCGCCGAGTCCAGATATAGTATAGTGGAGAGGGAGTGCCTGGGCACTCGAATCTCTCCGCTACTACCTGTTAGGGAGGAGGTTCCGTCTGGTGACCGACCATTCCCCCCTCAAATGGATGAGTCAGGCCAAGGAGAGGAATGCTCGGGTCACCAGGTGGTTCCTATCTCTTCAAAATTTCAAGTTTTCCGTGGAACACAGGGCAGGCCGCTTGCAGGGCAACTCAGATGCCCTGTCCCGCGTCCACTGCCTCACGTGTGTTCACCCCCTCAGGGTTGAACAAAGGGGGGGGGGTATGTGGTAAGGTGCAAGGTGTCATATGCGATGGCAGGTACGTGTCACCGAGGTTGCTGGCCTCGGTGAGGTGAGAGCCGGGTTTTTGTCTGCAGCAGCTAGTGCTGTTTGACTCTTTTAAATAGCATGGCTGCAAAGCCGATCCGGGCCGGCTCTTACTGGGAGCAGCTAAAGAGTTGGGTGGGTGGCTGCTCCCCACGGTCCAGTCCGAGTTTTGGGCTGGGTATAAAACACAGCCATCAGCTGTGTCTGAGGTGATTATCCTGGAGCTGCTAACAGGGCTGAGGAGTTCTCTGTGCTGGAGGACGGAGCTCAGCAAGGTGGTGTTTCCCTGCAACCTGAAGGAGGAATCGCCTGCGGCTGAACCGACTGCTAGGTGTGAACCCGCACTTAAACCACCCAAGGTGACTGGACCCTGTGTTGGCCTGTTTTTGGTTTTGCCACATGATTTCTGTTGTGTGTGAACTGTCACCAAGAGACTGTTTTCATTTCTGGTGTGCAAGTGTGAATAAAACACTGTTTGATGCACAATCTGGACTCCTTGTTTTGCCTCTAAACTGCACCCGCACCGCTGTCTACCAGAGCGACTCCCCACAAGGGGTTAAAAATAAAAAAAAATTACTCACCTTATCCACTTGATTGCGTTGTTGTCGATCTCTCCTCTCTTCTTCATTCATTAGCTGTCGGCTCAGGTCACTGAGCTCATCACATGGTCCAATCACATGGTCCATCACCATGGTGATGGACCATGTGATTGGACCATGTGATGTGACGTCATCACAGGTCCTTTAGCTGGTAGCTAATGCTTGAACAAGAGAGGAGAGATCGGCAACTACGCGATCAACTGGATAAGTTGAGTTTATTTTTTTTATTTTTAACCCCTTAATCTACATTTTACTAAGCATTTTGTATTGAGAATGCTATTATTTTACCTTATAACCATGTTATAAGGAAAATCACCGCTCATGTGCATAGCCCCATAAAAATGAATGGGTCAGGATTCAGTGCGGGTGCAATGAGTTCACCTCACGCATTGCACCCGCACGGAAATCACGCCCATGTGAAAGGAGCCTATCCCTACACTGAGAAGAGCAGTGGTGCTACGTGACTCCAGCTTAAATAGAGGCTGGGTCACATGTTGCACTGGCCAATCACAGCCACTAAAAATAATAGAAAAATAAAGTGAACAGTGTTTAGAATTAGCTTAGCCACAGCTCAGTAGCATTAAAACCTGACGATGAAGATGATGTTTTCATTAAGTATATGAAATGTATCTCTTCATTTAACCCACCTATACAAAATTACTCACTCAGATCATGTGTTAATCTAAGGTAGTTAATTTGAGGCAATAAAATATATTTCTATTAGTTCTGTAATATAATTTATTATTCAAGAGATCAAATTCAATTTCACAATTTCTGAGTGCATTGAAATGGCAGTAAAAATATCTGACCTATGTGTATGATAAAGAAATTAGTTTCATTTGTTTTAATATAAAAATGCTTCTTTCAAGTTCATCATCTCCGTCATAAGATCAGAGATACATTGTACTAATAATATCTGTAGACTTAATCAAGTTGATTGTTCTCTGAAACAATAAGTCTCTTTTTGCATTTAATGTCTACTAGCTTTCCTTTCCCACAGTAAGACCACTGGTAATAGTGGTGTGTAGGCTTAAGAAACGGTTTAAGTACTGTAACAACTCGGGGTCATTTAGCTCTTCCAGATTGCCGTCTTAACGCCCTAGACGGTTGGCACACATCAAGAAGCCACTCCACCACTGTAGATTCGGGTGCAAACTGGCCACGACCAGCTTTATTGTCACAACCGCAGTACAACAAAATCATAAAATAAATCCTCGGCCGTCTGGCCACTGACTAAACAGTCTTTCCCTCTCTATCAGGATCTGGGTCTACCACCCAGCTCCCCAAGACACATCACCAGTGCTTACCCCACACACAGGGTTAGAGGGTCCCGGCTCCCACAGGCCTGGACACAGCCTGCTCCTTTCCCAGACTGGGAGCCCTGATTGAGAAGCTCAGCCACGATTTATCCAAGCTCCTCAGCTGGCTGATAATTATCCCCATTACCAGCCTGACTGCTGCAGACAGTGGGAAAAACCTATTTTCCCAACCTTTCTTGTTCTCACCCAGCTTTCTCTGGGTGAGATATGCCACTTCAATGGCCTTCCTATGGCCTTCTGGCAGCTCCACTGCCACATATCCTCCCCTGATAAAGGCCGTAGGACTTTTCACCTTACTTAAACTCCCTCCAGGGTCAAAGCTCCTACGTTGGGAAACATCTGAGGGTTTTCCCACTCCAACTTAACGGTCTTAGCTTCTTCAGCCTTTGAGACTCCTTTGGAGTCTTCATCCACTTTGTTAGCCTTCTCATCCTTCTCGGACACGGAATCACATACTTGCATTCTTAACTCCTCCTCCTCTTTCTCATCAAGGTTGGAGGTACTGGGGACATCAGAGTCTTCACCAGACTCGTCGTCTTCTGGCAATCCCTGCAGAGGTTCACCCAGGATATGGTTCTCCTTTCGGGCAGGATTCAGGAGAGCCAGCCCATCGGAGTAGACAAGACCCTCATACTGGTCGTCGGTCCCCCCGTATTTCTTCCCCAGCAAACTCCTGGCTTTATGGAAGGCGTTGACAGCAGAGGAATGTCTTTCATGACCAGGTCCTGGCCACACACCGCCACGAGTCTCTGGGCTTCTGCATCTACCTCAGCACCTTCATCTGGTTCAGCAGATACATCTTCCATCTTCTTCTCTGCCTCAGCTGGCACCACAGCGCCACCACCTCCAGACCCATTCTTAACGGGCTCTGACTTCTTGGCATCTTTTAGAGGATCTTCCTCTTCAGGTATCTCATTTTCTTCAACCTGCTGCGCAGGAGCATGCAGAGACTTCTCCAACTCATTGACTTCATCTTTTAAGCTCCTGAGATCTTCCATCTCTGCTCTGAGTTGCTTGTTCAGCCTCTCCAATTCATCTCGCTCCTTAAGCGCTTTTTCAAGTGCTCTAGCCAAGGCGAGGGCCTTGGTCTTCTTAGTTTTCCGCACCAGCTTGTTAGCAGCGCCCCACTCTTGGGCCTTCTGTTCTAGCTGCTCTTCACTCTGTTCTGGTGTAACAGCAGTTGTAGGAGTACCACCATTCTTCCTTAGACACTCCGTGGGATTTCCACCCAGGAACTCTTCAAGGCCATTGCTGATGTCTACTATAGACTTTTGTGTCTTTCTGGAGTCTTTTCCCTTCCCCAGGACACCAGGCAGTAGACCCTTCAGTTCACTCATCTTTTCAGGGTCTCCTCTTTTGACCCTTCTGCAGCCTTCTTTAGTGACTCCGTGACGACAGCTAGTCCCTTCTCTATCGTATCCAGGGACCCTGTGGCGAGAGTGAGATCAGCCTCCTGTTTGCAGCTGTACGGTCCTGTCAGGTCATCTAAGACTGTCTGAATATGAGCTTCAGACACTAGGCTGACGTCACCCAACTGAACTCTCGTCTCGTCAGATATAACAGTCATCTGGTCGCTACTAGTAACCCCTTTAGTTTCGCAAGTCCTCGACATGGCAGCCTCTCTCTCTGAGTTGCTATCGGTCACAGAACATGCGTTATATATACCGCTCGTGTCATTCTCAATCCTGTCCTCTAGGGGCACCGATGAGCTAATCCCCACCTGGGACATTTTATTAATCATAGAAACCTGTGGAGACTGCATATCCACTTCTAGTACGTGTGGTACACCCTCTAGGACTGCCCCATGTACTTGCACATTTTTCACAGTGGTTTCCCTCAATTGTGAGGTCTCAACATCAATTAGCACTTTTATACCATCCACATTTTTACCAGCAGGGGGAGCTTCTCCCCTGACCACACCCTTTGAAGGAGCAGGTATATCATCGTCACACATATCATAAGGCACTTCAAGTAACTTGTTTTCTGTGTGCAGCACCTTCACATTATCCACAATAACATTATGCTTTTCGGCAAATATGGTACCATCGCTTTGTAAGAGAAAAGGCATGTCGTCATCATCATCACCATCATATCTTGCACATGACATCACATTTTTATCTTCAACTACCCAACTGTTTTCAATGGTCCTTTCCCGTACACCTTTACTTAAAGGGACAGGTACAGGTTCTGCAGGAGCATCACCACTGTCTACAGAAGTGTCCCTATTGCCCCACATCATGTCATGCATAATTTTATTTGCCATATCAAGTTCATCAGTCCCAGTTCCCACTAGTGCCTCACGCTGAGTGAAAACAATCGGACAGTCCTTCTTATCTGCACAATTGTCCAGCACATAGTCCCCAGCAACCATGCTGGCACGTACCAGGCTCCCTGGCTTCCTGCGTCCAACAACGTTTGGACTGGACTGCTATCTTTCATAGCGCCACCCATTTTTTTTACTTTGATCATGGGCACAAAAACCTTCTCCTCTCCAGATCCCTGCGGGGGAATAATCACAACAGGCTTACCTGCCTGTTCAGACACTGCATTTTTCCCAATGTCACATATTTCCGAGACAGTTCCTCGCCTCGGCACTGTATTACTCACCGGCCCGGCAGGTAGCAACTGCCGCCGGCTCACCATCACTGGGTCTGCCACATAATTAATAACAGGAACAGTCTTACCGATTGTCTTCACTGACTCAGCACTCTCGGAAGATAAGGGTAGTCCAGGAATATCTCCAGCACGGCCACCACCCTTCTCAATGCAGTAGTTGCCACGGGAGACGCCTTGAACTTGTCTCCTGTCTTTTTTCGGACGGACATTCCAGACGCACCCTTTAGGATTCTGTGCACAGTCGCAGGGAAAATAGGCACTCCTGAGAAACGCACCGCTCTCCACCTCTTTGTCTTCCCGACGGTTGCCCTTGGCAACGGCAGACTTCCGCTTGTCCTCCGGAACTCCAACTGCAGAACTTGAAGTACTCCCGCCATACCATATCTGCCAAAATAAGGGAAAATCCTTGCCCAGTATGAATTCTAGCCTCAGGGTCTCACATTTCAACAGCTCCCACTGCACAGAGCCATAGTCCGTCACAAAGGTCAGTGACACCTTAGTTTTTGTCTCTGGACCTCTTGTTATAAAGTCCAGAATTTCGGGCAGGACCCGGGACACTTGCTGGCGGGAGTCTAGTATAACCCCCAAAGGGATCCCCCGATCACCATCTCGCAGGACTTTTCCCATGGGCTCCACCATGTTGCAGCCATTTTGACAGGTCAGTTTCTTTTATTGTGCTTCTGGCCCTTTAAATCCGCACATAGCTTGCACCACAGAAAAAAACAGTCCACTATCGCATGAGCAGAGCTTGCTCCACTGGACAAAACAGGCTTCCCGGCCCTTTAAATCACTGCACAGCAACACAGCAATTCCTTGTCAATATTCAGCAGCACCTGCTCTTCTCAGTCAGGTCGTTGCCCTAGCAACCAACAGGTTTTTTTTTGGTTTTTTTACTTTTCAGCACGGACACTTTCTGTCCAGCAATCTCGCAGCATTCAGCACAGACAACGCTTCCTGGCAACCTGTTGTCTTGCCCTTTTTGCTCTGCAGCACCCAGCTTCGTGTGCCATTTTCATGCCATAGCATACCTCCACCATATGTAACAACTCGGGGTCATTTAGCTCTTCCAGATTGCCGTCTTAACGCCCTAGACGGTTGGCACACATCAAGAAGCCACTCCACCACTGTAGATTCGGGTGCAAACTGGCCACGACCAGCTTTATTGTCACAACCGCAGTACAACAAAATCATAAAATAAATCCTCGGCCGTCTGGCCACTGACTAAACAGTCTTTCCCTCTCTATCAGGATCTGGGTCTACCACCCAGCTCCCCAAGACACATCACCAGTGCTTACCCCACACACAGGGTTAGAGGGTCCCGGCTCCCACAGGCCTGGACACAGCCTGCTCCTTTCCCAGACTGGGAGCCCTGATTGAGAAGCTCAGCCACGATTTATCCAAGCTCCTCAGCTGGCTGATAATTATCCCCATTACCAGCCTGACTGCTGCAGACAGTGGGAAAAACCTATTTTCCCAACCTTTCTTGTTCTCACCCAGCTTTCTCTGGGTGAGATATGCCACTTCAATGGCCTTCCTATGGCCTTCTGGCAGCTCCACTGCCACAGTACCTTAATGTCTTGGGAAAATATTTTCAAAAATGGAGAAACTGACATTCTCTCTTGTTTAAGAGAGTCTTGACTTGTTTACCAATGTCTGTCCTATTATAATATCTATATTTGCAGTACTTAAGGATGTATCAAGCTTTGAAGTGTATCAATAATACCACTTTATAATATTCTACATATATTATATTACGATACTACAGTTTCCCAGTTTAGCAGACAAAACAAACAAGTTAAATATGGCTTTCATGGTCATAATTTATATACCCTGTTGAACATAATTACAAAGTACAAAAATCACAGAGAAAATATAAAAAACAAAAATGAAAACATCCTGCATGATATGATAAATAAATATGCAGATGGAAAACAGATGCAAGCATTATATGTACTAGGAGCAGCACCCTATATGTGCAGGGTCTGCTCTCCTGAACATAGATGCCCAATAACATAGGTAGGTTTAGAGTAGGACCTGCCTGACTGATACTGCCTTGGCACGCATAGGCAGGTACAAATGTGTTTTGATCAAAATATATTGGCTGATAGTCTCTGATTTTGTCATATCACAGTGAGGGTTTTGTCCATATATAATGCTTGCATATGGTGTGTTATTATAGTGCATTATTTTCTGTTTTTTTACATAGTACATTTAATAAAAAGACAAATGTACATCAAATTTATCAATGAAATTCAGCATGTGAATGTACTTAAGTGGTGTCGAAACCAGAATTCCACGTAAGCGTTAATCTTATTTAGTTCTAAGGAAGCACCTAAGTAAGTCTTTTTCTTTGGACTCTGTTTGACCTGTTTGCCATTCATCTCTGTCTTCTTTCTCATGGACAGAATAGAATGTGATGCTACTCTATTCTGTCTGAATTGCAAGCAGGTCAAATGAGGGCCAAGGATTAATCCTTTGCACTCTGTTTGCCTAACTGGAGCCCTGATGGAAAGCAGAGTAAAGGGCTAAGTGTGAACCGAGTGCTAACCAAGCTTTTACATGTTAACATTTTTAAAGTTACTTTAAAAAGTAAAAAAATGCAATATAATTCTTATCAATGTTAAGATAAGCATATGTTTCCTATTTCTTTCTGTTTTCTAGGTTCTGCATTGTCTAAGCAAGCTGTTGAACCTGTTGTTGCCAATGAGGCAGAAATTGAAAATATGAAACAGGCAGGCCCTGTGTTCATGCCACCCACTTCTTCTGTGGCTGAGGTTCCCATAAATCAGTCACACATGTCAAATCTTCCTCCAGCCTTCTGGACTCCCAATGGGATGCACTATCCACAGTTCCAGGTAATGTCTTCTGCAATATGCACTAATGACTTTGTTACTCTATAAGTAATGTAGCATAATGGTCTAAGGTTATGTGCAAGAAAATGTGTAATGCAGACAGGGCTGGACGGTAATCTGCTCTATAAGGCCTCATGCACACGACCGTTGGTGTTTTGCGGTGCGCAAACCGCGGATCCGCAAAACACGGAAGCAGCTCCGCGTTCTGTTCCGCAATTTGCGGAACGGAACGCGGCCCATTGTAGAAATGCCTATTCTTTTCCTCAAATGGACAAGAATAGGACATGCTCTATTTTTTTTTGCGGGGGCACGGAACGGAGCAACGGATGCGGACAGCACATGGAGTGCTGTCCTCTAGTGTTAATCACGAATTTTCGAATTGCGAATTTTAATCGCGAATATCGGAACTTCGAGAATTCGCGAATATTTAGAATATTGGGAAATATATAATATTCGTTTTTTTTTTAAAATACCAGTTTATGCGAATTTTAATGCACATTTTTATGCAATTTTTTATATGCAAATTTTCGCAATCAAGAAGATAATGTTATTATTTTCTTGATTGCGAAAATTCGCATATAAAAATTTGCATAACATTTGCATAAAAATTCACATAAACTGGTATTTAAAAGATACCTTTTAAATACCAGTTTATGCGAATTTTTATGCGAATTTTATGCAAAATTTTTATATGCGAATTTTCGCAATCAAGAAAATAATGACTGGAGATTACGAATTCGCGAATTTTCGAATATATGGCAAATATTCGCCAAAATATTCGTGAAATATCGCAAATTCAAATATTGCCCCTGCCGCTCATCACTACTGTCCGCATCTTTTGCGGTCCCATTGAAGTGAATGGGTCCGGTCCCGAGCCGCAAAATATGCGGCTCGGACGCGGACCACAACAACATGCGTCTGCATGAGGCCTTAAGCAGATTGCAAGTGAGCTGTTCTGTCAGGGAGCAGACTAGCTCGTTTAAGCAGAAAATGTGCTGGTAGTGCAAATATTGTAGTAGCAGTGCAGTGTCCAAGGTTAGAAGGGCTGAAGATTCTGTGAGGACACCATGATAATATGATGTCATCACAGGTCCTTCACTCAGTGAGCAATTCAGCAAAATGGGACGATAAACTGCAGAACAGGAAGCAATGTAAGTGAGTGGAGGTGTTCTGGCAATCTCACTTCTTTCAGTTCAAGGTTAGGGATGGACAATGCTGCTATATGTGCTGAAAGTAAAATATTTCTCCCCTGAAAAAAAATGTAGTAGGGTAGCACCCTAATGCACTGACCAAGATTGTTACTGACATGTTAATAATGCACTAATTAGAAGCACATTCAAATATCAACATCATCAGGAAATGGAGCATTTTCAGTTGTGGACTTTGACTAAACCACATCAAAAACCTTAATTTTGAATCTTTTCAGAAAAAAAATAGAAATTCTCATTTTTTTTTCAAAACGCTCTAAATTAGTGTTGATCGCGAATATTCGAATTGCACATTTTTATCTCAAATATCAGCACTTTGAGATCTCGCAAAGATCTAGAATATAGTGCTATATCTTCGTAATCGCCAATATTCTAGATTTTTTTTCATCAGTACCCTCACTGATTTTTTCTTGTGGGCCAATAAGAAGGCTGCAATATATTTTTCTGAGCTTAGCAACATCCCTAGCAACCAATAGGAAAGTTGCCTACTGCTTACTATTTCTGAGAGAGAGAGAGAGAGAGAGAGAGAGAAAGAGCAGTGTCATTTCTGTGCTCTGTGCTTTGCTGAGTCATGTGGATTCTTATTCAATTACATTAGATAGTTAGCTCATATATATATAATAAAGATAGTGGGAGATAGTCAGTGTAGATTAGATAGTGATATAGTGTAGCTGATAGGTTCCAGTGCAGGGTGTTAGGTAGTGTGATAGGAATTACTGTGCTGTGATAGGGATTAGTGTCTAGCAGCTTGAAAAATGTAGCAAAAGTGAGCCACGGTTGTATTGCACGCGCAATACGCGCATATTACATTGCCGATTTTCACAATGAAGAAAATAATGACTGAAGATTACGCATTCTAGAATTTATAAATTTATGGTGAATATTAGGCCAGAAATTTGCTAAATATCGCGAAAACAAATATTGCCTATGCTGCTCATCAATACTCTAAATATTTAAAATGTATATATGCATTACTATTGGATTTAGTATACATTTTGATCATGCATTCTTCTTTGACAATATTTATTTATTTTATTATTTATTTTTGTAATGGATCACCTGCCACCTTGACTGGGTGTCTCCATCAACCGATGCTCCTAGTGCTTGCCAAGGACCATCAGCACTGCACTCGACACCAGAACCCCTGCAAACCCCACGAACCGCCTCAGCTTGGTTTGGGTTCTCGCCGTACACCACCCACCCTGGACGCAAGACCGGGCTCCAGCTTCCAGTGGGTGAACCTCTCCTTAGTCCAGAGAGCGAAACAGGAACAAGAACAGCTCTCACAAGAGCTAGGGATTATACTCTGGAGAGTATGATGATTATAACAATCCCCAGAGTGTAGTTCTCCAATTCCCCAAACATGAGCCCAGACTTCATGAAGGGTAGAACAGGACACTCTAATGCCTGCCAGCACTCACAATTTATACAATTCCACAGGCCAGAGGCACACCCCCTCTGCCTGGGATACAGTTAACTAAGACAATGGACTTACTTAATATACATAGACAGTTCTGGTGGTCTAACATCATAACTTAATCAAACAGACCCCCCCCGTGTCTTAATGAAAGAATAGAGAGAGGAGACACATGTGATGGGATTATCTCCTGAGTGTATCAGAGGGTGATTTACTCCTCTACCCCGGAGTCAGCTACTTAATCACAACAGAACAAAGGGACAAATGAACCAACACCTTCCTTGGGAGCCTCAGTGCAGAGTTAACCCTTTTTGTGTTTTTTGAAACGGGTCATTTTTCCCAAAGTTCTGGTGTGGCAGCACACTACAATCAGATCACTACTGCCAGAAAAATCTAGTCTGCTGCATCAGGCACCAGTGTCTGGAAATCCTGGTTGATGGAGACCTGATTCATCTTTATAAAGGTTAGTCTCTCAACATTTTGTGCGGAAAGACGAGTTCTTTTTGGGATAACTTCACCACCCGCTGCACTAATCAACCAACCTGATGCCACAATACTGGCTGGGTGTAACAGTGGCTGCTATGCACCGCTGTTCCCCTGCTTACCCTGTGCTTTATGGGTTAGATCATGTGACCTCACTGACCAATCCTAGCCCTCCTGCACATATATAAGTGGCATAGCCCCCTTCTCAGATGCCTTAGTGTCAAGGTCCTTGTGTCCTGCAAAGGTTGCTGATTAGAGTTGAGGTGACACCTGGAAGTTCAGGTTCGACGGTTTCGGCCGAACTTCACAAAAAAGTTCGGATTCGGGATTCGAATTTAACCCGAACTTGACCCCGGACCCCATTGAAGTCAATGGGGACAAGAACTTTTGGGCACTAAAATAGCTTTAACCACCTCAGGCCCCCTAGCTTAAACCCCCTTAATGACCAGACCACTTTTTGCAATTCTGCACTACACTACTTTCACGGTTTATTGCTCGGTCATACAACTTACCACCCAATTTAATTTTACCTCCTTTTCTTCTCACTAATAGAGCTTTCATTTGGTGGTATTTCATTGCTGCTGACATTTTTACTTTTTTGACATTAATCAAAAATTACCGACATTTTTGCAAAAAAATGAAATTTTTCACTTTCTGATGAAATTTTTTTCGAATAAAACTACATTCCTATATACATTTTTTCTTAAATTTATTGTTCTACATGTCTTTGATAAAAAAAATGCAATAAGTGTATATTTATTGGTTTGGGTAAAAGTTATAGTGTTTACAATCTATGTTGCAAAAAAATTAATTTACGCACTTCCTGAACACCTGTCATGTTTGCTGAGGTACTACAATGCCCAGACAGTAGAAACACCCCGCAAATGACCCCATTTCGGAAAGTAGACACCCTAAGGTATTTGCTAATGGGCATAGTGAGTTCATGGAAGTTTTTATTTTTTGTCACAAGTTAGCGGAAATGGAATATTTTTTTTTCTTACAAAGTCTCATATTCCACTAACTTGTGACAAAAAATACCTTCACGGAATACATTTGGGTGTCTACTTTCTAAAATGGGGTCACTTATAGGGTATTTATACTGCCCTGGCATTTTAGGGTCCCTAAAGCATGAGAAGTAGTTTGGAATCCAAATGCGTAAAAATGCCCTGTGAAATCCTAATGGTACTCATTGGAATTAGGGCCCCTTTGCGCATCTTGGCTGCAAAAAAGTGTCACTCGTGGTATCGCCGTACTCAGGAGAAGTAAGGCAATGTGTTTTGGGGTATATTTTTACATATACCCATACTGTGTGTGAAAAATATCTCTGTAAATGACAACTTTTTCTATTTTTTTATACAAAGTTGTCAATTTACAGAGATATTTCTCTCACCCAGCATGGGTATATGTAAAAATACACCCCAAAACACATTGTCCTACTTCTCCTGAGAATGGCGATACCAATGGAGGTGAGGGCAGTCAGGACTAAAATAGCGGGTGTTATGCCTTATTCCACTCCTGCTGTAGACACAACATCTTTTTTGGGGTGGCGCTTGGTTTGAAGTACCAGCAACGATATTGGGGAAATGTCGCTCGTGTAGATGGCTCGCTACACTGGTGGTTGGGGCCACTGAACTTCCTGGATACAGGAGGTTCTCGATGATCTCTTCTGGAAATTTGAGGAAGGATCGTGTTCTCCCAGCCTTACTGTAGAGAACAAAACTATTATATAGAGCCAATTGAATTTGTTATACAGACACCTTCTTATACCAGCGTCTGGTGCTGCGCGAGAGTAAATAAGGAGCCAACATCTGGTCATTGAAGTCCACCCCTCCCATGAGCAAATTATAGTCGTGGACCGTGAGGGGCTTTTCAATGACACTGGTTGCCCGTTCAATTTGGATTGTCGTGTCTGCGTGAATGGAGGAGAGCATGTAAATGTCACGCTTGTCTCTACAGTTCACCGCGAGCAGTTCTTCTTTGCACAAGGCAGCCCTCTCCCCCCTTGCAAGACAGGTGGTAACGATCCACCGCTCGACTAGGTCGCGCGGTGCCACAGCAGCCAATCTGTTCTAGAAACAAATGCCTGAAGAGGGGCACACTTGTGTAGAAATTGTCTGCATAAAGGTGGTGCCCCTTGCCAAATAAGGGTGACACCAAGTCCCAGACTGTTTTCCCACTGCTCCCCAGGTAGTCAGGGCAACCGAACGGCTCCAGGGTCTGATCTTTACCCCCATAGACATGAAATTTGTGTGTATAGCCTGTGGCCCTTTCACAGAGCATATACAATTTGACCCCATACCGGGCGCGCTTGCTTGGGATGTATTATTTGAAGCCAAGGCTCCTGGTAAAATGTATCAGGGACTTGTCTATGCAGATGTTTTGCTCAGGGGTATACAAATCTGCAAATTTGGTGTTAAAGTGGTCTATGAGGGGCCGAATTTTGTGAAGCCGGTCAAAAGCTGGGTGGCCTCTGGGACGAGAGGTGCTGGAAACGCAGGATGGTCTCAAATCGTGTCCTGGAGATGGCAGCAGAGAACATGGGCATGTGATGAATTGGGTTCGTGGACCAATATGACCGCAATTCATGCTTTTTTGTCAGGCCCATGTTGAGGAGAAGGCCCAGAAAAGTCTTAAATTCGGAAACTTGGACGGGTTTCCACCGGAAAGACTGGGCATAAATGCTTGCCGGGTTGGTGGCTATAAATTGAGTGGCATACCGGTTTGTTTCTGCCACGACTAAGTCAAAGAGCTCCGCAGTGAAGAACAGCTCAAAAAAAACCAGTGCCGACCCGATCTGAGCTGTCTCAACCCAAACTCCAGACTGGGCGGTGAAAGGGGTAACTACTGGTGCAGCTGAAGATGGGGGCTGCCAATCAGGGTTTGCCAGCACCTCAGGGACTTTAGGGGCTCTATGGGCCTGTCTGTGCGGTGGCTGCGACAGGTGAACTGCTGCATGTTCCACCGTACCAGCTTCAACTGCCCTTCTGGTGCTCGCCACTTCACCATGTTCTACGCAGGAGTGCTGGTACTAGGTCCAGGATGGGCTGCGCTGCTGGTGTACGCCGCACCAGGTAATCCGACAGCACCAGCCCAACTCTGCTGCCCTTGAAGCGGATCCTGCGCAACCTGTGGTCTAGCAACACGGGCCAGGTACGCCTGGTGGTATCAGGGACCTCAACCTCATCGTCTGAACTTTGGGTCAGACTGCCACTGCTTTCTACAGGTTCGTATTCTGACCCGCTGGACTTGTCAGATGAGGGTTCCCATTCCCCATCCGACTGGGTCATAAGCCTGTAGGCCTCTTCAGAAGAATACCCCTTCCTTGCCATTTGGTCAACTAAATTCAGGGGGTATTCCCTACTACCCAAGAAAAAAAGCAAGCCTGTCTTACAAATGGGAGTACAGGAAACCGCTGTGATTGATAAAAAATATCAAAACTGATTTTTTTTATCGCTGCAGCGCTTGTGTAGTGATTGTGCAGTGGGGCAGGGCGGGCGTGGGTGAACGCACGTGTGGGCGACCGATCAGGCTTGATCGGGCAAACACTGCGTTTTGGGTGGAGGGCGAACTAAGGTGACACTAATAATATTATAGATCTGACTGTGATCAGTTCTGATCACTTACAGATACTATAAAGTACCAATGCTGATTAGCTATACGCTAATCAGCGAATCAGTGACTGTGGTGCAGTGGGCTGGGCGCTAACTGAAGCTAACTACCTACCAAAGGGGCCTAAACTAACTTAAACCTAACAGTCAATACTGGTGGAAGAAAAAAAAGTGACAGTTTACACTGACCACTTTTGTCCCTTTCACTAGTGATTGACAGGGGTGACCAAGGGGTTAATTGGGGTGATTGGGGGGGGGTGATCTGGGGCTAATTGTGTAGTGCTTGGTGTACTCACTGGGATCTGTGCACTATGCTGGGACCAACCGACGAAAAGGACCCAGCAGACAGCACAAATGCCATTTAACACATTATATTTATAAAAATATCACATGGCTGGTGATTAGATTTTTTAAAAGTCACCAACATGCCAGTGCTGATTATTGGCTGGCAGGCTGGTGACCAACTCCTTGTGCGCCTTTTGAAACCCGCACTGCGCATGTGTGGGCCGCATATGCGTGTATATGCGTCCAGGAGGAATAACCTGACCGCACGCAGAATGCATCCCTGCTTTAGGCGGTCGGGAGGTGGTTAAAAATGTTCTGGAAAGGGCTAGAGGGCTGCAAAGTCAGCAAAATGTGGGTAAATGCCCTGCAAACAAATGTGGATAGGGAAATGACTTAAAATAAAATAAAATAAATAAAAATTAAAAATCTAAATCTTGATCTAGCAGGAGGAAATGGATGTGGAGTAGGAGGTTGAGGAGGCATCAGGTGGGAATGCTATCAGCAGTACGTCTACCAGCGTGCGTTTGTAGTCATGCATCTTTCGATCATTAACAGACATTTTTACCAAATTCAGCAATGCACAGCAGGGGCTTTTCACCGACAAACGGAGTTCATATCACCCGCCAATGGAACAGACGATTTTAAAAAATATAAGCCCCTGGCACCCAGGCAGAGGAGGGGTTTATTCACGGGCCACGGCAAAATGTGGTTTGAGTCACCCACCAATGGAACAGGCTATATTTAAAAATGTAGGCCGATGGCACCCTGGCAGAGGAGGGGTTAATTCATGGCAAAACGGGGTTAATGTCACCCACAAATGTAACATACGATTTTTTAGAAATGTAGGCCCCTGGCACCCAGGCAGAGGACGGGTTTATTCACGGCAAAACGGGGTTAATGTTACCCACCAATGGAACAGACGATTTTCAGGGCAGGGGATTGTACCTGGCAAAAATGGTTGTTTTGCACCCAACAATTTAAAAGAAGATTTTTGAAATTTTCGGTCCCTGTCACCTATGAAGAGCAAGGGTTTGTACCCGGCAAAAATGGTAATATTTCACCCATCAATTTAAAAGAAGATTTTCCACATTTTTGATCACTATTAACAATACAGAGCAGGGGTTTGTACCCGGAAAAAATAGTAATATTTCACCCAACAATTTAAAAGAAGATTTTCCGCATCTTCGGTCACTGGTACTTATGCAGAGCAGGGGTTTGTCCCCGGCAAAAATTATAATTTTGCACCCAATAATTTAAGAGAAGATTTTTTCAAATTTTAGGTCCTTGTCATCTGTGCAGAGTAAGGGTTTGTACAAGGCAAAAATGGTAATATTTCACCCAAAAAATTAGAGGAAGATTTTCCGCATTTTTGGTCACTTTCACGTATGCAGAGCGGTTGTTTGTACCCTGCCAAAATCGTAATTTTGCACCCAACAATTTAAAAGAAGATTTTTTAAGTTTTCGGTCCCTGTTACCTATGCAGAGAAAGGGTTTATACCTGGCCAAAATGGTAATATTTCACCCAACAATTAAAAAAAAAAATTCCGCATTTTCGGTCACTATTAACTATACAGAGCAGCGATTTGTAACCGGCAAAAATGGTAATATTTCATCAAACAATTTAAAAGAAGATTTTCCGCAATTTCAGTCAATGTCACGTATGCAGAGCAGGGGTTTGTACCCGGCAAAAATTATAATTTTACACCCAAGAATTTAAAAGAAGATTTTTCTAGTTTTCAGTCCCTGTTACCTATGCAGAGCAAGAGTTTGTACCCGGCAAAAATGGTAATATTTCACCCAACAATTTAAAAGAAGATTTTCTGCATTTTAGGTCACTATTACCTATACAGAGCAGGGGTTTGTACCCGGCAAAATGGTAATATTTCACCCAACAATTTAAAAGAAGATTTTCCGCATTTTTGGTCACTGTTAACTATGCAGAACAGGGGTTTGTACCCGGCAAAAATGGAAATTTTGCACCCAACGAATTAAAGAAAGATTTTTCAAATTTTCGGTCCCTGTTACCTATGCAGAGCAAGGGTTTGTACCCGGTAAACATGGTAATATTTCACCCAACAATTTAAAATAAGATTTTCCACATTCTCGCTCACTTTCACCTATGCAGAGCAGTTTTTTGTACCCGGCCAAAATGGTAATTTTGCATGCAACAATTTAAAAGAAGAGTTTTCAAGTATTCAGTCCCTGTTACCTATGCAGAGGAAGGGTTTGTACCCGGCAAAAATGGTAATAGTTCACCCAACAATTTAAAAGAAGATTTTCCACATTTTCGGTCTCTACTACCTATACAGAGTAGGGGTTTGTACCTGGCAAAAATGGTAATATTTCATCAAACAATTTAAAAGAAGAGTTTTCAGTCAATGTCACGTATGCAGAGCAGGGGTTTGTACCCCGCAAAAATTATAATTTTCCACCCAATAGTTTAAAAGAAGATTTTTCTAGTTTTCAGTCCCTGTTACCTATGCAGAGCAAGAGTTTGTACCCGGCAAAAATTTTAATATTTCACCCAACTATTTAAAAGAAGATTTTCCGCATTTTAGGTCACTATTACCTATACAGAGCAGGGGTTTGTACCCGGCAAAATGGTAATATTTCACCCAACAATTTAAAAGAAGATTTTCTGCATTTTAGGTCACTATTACCTATACAGAGCAGGGGTTTGTACCCGGCAAAATGGTAATATTTCACCCAACAATTTAAAAGAAGATTTTCCGCATTTTTGGTCACTGTTAACTATGCAGAACAGGGGTTTGTACCCTGAAAAAAGGGTAATTTTGTAAGTTTGAACCCAACAATTCAAATGAAGATTTTTCAAATTTTCGGTCACTGTCACCTTTGCATTGCAGGGGTTTGTACCCGGTAAACATGGTAATATTTCACCCAACAATTTAAAATAAGATTTTCCACATTTTCGGTCACTTTCACCTATGCAGAGCAGTTTTTTGTACCCGGCCAAAATAGTAATTTTGCATGCAACAATTTAAAAGAAGATTTTTCAAGTTTTCAGTCCCTGTTACCTATGCAGAGCAAGAGTTTGTACCCGGCATAAATGGTAATATTTCACCCAACAATTTAAAAGAAGATTTTCCGCATTTAGGTCACTATTACCTATACAGAGCAGTTGTTTGTACCCGGCAAAAATGGTAATATTTCACCCATCAATTTAAAAGAAGATTTTCCGCATTTTTGGTCACTGTTAACTATCCAGAACAGGGGTTTTTACCATGAAAAAAGGGAAATTTTGTAAGTTTGAATCCAACAATTTAAATGAAGATTTTTTTAAATTTTTGGTCACTGTCACCTTTGCAGAGCAGAGGTTTGTACCTTGCAAAAATGGTATTATTTCTCCCAACTTTTTAAAAGAAGATTTTCCTCATTTTCGGTCACTGTTAACTATGCAGAACAGGGATTTGTACCCTGCAAAAAAGGGTAATTTTGTGAGTTTGAACCCAACAGTTTAAATGAAGATTTTTCAAATTTTCAGTCCCTGTTACCTATGCAGAGCATGGGTTTGTACCCGACCAAAATGGTAATATTTCACCCAACAATTTAAGAGAAGATTTTTCATATTTTCGGTCCCTTTCAACTATGCAGTGCAAGGGTTTGTACCCGCCAAAAAAGGTAATATTTCACTCAACAATTTAAAAGAAGATTTTCCGCTTTTTCGGTCACTATTACCTATACAAAGCAGGGGTTGTACCCGGCAAAAATGGTAATATTTCACCCAACAATTTAAAAGAAGATTTTCCGCATTTTCGGTCACTGTCACGTATGCAGAGCAGGGGTTTGTACCCAGCAAAAATGGTAATGTTGCACCCAACAATTTAAAAATAGATTTTCCGCATTTTCGGTCACTTTCACCTATGCAGAACAGGGGTTTGTACCGGGCAAAAATGGTAATATTTCACCCAACAATTTAAACGAAGATTTTCCACATTTTCGGTCACTTTCACCTATGCAGAGCGGGTGTTTGTACACAGCCAAAATGGTAATTTTGCACCCAACAATTTAACAGAAGATTTTTCAAGTTTCTGTCCCTGTTACCTATGCAGAGCAAGGGTTTGTACCCGGCTAAAATGGTAATATTTCACCCAACAATTTAAAAGAAGATTTTCCGCATTTTCGGTCACTATTACCTATACAGAGCAGGGGTTTGTACCTGGCAAAAATGGTAATATTTCACCAACAATTTAAAAGAAGATTTTCCGCATTTCCGGTCACTATTACCTATACAGAGCAGGGGTTTGTACCCGGCAAAAATGGTAATATTTCACCCAACAATTTCAAGAAGATGTTCCGCATTTTCGGTCACTGTCACGTATGCAGAGCAGGGGTTTGCACCCAACAATTTAAAGAAAGATTTATTTAAATTTTCTGTCCCTGTCACCTATGCAAAGCAAGGGTTTGTACCCGGCAAAAATGGTAATATCTCACCCAACAATTTAAAAGAAGATTTTCCTCATTTTCGGTCACTGTTAACTATGCAGAACAGGTGTTTGTACCCGGCAAAAATGGAAATTTTGCACCCAACAATTTAAAGAAAGATTTTTCAAATTTTCGGTCCCTTTCACCTATGCAGAGCAAGGGTTTGTACCCGGTAAAAATGGTAATATTTCACCCAACAATTTAAAAGAAGATTTTACGCATTTTCGGTCACTGTCATCTATGCAGAGCAGGGGTTTGTACCCGGCAAAAATTATAATTTTGCACCCAATAATTTAAAAGAAGATTTTTTCAAATTTTCGGACCCTGTCACCTATGCAGAGCAAGGGTTTGAACCCGTAAAAAATGGTAATATTTCACCCAACAATTTAAAATAAGATTTTCCACATTTTCGGTCACTTTCACCTATGCAGAGACGTTTTTTGTACCCGGCCAAAATGGTAATTTAGCACCCACCAATTTAAAAGAAGATTTTTCAAGTTTTCGGTCCCTGCTACCTATGCAGAGGAAGGGTTTGTACTCTGCAAAAATAGTAATATTTCACCCAACAATTTAAAAGAAGATTTTTTACATTTTCGGTGTCTACTACCTCTGCAGAGCACGGATTTGTACCCGGCAAAAATGGTAATATTTCACCCAACAATTTAAAAGAAGATTTTACGCATTTTCGGTCACCTATGCAGAGCAGGGGTTTATACCTGGCAAAAATGGTAATATTTCACCCATCAATTTAAAAGAAGATGTTCCTCATTTTCGGTCACGGTCACGTATGCAGAGCAGGAGTTTGTACCCAGCAAAAATGGTAATTTTGCACCCAACAATTTAAAGAAAGATTTAATTAAATTTTCGGTCCCTGTCACCTATGCAGAGCAAGGGTTTGTACCCGTCAAAAATGGTAATATTTCACCCAACAATTTAAAAGAAGATTTTCAAATTTTCGGTCACTGTTAACTATGCAGAACAGTGGTTTGTACCCAGCAAAAAGGGTAATTTTGTAAGTTTGAACCCAACAATTTAAATGAAGATTTTTCAAATTTTTGGTCACTGTTACCTATGCAGTGCAGGGTTACTTGGAATATGTCAACCCCTGAACTCCGAGACGGATTAACTATTAGTGTTGGGTGCGAATATTCGCGATGCGAATATTTCGCACGAATATCGCATATTCGCGATTTCGCGATTTTTTCGAATATCATGCCATAAATTCGATATTGCGAATATTCGCGTTGGTTAAATTAGATGATACACAATAAGTTCAAGAACTTCAGTTCACTTGTGTTGATAAATGAGTTTGAGTGACTCTGAGTTTCATTCATTTAAGGTGTTGTTTTGCATCAAGGCTCTTTTTCAAAGCCATAGCCAAAATCCTGCCTTTTTTGCGATTTTCCGTAATGCGATTTTTTTGACAGCGATGCGAATATCTAACACTTGCTGACATGCCTGCGCATTGACTTGAAAATTGAAATATTGCCTTTATGCGATTTTTCCGTAATGCGATTTTTATTAAGCGATGCGATTTCTTTCACACGTGCTATTCTTCCTGCGCATTGATTGACTTGACCATCCCGGCCATGAAAGTTAAAGTGTTTTTGCGATTTTTCGTAATGCGCATGCGAATATTAGCGATTATTTAATACATGGTAAATAAAGATTGAAAAGCAGATAACATGTAGATGGTATATTTTATTGCACTAGGTAAATATGATGTAATCGATTTTGTACGAATACTGCCTTTGCCTGCCAGTAACAATGATCTTGCGCAATATGCGCATGATCATACGCATTATGCGATTATCCGCGATTTTATAAAAAAAAGATGGCGATTAAATGATGACGAATACGAATATTCGAATTTGCAAATATATCGCGAATATTTTACGAAATATTCGCGAAATATCACGAATTCGAATATGGGCATATTCGATCATCACTATTAACTATATTATTGTCCCTGGCACATATGCAGCGCAGGCCGCAAAGGTAATTCCTGGCCTTAAAAAATATGATTTTTTTCACCACCCATGAATAACATGGATTTAAGTGGCATATTTTGGGGTGTAGGACTTCATCGTTCTCAACATCATCTTCCACCCAGTCTTTACCCCTGCCCTCTTTGTTGGTCCACACACCGCAGAAAGCCACAGCAGTTTGAACCTGTGTTTCGTCTTCATCAGAGACATGCTGCGGTGGTCTTCCCATGTCCTTATCCTCAAACCTAAGTGGTTGGGCATCCATGCACTCAATCTCTTCCACTTTAGTTAAGTAACTTTGGTTATAGCCCTGGGAAACTCTGCCAGCAGAGTCATTAAAAAGCATAAGAGACTGCTGCATGACTTGGGTCTCAGATTGCTTGGCTAATTTGCAAGGGGGTGAGGTGAAAAACTTATGGGCATGGGCTGCAGATGCGCTCTGAGCTTTCAGCAGCAGGAGACAATGTTAAGGTACTGGAGACACTGTCAGCCCCCCAATCTACTAGCACCTGTACTTGTTCTGGCCTCACTATTCGTAGAGCGGCATTTGGGCCTACCAAAAATCGCTGCAGGTTCTGTCGCCTACTCACACCTGAGAAACGTGTTTCACTTGGACCTGCAGTTGGCGTTGAACGTCCACGTCCTATTCCAGCAACAGGAGCTCCCCCAACACCATCACGACCATGCCCACGTCCCTTATTTGATGTTCTCCTCATTATTTGCGTTCACCCACCAAACTAACAGATTGTTTATCTCCGGTGTCAATTTAACTGCCAATAGTCAACAATTAAGTTCACTAACAGTAAGGCAGTGCCCGTGTCATAAACAAAATAAATTTATTTAGGTCACACAACAGTGTAACAGAGTAATTCAATACAATTACTTCACTATTACCAAAAATTAGATTTTTCAAACCAACAATGTAAAAGCAGAAGTTAATGTTTTAATTTGACTGTACGAAATGTAGCGTACACTGCTAATGTGCTATCTACCACAAAACCAGTGTGTTTGCAACCAACTATGTAAATGAGGAGTTCAAAAGGTTACTTAAAATGACTGAAATACAGGGTAGGCCTCAGATTTGCTATGTAGCACAAAACCAGTGTTTATTGTAACAAACTACAGAAATGTAGTATGTCACTGCTAAATTTTAAAATAGGTTTTTGTGCGTTGTATGCCAAACTGCTCTGTGGAACAACAATACGGGTTTATTTCCCTCAAATACACAAATGCTGTAGGTCACAGCTAAATTTGAAAATACGTTTTTGTGTGTTGTTTGTCAAACTGCTCTGTGGAACAACAATGCAGTTTTATTTCCCAGAAATACAGGAATGTAGAATGTTACTGCTAAATTTTAAAATAACAGGAAAAATATGGTTCGGTGGCTCAACTAATGGACACAATAAAATGGGTGCACACCTCACTGGACTCGCCCGTCCCAAAGAAAGCAAAAATTAAATAGAATGTGGAGGGGCACTCGCTAAATGGGAATAAGGTCATAAAATGTTGTTAAAATATTTATTACTCTATATAATAGTGCACATGTAATACATAAATCCTAAAATAGCATTCATCATAAAAAAAAACATAAAATATCAAATACTCATAAGGTATACAATGCTGCAGTGATGCTATTGTGGTACAGCCCAAATCAATCTTGCAGACCCCCGTAAATTGCACGGGTCTGCAGTTGCCACACATGCAAACGCTGTCACCACACAGTGCTACTTGGTATTGGGATAATGTGATATATTTGTTTCAGGGTTACCACAACTTGTAGTGAATGCGCATAACATTAGAATAATGTGGTATAGTTATTTCAAAGTCACCACACCTATTGATATATGCGCGTATTGCGATTGCCCACTATGTCCCACAAGTGAATCCGGAATTAGAGACAAATTAAATTCCAGCTTACAGCCTGGTAGTCTAGAATGGGATATCAGATAGAGGATATTTGTCTCCTGCTATTCAGGTACACGGTGTTTGATATTCTGTATTATAATGGTATATTACCGCTCCTGGAATCTCCGTC
Source organism: Bufotes viridis (assembly GCA_033119425.1). NCBI lineage: Eukaryota > Metazoa > Chordata > Amphibia > Anura > Bufonidae > Bufotes > Bufotes viridis. Next base: position 264,314,072 of record CM065591.1, on the reverse strand, counting down.
TGTCCGCTGTAGAAGTCGAATACTGCTTGGTTTCGCTTAACCAGTGCGGCGTACCACGTGGTTAGTGAGTCATACGTATTGTCTAACGTGACGCTGCAGCCACTTTCTGTAGTGGATCTTTTTAGTTTCCTAGGTCCTAGATTCCCTCGACCTCTGTGCTTTGTGGTACTACAGTAAGGGTTTATTGCCCCAACTACAGAAATGCACTATGTCACCCCAAAATTATAAAATAGGTAATGTAGGGGGACTCGACCTGCCAGAAAAAAGGAATTTTTCCTCTACTGAGCTACCAAAAAATAATTAGACTGATGTCCCTGGCAGGCTGACACACATGCAGTTCCATGGACACTGCAGTTGCTAAAATGACTCCCGACCCCCAACTCAGTAACATATGGATTAGAAATTATTTTGCAGTATCACTGGGCTCAGGGCTGGGTATAAAAATGTAGCATAGCACCCTCAATAATTGCTGTAGTTTGAAGAGTTAACACCACCAAGTTCAACAGATTTCTTCCCTAATCTTTCCCTCACAGAAGCGGCAGCATCCTATCCCTACACTGATAAGAGCAGAGTGATGTGCGGCGCTACGTGAGTCCAGCTTAAATAGAGGCTGGGTCACATGCTGCACTTAGCCAATCACAGCCATGCCAATAGTAGGCATGGCTGTGATGGCTTCTTAGGCAAAGTAGTGAAACACTTGTTGATTGACTGCCCTGCAGCCTTTAAAAAAACGGGAAGAAATCGCTGAACAACGAACCAAAACTCTAACTTTTACGGAAATGTTCGGGTTCGGGTCTGGGTGCGAAAAACCTTTACAGTTCGGGTTAGCTCAACCCTATTGCTGATTTCTCTGCTTGTGTTACTCTCTTGTGTTTTCTCTGCTTCTCTGCTTGTGTTACTGACCTGTGCTTGTGTTTATGGTCTTAGCTTCCTGCTTGAGCCCTGCCTGCTTTCCTTGACTCTCCTGTTGCTGACTCACATTGCCTGACTAGTGATGAGCGGCAGGGGCTATATTAGTAATTGCGATATTAATTGCGATAATATAGAATATTCTTTTTTTTTTTTCAATCTCTATGCTTGCTCCACTTCTACATACTCCTCCCCAACAAGCATCCCCATCACCATGGGAACGCCTGGGGGTTAGAATATACTATCGGATCTGAGTTTTCACAATCTCAGTGAGATCGTGAAAACTCATGTCCCATGGTATATTCTAACCACCTGGCGTTCCCATGGTGACAGGGATGCTTGTCAAGGAGGAGAATGCAAATATTATTCAATTGTCGCTCATCACTATTGAAGTTCACACATTCCACAATAAAGTGTCATAGGTTCCCAGAGGGGCAGCATTCAAAAAGTGCCCAGGAACGCCCTCCTAAAGAGCCCAAATACGCCTCTCTCTCGTCTCATACACTACGCAACCCCCCCCCGCCCCATGTCGCTAGTAGCCGATAACCCTGAATACCTTTTCCCTTCAGCTTCACCAATAGGCACAGAACTGAACAGTGCCGGCACCTGCACTCATCCGGTTTAACTGAGGGCATCAGCCTCAACTGTTTCACTAGGCATGCGCCAAAAATGTCAATGGGCTCGGCGCATGCCCAATGAAACAGTTGAGGCTGATGCCCTCAGTTAAACTGGATGAGCACAGGCGCCGGCACTGTTCATTCCTGTGCCTGTTGGTGAAGCTGAAGGGAAAAGGTAGGCGGGGTTATCAGCTATAAGCAACATAGCCGGGATAGGGGGAGTGACAGTAATGGCAAGGCTGGGGGCATAGTGTATGAGAGGAGAGAAAGGTGTGTTTGGGCTCTGTAGGGGGGGGCGTTCCTGGGCACCTTTTGAATGATGCCCCTCTGGGCACCTCTGACACTTTATTGTGGAACGTGTGAACTTTAATAGTGATGAGTGGCAATTGAATAATATTTGCATACTCCTCCCTGACAAGCAACCCCGTCACCATGAGAACGGCAGGTGGTTACAATATACCATTGGATCTGAGTTTTCAGGATCTCACTGAGATCCTGAAAACTCAGATCCGGTAGTATATTCTAACGCCCAGGCATTCCCATTGTGACGGGGACGCTTGTCGGGGAGGAGTATGTAGAAGTGGAATAAGCGTAGAGATTGAAAAAAAAAAAAAAAGAATATTCTAAAAAATGAATATATTCGATAGAGTGCTATATATTTGTTTTTTTTAGAATATTCATCTTTTTTATCTGAATTCATGATTCCACCCTGCTGAAGTTGCTTGTGGGCCAATAACTCATTGGCCCACAAGCAAGAAGCAGGGAGGAATCATGTGTTCAGATGGGAAAAAATGACGAATATTCGAGATAACAACTATACAGTATATAGCACTATATTTGTAATACTCGCGAATTATCGAAGTTGCGATATTCGCGATTAATATTCGCTATTTGAATATTTGGGCTCAACACTATGCCTGACCTGTACCTGTGCCACCTGCCCTGACCTATTGCTTGTTTGACTTTGCCTCTGCCTCACCGTTCGCGTCCTGCACTGTTGCTCCTGCTGACTATGTCTGTACCTCTGGTACCTTGTTCAGGTACCTCCTTGTCCGCCTGGACCAGCTGCCTCGTGTGCCAATCCTCCTAAAGAGGTAGCGACCTGGTGTTCCCGTCCGGAAAGTCTATCCACACCATCAGCAATACTGTGAAGAATAAGGGGTTCACTTAGACAATTCCCTTAGAGGAGGTAGGACACATGGCACAGTGGGTTCACACCCGCTGGTTCATGACACCGGGCAGGAAAGCTTGCCCAGTGCAAACTGGGCTAGATGCACCTAAGTATGGCTGCCCAATAGTCCAGGGGATCTTGGATCTGGGATGACAGGGTGCAGTCCAAGTATGCCACTACCTGCTGGTTCAGGTTCTGTTCCATGTCCTGCTGCTGGCTGGTTTTCTCAGTAGGCGCTAAAAAAAGCTTTCATTAGAGATTCAAGACTTAAGTTGCTGCTGATGAAGCTGGTGCTGCTCCTGCCCCCCCCCATTCCCCTCCAGCAGTCAGAGCAGTGGAGTGTGATCTCAGTGGGTCCCCCCAGTTAGACCTTTGTGAGGATTGGCGATGGCGCACATAGGCAGGAAGTTGAATTTTTCATCCCTCTCAAAAGGTGTAAAAAAAAGTCCCCAATTTTGGACTTGTAGCGAGGTCGAACATTGTGCAAAGCAACTCAACATGCATCTGGCCATTTGTGCAAGGGATTCAGGGGGACTCCCTATGTCCATCTCCACTGCATACTGCCACAGTTTGCCAAGGTCATCTGTATCACCATCAATGTTGCCTTCTTGCTCCTCCTGCTTCTGTCCTGTCGCTTAGGCAGATAAGCAACCTAATTCTGTGTAGAATTCCTGGGAGTTTATGTCCTCCTCTTCCTCATCCTCCTCATGCCAGGGCTCAGCTGGCTGCGGGATATAGGCGTCACATCTTCTGTCCCCTCGCCAGTCAGATTTATCAGTATCCCCTCCAGGAGGATATAGGGAAATGACATCATTCATCTCATAGTCCAGGCGACTGACAAATAAAGTGATCTGAACAAACGGCAGGTGTCATGCATGAGCTGTCTAACATCAAAGGTAAACAGGGGAGTAGTCCTGTCCATCTGCGTCAACAAGGAATCGGTCACGTGTTTCCTTTGCACATACAGTTGGTCCAAAATGTGAAGCGTGCAGTTCCAACGTGTGGAAATGTTTAATATGAGGCAATGTAGGGGAACACCATTCTGCCTTTGCAGCTCAATGAGGGTGTGTTTTGCACCGTAAGAGTGTCAGGTGCATGCACAGTTTACTTGACATTTTCAAGACAGGGTGCAGTTGGGTGGAAGACTTCAAGAACAGGGTGACAGCCAGACAGAAGACATGCACCATGCAGGGCGCATCGGTCATCCTTCCCTGATGCAGCACAGACAGAATATTCTTCCTGTTTTCTGTGACCATGGTTCCTATCTCCAGTTGGCGAGGAGACAGCAGGATTCGATTTTTTAATTGATGACGCGGAGCAGTTCTCCCTGGTGTCACTCCGTTTACCAAGTCTGACCAGGTACAGAACCATGTGACAATGCCATGCTTTGCATAGTTGGTATACTGGAGGACCACTCTGAACTGTGCCTACACTGGAGGGTGAGGACAAGGTGGAGGGTGAGGAGGCAGAAGAGGACATTGACACAGAAATCCCACAATTACAATGTGGAGGTGACATTGCCTTCAGCTGGCCAAGTTCTAGTATGCCTGGGCATGAACCACATTTACCCAGTGAGCTATAAAGGACATATATTGTCTGTGACCATAGTTACAGTTGCATGTGTCAGCGCCTGCAACTGTACAGATGCCGACAGGCTCAAGCCACCTTTTGACAATTAGTCTGACACACAGTAAGTGTATGTATAACAGAACAGATTCAGTATTTTCGGTGTAGCAAGTTAACTAGATAAACACACCTATATATTAGACTGCCTGCTTAGACTAAATCTGATGCACAATAAGTCTATGTATAACAGAACACATTAAGCATTAATGGTGCAGCAAGTGTAATAGAAAAACACGCCTATACTGTATAATGGTCAGCCTGTTGAGACAAAGTCTGATGCATATTAAGTATAAATGGTGCAGCAGATGAACTAAATAAACGTGGTATATATTAGACTACCTGTTAATAATGAGTCTGATGCATAGTATGTCTATGTATAACAGAATAGGTTAAGTATTAATGGTGCAGCAAGTGTACTAGATAAACTTTCTTATATATTAGACTGCCGATTGATGCTGAGTCTGATGCACAGTAAGTCTATGTATAACAAAACAGATTAAGTATTAATAGTGCAGCAAGTGTACTAGATACACATGCATATTCTGCATATTTGGCCCCACTGTTGAGACTAAATCTGATGTGTAATAAGTGTTTGTATAACAAAACTAATTAAGTATAAATGGAACAGCAGATGTACTAATTAAATGTGCCTATATATTAGACTGCCTGTTGACAATGAGTCTGATGCACAGTAAGTCTATGAATAACAGAACAAATTAGGAATTAATTGCACAGTAATTGTACTAGATAAACACACCATATATTAGACCACCTGTTGACAATGAGTCTGATACACAGTAAGTCTATAAATAACAGAATAGATTAAAAATGAAAAGAGAAGCAATTAAACAAGGTGCGCAGGGTGATCGCACTAAGCCTGCACTGTCCCTGAAGTCTCCCTATGCTTTCCCTACAGTGTCTAAAAACTCTCCCTATGATCTCCCTACATTGTCCCTGTCCAATATTCTACAATTAAATGCTTTCTAAAACACTGTCCCTAGAACTTGTCATGCTCTTCCTTTGCTCAGTTCTCAGTGAAATTAGACTTTTATAGGAATGTGACATCACAGGATCTGCTGTTTGGCTGGCTGTATGGCATTATGGGTCATATCACGTTCCTGGGCTCCTTACTTTCACTTTGTAACATGTGTAACCGCCATTTTAGGAAAAAACGATTCAATATTACGAAGCATGAAATGACTTGCCTGAAATTTGGACTGAAGTCAATTCATTTCACTTTGATTCGCTCAACACTTACTATAACCTTGGCTCCCCAATAGTAATGAGTGGGAGGTGCCATATTCTATTTTGCGATATTTCGCGAATATTCAATAGATTCGTCAAAATCGAATATTTGTCATTATTCTATTTATCACGAATTATATGTGATTTAATTATTTGCGTATTGCGAACTGAACTTTAAACGGGGTATAAAGGCAACTTTCCTATTGGTTCGCTATCTAGAATTAACGAAGATAATGAATATAGCGCTATATTCTCTATCTTCGTTAATCCTAGCAAGCCAACCAATAGGAAAGTTATACCCTGTTCAAAGTTTCATTCACTGTACGAGAATATTACATAATGCAATATTCGCGTACTGCGAATGAAACTTTGAATATAGCGCTATATTCTTTATCTTCGTTAATTCTAGCAAGCCAACCAATAGGAAAGTTATACCCTGTTCAAAGTTTCATTCGCTGTACGCAAATATTACGTAACATAATATTCGCTTACAGCGAATGAAACTTTGAAAGGGGTATAACTTTCCTATTGGTTTGCTTGCTAGAATTAACGAAGATAGAGAATATAGCGCTATATTGGTTATATTTGTTAAGAACAAAGATAGCGAAATATTATCTATCTTCGCTATTAACGAAGATAAAGAATATAGCGCTATATTCGCATTTGTTATCTTTGTTAATTCTAGCAAGCCAAGTAAACTTGCCTATACACAGCTCTAAGTTGGATGCGCAATGTGAGAATATTAAGTAATATTACTCTCCTTGCGCATCCAACTTAGAGCGGGGTAATTTACTATTGTTTGGCTGGGTAGAATTAATGAATATGACGAATACGAATATAGCGCTATATACTCTATATTCGCTAATTCTAGCAATAGGAAAGTTGACTGTACCGAGCTGTAAGCTGGATGTGCAATGCGAGAATATTACTTTGCCTATTTTTTGCAATAAATAGAATAATGACTCAGTATGCTATTTATTGCATAAAATAGGTAAAGTAATATTCTCGCATTGCGAATCTAACTTAGAGCTGTCTATAGGCAACTTTCATATTGGCTTGCTAGAATTAGCGAATATAGAGAATGTAGCGCTACAGTATATTCACATTCGTCATATTCGTTAATTCTACCCAGCCAAACAATAATAAAGTACCCCGCTCTAAATTGGATGCGCAATGCGAGTAATATTACTTAATATTCTCGCATTGCGCATCCAACTTAGAGCTGTGTATAGGCAAGTTTACTTGGCTTGCTAGAGTTACCAAGGATAATAAATCCAAATATAGCGCTAAACTCTCTATCTTCGTTAATTCTAGCAAGCAAACCAATAGGAAAGTTATACCCCGTTCAAAGTTTCATGCAAATTAAACTTTAAACGGGGTATAGCTTTCCTATTGGTTGGCTTGCAAGAATTAACAAAGATAGAGAACATAGCGCTATATTGTCTATTATCGTTAACGGTATCTTGGGTTCAGATTGAAAAAAATAATAATAATTTACGAATATATTGCACTATATTCTAAATATTTGAGAATTAATTGCCAATATTCGTAAAAAAAAATCGCTATTCGAATATTCGCACTCAACAGTACTCCCTAATATGTAGGGTTGAGCGAATCCGAACTGTAAAGTTCGGGTTTGTACCGAACTTTAGAGGTTTTGGTACCCGGACCCGAACCCGAACATTTCCGTAAAAGTTCGGGTTCGAGTTTGGTGTTCGGTGATTTAATGACGCTTGTTGAAAGGCTGCATGGCAGCCAATCAACAAGTGTTTAACTAGTGTGCCCTTAGAAGCCATCACAGCCATGCCTACTAATGGCATCGATGTGATTGGCCAGTGCAGCATGTGACCCAGCCTCTATATAAGCTGCAGTCACCTAGCGCCGCATGTCACGTCAGCTCATACTAGTGAAGGGATAGGATGCTGCTGCTGTGAGGGAGAGATTAGGAAACAATTTGGTGTACTCAGTGTTTTTAAATCGGCAAACTACAGCGATTATGTTGTGAGTGCTATGCTACATTTTTGTACCCTTGAGCCCAGTGCCACAGAGAAATAAGCTTTAATCAGTCTGTTTGTTAGGTGGGCGTTGGCGACCATTTTTGCAGGTGCAGTGCACTTACAATTGCATGTATGCCAGGTACAATACTTTAATCCTGTTCTGGTAGCTCAGCGGGCGACATCTAACAATTTTTTAAGGACACCTGCACTGCAGATGTGCCAGGAGAAGGGGAAATAATATAGGTAATCTGTCTGTGACTTCAGGGGCAGGTCCCCGGGGGGGGGGGGGGGGGGGACATATTCCCACTTTTTTCTGTGAACTACCCCTGTGCTGAATATCTGACAGGGTAAATATATTTATTAAATCCATCTGTTAGATTCTAGGGGGACAAATCCCCTTTTTTTTGGCGGTCAAGTACCTCTGTGGCCTGCAGTGAATACCTGGCAGTGAAATTAATTCACTGCACTGCTTTTCTGATAGTCCAATTAAACAGTTATATACTGCTGTTATATTGTTGTTTCAAAAAAACACACTGCATTTCTGAGAGTGTAATATAACCAGTAAATACTACTGTGACATGGTTTTTTAAAAAAATCACTTATTTTTGCCATAAAGTACATTTGCGGCCTGCACTTTATTTCTGACAGTGAAATATGAATAGTAAATACAACTGTGACATTGTTGGTGAAACAAAATCACTTATTTTTGCCATAAAGCACATTTGCGGCCTGCACTACATTTCTGAGGGTGACATTTAATCAGTAAATCCAGCTCATAGATTGTGGGCGGACATTTCCACGGTTATCAGACCAATCATTCACAAAGTGGTTTGGAGGGCTTGTTCCTTCTGCACTGCATACCTGACAGGGAAATATATTCTGTAAATTTGGCAGCGTTTAGATTGTTGGTTGATTTGTAACCCTTTTTTCTTTCAAACTACCCCTGCCCTGCATACCTGACAGGGAAATATATTCTGTAAATTCGGCGGCGTTTAGATTGTTGGGTGATCTGTACCCCTTTTTTCTTTCACACTAACCCTGCACTGCATACCTGACTGGGAAATATATTCAGGAAATTCGGCGGCATTTAGATTGTTAGGTGATCTGTACCCCTTTTTTTCTTTCACACTACCCTTGCACTGCATACCTTACTGGGAAATATATTCTGCACACTGGTAGATGCGCTGCTGAGGGCATTCCAACCTGACACCGGGGCCTCAGTGGAAGCACAAGGTGAAGGCAGAGGATGAGGAAGAAGTCGCCAACATAGCTGGGGCACCGCCAGCACCTCAGAAGGCAGGGTTAGCATGGCTGATATGTGGAAAAGCTTTGTCAGCACCACCAGCTCATATGGAATGTCTTAGCAGGAGGCAGCATTTTAGTAACATAATGGAACAGTATGTGTGCACACGCCTGCACATACTGACTGATAGGTCTTCCCCATTCAACTTCTGGGTCTTCAAATTGGGCAAATGGCCTGATCTCGCCCTTTACGCCTTGGAAGTGCTGGCCTGCCCTGCAGCCAGTGTATGGCCTGAACGTGTGTTTAGCACGTTAGGGGGCATTATCACAGACAGGTGCAGCTCAGGTTCATTAAAATGAACCAGACATGGATCCCACAGGACTTGTTTGTTCCTTGTGCAGAATAGACATGTATACCGGCCTCACCCAGCCTTTGTTATACTCCAGCGCACTTTCTCTTTGTTTTCTTTTCTATATTTCCCAATGTTTTGAGGTCTACCAATTTTTTTTAAAGTAAAAAATATAAAACTGTGTTATTGGCAACTACATCCTCCACCGTCGCTTCCACCTACACCACCACGTCCACCGCCTCCTCAACTTCCTACTCCATATGGACCTCCTCCTCCTATTTCAGGATCATAATGTTTTATTTTTATGTATTTTATGTTATTTTAAGTCATTTCCCTATCCACATTTTTTTGCATGGCAATTATCCAGCTTTTACCCCCATTTTGCTTCCTTTTACAGCCCTCTAACACTTTCCATGACTCTTTTAGAGCCATTTTAGTGCCCCAAAGTTCAGGACCCATTGACTTTCAATGGGGTTCGGGTTCAAGTTCGGGTCCCGAACTCAAACTTTGCAACGAAGTTTGTCCGAACCCGGCGAACCCGAACTTCTAGGTGTTCACTCAACTCTATTCATTACCCATTTAAATAAACCATGCAAGAAGCTTAATCTGGGCCCCTCTCTCTAATTCCCCAAGGTCAGCTGTGCACACTTATATTAGACTCTAATTCTTTTGATAGCTGGTGGCCCCAGAGGAAAGATCCTCTTTATCAGATATGTATATGAGCTACACATATATTTTATGTGTTTGTGGTTGGAATGTTACTTTCATTTTATTTTTTATTTTTATAGCTGTCCTATAAAGAAATTATTGAAATTGTAACAATGTTGACAACTGTGTCTAGCACCTTGTCCTTGTTTTCGTGTCTGCATATACTGTACGTTATTAAGTTATAACATATATAATGCTATTTGGATTTACAGTTAGAAGGGGTTTACAGCATCAAGGCTAGTTTTATATCCTACTTTATATTATGGCCTTCTGAGTACAATCTACTGGTTGTAACTCGTGCCTGTAGCCCAGTTGCAAATATTTCCAAGTGATTTGTATCAGAGAAAACGGCAGTATTTTACATGAATATACAATCAATAGCCTCTTATGTCCCAGAACTTTATATTATTGGCTCTTTGTATTCCAAATACTAGTTAATCCCAGAACAATGTTTTAATGTTCCCTGGCAGTAGAAGAATTAAAACTTGTTACAAGACAGATTACTGGGTTATGAATATAACAGCTGTTTATGCAAACCTGTTTGGAATGTTTGATTGTGTCTAGAAAAAAAAATACTTGGTGTAGTTTACCATGGAGAATAATAATGAACTCTATGTAGACTTCAGTAATTAGGGTACATGATTATACATGATTATGACTAGTGATGGACGAACATCGGCCGGGACGTTTTGCAAAAGCGCGTTCACGATCAAATGTTCACGAACCGCGTGTTCGTGGCTGGCACCATTAACGTTAATGGCAGGTGAACCTGAAAAACCTTCAGGTTTCATTTGCAGCCACCAAATACTCACTACAAGTGCAAAAATAATCCCACAACATGGACAGTGACATACCAGAGGGGGATCAATGGCAAAAATTCCCACAAAAAATATGTATTTTAATCAAGGGCCATTTTTATGCATCTTAAAGGGAAACTCTCTAATTTGTGCCCCGCTGGAGCCTAAAAAGGTTTTATTTTAGGCCACGGGAGTATGTGCCCCAAAAATTAGGCATTCACCTGACAGAAAAAAACAAGTGATTATGTGGCTGGAGGTATATTAGGCAGTCAGTGCATAAGAATTTTACTGTAGGCCAGTGGAGTACAGGCCCCAAACATTAGGCATTCACCGGACAGAAAAGACAAAGGGATTATGTGGCTGGAGGTATATTAGACGGTCAGTGGATAACAATTTTACTGTAGGCCAGTGGAGTCAAGGCCCCAAACATTAGGCATTCACCGGGCAGAAAAGAACAAGTAATTATGTCCCAGGAGGTATATTAGATGGTCAGTGGATAACAATTTCACTGTAGGCCAGTGGAGTACAGGCCCCAAACATTTGGCATTTACTGGACAGATAAGAACAAGTGATTATGTGGCTAGAGGTATATTAGACGGTCAGTGGATAACAATTTTACTGAAGGCCAGTGGAGTATAGGCCCCAAAAATTAGGCATTCACCGGACAGAAAAGAACAAGTGATTTTGTGGCTGGAGGTATATTAAACAGTCAGTGGATAACAATTTTACTGTAGGTCAGTGGAGTACAGGCCCCAAACTTTAGGCATTCACCGGGCAGAAAAGAACAAGTAATTATGTCCCTGGAGGTATATTAGATGGTCAGTGGATAACAATTTCACTGTAGGCCAGTGGAGTACAGGCCCCAAACTTTAGGCATTCACTGGACAGATAAGAACAAGTGATTATGTGGCTAGAGGTATATTAGACGGTCAGTGGATAACAATTTTACTGTAGGCCAGTGGAGTACAGGCCCCAAACATTAGCCATTCAGCGGACAGAAAAGAACAAGGTATTATGTGCCTGGAGGTATATTAGATGGTCAGTGGATAACAATTTTACAGCACAGGCTGCAGATGGCAACACTATTATCATCAGCTGACACGTTAAAAAAAGCCCACACTGCGTAGCCATGTGCCGACATCCTGGGTGCGCCAGATGTGACAGTGGATGGTGGATGGCTCGCTCCAGATACATTTGCAGTCTGCTTTTTGTCTCCTTTGCACTGCGAGTTCTGCCTGCTTCTCCTCCTTCTCTTCCCTCTCTGCTGCTCCGTCTCGCCGTCTGAACACCCCTCCTCTTTCTCTCTTGTGTGCACCCTTGTGACTTCCATTGACACGTCATCATTAGTGATGAGTGAGCATGCTTGGCCGAATATCTGTTCGGCGCGAGCATCGCTATGTTTGGCACATGGCGGTACTCAAACGAGTATTGCATGTGCTCGAGCGAAATGCTCGAGTCTCTGCCCCATATGTTTCACAGGTTTTAAGCAGCCAATAAAGGTGCAGGTAAGTACTGCCCTCACTGTAATGCCAGTAGAATTACAGTGATTGGCTGGCCGGAACGCGTCATCGGGTGCTATATGGCATCCGATGGCGCATGTTCGGCTCAGAAGTAGACAGTGAGAGCAAAGAGTAGGAAGGGTTAGACAGTGTAGTGAGCGATTTTCATAATTTTATTCTGAGAAAGTTTTTCCAAGACCCAAAAGTCCTTTTAAGGACTACTGTGTGTGTGTTTTAGAGCAGCAATCTATTTATCTCCTGCAGTCTCAGGGACAGTGCTTCGGAAGGGATAGATAGTGCAGGGAGAGACATTTGCTGTTTTTACTACCAAAAGCATTTCAAAGACCTCAAAGTCCTTTTAAGGACTACTGTGTGTGTTTGACAGCAGCAAGATATTTTTATTTTATACCTATTAGTGACATATACTGTACATCATCTGCAGACTGTGTCTTTAATAATGTGGGCCACATCTAGTGTGCATAATTTGTGGTGTTCTGCAACCAATACTGTAGAACATCAGCAAACAGTGTCTGTATTACAAATTCCAATAATCTGGGCCACATCTAGTGTCCATATTCTGTGGTCTGTAACCAATACTGTAGAACATCAGCAAACAGTGTCTGTATTACAAATTCCAATAATCTGGGCCACATCTAGTGTCCATATTCTGTGGTCTGTAACCAATACTGTAGAACATCTGCAAATAGTGTCTGTATTTCAAATTCCAATAATCTGGGCCACATCTAGTGTCCATATTCTGTGGTGTTCTGTAATTAGTACTGTAGAACATCTGCAAACAGTGTCTGTTACAAATTCCAATAATCTGGGTCTAATACAGTGTCTATAATCTGTGGTGTTCTGTAACCAATACTGTAGAACATCTGCAAACAGTTTCTGTATTACAAATTTCAATAATCTGGGCCTAATATAGTATCCATATTCTGTGGGTTTCTGTGACATATACTGTCCTACATCCGAAAACTGTGTCTTTAGCGGACAGTAAAACAATCTGCTCCACATCTAGTGATGAAACCATTAATATGAAGAAGGCGAGCACTAAGGGATGGGGAAGTGGGCGTGATGCTGATGGTGCATGCAAAGGCCGTGGCCCTGGGCGCAATGAAACTGTGCCTGCTGCCAATGCAAAAGAAAAAAAAAAACATCCACCGTACCCAGCTTCATGTCAAACTTAGCTGGGCGGCGCAGGACAGCACTGTCCAATTCGGACCGGTGTGAACAGTTCGTCGGTTGGATTGCTGAAGATAATGCTTCCAGTCGGTTAAGCACCACCCTCTCGTCCAGTCTCTGTAGCCAGGAGTCCGTTTAACCGAATCCTCACTCTGATGATCGTTCCTCCGACCACAGAGAGATTTGCTAAATGAGTGATCCCACACTCGGATATTCAGAAAAGCTCTTTCCAGCTCCACTATTAGATTTAGACCTCGCACCCAGCACACTTGAAGAGGTACCTGAGATATTGTGCCATGATTACCAACCTCTTGAGCCTTCACAGTCTCAAGAATATGACGTTGGTGAAAGGCAATCATTCGTTCACGAGGTGGATGATGATGAGACATAGTTGTGAATCACTGAGGTTGTAGTTAGGTCAAGTCAGGAGGATGAGCAGAGTGAGAAAGTGGAAGAGGAAGTGGTGGACTAGGAGGTCAGTGACCCAATATGGGAAGGTAAAAAGCGGAGCGAGTACAGCAGTACAGAACATCACCCATGCCCTGACCAATGCACTTACTGGGAAGGTCCACTTCACCACGGACACATGGACAAGTGCTTGTGGCCAGAGACACTACATTTCCCTGGCCGCACACTGGATGAATGTTGTGGGGGCCGGGAGTGAGTCGTACCCTGGGATGGCACAGGTGCTACCCAGGCCCAGGATTTCGGGCCCTACGTCCATCAGGGTCTCCACCAGCCGCTATGTAACTGGCTCCTACCCCTACTTCTCCTCCGCCTTCTCCTCCTCCACTTCCACCTCCAACAGCAGTCAGCCATCAGTCGCTAGCTGGAAGCAGTGTAGCACTGCTGTGGGTAAGCCTCAACAGACTGTGCTGAAGCTGATCTGTCTAGGGGACAAACAGCACACCACCGCAGAGCTGTGGCAGGGTATAAGGGACCAGACCGAGCTGTGGTTTTCGCCACTCAACCTACAAACAGGCATGGTTGTGTCTGACAATGGCCATAACTTGGTGGCGGCTTTGGAGCTCGGCAACCTGACACACATTCCATGCCTAGCCCACGTCTTAAACCTAGTGGTTCAGCAGTTAATCAAAACCTACCCCAATTTGCAGGAGCAACTGGTAAAGGCGCGCCGCTTGTGTGCCCAATACCGAAAGTCATCAAGAGCTTCAGCCGTTCTGTCAATGCTGAAGCAGCGCTTGTGGCTTCCAATTCACCGACTGTTGTGCGACGTGAGCACGCGGTGGAACTCTACGTTCTACATGTTGGCCAGGCTTTGTGAACAGCAGAGGGCATTTGTGGAATACCAGCTGCAACATGGTCGTCGCCTTTCCAGTCAACTGCCACTTTTTTACAAGCGAGGAGTGGGCATTGATGTCAGACCTATGTGAGGTTTAAAAAAACTTTGATGAATCCACACAGATGGTTAGTGGCGATAACGCTATTATCATTGTAACCATCTTACTGCGGTGTCTACTCAAATGATCACTGCTCACAATTAAGGAGGACGCTCTGAATTTGGCAGACGAGGAAATGGGGGAGCACATTACACAGGGTGATAGACAGACCACCCACAGTTTGTCTTTGCAGCGCGAATTGGACCATGAAGAGGAGGAGGAGCTGGAGACAGTTGCCTCTGCTACAGAGGGTAGTACCCATGGAACTTTAATTCCATCTGTTCAACGTGGATGGGCAGAAGTGTAGGAGGAGGAGGAGGAGATGGAGAGTGATCCTGATGTCGACATCGACGTCTTGCCTGTTGGTACTCTGGCACACATGGCTGAGTTCATATTAGGCTGCCTTTACCGCAACTCTCGCTTGATACGCATTTTAAATAACCCAGATTACTGGGTGTTCACCCTTCTCGACCCCCCTCTACAAAGAGAACTTCTCATCTCTCATTCCTGTGGTAGAGAGGATGAGTAAAACAGTGCAATACCAAAAGGTACTTGTTGAGAGATTGCTCCAAAATTTTCCATCTGACAATGCGGCCGGCAGAATCCGTACTTCCTTAGGCAACCGAGGAAGGGAGACAAGGGGAACACACAGCAGTTCCAATAAAGGCAGGGCAACACTCTCCAAGGCATGGGACACTTTTATTACACCCCACCAGCAACCTCACCCTGAAGCGCTGCCTAGTGGTACAAGGAGGGAAATGTTTCGAAAGATGGTGAAGGAATACATAGCAGACCGTGTCAGCATCCTAAATGATCCCTCAGTGCCTTACAACCACTCGGTGTTCAAGCTGGACATGTGGCACAAACTTGCGCTCTATGCCTTGGAGGTGCTGGCCTACCCTGCCACCAGCGTTTTGTCTGAGCATGTATTAAGTGCTGCTGGTGGCATTATAACAGATAAGCTTATCCACTTGTCCACTGGCAATGCATTGCTGACAGGTTGACTTAGATAAAAATTAAAAAGGCCTGGATTTCCCCTGACTTCTCAACTCCACCAGAGGAGAGCTGATCTAATGAACATAAAGTGTAGTGTTTTCCCATGCACCTTTTCCACCACAAAAAAATAGTATATGGTTGAATTTAGTTTTCTCCTCCTCCTCATCCAGATTGTATATATTCCCTACACTCTACATTTTTTATAGGGTCAGCTCAACTGCAGGCCCTTAATTCAATAATTTTTTATAGAGTCAGCATAACTGCAGGCACTCAACTCAAATTTTTTTTATAGGGTCATCTGAACAGCATGCACTCACATATAATGTTTTAGAGCGTCATTTGAACAGCATGCACTCGCATATAATGTTTAGAGCGTCAGCTGAACAGCATGCACTTGCATATAATGTTTTTGAGCGTCAGCTCACCTGCAGGCACTCGCATACAATGTTTTACAGCAACAGCTCACCTGCAGGCACTCGCAGATAATGTTTTTGAGCATCAGCTAACCTGCAGGCAGTCGCATATAATATTTTAGAGCATCTGCTCAACTGTAGGCATTCACATATAATGTTTTATAGCATTAGCTCACCTGCAGGCACTTGCATATAATGCTTTAGAGCGTCAGCTTAACAGCATTCACTCGCATATAATGTTTTAGAGCATCAGCTCCCCTGCAGGCACTCGCATATAATGTTTTAGAGTATCAGCTCACCTGCAGGCACTCGCATATAATGTTTTAGAGCGTCAGCTCACCTGCAGGCACTCGCATATAATGTTTTAGAGCGTCATCAATATTTGGTGGAAGCAGGTATATCACACCCCTCAATCAGTATTTTGTGGAAACAGGTATATCGCACACCTCAATCAGTATTTTGTAGAAACAGGTATATAGAACCCCTTAATCAATATGTTGTAGAAGCGGGTATATTGCACCCCTCAATTAGTATTTTGTTGAATCAGGTATATAGAAACCCTGAATCAATATTTGGTGGAAGCAGGTATATCGCACCCCTCAATCAGTATTTTGTGGAAGCAGCTGTATCACAGGCCTCAATAAATATTTGGTGGAAGCAGGTATATCGCACCCCTCAATCAGTATTCTTTGGAAGCAGGTATATAGAAACCCTTAATCAGTATATTGTAGAAGCAGGTATATCGCACCCCTCAATCAGTATTTTGTGGAAATAGGTATATAGAACCCCTAATTTAATATTTGGTGGTAGCAGGTATATCGCACCCCTCAATCAGTATTTTGTGGAAGCAGGTGTATCGCAGGCCTCAATCAATATTTGTTGGAAGTAGGTATATCGCACCCCTCAATTAGTATTTTGCGGAAGCAGGTATATAGAACCCCTTAATCAGTATGTTGTAGAAGCAGGTATATCGCACCCCTCATTCAGTATTTTGTGGAAACAGGTATATTGAACCCCTGAATCCATATTTGGGGGAAGCAGGTATATCGCACCCCTCAATCAGTATTTTGTGGGAGCAGGTATAGCAAACCCCTTAATCAGTATTTTGTGGAAGCAGGTATATCGCAACCCTCAATCAGTATTTTGTGGAAGCAGGTATATACAACCCCTTAATTAATATTTGGTGGAAGCAGGTATATCGCATCCCTCAATCTGTATTTTGTGGAAGCAGGTATATTAAACCCCTTAATCAGTATTTTGTGGAACCAGGTATATCGCACCCCTCAATCTGTATTTTCTGGAAGCAGGTATATAGAACCCCTTAATCAATATTTTGTGGAAGCAGGTATATCACACCCCTTAATCAGTTTTTTTGGGGCAACAGGTATATCACACCCGTTGCAAATAGTCGTTCCAATAGCGCCTGTCCCTCTATATAGCTGCGGTATCGCAGCAGCACCGCACACAACTGCTGCACAATACAAATGCACTATATACTCTCTATGTTAGAAAGTATATTATAGGTATATCACACCCCACTTTTTGGGGAGGCAACAGGTATATTACACCAGTTGCAATTAGTTATTCCAATAACGTTTGTTCCTCTATATACCTGTGGTATCATAGAAGAACCGCACACAACTGCTGCACAGTACAAATGCACTATAATATACTTTCTATGTTAGAAAGTATGTTATAAGTATATCACACCCCTCAGTATGTCACACCTATCGATAGCACACCTATACAGTCCTTAAAAGGACTTTTGCGGCCCTACAGTTGTGTTCAAAATTATTCAACCCCCAATGCTGTAAAGGGTTTTAGGGAATTTAGTGTACATTTGTAACTGTGTTCAGAATGAAATCTTACAAGGACTTTTAAAAAACCAAATGCAACTAAAATGACATCAATTGTTTCTGTAATACAGTATTAAATGTTTTTTTTGTGATTTCTTCATTGACACAATTATTCAACCCCTTAAAGACTACCACTCATAAGAACAGAGGTTCATTCAAGTGTTTTCGATCAGGTATTGAAAACACCTGTGGATGTCAAGGAGCAGCAATCAAGCATAATAAGCACCAATTAGGCAGATTTAAAATGACTGTGATACTCAGCTCCTTCTAGACATTTACTGATGTGTTTACAAACATGGTGAAGTCAAGAGAATGGTCCAGGAAGACAAGAGAAGAGGTGATTTCTCTTCACAGGAAGGGCAATGGCTATAAGAAGATTGCAAAGATGTTAAACATACCAAGAGACACCATAGGAAGCATCATTCGCAAATTCAAGGCAAAGGGCACTGTTGAAACGCTACCTGGTCGTGGCAGAAAGAAGATGCTGACTTCAACTGCTGTGCTCTACCTGAAAAGTCCCCGTGTGACTGCAGAGGAACTGAAAAAAGATTTGTCAGATGCGGGTACTGAAGTTTCAGCTCAGACAATAATCCACACACTGCGTAATGAAGGCCTCCATGACAGAACACCGAGGCGCACCCCCTTGCTGTCTCCAAAGAATAAGAAGAGTCGACTGCAGTATGCCAAAAGTCATGTGGACAAACCACAATAGTTTTTGGATAGTGTTCTGTGGACTGATGAAACAAAATTAGAACTGTTTGGGCCCATGGATCAGCGCTATGTTTGGAGGAGGAAGAACAAGGCCTATGAAGAAAAGAACACCTTGCCTACTGTGAAGCATGGCGGGGGGTCAATCATGCTTTGGTGCTGTTTTGCTTCTACAGGTACAGGGAAGCTTCAGCGTGTGCAAGGTACCATGAATTCTTTTCAGTACCAGGAGATATTGGATAAAAATGTGATGCAGTCCGTCACAAACCTGAGGCTTGGGAGACGTCCGACCTTTCAATCCCAAGCATACCTCCAAGTCCACTAGAGCATGGTTGCAGATTAAAGGCTGGAACATTTTGAAGTGGCCATCGCAGTCACCAGACTTAAATCCGATTGAGAACCTCTGGTGGGACTTAAAGAAAGCAGTTGCAGCGCGCAAGCCTAAGAATGTGATTGAACTAGAGGCTTTTGCCCATGAAGGATGGGCGAAGATACCCGTAGATCGCTGCAAGACACTTGTGTCAAGCTATGCTTCACGTTTAAAAGCTGTTATAACTGGAAAAGGATGTTGTACTAAGTACTAAGATTGAATGTTACTTGGGGGTTGAATAAAGCTGATAATGATGTGAACACAGAAAAGACATTTGTGGTTATTTCATTATAAATGTTATGTTATATTTGTCTGACTTACAAGTGCCTCTTTGATTTAATTGTAAACAAGATGACTGAAATGATCAAAATCAATGCAAAACTGGGCAAAACACTCAATTTCAGTGGGGGTTGAATAATTTTGAACACAACTGTATCAGCAAGCGTTTGGTGTCCCTAACAGTCTGTCCCAGCTCCACAAAGCAACCTCTCCCTACACTGGCAAAACACAGAATGCAAAATGGCTGCCAGATAGGGTGGTGGTGTGTCCATGTGCTAAAACGTCTCAATTGTCTGTCCTGTCCCACCTGATAGATGTGTCATAGTTTAATGTTCTGCTCAATGCAAAAGAATATGGCACATGCGAATATCGCCATATGTCCGCATGTTAGGCGAATCGCGAACGCGTAAAGTTCGCCGCAAAACGACCGCAGGTCGAATCGCAAGGCCATTTCAAATTATGACACTTATGCTTTAATAAAAAGCTATCATTTATCAAATATTAAGCTTATTAGTTAAAACCAACATTGTCTTCTTCATTGTGTCCACTGACTAGCTTTAAGTTGAGGTGAAAAATAGAATATACTTCACATCTAAGGCTACTTTCACACTTGTGTTTTGTGCGGATCCATCATGGACAGATCCGTTCAGATAATACAACCGTCTGCATCCATTCAGAACGGATCCGGAAGTCAATGGAGGACGGATCCATTTTCTATTAAGCCAGATTGTGTCAGTAAAAACGGTTCCATCCTGGCACACAATGTAAGTCAATGGGGACTGATCCGTCCTCCATTGACTTTCGGATCTGTTCTGAACGGATGCAGACGGTTGGCTCAGTTTCATCAGATGGACACCAAAATGCTGCAAGCAGCGTTTTGCTGTCTGTCTCCAAAGCAGAATGGAGACTGAACTGAATGCATTAGAATGCAAACTGATCCGGTTTGGACCGCTTGTCAGAGCCCTGAACGGATCTCACAAACGGAAAGCCAAAACGTGAGTGTGAAAGTAGGCTAAATTGAATTTATCTCATCCCATAACTCTAAACATTTGAATCCTCAATTGTAGATCATTTTCACATTTGTCCAGGGCGTACACAGATCTCATAGGGACCCATAGCAAAACTTTGTATGCCCTCCTCTGGTGACATTTCTGCCATTTCTTAAGTGGAAAAATGGAGCAGATGCTCCCCTCACACATTATAATACTAGCTGTATGCAGCAACCACTAGGAGGGAGCTAAGTGCACAGGAATTCATACAGCTACCATTGATTGCATGGTGTGACAGCTTTAAAAATCTCATTGCAATGCCTGGACAGAGAGACAACAAACTGATCATGGTCAAGTACAAGACAAGTTTCTATATAAGCAACTACTTGTGCAAATGTGCACATGGCCTACTTTTAGGAAAGTATATGTATATATATATATATATATATATATATTTTTTTTTATTTTTTTATTTTTTTTTTATTTATTTTTTTCTTTGTTTTTTGTTTTTTGAGGATTTCACATTTTAGACTGATGTAATTACTTTGCTAATGTGGGAGTTAAAAAAACACTCCCACAAAAATCTTTATTCTCTGACCTGTATTTTTGAGCTATAACCTCTCTTCTGATTCTCAGTTTTGTCATGTGATCAGCACAGACCTTCCAAATAACATTGCATCTAGTGTGGACAGGAAGTCAGTTTCTCTATGAATTCCTATGGGATCGTCAATGTCAATCTTCCAGGAATGAATAGAGGATTAACTGACTTCCTGTCCTGTATTAATTGGAGATCAGAGAGTTGACCACATGACCCAGCTAAAGTTCAGAAGGGAGGTTATATTCTCACAAATGCCATCACTGGTAAGAAAATTACATTCACTACAGATTACATCATGCACCTTTCTAACAGGTTAAGGAATAAAAATGTTTGTGGGGGTGCTATTTTAAAGGGATTTTCTTTGACTTTTATATAGATGTCTTATCACTTTTATGACAATACGAAACAATAGCAATTGCATTTTAAACACATTAGTCAGTATTACTTTTAGTGGTAAGAAGGTACATTTTATATGCACAAGCAGTAGGGTTCTTCATGCGGATTTAAATTATACCTTTTTATGTCTGTAGGTAGAGGCATTATCATTTTTAATAATATTCAAATGAGCTGGTTAGAGCACCAAGGAGTCAGACTGAGCCCTTGGAGCAATACTCTTATAACACTCCCTGCTCTGGGCACTTCCCCTCCCCTTGCTTGATTGTTTAGCAATGTCTTGCAATGTTTCATGCCTGGTTTGCCTGGTTTAACCCCTTTAGGACACATGACGTACCGGTACGGCATGTTTCCCGAGTCCTTAAGGACACATGACGTACCGGTAGGTCACGAGTTGTTCCGATCACTGCTGCTCACCTGGCAGTGATCGGAACAAGGTACCTGCTGAAATCATTCAGCAGGTACCTTGTTACAATGCCCAGGGGGTCCTGTGACCCCCCCATATGGGCGATCGCTGCAAACCGCTGGTCAATTCAGACCTGCGGTTTGCAGCGCTTTGTGCGAACTCTGATCCCAGCGGTCTGTGACCGCGGGGATCAGAGTTAATGCACCCCAAAGTCTTGATTTTTAACCCCACTGCAGCCCCCAATCATATTGTGGCTGCGGGGGTGCAGGGGGGGTGGTTGCGGGCGGCGGGAGGCGGTGCGGGAGGCGAGCGGTGGGGCGGGCGGGATCGCGATTGTGATCCCCGCCCGCCTCCTCTGTAATGTATCACTGGTGTCTAGTGGGTCTATCAGAGTGTCAGCAATGTGCTTGATCAGATGCCAGCCGTTTAACCCCTTCTATACCGCGGTCCGTACGGACCGCGGTATGGAAGGGTTAACAGGGAGGGAGCTCCCTCCCTCTCCCATCGGGGGGCTGCTGTGCCTTTGCAGCCCCCCAACAGGATGGGATCACAAAGGGAGGGAGCTCCACTCCCTCCCCACCACCCCCTGCTCAGTTCTGGCAGCGGGTGATGGTTGCCATGGAGACAGGACGCTTTCAGAAGCGTCCTGTCTCCATGGTGCTGAAAGTCTGAATAGACCTGCTAAAGGTCTATTCAGACTTTGTAAAGTACAAAATACAGCACAGTGCACTATATAGTGTGCTGTATTGTATTATACAGACACCAGATCCACTGGATCTTTCAGAACCAAGTGGGTCTGGGTCAAAAAAAAAATGTAATAAAGTGAAAAAAAAGTAAAAATGAAAAAAACACATGTCACTGAATAAAAATGTAAAAAAATAAAATACACTACACATATTAGGTATCGCCGCGTCCGTAAAAACCTGCTCTATAAAAATATCACATGACTGAACTCCTCAGGTGAACACCATAAAAAATAAAAAAAAAATGGTGTAAATAAGCCATTTTTTGGCACCTTACATCACTAAAAGTGTAATACAAAGCAATCAAACTGCCATCTCATCCCGCAAAAAATTAGCCCCTAACTAAAACAATTGGCCAAAAAATACACCTTACACCTTACATCACAAAAAGTGTAATAGCAAGCGATCAAAAAGTCATATGACCCCCCAAATAGTGCCAATCTAACCGTCACCTCATCCCGCAAAAATGCTACCCAACCTGAGACAATTACCTAAAAACTGAAAAATATACGGCTCTCAGACTATGGTGATACTAAAACATGTTTTTTTTTTATTCAAAAAGGATATTATTGTGTAAAACCAAAATAAATAAAAAAGTATACATATTATGTATCGCCGCGTCCGTAAGGACCTGCTCTATAAAAATATAACATGACCTAAGCCCTCAGATGAACGCCGTAAACATAAAAAATAAAAACGTTGTCAAAAAAGCCATTTTTTTGTCACCTTACATCACAAAAAGTGTAATAGTAAGCGATCAAAAAGTCATATGCACCCCAAGATAGTACCATTTGAACCGCCATCTCATCCCGCAAAAAAAGAGCCCCTACATAGGACAATCGCCCAAAAAAAAAATATATATGGCTCTCAAACTATGGAGACACTAAAACATGATTTTTTTTTGTTTTGAAAAATGATATTATTGTGTAAAACTTATATAAATAAATAAAAAGTATACATATTATGTATCGCTGCATCCGTCACAACCTGATCTATAAAAATAACACATGACGTAACCCCTCAGCTGAACACAGCAAAAAAAAAAAAACAATACGGTGTCAAAAGCCATTTTTGTCACCTTACATCACAAAAAGTGTAATAGCAAGCGACCAAAATGTCATATGCACCCCAAGATAGTGCCAATCAAACTGCCATCTCATCCCGCAAAAAATGAGCCCCTACATAAGACAGTCGCCCAAAAAAATAAAATAAAACTTTGGCTTTCAGAATGTGGAGACACTAAAATTTTTTTTTTTTCAAAAATGCTTTATTATGTAAAACTGAAATAAAAACCCCCAAAAAGTAGTCATATTTGGTATTGTCCCGTCCGTAACAACCTGCTCTATAGAAATAGCACACAATCTAACCTGTCAGTTCAACTAGGTAAATAACAAAAAATAAAAACAGCTATTTTTTTGCGAATTCTCCATTTTAATCCATTTTTCCAGTAACAAAGCAAGGGTTAACAGCCAAACAAAACTCAATATTTATTGCCCTGATTCTCTTGTTTGCACAAACACCCCATATGTGGTCGTAAACTACTGTATGGCCAAACGGCAGAGCACAGAAGGAAGGGAACGCCATATGGTTTTTGGAAGGCAGATTTTGCTGGACTGTTTTTTTGACACTATGTCCCATTTGAAGCCCCCCTGATGCACCCCTTCGGTAGAAACTCCAAAAAAGTGACCCCATTTTGAAAACTACGGGATAAGGTGTCAGTTTTGTTGGTACTATTCTAGGGTAAACATGATTTTTGGTTGCTCTATATTACACTTTTTTTGAGACAAGGTAACAAAAAATAGGAATTCGGAAATTTTATCTCCATTTGCCAATAACTCTTGTGGAACACCTAAAGGGTTAACAAAGTTTGTAAAACTGGTTTTGAATACCTTGAGGGGTGTAGTTTCTTAGATGGAGTCACTTTTATGGAGTTTCTACTCTAGGGGTGCATCGGGGGCTTCAAATGGGACATGGTGTCAAAAATCCAGTCCAGCAAAATCTGCCTTCCAAAAACCATATGGCGTTCCTTTCCTTCTGCGCCCTGCAGTTTGGCCATACAGCAGTTTACGACCACATATTGGGTGTTTGTGCAAACTGCAGAATCGGTGGAATAAATATTGAGTTTTGTTTGGCTATTAACCCTTGCTTTGTTACTGGAAAAAATGGATTAAAATGGAAAATTTTTCAAAAAATTGAAATTCTGAAATTTTATCTCCATTTGCCATTAACTCTTGTGGAAAACCTAAAAGGTTAATGAAATTTGTAAAATCAGTTTTGAATACCTTGAGGGGTGTAGTTTCTAGAATGGGGTCATTTTTGGGTGGTTTTATTATGTAAGCCTCACAAAGTGACTTCAGACCTGAACTGGTCCCTAAAAAGTGGGTTTTTGAAAATTTCTGAAAAATTTCAAGATTTGCTTCTAAACTTCTAAGCCTTGTAACATCCCCAAAAAATAAAATGGCATTCCCAAAATGATCGATACATGAAGTAGACATATGGGGAATGTAAATCAATAACTTTTTTTGGCAGTATTACTATGTATTATAGAAGTAGAGTAATTGAAACTTGGAAAATTGCAAATTATACAAAATTTCTGGTAAATTTGGTATTTTTTTATAAATAAAAATGAAATTTTTCGACTTCACTTTACCAGTGTCATGAAGTACAATATGTGACGAAAAAACAATCTCAGAATGGCCTGGATAAGAAAAAGCGTTTTAAAGTTATCACCACATAAAGTGACAATGGTCAGATTTTGAAAAAATGGCCTGGTCCTTAAGGTGAAATTGGGCCGTGTCCTTAAGGGGTTAATTGAGCTGATTATGCTGACAGATGCTGTTTAGTCCTTGGCTTAACATCCCAAGATGTGTGCCAGGAAATGACCAGTTGAAAAAAAAACAAAAAAAAACAACACTTTTATATTGTGTCATGAGATGTATACAGTATGCTATTTTTCCAATTTGTGTGGCCACCCAGTGATTGAGATGTCAGCTACAGCCATATAGCAAAATTAAATTGTATTTGCATTGTAAGAAAAATTAATGCTTAATGAATATGGACACCTTTAGGGGCATTTTTTATGATTGCATTCTAGATATCGGGCTATAAATCATTTTTTAACTTGGTCTTTATAAAAAATTTACAACAGTTTCTCTTCTATATCTCTCACTTTTACTGTATCTATGGACTGTTGTCTGCCCTTCTCACTAAATAATGGATATAGATTGAGCCAATAGAGCAGGTCTCTGACCAAATTAAGTGAGAAGTAGAAGTAACAATCTGCAAATAGAGGGGAAATGAAAGCTGTAGAGCACAAATTATTGAACATTTTTAATAAAGACCATTTAGAAAAATGAATAGAATATAATGGTAAAAAAATGAGAAAAATTATTTTCATGGTCTTTAACCCCTTAAGGACTCAGCCTTATTTCACCTTAAGGACCCGGCCATTTTTTGCAAATCTGACCAGTGTCACTTTATGTGGTGATAACTTTTAAACGCTTTTACTTATACAGGCCATTCTGAGATTTTTTTTTTTCCGGCACATATTGTACTTCATGACACTGGTAAAATGGAGTCAAAAAAATTAATTGTTATTTATGAAAAAATACCAAATTTACCAAAAATGTGCAAAAATTAGCAATTTTCCAAGTTTCAATTTCTTTATTTCTATAACACATAGTAATACCTCAAAAATAGTTATTATTTCACATTCCCAATATGTCTACTTCATGTCTGGATTATTTTGGGAATTATATTTTATTTTTTGGGGATGTTACAAGGCTTAGACGTTTAGAAGCAAATCTTGAACTTTTTCAGAAATTTTCAAAATCCCACTTTTTTTTAAGGACCAGTTCAGGTCTGAAGTCACTTTGTGAGGCCTACATAATAGAAACCACCCAAAAATGACCCCATTCTAGAAACTACACCCCTCAAGGTATTCAAAACTGATTTTACAAACTTTGTTAACCCTTTAGGTGTTCCACAAGAATAAATGGAACATAGAGATAAAATTTTAATATGTCACTTTTTGACAGATTTTCCATTGAAAACGTTTTTTTCCAGTTACAAAGCAACGGTTAAGAGCCAAACAAAACTCAAATTTAGTGCCCTGATTCTGTAGTTTACAGAAACAGCCCATATGTGATCGTAAACTGCTGTACGGGCACACGGCAGGGCGCAGAAGGAAAGGAATGTTTTGGAAGGCAGTTTTTGCTGGACTGTTTTTTTTTACACCATGTGCCATTTGAAGACCCCTTGATGCACCCCTAGAGTAGAAACCCCCAAAAAGTGACCCCATTTTAGAAACTACCAGATAGGGTGGCAGTTTTGTTGGTACTATTTTAGGGTACATATGATTTTTGGTTGCTCTATATTAAACTTTTTGTGAGGCAAGGTAACAAGAAATAGATGTTTTGGCACCGTTTTTATTTATTTTTATTTACAACATTCATCTGACAGGTTAGATCATGTGGTATTTTTATATAGCAGGTTATTACGGATGCGGCGAAACATTATATGTATAATGTTTTTTATTTATGTAAGTCTTACACAATGATTTCATTTTTGAAACAAAAAAAATCGTGTTTTAATGTCTCCATAGTCTGAGAGCCATAGTTTTTTTCCGTTTTTGGGCGATTATCTTGAGTAGGGTAGGATTTCTGTGGGATGAGTTGGTGGTTTGATTGGCACTATTTTGGGGCGCGTATGACTTTTTGATCGCTTTTATTACACTTTTTGTCATGTAAGGTGACAAAAAATTGCGTTTTTTACACTGTTTTTATTTTTATTTTATTAAGGTGTTCACCTGAGGGGTTAGGTCATGTGATATTTTTATAGAGCAGGTTATTACGGACGCGGCGATACATAATATATATACTTTTTTTATTTATGTATGTTTTACACAATGATTTCATTTTTTAAACAGAAAAAATCATGTTTTAATGTCTCCATAGTCTGAGAGCCATAGTTTTTTCAATTTTTGGGCGATTATCTTGAGTAGGGTAGGATTTTTGTGGGATGAGATGATGGTTTAATTGGCATTATTTTGGGGTGCGTATGACTTTTTGATCGCTTGATATTACACTTTTTGTCATGTAAGGTGACAAAAAATGGCTTTTTTTTTACAGCGTTTTTATTTTTATTTTTTAACAGTGTTCATCTGAGGGGTTAGGTCATGAGATATTTTTATAGAGCAGGTTATTACGGACGTGGATATACCTAATATGTATACTTTTTATTATTTATGTAAGTTTTACACAATAATATCATTTTTGAAACAAAATAAAATCATGTTTTAGTGTCTCCATATTCTGAGAGCCATAGTTCTTTCAGTTTTTGGGCGATTATCTTGAGTAGGGTCTCATTTTTTGCGGGATGAGATGAAAGTGAGATGAGTTTGATTGGCACTATTTTGGGGTGCGTATAGCTTTTTGATCGCTTGGTATTACACCTTTTGTGATGTAAGGTGACAAAAAATTGCTTTTTTACACCGCTTTTTTTTTTTTTTTTTTTACAGTGTTCATCTGAGGGGTTAGGTCATGTGATATTTTTAGAGAGCAGGTTATTACGGACGTAGCAATACATAATATGTATACTTTTTAATTTAATTAAGTTTTACACAATAACAGCATTTTTAAAACAAAAAAAATTATGTTTTAGTGTCTCCATATTCTGAAACATAGTCTTTGGTAGGGGCTCATTTTTTGCGGGATGAGGTGATGGATAGATTGGTACTATTTTTGTGGGCATACACTACTTTGATCGCTTGCTATATCACTTTTAGTGATGTAAGGTGACAAAAAATACTTTTATTTAGCACATTTTTTATTTTATTTATTACGGTGTTCATCTGAGGGGTTAGCTCATGTGATATGTTTATAGAGCCGGTCGATACCTAATATTTTTTTCCTATTTTTTTCACTTTATTTGGGGAAAATGATGTTTTTGTTGTTTTTTACTTGAAACTTTTAATTTTTTGGGGGGGAACTTAATTTTGTCTAGTAACATAGTAACATAGTATTTAAGACCGAAAAAAGACATTTGTCCATCCAGTTCGGCCTGTTTCCTACAAGTTGATCCAGAGAAAGGCAAAAAACCCATGTGAGGCAGAAGCCAATTTTCCCCACTTAAGGGGAAAAATTTCCTTTTCGACTCCAATCAGGCAATCAGAATAACTCCCTGGATCAACGACCCATCTCTAGTAGCTATAGCCTGTAATATTATTACACTCCAGAAATACATCCAGTCCCCTCTTGAATTCCTTTATTGTACTCACCATCACCACCTCCTCAGGCAGAGAGTTCCATAGTCTCACTGCTCTTACAGTGAAGAATCTTTTTCTATGTTTGTGTACAAACCTTCTTTTCTCCAGACGCAGAGGATGTCCCCTTATCACAGTCACAGTCCTGGGGATAAATAGATGATGGGACAGATTTCTGTACTGACCCCTGATATATTTACACATAGATATTAGATCTCCCCTCAGTCGTCTTTTTTCAAAAGTGAATAAATCTAAATCTAACCCATGGGTGCACACCCTTTTCTGGTTGGGGGCCACATTGTTAGTCTGAACCATTTCCAAGGGCCGAAAATAAAACTTAAAGGGGTATTACCAACTAAAATACTGTATTTTGGCCTATTGAACATACAGTATATACTATAAATGTCTAGTTACACTTACAGGACTCCCATTTAATAGGAGAATACATGAAAGATACATGTAAGAAGCCATAAGACATAGACCTACATGTCTTTTACCAGATGTTTGGGGGCCGCACAGAATAGTATCGAGGGCCGCATGTGGCCCCCGGGCCGCAGGTTGTGCACCCCTGTACTAACCTTTTATGAGGTACAGTGTCAAATGCCTTGGAGAAGTCCAGATATACAAAATCCATTGATTCGCCGCTGTCAACTCTAGAACTTACTTCCTCATATAAACTGATTAAATTCGTTTGGCATGACCGATCCCTCATGAAGCCATGCTGACATGGCGTTATTTGCTTATTTTCATTGAGATATTCCAAAATAGCATCTCTTAGGAACCCTTCAAACAGTTTACCAACAATAGATGTTAAACTTACCGTACTATAATTTCCAGGCTCTGTTTTTGGATCCTTTTTGAATATTGGCACCACATTTGCTATGCGCCAATCCGGTGGAACATTCCCTGTCAGTATAGAGTCCGTAAATATCAGAAATAAAGGTCTGGCTATGACATCACTTAATTCCCTTAGGATACGGGGATGTATGCCATCTGGTCCTGGCGATTTGTTTATTTTAATCTTTTTTTAAGTCGCTGTTGTACTTCTTCCTGGGTCAGATAGGGCACTTTTAATGGGGAATTTACTTTTACATTCTGCATTTCATCTGACAGTTTATTTTCCTCAGTGAATATAGTGGAGAAAAAAATATTTAATAGTTTTGCTTTATCCTTGTCGCTCTCTGCAACACCCCCCTCATTGCTATGTAGAGGGCCGACTCCTTCAGATTTATATTTTTTACTATTTATATAATTGAAGAACATTTTAGGGTTAGTTTTACTCTCTTTGGCAATTAATCTCTCGGTTTCTAGTTTGGCAAATTTTATTAGTTTTTTACATATTCTATTTTTTTCCTTATAGTTTCAGTGCTTCCTCGCTCCCGTCCTGTTTTAGTGCTTTATATACTTTCTTTTTGTCATTTATTGCTTTCTTTACGGTTCCATTTATCCACATGGGTTTATTATTGTTTCTTAGCCTTTTATTCCTATAAGGTATGTACCTCTCACAATTAGATGTTACAAATTTGCTTTTAAAAATCTCCCATTTTATGGTTGTATTTTTATTTTTGAGGACTTTGTCACAGTTAGTTAGGCCTATGGCCTCTCTTAGTTGGCTAAATTTTGCTTTTTTGAAGTCTGGTATTTTTGTTCCTCCCTTTAGAAACTCTCATTTGAAGGATAATTGGAAGGTTATTACTTTATTGTCACTATTTCCCAGGTGTTCCCCAACCTTCACATCTGTTGTTCTATCAGGTCTATTGGTTAATAGACATCTAGTGGGGTCCTGAACCAGTTGGGAAAGGTAATTGTCTTTGGCTATTGCCAAGAACCTGTTTCCTTTTTGGGATGTACAGCTTTCAGCTTCCCAGTCTATATCTGGGTAGTTGAAGTCCCCCATAATAACGACTTCATTATGATTTGCCGCCTCGTCTATCTCGTTTAGTAGTAGATTTTCTGTGGAGTCTGGTATATTAGGTGGTTTATAATACACTCCTATTAGTAATTTATTATTGTTTTTTGCTCCATGTATTTCTACCCACAGTGACTCCACATGTTCATGTCCCTCAGAGATGTATTCTCGAATTACGGGATCTAGACACGACTTCACATAGAGGCAGGCCCCTCCACCTCTCCGGTTTTGACAATCCTTTCTAAACAGATTGTAACCTTTTATATTAACTGCCCAGTCGTAGCTATCATCCAGCCATGTCTCAGTTATTCCCACTATGTCATAGTCCTCCTCAAACATCACTAATTCCAGTTCACCAGTCTTGTTAGTCAGGCTTCTGGCATTAGTATACATACATTTGACAGGTTTATGTGTATTTTTTTCACTTAATTTTTTGTCCCACTTTGGGACTTTTGGGGATCTGATCCCCTTTACAATGCATTCCAAAACTTCTGTATTGGAATGCATTGGCTGTATGAGTAATACAGTGTGTTACTCATACAGCTTCTTGCCTGTGAGATCCAGGGGGCTGGATCTCACAGGCTCTTCACCAGAAGGCAGCCCCGATGCCTAAGGAAGGCTTCAAAAATAGAACAGAAAATAAAAAAGGTTGAAGACAGCACGTCCATTAGCAGTGAAGATTTATTCCAGATGCAACGTTTCGGCAAACAAATTAGCCTTTCTCAAGCATACATATAAACAGCAGTGCGTACATATATATAGTGTTATAGTGATTGGGGGCCGTCCCCTTCTAAGTTCAGGGGGCGTGTCCCTTCCAGTGACAGACAGCAACTTAATCACATTATCTTGTGAACCTCAGTGAGAAATAAAGTATAACAATTACTATATATATTAGTGGTCAGGTTGGGTAATGATATATTCTATCACTTACTGTCATGAGGTCAGGTTAGGCAGATTTGTGGAGTCAACGCCGTCATGGAACGCATCTGCGTTCCAGTTGTATTACTTCGGTGTTGTTGTCTTTCCCGCCCGTATAGATTTCCGGTCCGCGTAGTTTAGCGTGTTGGCTAGGCCGGTGTGGTGAGCGCATGCCGCGCTTCTATCCACTTCCGGTCTTTGAGACGCAGGGCCCGCGTCATGCGGTGCACCAGACATCACTTCCGGTCATGTGACCGTAATCTGCGTTCCACCCAGTTTGATGGAGGTGGAGCGGTGAAGCCCGCCTCTTCATCACAGGTTACCATGGACATGGAGCGCAGTTTGCGTTCCACACATGGGGTCTTTAACCCTCTTATGTATAGTAGAATAGAAATATATAATCTGGGAGCAGATAAGTGAGAGGCTATTTGTAAAGTATGCCATTATTAAAATCCTATTGCTATAGGCGATAACCGGAAGTATATCTATGGGATCGATCTGCAACAACCATTGTTATGGCCTCTCTTGTAAAGCATTCACTGTCAGACAATTTAATACTAATCGATTTTCAAACAGAAAAAAGGAAAAACTGACCCCCATATAATAAGGGGTTTAAAATGAACCTATTGGTCCATTAATATAGTTACCATTATAAAGCATGCACTGTCTTACGATTTTTGGTTGTCTATATAGGAATACGTTTGTGCTACAAAGAAGCAGACCTCCTTCTTATTCTATATCTTACCCACCCACCACGATAGTAATAGGTGTACCCCATCCTGGGATAGTAGGTGCAAAGAAAAGTTCGTGTTGTCTGAGTGATGTGGACCTAAAAAATTAAAAACAAGTTAGTTTACAAAGAACATGGAAACAAATCAAACTATCCTAAAGAAATGGGGTAAGAGCATAGTCAATGTTCAAGCCACGTGGGGCCAAAGTGTCCAGTTCATAAATCCATTGCAGTTCTCGTTGTCTGAGTAAGCGTTCACGATCTCCGCCTCTTCGCTGTTTGGGGATGTGATCAATGATCCTGAACCTCAGTTGACTTATATTGTGGTTGTATTCCACAAAATGTTTTGGGACAGGTTGTTCAATTATTTGTTTCCGTATCCTAGACTTGTGAGTATTTAGCCGTTCCCTACATTCCATAGTGGTTTCTCCCACGTATAGGAGTCCACATGGACATTGTAGGGTGTAAATAACATGTGATGATTGACATGTCAGATAGTGCTTGATCGTGTATTTCTTGCCTGTCCTGGGATGTGTGAAGTGAGGTCCTTTTAACATAGCGTTACAATTACTGCAATTTAGGCATGGATAACAGCCTGTGTTTTTGATCGTTAAGTAGGTCTGTGTAGTGTCCCTTTCCGGTCCACTATCCGATCTAATTAGTAGGTCTTTGAGGTTTTCCCTCTTTTATGTGCCATCATTGGTGGTTGTTGAAAGATTCCTATCTCCGGGTGTCCCCTTTGTATAATGTCCCAATTGTCTCTTATGATGCGGCCTATTGTATTGCTCCATTGGCCGTATGTGTTGACGAAAGGAATGCGTTCCGTTTTTCTATTCTTCGTTTATCTAAGAGTTGTGTTCGTGGTATGTCTTGTACCGATTGTATGTGTTTTTGTAAAACTGGGGTGGGAGTAGCCTCGTACTATGAATTTGTTTGACATCTCATCCATCCGTGTTTTACAGCGAGATTCATCATTAATGATACGTTTCACTCGCATCAGTTGGGATCTGGGTAGGGTGTTAATTAGGTTTGGTGGGTGGAAACTGTCATATCTTAATAGATTATTGCGGTCGGTGGTTTTCACAAAGAGGTCTGTTTCTATAGTGTTGTGCTCTGTTTTCCTGACTAAGACGTCAAGGAATTGTAATTCCGTTTTGGAGTGTACCATGGTGAATTGTAACTCTTTGTCCACTGCGTTTAAATCTATAAAGAATTGTTGTAGTGTATCCATGTCGCCTTCCCAGATGGTGAAAATGTCGTCTATATAACGCCACCAACAAAGGGTGTGTTTAAATAGACTGTTGCTGTAAATATGTTCTTCTTCAAAGTTATTCATAAAAATATTTGCATATGTCGGTGCTACATTTGAACCCATCGCGGTCCCCCGTTTCTGCATAAAGAATCTGTCGCCGAAAAGAAAGTAATTTTTATTCAATACTATTTCCAATAGTTGCACTATAAAATCTAGGGAGTCCCTGTTTGTATTGGAGTTTTTAAGGCATTTCCTCACGGCCTCTGTCCCTTTATTGTGTGCAATCGATGTGTACAAGCTCACTACGTCGAAAGAGACTAATATTGAGGTGTCATTAGTTTGAATCGTTTCTAGTTTATTCAGGAAGGACGTGGTGTCTTGTATATACGATCTGCCCCCTATAGCATAGGTCCTTAATACCTTATCCAAGTAGATAGATAATGGAGATAAAACCGAGTCATTAGCTGATATTATTGGGCGTCCTGGGGGATCATTTAGCCTTTTGTGGATTTTAGGTAGACAATATATTACGGGTGTTACCGGGTGGGATACCGTAAGGTAGTCTTTCAGTTCTTGGTCAATAATATTTTTTTCTAATGCAGTATGTAAAACGGTCTTGATATCATTTATGATGATAAATTTGGGGTCATGGTGTAGTTGGATATATACATCTTTGTCAGCTAGTTGTTTTTCTATTTCTTTTAAATAGTCAGTAGTGTTTTGTACCACTATTGCTCCCCCTTTGTCTGCTAGTTTAATTGTAATGTCTCGTCTTTTTTTCAGATTCCGTAAGGCATTTTCTTCATCTTTGGGTAGGTTTCTCCCTGCACTATGTGTTGTTGCAGTACGTTTCAAACGTGTAATCTGTTCGGTAACTACCTGAATATAGGTTTCTACACAATGGTCCGTGTGTGGTGGTGTATAGGTGCTTGATACATTGATAGAATATCATAAGAACCAACGAATACCGAGAGGACTGAGATCACGACTACGCCCAACATTATTTCCTGAGAACCAAGCCTTCTGTACTAGATTCGAACAAATTTCGAATAAATATTCTCTGGATCTCATCCTTCTGAATATAGAGTTCCTAACAGAAGATATACAGAAATGTGCCTTGAAAATACGAGACATAGAGGCACAGCTCACCATGACTACATCACCCACAGATCTAAACAAACTCAAAGAGAAAGTCCAACCTCACCTGAACAAACATCGCACAGATACAGAAGAGACCAAAAGAAAGAAATGGTACAGAGACACCGAGGACTACACACGAGGAAATATCTACCGTTGGCAACAGAAAGAACAACCCTACAGAAGAAGAAGAAAGGACCCAGAAATGGAGGAGCAACAGCAGGAGACTCAGACTCATCAGGAACACCGTCTTTTTTAGAGATGGAGGATACTGCAGCCAGAAGAGACATCGCCCCTGGAGGAGAGGAGGTCGCAAGCACCACAAGCATAGGAACCAGAACAACAAACCAGAAGAAACCACCATTCCATCGCTATCCAGCGAGAGAGAGAAAGAGGACCTAGTGGTGAATATTTCCTCACGGTCCCTTACACCAGCAGAGACAGCACTACTGAATAAAGGTACGTCCTTCATCCCTTTTCATGGTATGAACTGGTTTACATTGGATATTGAACTTAAAAAGTTTTTTCGGACTTTAAGATTAAAAACACATTTTGCGAAACAACCTATATTGGAGAACAAACCTAGAGAGGAGAACTCTTGCACACTCACCTTGAAAGGATGCGATCTAAAGAAAAAAGCACCTATACACCACCACACACGGACCATTGTGTAGAAACCTATATTCAGGTAGTTACCGAACAGATTACACGTTTGAAACGTACTGCAACAACACATAGTGCAGGGAGAAACCTACCCAAAGATGAAGAAAATGCCTTACGGAATCTGAAAAAAAGACGAGACATTACAATTAAACTAGCAGACAAAGGGGAGCAATAGTGGTACAAAACACTACTGACTATTTAAAAGAAATAGAAAAACAACTAGCTGACAAAGATGTATATATCCAACTACACCATGACCCCAAATTTATCATCATAAATGATATCAAGACCGTTTTACATACTGCATTAGAAAAAAATATTATTGACCAAGAACTGAAAGACTACCTTACGGTATCCCACCTGGTAACACCCGTAATATATTGTCTACCTAAAATCCACAAAAGGCTAAATGATCCCCCAGGACGCCCAATAATATCAGCTAATGACTCGGTTTTATCTCCATTATCTATCTACTTGGATAAGGTATTAAGGACCTATGCTATAGGGGGCAGATCGTATATACAAGACACCACGTCCTTCCTGAATAAACTAGAAACGATTCAAACTAATGACACCTCAATATTAGTCTCTTTCGACGTGGTGAGCTTGTACACATCGATTGCACACAATAATGGGATAGAGGCCGTGAGGAAATGCCTTAAAAACTCCAATACAAACAGGGATTCCCTAGATTTTATAGTGCAACTATTGGAAATAGTATTGAATAAAAATTACTTTCTTTTCGGCGATAGATTCTTTATGCAGAAACGGGGGACCGCGATGGGTTCAAATGTAGCACCGACATATGCAAATATTTTTATGAATAACTTTGAAGAAGAACATATTTACAGCAACAGTCTATTTAAACACACCCTTTGTTGGTGGCGTTATATAGACGACATTTTCACCATCTGGGAAGGCGACATGGATACACTACAACAATTCTTTATAGATTTAAACGCAGTGGACAAAGAGTTACAATTCACCATGGTACACTCCAAAACGGAATTACAATTCCTCGACGTCTTAGTCAGGAAAACAGAGCACAACACTATAGAAACAGACCTCTTTGTGAAAACCACCGACCGCAATAATCTATTAAGATATGACAGTTTCCACCCACCAAACCTAATTAACACCCTACCCAGATCCCAACTGATGCGAGTGAAACGTATAATTAATGATGAATCTCGCTGTAAAACACGGATGGATGAGATGTCAAACAAATTCATAGTACAAGGCTACCCCACCCCAGTTTTACAAAAACACATACAATCGGTACAAGACATACCACGAACACAACTCTTAGATAAACGAAGAATAGAAAAACGGAACGCATTCCTTTCGTCAACACATACGGCCAATGGAGCAATACAATAGGCCGCATCATAAGAGACAATTGGGACATTATACAAAGGGGACACCCGGAGATAGGAATCTTTCAACAACCACCAATGATGGCACATAAAAGAGGGAAAACCTCAAAGACCTACTAATTAGATCGGATAGTGGACCGGAAAGGGACACTACACAGACCTACTTAACGATCAAAAACACAGGCTGTTATCCATGCCTAAATTGCAGTAATTGTAACGCTATGTTAAAAGGACCTCACTTCACACATCCCAGGACAGGCAAGAAATACACGATCAAGCACTATCTGACATGTCAATCATCACATGTTATTTACACCCTACAATGTCCATGTGGACTCCTATACGTGGGAGAAACCACTATGGAATGTAGGGAACGGCTAAATACTCACAAGTCTAGGATACGGAAACAAATAATTGAACAACCTGTCCCAAAACATTTTGTGGAATACAACCACAATATAAGTCAACTGAGGTTCAGGATCATTGATCACATCCCCAAACAGCGAAGAGGCGGAGATCGTGAACGTTTACTCAGACAACGAGAACTGCAATGGATTTATGAACTGGACACTTTGGCCCCACGTGGCTTGAACATTGACTATGCTCTTACCCCATTTCTTTAGGATAGTTTGATTTGTTTCCATGTTCTTTGTAAACTAACTTGTTTTTAATTTTTTTAGGTCCACATCACTCAGACAACACGAACTTTTCTTTGCACCTACTATCCCAGGATGGGGTACACCTATTACTATCGTGGTGGGTGGGTAAGATATAGAATAAGAAGGAGGTCTGCTTCTTTGTAGCACAAACGTATTCCTATATAGACAACCAAAAAATCGTAAGACAGTGCATGCTTTATAATGGTAACTATATTAATGGACCAATAGGTTCATTTTAAACCCCCTTATTATATGGGGGTCAGTTTTTCCTTTTTTCTGTTTGAAAATCGATTAGTATTAAATTGTCTGACAGTGAATGCTTTACAAGAGAGGCCATAACAATGGTTGTTGCAGATCGATCCCATAGATATACTTCCGGTTATCGCCTATAGCAATAGGATTTTAATAATGGCACACTTTACAAATAGCCTCTCACTTATATGCTCCCAGATTATATATTTCTATTCTACTATACGTAAGAGGGTTAAAGACCCCATGTGCGGAACGCAAACTGCGTTCCAAGTCCATGGTAACCTGTGATGAAGAGGCGGGCTTCACCGCTCCACCTCCATCAAACTGGGTGGAACGCAGATTACGGTCACATGACCGGAAGTGATGTCTGGTGCACCGCATGATGCGGGCCCTGCGTCTCAAAGACCGGAAGTGGATAGAAGCGCGGCATACGCTCACCACACCGGCCTAGCCAACACGCTAAACTACGCGGACCGGAAATCTATACGGGCGGGAAAGACAACAACACCGGAAGTAATACAACTGGAACGCAGATGCGTTCCATGACGGCGTTGACTCCACAAATCTGCCTAACCTGACCTCATGACAGTAAGTGATAGAATATATCATTACCCAACCTGACCACTAATATATATAGTAATTGTTATACTTTATTTCTCACTGAGGTTCACAAGATAATGTGATTAAGTTGCTGTCTGTCACTGGAAGGGACACGCCCCCTGAACTTAGAAGGGGACGGCCCCCAATCACTATAACACTATATATATGTACGCACTGCTGTTTATATGTATGCTTGAGAAAGGCTAATTTGTTTGCCGAAACGTTGCATCTGGAATAAATCTTCACTGCTAATGGACGTGCTGTCTTCAACCTTTTTTATTTTCTGTTCTATTTTTGATCTTCCATGTTAATAGGGACTTTTTTACCATCCCTAGAAGACGTGCACCCAAGATATTTTTTGGCCGGAGTGCTGGATCCACCATCACTGTTCTAAGGAAGGCTTCAGGCTGCCTTCCCTGCTATCGGGTCCCCATTATAGCAGCCTGGGGACCCGATAGCCACCGCACTCGCTGCCCGATCACATGGAAAAGCCGCAAACCGCAGGTCTGAATTGATTTCAGCAGTCACCCAGTTCCGATCTTGATTGAAGAAAACATGTAAAATCTCTTGTGCTCTGACGTGATGTCATTACTAATGACGCCATTGCGCTCGGCCAGCGTAATGACATGGTGACGTCACACGGCAGAGCGTCTGCAATTTTGCATGTTTTCTTCAAACAGGATTGCCGCGGTGGTGTCACACTTCGTTGTGGGAGGGAAACACCACACCGAGCATAGGAGGGAAGGGGGGAACAGGGAATCAGGCCTGAGAACTAGGGAAGAAAGATGGATACCTCCTAGTGAAAACCCTAACCAAAATCCTGACTGAATACCAGTATGAACAGACCCCAAAGGTAGGTGAGTTCATATGCAGGAATACCTAGAGGCCTATCTAGCCCTATAGGACCCTGGTACTAATGGCAGGGACAAGAATACCTGTTCCTCCAAAAGGAAGGATGAACAGGAGTCTCCTTCAAGCCTAATACAAACAATAGCAACACACAGAACCCAAACAAAATATAAAAGGGAAAGGAAAGACTTAACTTCAAAGAAGCAATGGAAGCACCAGGAACTCAGATAAAACCTCAATCTATCCAAAGGTCCAAACAGAAGTTATAAACCACACAGCATTGTGGGAGAAGCAACTATAAATAGAGAAGGTTAAATGACCCTAATAGCCGCACCTGGGGAAAGAAGGTGTGCAAGCACCAGAAACAACACAGTCATTTAATCCAAATGGAAAAAATGTTAGATTAAACCATGTGTTGCCAGTCTCACCGATCTCCTGCCACCTGTTGTGGGAACATCTGTGACATATGGCCTCTCCACGAGCAAATGGATGAGATGAGTATGTATTTTTTTTTTTGTTTTGTACTGCCATTTCAGGAAAAATTAATTCATCACCATGAAGCGCCAGGAAATTCGGCATCATGATGAATCGAATTTTACTGAAGACAACTAATATGCTCATCACTAGTATCAAACAACAAACTGAAAAAGTTGTATAATTTGACATCACTGTAAACTTGGACCATCCAAGATGTAAACCTGGTGGTGCAGACCTGTTTCATATGGTGTTATTATCGAAAATATTAGTCATGTAATAAATTGCTAATAATAAGTAAGTTGTGACCCAAAGCCTTAAATTGTTGCTGAAGGTGATTTGCTCTTAATGGTAGCTTCAGATGAGGTTGTTTTAGGCTGGACTTCATAAACCCTATAGTGTCACCAGGGGATAGTGACACAGTGCAACTTTATAACGGGTCATTTCTGGGGTCAGATTCCCTTCACTTATAAATAATTTGATTCAATAATTTACAAATATTAATAATAATTCATTTTAGTTTATTTAGTTCAGTCATTAAAAATATTTTATATATTTATTTAAGATTTGAATAATTAATAGTTGATAATACATCTTTCGGTAATGTTAGGATTTTTTTTTTCTGCCACATAATGCAATCCTTTTATTTTCTACCAAAAATTTGTAGGAAATAATTTCTAGCTGATATTTGCCTAAAAAATCGCTAGACAAAAAACACAACCTTTTAGATATCATACAATGACTTAAAAAAAAGTTGTTGTACAAGTAAAAACGAACTTGCTGTTTTCATAAAGGGGGCACTAAAATGTGACAGGCATAAATATGGCTTGGTTATCAAGCGGTTGATGATTAATTTTCCTTATATTTACTGTACTGTCATCTGGAATGTATTTATGTCACAATCATAAAGATGCCCATATACCTTCAATAGTTTCAGGCAACTATCATCTCTCCCATACACATAAAGGCTCGGTTTGACCAAGCGTATATGTGTTTCAATAGGAGAGGATAAAACAGCTGTTCTGATTCTGGTTTATCTTCTGAGAACACAAAATAAAATAATATAAAGCAGAAATAAGGCAAAAATTAAATTTACCAAACCTTCTCTTCCCCAACATGTGGAGGGTAGTGTTGAGCGAACAGTTCGAAAATCGTTCGGGTCCGTACCAAATTTTGGGGTGTCCGTGACACGGACCCGAACACGGACATTTTCAAAAAAGTTCGGGTTCGGGTCCGGTGTTCGTCGATTTCTTCCCGCTTTCTGAAGGGCTGCATAGCAGCCAATCAGCTAGCGTTTTACTTCTTGCCCTAAGAGCCCATCACAGCCATGCCTACTAATGGCATGGCTGTGATTGGCCAAGTGCAGCATGTGACCCAGCCTCTATTTAAGCTGGAGTCACGTAGCGCCGCACGTCACACTGCTCTGACTAGTGTAGGGAGAAGATGCAGCTTCTGTGAGGGCGAGATAGGCAGGGATAAAGAAGTGATTGAATGATCTACCTTTCTACACCTGTGCATCAGAACAACTCAGCTGAGCTGTTCACTGAAAGTCACTATTTTGTTGAGACTGGCCAGAGCGATTTTTACTGGCACATGTAACTGGGCTGACCGGCGGTGGCCATTTTGGGACTTGTGGTGCGCCAGCACTTGCTGCCACAGAGTCTAAACCAAAGCTCCAAAGAAGTGAAAAATCTACACCTGTGAATCAGAACAACAGCGATTCAGCTGCTCAGTCAAAGTCTATTTTTTTTCTGGCTGGGCAGACTGTTTTCTGGCACATGTTACTGGGCTGATAGGCGGCGGCCATTTTGGGACTTGTGGTGCTACAGCAAAAGCTGCCACAACGTCCATTAATCTCATGTAATAGTCGGTTTTTTCATAGATATACTACATCAGGGGTTTGGCTGTGCTTGTGTCACCCATACTAACTGCAAAGATATTTAATATATCAGTGTTGAAACTGAAAGTAACCCACTTGGATAGCAAATCCCATGAATGTGCTGTTCCAGCTAGGCTAGCCAGTGCCACTACTTTGTCCAATACTGTCAGCCAGAAATTTTTTTTTTTTATGTGCCAGAAATATAAATTAGAAAAAGCTTTCACCGTAATAATAAAATTATTCTGGTGTTAGACCAGAAGAAGCACTCCTGTTGTAATTAATACTGTAAAAAGGCTTAGGCAATATTTCTCCCAGTGTGGGAAATTTATCTAGCAAAACTAGCATTTTAAAAATTCCGGTGTTCTGAAATACCAGCAGTCCTCTTGTAATTAATACCGCCAAAAGGCATTATATCGTCCAGTGTTGTAATTTTGGTGAAAAAAAGGCCAATTTAATCAATCTGGTGTTTGTTAGACCAGAAACACTAGGCCTCACGTTTTTACTCCTGTAAAAGGAATTATATCTCCCGTGTGGGAATCTATGTACCAAAACTAGCATTTTAAAAATTCAGATGTCCAATTTGCAGCAGTTTTCTTGTAAATAATACCGCCAAAAGGCATTATTGTCCAGTGTTGTAATTTTGGTGAAAAAAGGCCAATTTAATCAATCTGGTGTTTGTTAGACCAGAAACAGTAGGCCTCACGTTTTTACTCCTGTAAAAGGAATTATATCTCCCGTGTGGGAATCTATGTACCAAAACTAGCATTTTAAAAATTCAGATGTCCAATTTGCAGCAGTTTTCTTGTAAATAATACCGCCAAAAGGCATTATATCGTCCAGTGTTGTAATTTTGGTGAAAAAAAGGCCAATTTAATCAATCTGGTGTTAGTTAGACCAGAAACACTAGGCCTCACGTTTTTACTCCTGTAAAAAGGAATTATATCTCCCCGTGTGGGAATCTATGTACCAAAACTAGCATTTTAAAAATTCAGATGTCCAATTTGCAGCAGTTTTCTTGTAAATAATACCGCCAAAAGGCATTATATCGTCCAGTGTTGTAATTTTGGTGAAAAAAAGGCCAATTTAATCAATCTGGTGTTAGTTAGACCAGAAACACTAGGCCTCACATTTTTACTCCTGTAAAAAAGGAATTATATCTCCCCGTGTGGGAATCTATGTACCAAAACTAGCATATTAAAAATTATGGTGTCCAATTTGCAGCAGTTTTCTTGTAATTAATACCGGAAAAAGGAATTATATCTTCCAGTGTGGGAATTTATGTACACAAACTAGCATTATAAAAATTCTGGTGTCCAATTAGCAGCAGTGTTCTTGTAATTAATACCGCCAAAAGGCATTATTGTCCAGTGTTGTAATTTTGGTGAAAAAAAGGCCAATTTAATCAATCTGGTGTTTGTTAGACCAGAAACAGTAGGCCTCACGTTTTTACTCCTGTAAAAAGGAATTATATCTCCCCGTGTGGGAATCTATGTACCAAAACTAGCATATTAAAAATTCTGGTGTCCAATTTGCAGCAGTCTTCTTGTAATTAATACCGGAAAAAGGAATTATATCTTCCAGTGTGGGAATTTTGGGGCTAAAAATAATATATTTTATTGTGGTGCGAGTTGAATCGCAACAATGAGGAAACATTCTATTAAGGGACGAGGACGCGGTCGTGGTGGTGTCCGTGGAGCCTCTGTTGCTGGCAGAGGACGTGGCCGTTCGGCCTCAGGCGCACAAAGTAGTGAACCAACTCCCTCAAGTAGCCGGCAGAATTTACAGCGATATTTGGTGGGGCCCAATGCCGTTATGAGGATGGTAAGGCCTGAGCAGGT
The DNA here is from genome assembly GCA_033119425.1 of Bufotes viridis. Taxonomy (NCBI): domain Eukaryota; kingdom Metazoa; phylum Chordata; class Amphibia; order Anura; family Bufonidae; genus Bufotes; species Bufotes viridis. The sequence goes on along the minus strand of CM065591.1, from coordinate 264,270,774 downwards.
ACAGGCATTAGTCGATTGGGTGGCCGACAGTGCTTCCAGCACGTTCACCACATTGTCTTCTGCCCAGTCTTCTGCGGAAAGCGCACAGGTGGCACCTGAAAACCAAGCCCATCAGTCTGTCACATCACCCCCATGCATATCAGGGAAACTGGCTGAGCCTCAAGTTATGCAGCAGTCTCTTATTCTGTTTAAAGACTCTGCTCCCACGGTTTTCCAGGGGCGTCCACCTAGCCTTTCCCCAGCGGTGGAAGACATTCCATGCACTGACGCACAACCACTTATGTATCCAGATGATGAGGACATGGGAAAACCACCACAGCAGAGTGACCGAGTCTCTGATGATGACGAAACACTGGTGCCCACTGCCGCGTCTTATTGCAGTGTGCAGACTGAACAGGAGGAGGTCAGGGAGGAAGACTGGGTGGAAAACGATGCAGAGGACGATGAGGTCTTAGACCCCACATGGACTGAAGGTCGTGCCGCTGACTTAAATAGTTCAGAGGAAGAGGCAGTGGTGAGACCGAGACAACAGCGAAGCCAAAAAGGGCGCAGGGGGCAAAAGCAGAACAGCAGTTGGCCTGCTACTGGCCAGCGCCAACAGGGACCCAGCACCCCAAAGGCATCTTCAAGGAGTTCCTTGGCATGGCACTTCTTCAAACAATGTGCTGAGGACAAGACCAAAGTGGTTTGCACGCTGTGCCATCAGACCCTGAGGCGAGGCATTAACGTTCTTAACCTGAGCACCACCTGCATGATCAGGCATCTACATGCAAAGCATGAACTGCAGTGGAGTACACACCTTAAAAACATGGAACCCGCTCAGGCTCCCCCTGCTCCCTCTACCGCTGCTGCCTCGGCTTCCGCCTCGAGAGGAATGTTGCCACCTGCCGAGCAGCAAACAGAGGATGTGCCACCGACACCACCACCGTCACCTAGCGTCTCCACTATTTCACACAGCAGCGTTCAGCTCTCGATCTCTCAAACCTTTGAGAGGAAGCGCAAATTCCCACCTAGTCACTTTCGAGCCCTTGGCCTGAATGCCAGCATTTCTAAACTACTGGCCTTTGAAATGCTGTCATTCCGGCTGGTGGACACAGACAGCTTCAAACAGCTGATGGCCATGGCTGTCCCCCAGTATGTGGTTCCCAGCCGCCACTTCTTCTCCAAGACAGCTGTGCCTTCCCTGCACATGCAAGTGTCCGATAAAATCAAGTGTGCACTGCGCAACGCCATTTGTGGCAAGGTCCACCTAACCACAGATACGTGGACCAGTAAGCACGGCCAGGGACGCTATATCTCCCTAACTGCACACTGGGTAAATGTAGTGGCGGCTGGGCCACAGGCGGAGAGTTCCTTGGTGCACGTCCTTCCGCCGCCAAGGATCACAGGGCATCATTCTTTGCCTACTGTAGCCTCCTCCTCCTACTCGGCTTCCTCCTCCTCTGCTTCCACCAGCTCATCCAGGCAGCCACACACCTTCACCACCAACTTCAGCACAGCCCGGGGTAAACGTCAGCAGGCCATTCTGAAACTCATATGTTTGGGGGACAGGCCCCACACCGCGCAGGAGTTGTGGCGGGGTATTGAACAACAGACCGACCAGTGGTTGCTGCCGGTGGGCCTCAAGCCCGGCCTGGTGGTGTGCGATAATGGGTGAAATCTCGTGGCAGCTCTGGGACTAGCCGGTTTGACGCACATCCCTTGCCTGGCGCATGTGCTGAATTTGGTGGTGCAAAAGTTCATTCACAACTACCCAGACATGTCAGAGCTGCTGCATAAAGTGCGGGCCGTCTGTGCGCGCTTCCGGCGTTCACATCCTGCCGCTGCTCGCCTGTCAGCGCTACAGCGGAACTTCGGCCTTCCCGCTCACCGCCTAATATGCGACGTGCCCACCCGGTGGAACTCCACCTTGCACATGCTGGAGAGACTGTGCGAGCAGCAGCAGGCCATAGTGGAGTTTCAGCTGTAGCACGCACGGGTCAGTCGCACTGCGGAACAGCACCACTTCACCACCAATGATTGGGCCTCCATGCGAGACCTGTGTGCCCTGTTGCGCTGTTTAGAGTACGCCACCAACATGGCCAGTGGCGATGCCACTGTTATCAGCGTGACAATACCAATTCTATGTCTCCTAGAGAAAACGCTTAGGGCGATGATGGAAGAGGAGGTGGGCCAGGGCCAGGAGGAGGAGGAGGAGGATGACGGGTCGTTTTTAGCACTTTTAGGCCAGTCTGTTAAAAGTGGCTCAGAGGGAGGTTTTTTGCAACAGCAGAGGGCAGGTACAAATGTGGCCAGCCAGGGACCACTACTGGAGGACGAGGAGGATGAGGAGGAGGTGGAGGAGGATGAGGATGAAGCAGGTTCACAGCAGGGTGGCACCCAGCACAGCGCAGGCACATCCCTGGTGCGTGGCTGGGGGGATACAGAGGATGATGACGATACGCCTCCCACAGAGGACAGCTTGTCCTTACCTCTGGGGAGCCTTGCACACATGAGTGATTACATGCTGCAGTGCTTGCGCAACGACAGCAGAGTTGCCCACATTTTAACGTGTGCTGGCTACTGGGTGGCCACCCTGCTGGATCCACGGTACAAAGACAATGTGCCCACTTTACTTCCTGCACTGGAGCGTGATAGGAAGATGCGCGAGTACAAGCGCACACTGGTAGACGCGCTCCTGAGAGCATTCCCAACTGTCACAGGGGAACAGGTGGAAGGCCAAGGCCAAGGCAGAGGAGGAGCTAGAGGTCGCCCACGCAGCAGTGTCACGGCCAGCTCCTCTGAGGGCAGGGTTAGCATGGCAGAAATGTGGAAAAGTTTTGTCTCCACGCCACAGCTAACTGCCCCACCACCTGATACGGAACGTGTTAGCAGGAGGCAACATTTCACTAACATGGTTGAACAGTACGTCTGCACACAACTCCACGTACTGACGAATGGTTCGGCCCCATTCAACTTCTGGGTTTCCAAATTGTCCACGTGGCCAGAATTAGCATGTTATGCCTTGGAGGTGCTGGCCTGCCCGGCGGCCAGCGTTTTATCTGAACGTGTATTCAGCACGGCAGGGGCGTCATTACTGACAAACGCAGCCGCCTGTCCGCAGCCAACGTGGACAAGCTGGCGTTTATAAAAATGAACCAGGCATGGATCCCACAAGACCTGACCCTCCCTTGTGCAGAGTAGTCCTTAATAACTGCCTTAAACCATGTTGTCTTGTACTCCTGGCCACTTCTTCATTGAAAAATCAATTTTTGAAATTAAGTAGGATCTTGGGGTGCAACCCAGAGTTGAATGAACCTTCCGTCTGTCTGGGTGCCGGGGCCAAAGTACATGAAAGTGTCCTTCTCCTGTGCTGGGTGATATAAATGTTATACTTGTGCTGTCTGACATGTCTCCTTTGTGTGGGTGCAGGGGGCCAAAGTCACTGAAAGCGGCCTTCTCCTGTGGTGGCTGATATAAATGCCTGAATCTCTGCTGTGGGACCTCTCTCCTCTTTCTGGGTGCAGGGGTTAAAGAAACAAAAGGTGGCCTACTCCTGTGGTGGTTGATGTAAAACTGATGCTTGTGCTATCTGACCTGTCTCCTCTGTGTCGGTGCTAAGGCCTAAGTCACTGAAAGCGGCCTTCTCCTGTGCTGGCTGATATAAATGCCTGAATCTCTGCTGTGGGACTTCTCTCCTCCGTGTGGCTGCAGGGGTCAAAGTCTTTAAAAGTGCCCTTCTCCTGTGGTGGTTGATGTGAAACTGATGCTTGTGCTATCTGACCTGTCTCCTCTGTGTCGGTGCTAAGGCCTAAGTCACTGAAAGCGGCCTTCTCCTGTGCTGGCTGATATAAATGCCTGAATCTCTGCTGTGGGACCTCTCTCCTCCGTCTGGGTGCAGGGGTCAAAGTCTCTCAAAGTCGCCTTCTCTTGTGCTGGGTGATGTAAAACTGATGCTTGTACCATCTGACATGGGTGCAGGGGTCAAATTAACTAAATGGTGGCCTACTCCTGTGGTGGGTGATCTAAATGCCTGATTCTCTGCTGTGAAACCTCTCTCCTCCGTCTGGGTGCAGGGGTCAAAGTCTCTCAAAGTCGCCTTCTCTTGTGCTGGGTGATGTAAAACTGATGCTTGTACCATCTGACATGGGTGCAGGGGTCAAATTAACTAAATGGTGGCCTACTCCTGTGGTGGGTGATATGAGGCCTTAATATGTGCTGTGAAAACCTCTCTCCTCCGTCTGGGTGCAGGGGTCAAAGTCTCTCAAAGTGGCCTTCTCTTGTGCTGGGTGAGGTGAAACTGATGTTTGTGCCATCTGACATGGTTGCCGGGGTCCCATTAAATGGTGGCCTACTCCTGTGGTGGGTGATCTAAATGCCTGATTCTCTGCTGTGAAACCTCTCTCCTCCGTCTGGGTGCAGGGGTCAAAGTCTCTCAAAGTGGCCTTCTCTTGTGCTGGGTGATGTGAAACTGATGTTTGTGCCATCTGACATGGTTGCCGGGGTCCCATTAAATGATGGCCTACTCCTGTGGTGGGTGATCTAAATGCCTGATTCTCTGCTGTGAAACCTCTCTCCTCCGTCTGGGTGCATGGTCCGAAATAAATGAGAGTGGCCTTCTCCGGTGGTGGTTGATATGACGCATGATTCCTTGATGTGGACCTCTCCTCTGTCATGGGTGCTGGTCCAAAATAAATGAGTGGCCTTCTCCAGTGGTGGGTTGATATGACGCATGATTCCTTGCTGTGGGACCTGTATCCTCTGTCTGGGTTGCCAGTGGTCCCATATAAATGAGTGGCCTACTCCTGTGGTGGGTGATCTAAGATGCCTGATTTTCTCTGCTGTGAAGACCTCTCTCCTCTGTCTGGGTGCTGGTCCAAAATAAATGAGTGGCCTTCTCCGGTGGTGGTTGATATGACGCATGATTCCTTGATGTGGGACCTCTCCTCTGTCTGGGTGCTGGTCCAAAATAAATGAGTGGCCTTCTCCAGTGGGGGTTGATATGACGCATGATTCCTTGCTGTGGGACCTGTATCCTCTGTCTGGGTGCTGGTCCAAAATAAATGAGAGTGGCCTTCTCCGGTGGTAGTTGATATGAGGCATGATTCCTTGCTGTGGGACCTGTATCCTCTGTCTGGGTGCTGGTCCAAAATAAATGAGAGTGGCCTTCTCCGGTGGGGGTTGATATGACGCATGATTCCTTGATGTGGGACCTCTCCTCTGTCTGGGTGCTGGTCCAAAATACATGAGAGTGGCCTTCTCCGGTGGTCGTTGATATGACGCATGATTCCTTGCTGTGGGACTTGTATCCTCTGTCTGGGTGCTGGTCCAAAATAAATGAGAGTGGCCTTCTCCGGTGGGGGTTCATATGACGCATGATTCCTTGATGTGGGACCTCTCTCCTCTGTCTGGGTGCTGGTCCAAAATAAATGAGAGTGGCCTTCTCCGGTGGGGGTTGATATGACGCATGATTCCTTGCTGTGGGACCTGTATCCTCTGTCTGGGTGCTGGTCCAAAATAAATGAGAGTGGCCTTCTCCGGTGGGGGTTGATATGACGCATGATTCCTTGATGTGGGACCTCTCTCCTCTGTCTGGGTGCTGGTCCAAAATACATGAGAGTGGCCTTCTCCGGTGGTCGTTGATATGACGCATGATTCCTTGCTGTGGGACTTGTATCCTCTGTCTGGGTGCTGGTCCAAAATAAATGAGAGTGGCCTTCTCCGGTGGGGGTTGATATGACGCATGATTCCTTGATGTGGGACCTCTCTCCTCTGTCTGGGTGCTGGTCCAAAATAAATGAGAGTGGCCTTCTCCGGTGGGGGTTGATATGACGCATGATTCCTTGCTGTGGGACCTGTATCCTCTGTCTGGGTGCTGGTCCAAAATAAATGAGAGTGGCCTTCTCCGGTGGGGGTTGATATGACGCATGATTCCTTGATGTGGGACCTCTCTCCTCTGTCTGGGTGCTGGTCCAAAATACATGAGAGTGGCCTTCTCCGGTGGTCGTTGATATGACGCATGATTCCTTGCTGTGGGACTTGTATCCTCTGTCTGGGTGCTGGTCCAAAATAAATGAGAGTGGCCTTCTCCGGAGGGGGTTCATATGACGCATGATTCCTTGATGTGGGACCTCTCTCCTCTGTCTGGGTGCTGGTCCAAAATAAATGAGAGTGGCCTTCTCCGGTGGGGGTTGATATGACGCATGATTCCTTGCTGTGGGACCTGTTTCCTCTGTCTGGGTGCTGGTACAAAATAAATGAGAGTGGCCTTCTCCGGTGGTGGTTGATATGACGCATGATTCCTTGCTGTGGGACCTGTATCCTCTGTCTTTGTGCTGGTCCAAAATAAATGAGAGTGGCCTTCTCCGGTGGGGGTTGATATGACGCATGATTCCTTGATGTGGGACCTCTCTCCTCTGTCTGGGTGCTGGTCCAAAATACATGAGAGTGGCCTTCTCCGGTGGTGGTTGATATGACGCATGATTCCTTGCTGTGACCCTCTCCTCTGTCTGGGTGCTGGTCCTAAATAAATGAGAGTGGCCTTCTCCAGTGGTGGTTGATATGACGCATGATTCCTTGCTGTGGGACCTGTATCCTCTGTCTGGGTGCTGGTCCAAAATAAATGAGAGTGGCCTTCTCCGGTGGGGGGTTGATATGACGCATGATTCCTTGATGTGGGACCTCTCTCCTCTGTCTGGGTGCTGGTCCAAAATACATGAGAGTGGCCTTCTCCGGTGGTGGTTGATATGACGCATGATTCCTTGCTGTGACCCTCTCCTCTGTCTGGGTGCTGGTCCGAAATAAATGAGAGTGGCCTTCTCCAGTGGTGGGTGATATGACGCATGATTCCTTGCTGTGGGACCTCTCTCCAATTGATATTGGTTAATTTTTATTTATTTTATTTTATTTTAATTCATTTCCCTATCTACATTTGTTTGCAGGGGATTTACCTACATTCTGCTGCCTTTTGCAGCCCTCTAGCCCTTTCCTGGGCTATTTTACAGCCTTTTTAGTGCCCAAAAGTTCGGGTCCCCATTGACTTCTATGGGGTTCGGGTTCGGGATGAAGTTCGGGTTGAGTTCGGATCACGAACCCGGACATTTTCCGGAAGTTCGGCCGAACCTCTTGAACCCGAACATCCAGGTGTTCGCTTATCTCTAGTGGAGGGATATTTAGGAGGTTCTCATTCACATATTGTCAGCCAGCCTGCTAAGAATGGTGGGTTCAGACAATACAGTAATTTGTATGGGGCTTAAGGATACAACATAAACTAACATATAGATCATTATTTCCATCTTATTGAAAAAGTAATGCATTTATGTCCCAATGGAGGGAAGCATTCTCTCACATGCAAGCTATTTCAAAGAATTATGAAAAGAAACTGTTTAATTCTATAAAATTTTTCATTTCCTTTGTGGTAAAGTCATCAGAAATATTGTTTGCTTGGTTGGGCCTGTCCACTTCCATATGTCACTTTTAATACGCATCGCTGGTCCGTGTATGAAAACTGATTGCAGGTATAACAAGCTATCCACATCCCATAGACTGCCTGTTAATTATTTGAAGCTTCCAGCCTGTGCACATACTACACAATCGGGCAATGCTAAATTCCTTAGACACTAATTAATAGCATTTACAATGACAGACAAATTATCCTTCCGGTAATATATCTTCCCTATCTGATTCCAAGATCATTTTCTATAGTAATGACTCACTGACAATATCTTCAAGTGACCTTAACAATCACACTGGCTAGGTCAGAACCTTGATTTTATAAGTATGGTTCAATGTAAGACTTGAACACATCTGTCTTCTGTTACTATTAGAGTGTTCTGTTTAGGGTTAATAAAGGAACATTTTAGAATTCAGAAAAAGAAGACGAGTGAATGTGTTCTTATTCCTACCAATCCAACTTGCAAAAGATGGAGTCTTGATTTCATAAGTGTGTTTCAGTGGAAGACCTGATCTGTTTGATATTACTTTCTTAGATGCCCCCTTTGTGATTCATCTTGACAGATTAGGAATTTAGTAAAAGAAAGACATAAAAAGCGCAAGATAGCAGAATACAATGAGCTTAATGCATATAAACTGTGCAAATAAAAAGGATTTGTTTGCAGGCTGGAAACAATATTAACACTTTTTATTTGTGAAGTTGCCCATATCCCTTCAATAGCTGTTGTCTAAGTCCTCATTCAGCTAGCAGCTATCTCTTCTGACTCCCCATACACATGCATGCTCAGCAGAGTGTGTATGTATGATGAGAAAGCCACTGTCAGACATTTCTTGCAGCAACCTTTGTCCCAGAAGAATAAAAGAGTCTTAAAGAATTAAGTGCTGAGATGAACGAATTGATTAGTACAAATCAAATTCATTCAACAATAAGGGACTGACCCCGCTTCTCAATAGACTCCCCCTTCCCCTTTAATGGACAGAGCCAGACATCTTGCCCATCCGTGTCAATCTTGTGCTTGCTCTGTTTCCCAAGTAACAGTGCAAGTGCAGAGGCTCTGCTTCTGCTACCTGAGCAGCGCAGATGCCAACTATGCATGTGCCACTGCACTTCCAGGCATAGCCAGATGTGAGCATCATCTGGGTGCACTGAAATGGTAAATATTGGTTGCTATTTTGAGTGATTCTTGTAGGACAGATCCCAAAAGTTTTGGATTAGTAACAAATTCCATTTGTGCTGAATCAATTTGTAATCTCTAAGGCCAAGTTCCCACTTCAGTTAGGGTGGGTTCACACTAGCGTTAGGCATTCCGTTATTGCTTTCCGTTATAACATGGTCATAACAGAAAATAACGGAATGCCCAGACAGAATGCAAAACAGAAGCCTTTAAAAGGCATTCCGTTTGCTTTCCATCATAATACAGGTCTATGGAAAAGCATAACGGATTCGTCTGAGTCCCGTTATGCAAGACGGAAAACAATGTCCTGTCCACAGGACCTTTTAAAGGCTTCCGTTTTGCATTCCGTCATAATTGAAGTCTATGGGTAAAAGAACGGATCCGTCCTTCCGTCTTATGGATTCCGTTATGTTCCGTTATAACCACGTTATAACGGAAGGCCATAACGGAATGCATAACGCTAATGTGAACCCACCCTTATTTGGTCAGTTATTTCCATCAGTTATTGGGAGCCAACACCAGGTGCAGGTCAAAAACACACAACAGTTGTATATCTTTCCATTATATCTTATCTCTGTGGAGGCTTCACTACAGGTTTTGGCTCACAATCACAGATGTTCATGTGACTGTATGGCTGTTACACAATTTGGCCTTGCTGTAATTACCTAGTGTAATGTGTATGGAGTTTACCTATAGCCAACATTGTGTTGACTTTGATTTAAATTGGTAATTTAAATTATAATAGAACCAGCATAAACTACAGTACTGTATATTCTTGGTATAAGAAAGCTTTGATTACTAAGACAAAGTGATGGCAATTAGAGTTGAGCGAACCCGAACTGTATTGTTCGGGTTCGTACTGAATTTTGGGGTGTTCCGGATAACAGATAAAATCGATACGTACTTCAACATCCTTGCGCCCTCCTTCCTTTAAGATCTATGGAAGTGTAAGCTTGGGTGATATCCTCCACAAGTGGTTCTCTGTCTGTGGGATCACGGTTTGGATCCAAACCCACTGAAGTACAACCTCCAGCTTGAGATCTTCATCGTCTCCACGGATACCATTTCCCCTTTGAAGTCGCATGAGAGGATTTCATCCACGCACTGTGCAAGTGTATTTTGTGAGTATATCGCACTCTTGGGATGTGATAGGTGTTTAGAACATACTACACAAAAGTGCGTTTTATTACTATATTTCAGGTTTCCATGCCTTATTTTGAAAGCCATTGAACGTATGTGGTCCGTTTTAACTGAAGAATTTTATGAACACTAGAGAAAGAAAAGAATCTTCTCTTGTAGCGCAATCCTACTTTTATTATTTGTATTTGAGGACTTTTTACCCACATCGTTCAAGGATTTGCAGCACTTGAGGGAACTAATATCCTTTACAGAGATCATTGCTATTTATTTGAAATGTCTGCCAGCCTGCCAGGGACATCCGCCTGATCCTATTTTGCAGCTCAGTGAAGTAAAAAACCTTTTTTTCTGGCTGTTCATGTCCCCTATATTGCCTTTTGTATGTTTAAGGGGTGACATAGTCCATTTGTCTAGCCTGGGATCTGTGGTGCCACAGAGCACTTTTGTATACTATGCACTAAACCGTATATTCCATTTCAGCTATCAAATAGTGCATCAGTGAATTTTACTTAAAAAAGCCTATTTTACACCACCAAAATATATATTTGACATTTCTGTGGTGAAATAGAGAATCCGTGTAATTTTGGGGGAAAAACGTATTGTCCACAAAACAGTTCTGCATACACCGTCCAATGACATATTTTATATTTCTGCAGGGAAATAGTGCTTCTTTGTTTTTTATAGAAAAAAAACGTTATTCAAGGTCCACCAAACAGTGTGAAATACCCACTCCAACCACCAATTTTACATTGCTACTGTGAAATACAGCACAAGTGTATGTTTTTTGACCAAAAAGTGGTAATCCTGATCCACAGGGCATCTTGAAATACAACGCTTAAATACCGATTTCACATTACAGCTGAGAAATAGTGCATTATTCTTTTTTGTGTGAAAAAAGCAATATTCTTGCCTCACAAAGCAGTTGTACATACACAGTATAAATATCTAATTCAAATTTATAGCAGTAAAAAATTGCATTTTGGGGTTTTATTGAAAAAAGCCATGTTTTAGGCTGAAAAAACTGTTGTGCATCCGTCGTTTAAATAATTATTTCCAATATATAGCAGTTAAATACTGCATTTGTGAATTTTGGTAACCAAATCTGTGTTCTTTGTCCCCAAATCTGGTGTCCATACATAGTATAAATATCTACTGTTAATATACAGCCATTAAAAACTGCATTTTGGGGTTTTATTGAAAAAAGCCTTGTTTTCGGTCGAAAAAACTATTATGTATCCGTCGTTTAAATTATTATTTCCAATATATAGCAGTTAAATACTGCATTTGTGAATTTTGGTGAGCAAATCTGTGTTCTTGGTCCCCAAATCTGGTGTACATACATAGTTTAAATATCTACCGTTAATGTACAGCCATTAAAAACTACATTTTGGGGTTTTATTGACAAAAAGCCGTGTTTTAGGCCGAAAAAACTGTTGTGCATCTGTTGTTTAAATAATTATTTCCAATTTATAACAGTCTAATACTGCATTTGTGAATTTTAGTGACCAAATCCATGTTCTCGGTCCCCAAATCTGGTGTCCATACATAGTAAAAATATCTACTTTTAATGTACAGCAGTTAAAAACTGCATTTTAAGGTTTTATTGAAAAAAGCCGTGTTTTCGGTCGAAAAAACTGTTGTGCATCCGTCGTTTAAATAATTATTTCCAATATATAGCAGCTAAATACTGAATTTGTGAATTTTGGTGACCAAATCTGTGTTCTGGGTCCCCAAATCTGGTGTCCATACATAGTATAAATATCTACTTTTAATGTACAGCAGTTAAAAACTGCATTTTGGGGTTTTATTGAAAAAAGCTGTGTTTTAGGCCGAAAAAACTGTTGTGCATCCGTCGTTTAAATAATTATTTCCAATTTTTAACAGTCTAATACTGCATTTGTGAATTTTAGTGATCAAATCCGTGTTCTGGGTCCCCAAATCTGGTATCAATACATAGTAAAAATATCTACTTTTAATGTATAACAGTTAAAAACTGCATTTTGGGGTTTTATTGAAAAAAGCCGTGTTTTAGGCCGAAAAAACAGTAGTGCGTTCACCGTATAAATAATTAATTTCAAGTTAGCAGTGAAATAGTAAATTTATGTATTTTATAACAAAAATACTTGTTCTTGTTCCACAAACCACTTGTGCATACAGCGTACAATTTCTTTTTTTACATTTTGGCATAGAAATTGGGCACAAATAACATTATTCTGGGTCCACAGAGCATTTTTATGACATGGGCACTGCCTTAGCGAACGTAATTGTCGACTAGTGGCAGGTAAATTGACACCCGAGAAAGATTAATCTTTCAGCTTGGTGGGTGAATGCAAATAATGAGGAGAACAAAAAATAAGGGAAGTGGGCATGGTCGTGGTGGTGTTAGTGGAGCTCCTGTTGCTGGGAGAGGACATGGCCATTCAGCACCAACTACCGCTCCAAGTCAAACTCCTTCCTCTGGTGCAAAAAGGCGACAGAATCTGCCGCATTATTTGATAGGCCCAAATGCCGCTCTATAGATGGTGAAGCCAGAACTTGTACAGGTGATAGTAGATTGGGTGGTTGACAATGCCTCCAGTTCCTTCACAGTATCTAACACCCAGTCCTCTGCATAAAGTTCAGAGTTGGCACCTGCAGCCCAAGCCCACCAGTCTTCCACCTCACACCCTTGCAAATCAGCCAAGCAGTCAGAGCCCAAAATCATGCAGGAAAGTCTCATGCTTTTTGATGACTCTGTTGGCAGGTTTTCCCTGGCCCATCCACCTAGCCCTTCCCCAGAAGAGGAAGACCTTGAATGCACTGATGCTCAACCACTTTTGCTGCAGGATGAGGACATGGGAATACCGCCACAAAATGTCTCTGATGATGATGAAACACAGGTGCCAACTGCTGTGGCTTTCTGCAATTATTATGTGGAGGATGATGAAGTCCTAGACCCAGACTGGACTGAAGGTCATGCTAGTGAGGCGTGCAGTTCTGAGGAAGAGGCGGTGGTCGCACAGAGGCAACAGCACAGCAAAAGAGGGAGCAGGGTGCAAAAGCGCAGCGGCCGTTGCAGAGACAGTACGCCTGCTACTGTCCACCGCACCCAGGCACCGAGCACACCAAGGCCTGCTCTATGGAGTTTATTGGCGTGGCAGTTCTTCACACAATGTCCTGAGGACAAGACACGAGTGGTTTGCATGTTGTGCCATCAGACCCTGAAGCGAGGCATAAACGTTCTTAACCTCAGCACAACCTGCATGACCAGGCATCTACATGCAAAGCATGAACTGCAGTGGAGTAAACACCTTGAAAACAAGGAACTCTCTCATGCTCCTCCTGCTCCCTCTTCTGCTGCTTCCTCGGCCTCTTCCTCCACCTCTGGCGTCACCGTGGCACCTGGCAACCAGCAAACAGAGGATGTTCCACCAAAACCACCACATACGACACCATCACCAAACATCTCCACCATGTCACACGGCAGCATTCAGCTGTCCATCTCCCAAACATTGGAGAGAAGGAGGAAATACTCACCTACCCACCCTTGAGCCCTGGCCCTGAATGCCAGCATTTCAAAACTACTGGCCTTTGAAATGCTGTAATTTCGTCTAGAGTAGACGGACTGTTTCAAACAGTTCAAACAGTTGATGGCGGTGGCTGTACCCCAGTACATTTTTCCTATCTGCCACTACTTTTCCTGGCGAGCCGTCCCTTCCCTGCACAACCAAGTGGAGCATAAAATCAAGTGTGCGCTGCACAACGCCATCTGTGGCAAGGTCCAGATAACCACAGATGCATGGACCAGTAAGCACGGCCAGGGTCGCTGTATCTCCCTAACTGCACACTGGGTAGACGTAGTAGAGGCTGGGCCCGAGGCGGATAGCGGTTTGGCTTTACTCCTCTTCTACCACCCCCACATCCGGTCATCGAAAGAACTTCAGCACAGCCCGGGGTAAACGTCAGCAGTCAATTTTAAAAACTCATGTGTTTGGGTAAAAAACCCTACACTGCACAGGAGCTTTGTAGGGGCATAGATAAGCTGACTGATAAGTGGTTGCTGCCGGTGAGCCTCAAGCCCGTTCTGGTGGTGTGCGATAATGGGTGAAATCTCGTTGCAGCTCCGGGACTAGTCGGTTTGACACACATCCCTTGCCTGGCGCATGTGCTGAATCTGGTGGTGCAGAAGTTTCTTAAAAACTACCCAGACATGTCAGAACTGCTGGTGAAAGTGCGGTCCGTATGTGCTTGCTTTCGGCGTTCTCACCCTGCTGCTGCTCGCCTGTCATGCGCTGCAGTGTAACTTCGGCCTTCCTGCTCACCGCCTGGTATGCGTCATGCCCACTAGGTACGCCTTACATATTGTGGAGAGACTGTGTGAGCAGCAGCGGACGATAGTGGAGTTTTAGATGCAGTATACACTGGTCAGTCGCTCTGAAGATCAGCACCACTTCACCACCAGTGACTGGGCCTGCATGTGAGACCTGTGTACCTTGTTGCGGTCTTTGGAGTACTCAACCAACATGGCCAGTGCTGATGACGCCGTTGTTAGCATTACAATACCCCTTCTATGTCTCCTTGAAAAATATATTACGGCGATGATGGAAGAGGATGTGGCACAGGAGGAGGAGGAAGAGGGGGCATTTCACAGGGTTTCAGGCAGGTCATACAGAAGTGGCTCAGAGGGTGGGTTCCTGCACCAGCATAGGACAGGTATACATGTGGACAGCCAGGACACACTTCTGGAGGACGAGGAGGAGGAGGATGAGGTAGAATAGGAAGAACAGGTTTCACTGCAGGGTGGCACCCTACGCAGCTCAGGGCCATCAATGGAGCATGGCTGGGGGGATATGGAGGACACAGACGATACACCACTTACAGAGGACAGCTTATCGTTAACTCTGGGAAGCCTGGCACACATGAGCGACTACATGCTGCAGTGCCTGCGCAACGACAGCAGAGTTGCCCACATTTTACCTTGTGCTGACTACTGGGTTGCCACCCTGCTTGAACCCCGGTACAAGGACAACGTGACCACCTTAATTCCCGCACTGGAGCATGATATGAAGATGCGTGACTACAAATGCACGCTGGTAGACGCGCTCCTGAGAGCATTCCCAACTGACATGGGGGGACAAGTGGAAGCACAAGGCGAAGGCAGAGGAGGAGGAGGAAGAGGTCGCCAACGCAGCTGTGTCACGGCCAGCTCCTCAGACAGCAGGGTTAGCATGGCCGAGCTGTGGAAAAGTCTTGTCACCAAGCCACAGCAAACTGTACCACCAGCTGATAGGGAACTTGTTAGCAGGAGGCAGCATTTCAACAACATGGTGAAAAAGTATGTGTGCACAATCCTCCACGCACTTACTGATGGTTCTGCCCCATTCAACTTCTGGGTCTCCAAATTGTCCACATGACCAGAGCTTGCCCTTTATGCCTTGGAGGTGCTGGCCTGCCCTGCGGCCAGTGTATTCTCTGAACGTGTATTTAGCACTGCAGGGGGCGTCATTACAGACAAACACAGCCACAACCTGTCCATAGCCAACGTGGACAAGCTCACGTTCATTAAAATGAACCAGACATGGATCCCACAGGAGCTGTCCGTATCTTTTGCAGAATAGACATTTATAACTGCCTCGCCCTCAACCATACATTCTTGTATCCAGGGCACATCTTTATTGTATCCTATCTTTTTTTAATTGTACCATTGTTTTTGGGGCAACCCCAAGTTCGGGTGTCATCAAGCTTGATTTTCTGCTATGGGACCGCTCTGGTCTGGCTGCTGGGGCCTAAATAGCTGAAAGTGGTCTTTTCCATTGCTGGGTGACATGAAGCCTGATGTTCTGCTATGGAACCTCTCTCCTCTGTCTGGGTGCCAGGGGCCTACATTTCAGATAATCACCTGTTGCTTTGATGGGTGATCTTTATACTGTCAAATGACCTCTACATTGTCTGGTTGTCAGGGGCCTATATTTTCGGGACCCCATTGACTTCAATGGGGTTCGGGTTTGGGGTCAAGTTCGGGTCGAGTTCGGATCCCGAACCAGAACATTTTTGTGAAGTTCGGCCGAACTTCTCGAACCCGAACATTCAGGTGTTCGCTCAACTATAATGGCAATCTTTACATTTTTCAAAGTAGTAAATAAGCCA
Source organism: Bufotes viridis (assembly GCA_033119425.1). Classification (NCBI taxonomy): domain Eukaryota; kingdom Metazoa; phylum Chordata; class Amphibia; order Anura; family Bufonidae; genus Bufotes; species Bufotes viridis. The sequence continues at coordinate 264,254,905 of CM065591.1, read as the reverse complement.
TGAGCAAAAGGAAAAGGACGGCTAATCAAAATATACAGCAAATCTTCTAGCATTGATTTTCATATTAATAACATTCATGTTACTATGCTGAGTGCCTGTAGCTTTTAATATAAAATCAATGGGCATAGATTTAAAGTTCACTTTGGTTGGAGGCCTGAGGCGAGTCTATGTGCTCGCCTTCACAAGACTTTGCCTAGTGTTGAGAAAGTAGGATTATGCTCTTGAACTACAGAAGCGCCTGGCAATACATGTGCAGAGGATAAGATTCTGATCTGAAAAATAGCAGGTCACTTCACACATAATTAGCTATGAAATTGACTTAGAATGGTCTTTTGGACATTTCTATTAGGTGTTGACTGCTTGACATCGCTGAATAAAAATCACCTCCGAGAGTAGGATAACAACTCTTTGGGAGATAAAGTACAGAAGTAATCCTATTGCAGATTACCGGTCACTGGAGATATGAGCATCCAATAATGGGTCTTATGCTTAGGGGGTTCTTTGAAATACATGTCAAAAAGAAGACATAGGGAAAGTGAGTTTATTACCTTATTTTAGTTTTCTGTTACCTTTTCATTGCAGACATGTAAATCTCATAAACATGTATACCAACCAACTAAAAAGCAAGCCATTTTTGCATTTTATGACCACATACAAAATTAAATTTCTTATTTCACCTTTCTAAACGTGATACATTTTTTATTTTTGCATCAGCACATAAATATGACTCCCCCCCCCCCTGCCAAGTTGAAGTGCAAAGAAATATACAAAAATGTAAAACAACTATTGACTCACCACATTAATAATATTGTGTGCCATTGCACATAATCCTACCTGCATAGCATGGTCATTTTCATTCTCATACCCTAGTGCCAAACCACACAAATAGCTTGAGCACACTATGCAATCAACATAGCATATTACGGCAGTCAAGATGAACTTTGTTATATTAGTATATGTTAGCATTTAGTTAGTGTTTTAATTTATAATTCCATTCCTTGTGTTTTTTAGCCCAAGCAATTCTCTTCTTCTTCTCCCTCAGCAATGGCTTCTTTTTAGCACTTCAACCATGATAAAGGCCTGATTGTCTTCTCTGAACAGTTCATGTTTAGATGTGTCGAGTACTTGCTCTCTGCAAAGCATTTATGTAGTTTCCAATATGAGATGCTGTTAATTTATAGTGATGATGAGTTGCTAGAATTAATGAAGATAGAGAATATAGCGCCATATTCGTTATCTTCGTTAAGAACGAAGATAGCAAAATATTCTCTATCTTCGCTATTAATGAAGATGAAGAATATAGTGCTAAATTCGTATTCATTATCATTGTTAATTCTAGCAAGCCAAGTAAACTTGCCTATAAACAGCTCTAAGTTGGATGCGCAATGCGAGAATATTAAGTAATATTACTTGCATTTCGCGTCCAACTTAAAGTGGAGTATATGCAACTTACTTTACTATTATTTGGCTGGGTAGAATTAACGAATATGACGAATACGAATATAGCGTTATATTCGCTAATTCTAGCCAGCCAATAGGAAAGTTGACTGCACCCAGCTGTAAGTTGGATGCGCAATGCGAGAATATTACTTTGCCTATTTTTTGCAATAAATAGAATAATGACTCAACATTCTGTTTATTGCAAAAAATAGGTAAAGTAATATTCTCACATTGCGCATCCAATTTAGAGCTGTCTATAGGCAACTTTTCTATTGGCTTGCTCGAATTAGCGAATATAGTGCTATATTCGTATTCGTCATATTTGTTAATTCTACCCAGCCAAACAATAACTAAGTTGCATATACCCCGCTCTAAGTTGGATGCGCAATGCTAGTAATATTACTTAATATTCTTGCATTGCGCATCCAACTTAGAGCTGTGTATAGGCAAGTTTACTTGGCTTGCTAGATAGGAAAGTTATACCCCGTTCAAAGTTTCATTCGAGTGGAACTTTGAACAGGGTATAACTTTCCTATTGGGTTGCTAGAATTAACGAAGATAGAGAACATAGCACCATATTCTCTATCTTCATTAATGGTATCTTGGGTTCAGATTGGAAAAAAAAAACGAATATTAGTTTTTTTACGAATATATAGCATTATATTCTAAATATTCACAAATTAGTGAAGTGCTAATATTCGTAAATAAAATTCACTTTTCGAATATTCGCGCTCAACACTATTATCTTCTGCAGAAGAGGTATCTCTTGTTCTTCCATTTATGGGGTGGCCCTCATGAGAAGCAGTTTCATCATAGCATTTAATGATTCATTAGAGATGAGAGAAGTTCTCAAAAATTCGATTGGGCTGCTTTGCCAAATTTTACAAAGAAATTTGCTTCGTGATGAGTAGCAGGTTCAATGACGTTGAACGGCGATCTGAGATGATCATTGAGGGCTGTCAGGGATTAATCTGTTAATAAAATAAAATTAAAAATACTCACCCAATCCTTTTGATCACAAAGAGTCTGACATAGCCATCTTAGGGTACTTTCACACTTGCGTTGAAGGATTCAGTCAGGCATTTCCGTCAATGGAAGTGCCCGACGGATCCGTTAAAACGTTTGAAAATGGATTTCATTTGCAAAAGGATCCGTTTGCAGATCCATTTGACAATTGTATTGAAATAACGGATCTGTCTTTCTGTTGTAATCAGTAAAAACGGATCCGATATTTAATATTTTACCATTTTTAAAGGTCTGCGCATGCGCAGAGTGGAGGAACGGATCCGTTAATGCGTCAATTATAACGTCAAGTGTTTCAGCATTTTTGGATGGAGATAAAAATTCAACATGCTGCGTTTTTATCTGCGTCCAAAAAACGTGAAAGGACTGAACTGAAGACAAACTGATGCAAACTGAACGGATTGCTTTCCATTCAGAATGCATTAAGATAAAACTGATCAGTTTTTTTCTGTTATTGAGCCCCGAGGATGGAACTCAGGGACGGAAAACTTTGACGTTAGTGTGAAAGTACACTTATTTGAAGTTCTAGCACGAAATCTCACATTGTGCGTGATGACATCATCACACTAGCTGGCGTGTTTTGACAAAGGAGACCAGTATCTTCTGGCTACCTGCCACAGCTTCTATTCTGATACTGCCACCTTCCTGATGCCAGAAATCTCATTCCAAGTGCTCCTTCTTTCACTCACCATCTTCAGCTTGTACTCGTATTGCCACCCACCTCCCCTCTCTGTCAACGGGTCACTCTGTAGTCTCCTGATGCTGCTGCCACCTCCACACTATGTCACCTTTCCACTCTGTGGTCTCGTGATGCTGCTGCCACCTCCACACTATGTCACCGTGCCACTCTGTGGTCTCCTGATGCTGTTGTCACCTCCACACTATGTTACCTTGCCACTCTGTGGTCTCCTAATGCTGCTGCCACCTCCACACTATGTCACCTTGCCACTCTGTGGTCTCCAGATACTGCTGCTACCTCAACACTATGTCACCTTGCCGCTTGGTGGTCTCCTGATGCTGCTGCCACCTCTACACTGTCATTGTGCCACTCTGTGGCCTCCTCCTGATGCTGCCGCCACCTCCAGACTCTGTCATTACGCCACTCTGTGGTCTCCTCATTCACGTGTCATCTCTGTTTTGGATCCACTCCTGTTTTTTTTGGCATTAGCAATACTGATGGATTACTGACCAAATGCTGACCGAATGAAGGCGGATGCTCAACAGACAGGAACCATTTTATGGGGGTTATTGTTCTGATGGATCAGAGGAAGGGCAAAATAATCAGTGATGTCAACACAAACTTACTGCTGACACCTTCTCCATTCTGTCAGGGGGGTCTACTTGTATAAGCGTTTAATAGAAAAGGGTCTGTAGACATCTATGTGAAATCAACTAACGACAGTGTAAAAGGAGTGCGCTTCTTCTTGGCGCTAGCATCAACCAGTAAGGCTGAGTTCATACTTGAGTAATTTGGTCAGTTTTGGCCCCTTGACTGCTCAAATAAGTGTGCAGTGATTCTAAGAGTGACGCCTGTCATTTGCATGTCATACTGACTCACAGTATTATTTCATTACCACAGCACACTCCCTATGTGTGCTACTGCAAGGCACAGTTTTCTACACCACTATAAAGGCTCTCAGAAGCCAGGAAATAGCTGTTTTTTAACGCAATTCGCTGCAGATAAATTTGGATCAAGCCAAATCTTTTCTAAAAATTCGGCGAATAGGCCGAATCAAATTTTTTTAAATTCGAACATCTCTAGATGGATTTTATGTTTTTTTTTTGTAACTGAGTTGACTTTATCATGGGATTATCTGCAGGCAGAACCCTGTGATAGCCCTATTAGTTGTCTGTGATTAGTGATGAGCGGCAGGTGCCATATTCGATTTTGACAAAATTCACGAATATTCGAAAGAATATTCGTTTCATATTCGTCAAAATCGAATATTCATCATTATTCTAGTTATCGCGATTAATATGCGATTTAAATAATCGCGTATTGCGATTTTAACTTAGCCTACTTTTCTATTGGTTTCATATCTAGAATTATAGCGAAGATGACGAATATGACGAATGTATTTGTCATATTCCTCAAAACGAAGATAACAAAGTATTCTCCATCTTCGTTTTAGCAACCTATTCGTCAACTTCGCTAATTCTAGCTATCAAATTGGAGGGTTGACTATAGAGACAGCTGTGTTTAATTCGCTAGGCGATTATATTACTTTGCTTTTTTTAATAGAATAATTATATTACATGATAATTATTATAATTATTCTATTTATAAAAAAAAAAATGATATAATCGCATAGCGAATTAAACACAGCTGTCTCTATAGTCAACCCTCCTATTTGATTGCTAGAATTAGCGAAGTTGACTGAATAGGTTGCTAAAGCGAAGATGGAGAATACTTGTTATCTTCGTTTTGAGGAATATTACGAATATATTCGTCATATTCGCTAATTCTACCAAGCCAAGAGCGTCTCCATACTAAAATGTACTGTCGGATTTGAGAATTACGTTGAAATCGCAATGCGATTAATATAACTTGAATTAATCGCATTGCGATTTCTACTTAGACCTGGTTTACTATGGTTGGCTTGGGAGAATTAGCGAATATGACGAATGTATTCATCATATTCCTCAAAACGAAGATAACAAAGTATTCTCCATCTTCGTTTTAGCAACCATAGTAAACCACGTCTGTTGAAATCGCGATTAATCTAAGTTATATTAATCGCATTGCGATTACAACTTAGCACTGCTATCTTACATATTAGGCTAGAATTAACAAATATGGAATATAGCAGCAGTGCTAAGTAGAAATCGCAATGTGATTAATGTAACTTGGAGTAATTGCATTGCGATTTCTACTTAGCACTGATGCTATATTCCATATTCGTTAATTCTAGCCTAATATGTAAGATAGCAGTGCACTGCTAAGTTGTAATCGCAATGCGATTAATATAACTTGAATTAATCGCATTGCGATTTTAACGTAATTCTCAAATCCGACAGTACATTTTAGTATATGGAGACGTTCCCATGGTGATGGGGATGCTCCATGAGCACGGAAGTCGGCAAAAGCGGCAACGGGCACTGACTGGAGCAGCCAGGAAGCCAGGAATCCTCAGGACAGGTAAGAACTACTTTTGGGAAGTGGGAAAGAAAAAAATCTAACAAAAAAAAAAACAATATTCGAAATAGTGAATTTATTGCGCTATATTCAAAATATTCGCGAATTAGCAAAGTGCCGATATTCGCAATAAAAATTCGCTATTCGAATATTCGCGCTCAACACTATCTGTGATACCCCTATTGGCTGAATATAATGCATTGTATAATAACATTGAGAAGGAGGATCCTGGGTGGCCCATTCTGAGTTTGGGCCCTGTAGCAGCCACATCCTCTGATTCCACAATAGTTACACCCTGGAATAACGCATTTCTGTTTTAATTTAAAGGGATTCTCCAGGAATAATGTAAAATGACAGCGAACAACCTGCCCTAGCATGTGCTTTTATTTGCAAAACTGCCTAGGGAGGGGTCCGTGCCTCACTCCAGACCATATTACTGTACAATAGATAGTAATAATATGATCCATGGCTTAGCAGCCTGATAGGAAAACTCACCAGTATGTAATATATGCAAGTTCCAGAGCATAGTGTGTAATAAAAAACACTGCTCATTCACCGTCTAGACAGTTCTGCAAGTGGAGTCAACCAATTCTGCTCACATTCAAGGACAGGTTGCTTGTAGCCATTTAAAAGTAATCCTGGAGAACCCCTTTAAGGTACATTTGTTGTATTTACTTAGTACAATAGGTTGTTGTCCAAAGGATACTGATTGAAATATAATTTATAAGAAGTTTTAATAAGCCTCGGCAATCTCACCAATGGGCTGAATGAATAGGCCCTGGCAATCCAGAGAATACTACATTCCTTTCATTCTTCACCTAGAAATAGCATTATAAATATGAATGTGGCTGTTAGAGATGAGCGAAATTATGAAAAATTTGATTCAGCTGCTTAGCTGAATATTACAAAGAAATTTGATTTGTGACAAATTACTTTGTCATGAAGTGTATTTCTTTGTATGTGTCTGTGATTTTCTGGTTTATGAGTGAACAGGGATCAAACAGAAGATCGGAGAAGTTGGTTTGAAGCCTATGGAGTTGCCGAGACACGAGTGGTATTAAATACGCACACTCTGAATGGAATCTTGTGAGTACAATATCTCCCTGCGGTTTTAAAACACGGTGGCAGTATTTCACCATATGGTGTTTCTATTGGCATTCTATCGGTACCTGTAGATATCAGAGAGTAAATTGCTACATCTTGTGGATTTGGTGGAAACCCAGATTTTCCTGTTTGTCTGAGGAGGGTGAAGGAAAAAAAGTGTTTTCTTGGAAGCGCAATCTTTTTTATTTGAATGGACTTTTGGTAGTGACAGATACCCACGTCATTTTCGTGGATTTGCAGCGCCGAGGATTTGCCGTAAGATAACCAGAGACTTTTTCTTTTTTATATTAGATTAATTTCAGGCTGGCGTCTCGTGCATGTCCTTTCTAAGAGGGTGCTAACTTTCTGTTGCTGCTCTCTCCCTATCACAGCTCAGAGGTCATGTCTTTTGTGTTACGGCTCTATCCGTGTAACTGTCTCAGCAGCTATCATTAGATAGCCATGTAACTGAGCATGTGCGTCCACCTCAGTGAGATAGACAGAGAAATATGGAAAATAAAAAAGGCAGGTGTCGCTATATAGATATATTTCACTTAATAGCTCAGAGACTATACAAAATCTTTAATTATATGAGATTAAAAATATATTCAGATCCAGTGGGTGTTGGTTTGAATAATGCAGAATATTTTTCATGGGTCAATCCCATTAAGGTCCGCCCTATAATTGTTCAGCAGAGCTTTTCATCCTTGTTTGCAGGATCCTATCTAATCAATATCGATGAGAGTGGGAAACTGACCCTAATGTAACAAAATAATATCCTTTTTTATGACTACACATTTTTTACTGATATCCCACCTCCAAGCTTTAGCAAATTGACCATCTATCTCTTTTTATGCAATAAAATTGCATTTAGAAATTTAAAAAAAAAATGATTTATTGACTGTACTCTGTATAACGCATTTTCTGCACCAAATGGTGCATAACTGACACCACAGTGAAAGTTATAGTTTAAGCTGCAATCAATGAGGTGATAAAATGACTTCCTCTTGTCCAGAGCCACATCATCAAGTAGAGGCTATCTCTGTAAGGAGGTTGAATAATGTGCACATTTGTAAATGAATTTACAGGTTGAGCATGCAGTAATAATTTCTCAAATCTGACCCTCTGCAAGAAATCAGTAACTCTTAGTGGGAGGTGGACTGACTCACAGGTACAAATCATAGCTATATTTCCGTTAGTGACAACCATGTACTTCTAAACCATTAGCTTAACACAGCTCTGCCAGACACCAGAAAAGCTGCGAAATAGAGTATATTATTAAAAAAATGCAAAGTACTTATCAAAAATTAATTTAGCAGGACCATATGCAGCACTTCTCTGTACATTTTATTTATAAGTACTCGATTCAGCCTATAGTCATTTTCTGGGACTGAAAGGAAAGCATATTTCATACAGTAAGTGTATCTACCTCCCTGCAAAGAAAATAATAATAATATTGGCTTATAGAAGCTAGCGAGAATTCTAACATACCAATGTGTGTCTAAAGGTGACAGTGACATTTTGGGAAACTACTACTAAGTTTTCCTGGAATAATAGCTATAGGTGATTTCTGTCTGAGTTGTGGATAAAAGACCTTGTGACTACTGTTGTTTTTATGTTTGTACAGACATAGTTGTAAAACTATGGACACAAATGAACATGTCACCATGACAAAATTACCTATTTTTTAAATGGCAGTTTCATGTTAAACTTTTTTTGAATTCTGGGTGTTTTTTGTTTTTTAAATCCCTAAAATCGTTAAATTTTACACTAGCCACTAGACATAATAATATGTCTAGACTTCCTTTTTCTGGACAGGAAACTTTTCAGTAGCCATCACGTTATTATCACAGACAGAATTACTTCAGATATCACCTCTGTGTAGATAAGCCAGGATCCACTATTAACAATAGGTGATATCACAGTGTAACTACCCCCTCTTGACCTCTGTACAGGTCACAGGGCATGCATAGAAACCTCCCCCAAAGAAGTCAGTGAGTCCCCTCCAGTTCATTGTGTCTATGGCCCACATAGCTGGGGCCTTGTGGCCAGTGTAAAAACTGTGTGATTTTAAGATTCTTTAAAATATAAATAGAGACATGAAAAATAAAATAAACAAAAAAAATTCTGAAAAAATGATTTAAACAATAAGTTATTTTCTAATGACACATTCCCTTTAATGGTGTGTGGTTTAAATGCTCTGGACTTTCCACTGCAGAATTTCATGTTTTTCAGTAGCAGCAAAGTGGATGAGAATTAAACAAGTCTTATCCACAGACTATGTAAATAAATCTGCAGCATGTTAATTTACGCTGTGCATTTCCGCTGACGGCTTCAGCCTGTCTGTAGAAGTCAATTAATCTCATAAACTAGAGTCCAACACCTCCTAGGGGTTAGCCCCAACTGAAGATGCCCCTGCCACTTGATTTACCAAGATGAACGTACCTGACAATCTTATTCTTAATTCCTTCCACTACTGGAGCAGCAACTGGAAATGCACCTCTATACTTAACCTCATCACTACCCACAACAAATCTGTGTTAATATGTCAAAATCCACATAAAAAAATTCAGCTATATAAAATCTGCTTCATGTGGCTAAACCATAAATCTTCCATACCAGCTCTCATCAATATATCGGTGTAAAATAAATATTTGTAATTATATACATGGCAAGGATCTGAAAGCAATGTGGGGAGGAGCATCTGAGTGGACGTATGACGTAACGTGTGTTGCTCTCTCCCAGGCAGCACCTCAGCGTGGGAGCGAACTGGAGCCTCTGTGTACTGGTGGGAGCACCGATTGATGAAGTCTCCTGAAATGTGATTAGGGTGTCCCTTCCTCATTGCCCACCTGGTTGTGGATCAGTGGTGGAGGCTGCGGTGGACTTTTGGTGGACGCTGTGGCGGACAGTTAGGTCGTGTCTCAGAAAGACAGTCGGCAGTGGCAGTGAACGGAAGTTGGTGGTGGAGCCTCGTGTTTAAAAGGCCTGGGTGATATGGGCTGAGGGTGAGCCTCGGTGATGAGGAGGAATCCGTTTCTCGGATGAGAAAAGATAGGCAAATTGTGTGGGGGTCAAGGAATTGAGGAGATGACGAAAAGTAGTGAAAAAGTATCCAACCCCAAATATAATCTTGGCAGCTTCGGTAAAAGCAACCAGTTGCAAAAGGTTCGAGGCGGCTATCCGTAATCCGGAGCACGTGAGGCACTGCTGGTCACAATATGTGATATATCTATATTTAATAAGCACCAAACCGCTGGGTTTATTAAATCAGACATAAGGAGAACTTTATATTGGAGACAATATCCCCTTGATATAAAATATAAAATGGTAATATAACTATAAGTGATTATGAATTGGGACTAGAAACGTCCCAGGTTCGCTATCACAAACTAACTTTTTGTTGGAGTGTCCTGGGTTAATTTCCTTTTTTCTGTGTTTTATACCCTTCCTTTTGAATTTTTCTTTTTTTTTTTAGATAGATCAGATTGAGGTATTAAGTGGACTATTAGGACTTGGACATATATGGAATTCGAAAATGGGTACATAGTTTATAATTATGGTTTTTGAGACTCTTTTTCTATCTTTATAATTGGATTGTGAAGACTGGATATATATAAACCTGAACTGGAATACTTATCAATTATCAATCATGGCTCCCTACTCATCCTAATCGTTTTATTGCGTCTGAACTAAAGGTTCTGAGATATTGGAAAGAAGAGAGGAAAGGGAAGAAAAGACATATAGACTCTGGAAAGTTCGATTAATTATAGTAGAGTTTATTAATATATTAATAAATATGGATCTGAAAGCAATGTAACAGTCAACTCCAGGATGATGAAGGCTATGTTGTTTTGCAAGATAGTATTAGCTGACCTTATGGACAATATGTCTGATACCTTGCTTCACTTAAGGCCTCATGCACTTGGCTGAGTTATGTAATTTTGCAAGAAACTTTATTAGGGTCCATAAAAGTGCATTGGACCTCACATGCATCTGATTTCATATGGAATCCTAAAAGAACGGTGACCCGCTAATACCAGATTTCAGAGATTATCTCCAAGAACTTCTAGGGCAAAATAGGTTCAAACATAAGGCCCACAATAGAGCCTCTACGTCAACATACAGAGCCATATTAGAGGGGTTGTGCGCTGTAATAATATTGATGACTCCTGGCTTCACCACCATTCAACTATTTGAATGAGGCACACTGCTTGTGCGAGTGCTGCATCCTCTTCAATGTTTGCAGCAGATGTAATTATACTGGACCATGACTACAAGGGAGACAGTGTGTTGTTAGACATTGATAAGGACACTGTGCCTGCACAAGCGCAGCACCCCTTTCAAACAGTTGATTGATGGGGGTGCTTGGAGTTGGATCCCTGCTCTTCTGATATTGATGACCTATTCTGACTAATGTCAAAGTGTCACAGTTCTGTTATTGTCATTTACTATGACAGGATTAGTCATTATCTAGTTTTTAATCACTGAAGTCAATGGGTGATGATTTGACATTATGATCAGAGATAGTTATAGAGCAATAAAAGTTATTACAAGAGATGTATCACATAAATGTTACATTTATGAACAGAGTGCAGCCAATTATTAATGGGATAAAAACAAGCAGAAAACTTTTCATATCTAACAAAGCCTTAAGCCAAGCTACATGATATGGTTTGTGTGATGTTAACCTGAAGCCAAATGGTTCTGACCCTGGACCTCAATATATTAAATGTGACATTGTACCCTTAGCTTGGATTATTTCTTACGTTCAATCTTTCCAATATCTACCCTTTAAAAATATATCTCTCTACTGCATACTTGAAGAAGTCTGCCAAGTTTAAGTAATACCTCTGAGTAGTAGTTGTTTGGTTAATGATGGCGTTATAGGCATTCACACAATTTTGACTGATCTCCTCTGATTATAGGGATTGTCTGACCGTTAACATTTTATAAAAGTTGCAAAACAGCTTAACCTGTTTCTACCGCCTTATTCTGTAGAAAAAAAAACACTAAACATATTCCTAAAAGTGAGCACTTTGCTTAGCACTAAGACCCAAATGCAGGAAACATCCTTCCATTTCACATTATTGCTAGTTATGAGCGAGCACCAAAGTATTCGGGTGTTCTGATGTGCGGGCCGAACACATTGCTATGTTCGTGTGCTCGGCCGAGCACCCGAGTGTAATGAAAGTCAATGGGAGGCAACCAGATACCCCCTGCTCTGAAGAGGAGAGGGTGCTGGTCCATCGGAAAAAGTCAGAAAGTGACAGAAACAACACCGAAATGAATCGGGAACAGCATAAGGGCTGATGTCTAGATACATCTTGGACTCCCAGGTCGCTGCTGGGAACCATATTGTCCGAGGTGTATGCCACTTTTACAGACTGACAAATATGCACAAACCCCCCCAAAAAAATAAATTTCACAGGAAAAATCGTTAGGAAACATTCTTTCCTATATATTCAATTGCATATAAAGTGCAAGTGCTGCCAAAAATTACAAGCAAGAGGCACTCCGAAACAACCTGTATATCACATAAAGAAGGGCCTCGTTCACATTGTGGTACAATTGTTCAGGTAGTGGGACTCTTACACTCATAAAGCCTATGTACTAAGTGCCAAAAATTACAAGGAACCGGCACTCCAATACACCCTTTATTACACATAGAGGAGGGCCTCATACACACCCTTGAAAAATTATGATTGGTGGCCTGCTGGTGACCCTCAAAAACGTTTGGAGCAAAGGCCTGCTGGCGAGTGTGGTGACTATTGCTAAAAATGATGGGCGAGTGCCTGATGCTGAGTTGACTATTATATATTAAATATTGTACGTGAGGGTCTGCTGCTGGGCTGATGCTGTAAAATATTGTAGTTAGGTGCCTGCAGTTGAGCTGACCCTCACTGCAGAGGGACATGAGGAGATATTGTGCACTGATCACCAAACTCTTCAGCATCTTCACAGTCAGAAGAAGATGATGGTGGGGAATGGAAATTAGTGTTTCACGAGGTGGATTATGCGGATAAGACACAGTTGTCAATCAGTGAGGGTCTTATTAGGTCAACACAAGTCAGGACGATGACCAGAGTGAGGAAGTGGAAGAGGAGATGGGGGACGATAACATCACTGACTCAACCTGGAAAGGTGGCAAGCCAAACGAGGACAGCAGGACAGAGGGGGAGGGATCCTGGCTGTGGGGCGGCAAAAGGGAGAAGGCGGGCCACACCAAATAGGCCCACAACTGTTCTCCCTTGCGGAAATCTCCCTTGCCAAGGGGTATGTGTTTCGCAGTCTAGTGCTTTTTTGAGGAAAGTGGGGACGATAAAAGAATTGTAGTTTGCTAACTGTAACTGTGCTATACCAAAATAAGAACTCATAAATAAACAAATAACCATAACATATCTTACATCCTATTCATTAAGTATAATTTAAACCATAACAATAAAAATTCTAACCCGGGAACATAATGGGGGAAGACAGTACACTGGAGGCAAAATGAGTAGGGGTTGTGAACACTAGCAACCTTACCACCACCATCATGGTCTGCCACATGGCATCAAAGCACCCTAACAGGTGGCCTGAACCCCTAGGTCCACAATTAGTGTAATTGGGTCAGACCACTGCCTTCTCTTCCTCCCCTGTGTTATGTGCTGGGATGGCCAATCCTCTGTCCTAGATGCAGGCCTGGATGACTCCCACCCTGCAGCTGGACCATTGCAAGCACCATCAGCTAGCACACCCACTTCTGTGTCCAAGCACAGCGTACAGATGTACTTCCTTACCCCAGGCCTTTGAACGTAAGCGCAAATACAAAGCCAGCCACCCACAGGCCATAGCACTAAATGGGCACTTTTCACAATTTCTGGCCCTGGAAATTTTGCCATTTAGACCTGTGGACACTGAGGCTTTCGGCAGCCGTCCTTCGTTACTCAGTCTCCAGCCACCACAATTTTTCTATGTGTGCCGTCCGCGCATTACATCGGCAATTGTGTCACGTACCATCACCTGTGACATGACCAACACAGTTATTGTGAAGGTCCACTTAACAACGGACACATGGACAAGTGCTTTTGGCCAGGGACGATACATTTCGTGGCGGCACACTGGGTGAACCTTGTGGAGGCCGGTAGCGAGTCGTACCCTGGGATGGCACAGGTGCTACCCACACCAAGGATTGCGGGCCCTACTTCCATCACGATTTCTGCCACCACCTACATTAGTGGCTGCAACCCCCTTCTCCTCCTCCGCCTCCACCTCCTCCTCCACTGCAAACTCAGAATTTTCATCTTGCAGCAGCAGTCAACCATCAGTCAGTAGCTGGAAGCAGTGTAGCACGGCAGTGGGGAAGCGGCAACAAGCCGTGCTGAAACTCATTTGCTTGGGTGACAAGCAGAGCTGCAGCAGGGTATAAGGGACCAGGTTGGTTGTGTCTGATAATCGCCATAACTTGTTGGCAGCTTTGTAACTCGGCAAGCTCACAAACATGGCAATCATGCAGCATATATGTGCCATGCACAACAAACATTCCAAACTTATGCATTAATATAAATAAAAACATAACACACAAGAGTGGAGGTAAACTAATGGCATGTCCTGTTAATTAAGTCATCAATAACCAAACAACAATAACATATTTTACAACTATAAACTATAATAACAATAAATAATACCAGAGTGCGTAGTTCCTTGTGCAACCCAGGAGGGAAGATGAGGAGAACACACAGCAGTTCTAACAGAGGCAGGACAATACTCTCCAAGATCTGGAACAGTTTCATGACACCTCACCAGCACCCTCACCCGGATGTGCGGCCTAGTGTCACACAAGGCAGGAAAAATTTTGGAAGATGGTGAAGGAGTACATAGCAGACCGTGTCATCGTCCTCAGTGATCCCTCTGTGCCTTACAACTACTGAGAGTCCAAACAGGACACGTGGCACAAACTGACACTCTACAGCTATAGCTAAATGATAAGAAACAGGGAAGATATACTATATTGGATTGTAGTATTCAGGGTAAATGACCATGTAGGCAGTTTGTGATAAATTAGTGGGTTTTGGGTTGCAGTCTTTACACACGACATAACTGATTTAGAGGGTTAGCGCACCTGCAGCCCCCCAGCTACATTCTTTTACTCAGTTTCATTGCGCCCAGGGCCACGGCCTCTGCATGCACCATCAGCATCACTGCCATTTGCACGTCCCTTACCAGCCGCATCCTTAATATTAAATGTTATATATGCTTACAAGTATGTCACACATACAGTAGCGTAGGATTTGTAAGTGTATGTGCCAATAAATGAAAACAGGTATTTGGGATGCACACACTTTACACAGGAGTAGAATTGAGCGAACCCGATCTGCATAGTTCGGGTTCATACCGAATTTTGGGGTTGTCTGGGACACGGACACGAACATTTTCAAAAAAGTTCGGGTTCGGGTCTGTTGTTCGGCGATTTCTTCCGGCTTTCTGAAGGGCTGCACAGCAGCCAATTAGCAAGCCTTTTACTTCTTGCCCTAAGAAGCCATCACAGCCATGCTGCCTACTAATGGCATGGTTGTGATTGGCTGAGTGCAGCATGTGACCCAGCCTCTTTATAAGCTGGAACCGCACGTCACTCTGCTGATTTGAGCTTATGGAGAGGATGCTGCTACTGTGATCAGGGACAGAATAGGGCAGAAATCAGAAGAACCTGTGCTACTTTAATCCAAAAGATACAGCAAATAGAGAGGGAGCTTCAGCAATCCAACATTTCTGTACCCAGCCACTGCCAGGGAAATCTTTTTTTGTAATCCAACTGTTACTGAGGTGGTGCTCGGTGGCCATTCCATTTTAGCCACTGCAGTGTACTGCATGTGTGCCAGCCAGCCAGGGACATCAGCCTAATTCTATTTTGTAGCTCAGTGAAGGAATTATTATTTCTTTTTCTGGCTGCTCAAGTCCCCTTTAATGCCTTTTGTTTGTTTATGGGGTGACATAGTCCATTTGTCTAGTCTGGGATCTGTGGTGCCACAGAGCACATGTGTATACAATGCACTAAACCGTATATTCAATTTCAGCTATCAAATAGTGCATCAGTGTATTTTAGCCTATTTTACACCGCCAAAATATATATTTAACATTTTTGTGGTGAAATAGAGAATCTGTGTAATTTTGGGGGAAAAACCGTATTCCTTGTCCACAAAACAGTTCTGCATACACCGTCCAACGACATATTTTATATTTCTGCAGGGAAATTGTGCTTTTTTGTTTTTTATAGAAAAAAAAACGTATTCAAGGTCCACCAAACAGTCTGAAATACCCATTACAACCACCTATTTTACATTGCTGCTGTGAAATACAGCATAAGTGTATTTTTTGACAAAAAAGTGGAAATCCCAATCCACAAAGCATTTAGAAATAAACCGCCTAAATAGCGATTTCAGATTACAGCTGAGAAATAGTGCATTATTTTTATTTTTTTTTGTGTAAAAAAATAAATAAAATAAATACCTACATTTAATTTACAGCAGTGAAAAACTGCATTTGTGAATTTTGGTGACAAAAGCAGTGACATAGTCCATTTGTCTAGTTTGGGACCTGTGGTGCCACAGAGCACTTTTGTGTACTATGCACTAAACCGTATATTCAATTTCAGTTATCAAATAGTGCATTAGTGTATTTCATTAAAAGAAAAGTAGTCATCCTGATCCATCAAGCCTATTTTACACCGTCAAAACATATATTTGACATTTCTGCGGTGAAATAGAGAATTCGTGTAATTTTGGGGGAAAAACTGTATTCCTTGTCCACAAAACAGTTCTGCATACATCGTCCGATGACCTATTTTATATTTCTGCAGGGAAATTGCGCTTTTTTGTTTTTTATAGAAAAAAAACTTATTCAAGGTCCACCAAACAGTCTGAAATACCCATTACAACCACCTATTTTACATTGCTGCTGTGAAATACAGCATAAGTGTATTTTTTGACAAAAAAGTGGAAATCCCAATCCACAAAGCATTTTTAAATACACCGCCTAAATACCGATTTCAGATTACAGCTGAGAAATAGTGCATTATTCTTTTTTTTGTGTAAAAAAAATAAATAAAATAAATACCTACATTTAATTTACAGCAGTGAAAAACTGCATTTGTGAATTTTGGTGACAAAAGCCGTGACATAGTCCATTTGTCTAGTTTGGGACCTGTGGTGCCACAGAGAACTTTTGTGTACTATGCACTAAACCGTATATTCAATTTCAGTTATCAAATAGTGCATCAGTGTATTTCATAAAAAAAAAAAAGTGGTCATCCTGATCCATCAAGCCTATTTTACACTGTCAAAACATATATTTTACATTTCTGCGGTGAAATAGAGGATCCGTGTAATTTTGGGGGAAAAACCGTATTCCTTGTCCACAAAACAGTTCTGCATACACCGTCCAACGACATATTTTATATTTCTGCAGGGAAATAGTGCTTCTTTGTTTTTTATAGAAAAAAAACGTTATTCAAGGTCCACCAAACAGTCTAAAATACCCATTACAACCACATATTTTACATTGCTACTGTGAAATACAGCATAAGTGTATTTTTTTTACAAAAAAGTCGTAATCCTGATCCACAGAGCATCTTGAAATACACCGCTGACATACCAATTTCACATTACAGCTGAGAAATAGCGCATTATTCTTTTTTTGTGGGAAAAAAGCAATATTCTTGCTTCACAAAGCAGTTGTACATACACGGTATAAATATCTAATTTAAATTTACAGCAGTAAAAAAACAGCATTTTGGGGTTTTATTGAAAAAAGCTGTGTTTCCGGACGAAAAAACTGTTGTGCATCCGTCGTTAAAATAATTATTTCCAATTTATAGCTGTTAAATACTGCATTTGTGAATTTTGGTGACCAAATCAATGTCCTGGGTCCCCAAATCTGGTGTCCATACATAGTATAAATATCTACTGTTAATGTACAGCAGTTAAAAACAGCATTTAGGGGTTTTATTGAAAAAAGCCGTGTATTAGGCCAAAAAAACAGTTGTGCATCCGGCGTATAAATAATTATTTTCAATTTACAGCAGTGAAAAACTAATTTTCTGTATTTTATTACAAAAATACTTGTTCTTGTTCCACAAACCACTTGTGCATACAGCATACCCAAAACATTTTTACATTTCCGCATAGAAATTTAGAATCAGTGTATTTTGGGCCCCAAAAACATTATTCTGGGTCCACAGAGCATTTTTATGACATGGGCACTGCTTTAGCGAACGTAATTGTCGACTAGTGGCAGGTAAATTTACACCAGAGAGAGACCAATCTTTCAGCTTGCTGGGTAAATGCAAATAATGAGGAGAACATCAAATAAAGGACGTGGGCATGGTCGTTGTGGTGTTGGTGGAGCTCCTGTTGCTCGGAGAGTACGTGGCCATTCAGCTCCAACTACCGCTCCAAGTCAAACACATTCCTCTGGTGCGAGTAGGTGACAGAATCTGCAGTGTTATTTGTTAGTCCCAAATGTCGCTCTACGGATGGTGAAGCCAGAATGTGTACAGGCGATAGTAGATTGGGTGGCTGACATTGCCTCAAGTTCCTTCACAGTATCTAACACCCAGTCTTCTGCAGAAAGCTCATAGTTGGCACCTGCAGCCCATGCCCATCAGTATTTCACCTCACCCCCTTGCAAATCAGCCAAGGAGTCAGAGCCCCAAATCATGCAGGAAAGTCTGATGCTTTTTGATGACTCTGTTGACAGTGTTCCCACGGCCCACCCACCTAGCCCTGCCCCAGAAGAGGAAGATCTTGAATGCACTGATGCTCAACCACTTTTGTTGCAGGATGAGGACATGGGAATACCGCCACAAAACGTCTCTGATGATGACAAAACACAGGGGCCAACTGCTGTGGCTTTCTGCGATGTGCAGACCGACGAGGAGGGCAGGGGTCAATGGGTGGAAGATGATGTGGAGGATGATGAAGTCCTAGACCCAGACTGGACTGAAGGTCATGCTAATGAGGCGTGCAGTTCTGAGGAAGAGGCGGTGGTCACACAGAGGTAACAGCACAGCAAAAGAGAGAGCAGGGTGCAAAAGCGCAGCGGCCAATCCAGAGACAGTACGCCTGCTACTGTCAACCACACCCAGGCACCGAGCACACCAAGGCCTGCTCCAAGGAGTTCATTGGCGTGACAGTTCGTCGCACAATGTCCTGACGACAAGACATGAGTGGTTTGCATGTTGTGCCATCAGAGCCTAAAGCGAGGCATAAATGTTCTTAACCTCAGCACAACCTGCATGACCAGGCATCTCCATGCAAAGCATGAACTGCAGTGGAAAAAACACCTTAAAAACCAGGAACCATCTCAGGCTCCTCCTGCTCCCTCTTCTGCTGCTGCCTCGGCCTCTCCCTCCACCTCTGTCATCACCGTGGCACCTGGCGACCAGCAAACAGAGGATGTTCCACCCACACAACCACATACGACACCATCACCAAGCATCTCCACCATGTCACACGAAAGTGTTCAGCTGTCCACTCCCAAACATTGGAGAGACGGAGGAAATACCCACCTACCCACCCTCGAGCCCTGGCCATGAATGCCAGAATTTCAAAATTACTGGCCTTAGAAATGCTGTCATTCCATCTGGTGGAGACGGACTTATTCATACAGCTGATAGCGGTGGCTGTCCCCCAGTACGTAGTTCCCAGCTTTCGACGTTCTCACCCTGCTGATGCTCGCCTGTCTGCGCTGCAGCGTAACTTCGGACTTCCTGCTCACCGCCTCATAAGCGACATGCCCACCAGGTGGAACTCTACCTTACATATGTTGGAGAGACTGTGCAAGCAGCAGTGGGCGATAGTGGAGTTTCAGATGCAGTATGCATGGGTCAGTCGCTCTGCGGATCAGCATCACTTCACCACCAGTGATTGGGCCTGCATGCGAGACCTGTGTACCTTGTTGCGGTCTTTTGAGTACTCAACCAACATGGCCAGTGCTGATGACGCCGTTTTTAATTCTACAATACCCTTTCTATGTCTCCTTGAAAAAAATATTACGGCTATGATGGAAGAGGATGTGGCACAGGAGGAGGAGGAAGAGAGGGCATTTCACAGGGTTTCAGGCAGGTCATACAGAAGTGGCTCAGAGGGTGGGTTCAAGCACCAACAGAGCCCAGGTACACATGTGGACAACCAGGGCACACTTCTGGAGGACGAGGAGGATGAGGTAGAGGAGGAGGAACCGGTTTCACTGCAGGGTGGCACCCTTCGTAACTCAGGGCCATCACTGTAGCGTGGCTGGGGGGATACGGAGGACACAGACGATACACCACCTACAGAGGACAGCTTATCGTTACCTCTGGGCAGCCTGGCAGACATGAGCGACTACATGCTGCAGTGCCTGCTCAAGGACAGCACATTTTAACTTGTGCTAACTACTGGGTTGCCACCCTGCAGGATCCCCGATACAAGGACAAAGTGCCCACCTTAATTCCCGCACTGGAGCGTGATAGGAAGATGCGCGACTACAAGCGCATTCTGGTAGACGCGCTCCTGAGGGCATTCCCAACTGACACGAGTGGAAGCACAAAGTGAGGCGGAGGAAGAGGTCACTAACGCAGCTGTGTCACGACCAGCTCCTCAGACAACAGTGTTAGCATTGCCGAGATGTTGAAAAATTTTGTCACCAAGCCACAGCAAACTGCACCCCCAGCTGATAGGGAACGTGTTAGCAGGAGGCAGCATTTCAACAACATGGTGGAACAGTACGTGTGCACACGCCTCCACGTACTGACTGATGGTTCTGCCCCATTCAACTTCTGGATGTCCAAATTTTTCACTTGTCCAGAGCTTGCCCTTTATGCCTTGGAGGTGTTGGCCTGCCCTGCGGTCAGTGTATTGTCTAAACGTGTATTTAGTACGGCAGGGGCATCATTACAGACAAACGGAGCCGCCTGTCCACAGCCAACGTGGACAGGCTCACGTTCATTAAAATGAACCAGGCATGGATCCCACAGGACTTGTTCATACTAGTGTTGAGCGCGGATATTCGCATAGCGAATTTGGTTAGCGAAAATCGTCACTTCGCTAATTTTGCGAATATAGCGTATATATGCGAATATTCGTGTTTTTTTTAATTGTTATATTTTTTTCTTTCCCACTTCCCAAAAGTAGTTCTACATAATACATTTATCAATCGTCAGCTTCTTCTACCAAGCCAACCATAGTAAACCAGGTCTGAATTTAAATCGCAATGCGATTAATTCAAGTTATATTAATCGCATTGCAATTACAACTTAGCACTGCTATATTACATATTAGGCTAGAATTAAGGAATATGGAATATAGCAGGGCTAAGTTGAAATTGCAATGCGATTACTTCAAGTTATATTAATCGCATGGCGATTTCAACTTAACATTGCTATATTCCATATTCGTTAATTCTAGCCTAATATGTAATATAGCAGTACTAAGTTGTAATCGCAATGCGATTAATATAACTTGAATTAATCGCATTGCGATTTAAACATAGACCTGGTTTACTATGGTTGGCTTGGTAGAATTAGCGAATATGACGAATATATTCGTCATATTCCTCAAAACGAAGATAACAAAGTATTCTCCATCTTCGTTTTAGCTACCTATTCGTCAACTTCGCTAATTCTAGCAATCAAATAGGAAGGTTGACTATAGAGACAGCTGTGTTTAATTCGCTATGCGATTATATTACTTTGTTTTCTTTTAAAATAAATATAATAATTATAATACTTGATAATTATTATAATTATTCTATTTATTAAAAAAAAAATCAATAATAATATAATCGCATAGCGAATTAAACACAGCTGTCTCTATAGTCAACTTTCCTATTTGATTGCTAGAATTAGCGAAGTTGACGAATAGGTAGCTAAAACGAAGATGGAGAATACTTTGTTATCTTCGTTTTGAGGAATATGACGAATACATTCGTCATATTCGCTAATTCTAGATATCAAACCAATAGGAGAGTAGCCTTAATTTACAATCGCAATACGCGATTATTGAAATTGCATATTAATCTCGATATTGACGAATATTCAATTTCGATGACTATGAACCGAATATTCTATCGAATATTCGCGAATTTCGTCGATAACGAATATGGCACCTGCCGCTCATCACTAGTCCGTACCTTGTGCAGAATATACATTTATAACTGCCTCGCCCTCAACCATACATTCTTTTACTCCAGGGCACTTCTTTATTGAATCCTCTTTTTTTAATTGTACCATTATTTTGGGGGAAACTCTAAGTTAAATGAACCTCTCCTCTGTCTGGTTGCCAGGGGCCTACATTTCAGCTAATCCCCTGCTGCTTTGGTGCGTGACATTAACCTCTTTTTGATGACAAATGACCTCTCCTCTGTCTGGGTGTCAGGGTTCTATATTTCATTTAATTGTCTGCTGCATTGGTGGAAGACATTAAACTCTTTGAACTGTCAAATGACTTCTGCTCAGTCTGAGTGTCAGGTACCTATATTTCGTTTAATCACCTGCTGCATTGGTGGGGGACGTTAACCTCTTTTTACTGTCAAATGACTTCTCCTCTGTCTGTCTGTGTGTCAGGGGCCTACATTTAGTTGAATCGCATGCTGCACTGGTGGGAGACATTAACCTCTTTTTGCTCACAAATGACCTCTTTTATGTCTGGGTGTCAGGGGCCTATATTTAGTTTAATCGCCTTCTGCATTAGTGGGAGACATTAAACTCTTTTTGCTGACAAATGACCTCTCCTCTGTCTGGGTGTCAGGGCCTACATAAATGATAATGGCCTGTTCTATTGCAAGTTGACCTGAGGCCTGAGTTGCTGTTATGGGACCGCTTACCTCTGTCTGGGTGCTAAGGCCTACATAAATGATAATGGCCT
The DNA here is from genome assembly GCA_033119425.1 of Bufotes viridis. Lineage (NCBI taxonomy): Eukaryota > Metazoa > Chordata > Amphibia > Anura > Bufonidae > Bufotes > Bufotes viridis. Next base: position 264,232,342 of record CM065591.1, on the reverse strand, counting down.
GTTCCATTGCAGATTGAGCAGAGGCCTGTGTTGCTGTTACGGGACCGCTCTCCGCTGTCTGGGCTCTAGGGCCTACATAAATGATTATGGCCTGTTCCATTGCTGGTTGACCTGAGGCCTGTGTTGCTGTTAAGGGACCTCTCTCTTCTGTCTGGGTGCTAGGACCTACATAAATGATAATGGCCTGTTCTATTGCAGGTTGACCTGAGGCCTGTGTTGCTGTTACGGGACCGCTCTTCTCTGTCTGGGTGCTAGGGCCTTCATAAATGATAATGGCCTGTTTTATTCCAGGTTGACCTGAGGCCTGTGTTGCTGTTATTAGACCGCTCCCCTCTCTCTGGGTGCTAGGGCCTACATAAATGATAATGGCCTGTTCCATTGCATGTTCACCTGAGGCCTGTGTTGCTGTTATTAGACCGCTATCCTCTTTGCGGGAGCCATGGGCCTGAATGAGTGATTGTGGCCTGTGGCACTGCTGGGTGAAATCACTCAATTTTAGGCCTAGTATTTAGGCCCTGGATGAAAGGTATCCTTTTATGGACAGATTTACAATTGGAGATGCACAGTAGTGTGTGAAAAAATATGTAGGATTATGCCTTTAGCAATTGTATTTTAAAACTTTGTGTAATATACCCTTTAACAGACAGAAATACACTTGGAGATGCACGGTAGCGTGTGAAGTTATTGAGGATGACCCTCTCAGCACTTGTATATACACCTTGAGTGTAATATACCCTTTTACGGAAAGAAATATACTTGGAGGTGCACGCTGAGTGTAATATACCCTTTTGCGGACAGATTAACACTTGGCCTGCAACAGCTGGAACACCAGATTCAGAGAATTGCTATATTGGCAAGTTAATTTCACCCCAGAACAAAATCTATCCTTTGACAGATACTATTAAACTTGTCCAGTCACAGCTGGAACACCAGATTTACGGTATTGATATTTTGGCAATTGAATTTCACCCCAGAACAAAATATATCCTTTGACGGATACTATTAAACTTGTTCAGTCACAGCTGCAACACCAGATTCAGGGTATTGCTATTTTGACAATTAAATTTCACCCCAGAAAATAATATACAGGTATCCTGTGACGGACATTATTAAACTTGGCCAGCCACAGCTGAAACCACTGATTTATGGTATTGCTATTTTGGCAATTGAATTTCACCCCAGAAAAAAATATATCCTGTGACGGACACTATTATAATTGGCCAGCCACTGCTAGGACGCCAGATTTATGGTTTTTCTATTTTGGCAATTGAATTTCACCCCAGAAAAAAATATATCCTTTGCCGGACACTAGTAAATTTGGCCAGCCACAGCTAAAACCACTGATTTATGGTATTGTTATTTGGGCAATTGAATTTCACCCCAGAACACTATTAAACTTTGCCAGCCACTGCAGGGACACCAGACTTACGGTATTGCTATTTTGGCAATTGAATTTCACCCCAGAAAAAAATATATCCGTTGCCGGACACTATTAATCTTGTCCAGCCACAGCTGGAACATCAGATTTACTGTATTTCTATTTTTGCAACTGTATTTCACCCCAGAAAATAATATATCCTTTGACGGACACTAGGGAAATTGTCCAGTCACAGCTGGAACACCAGATTCAGGGTATTGCTATTTTGGCAATTCAATTCCACCCCAGAAAAAAATATACCCTTTTTCGGACAGATTTAAACTAGGCCTGCAACAGCTGGAACACCAAATTCAAGGTATTGCTATTTTGGCAATTAAATTTCACCCCAGAAAAAAAATATACCCTTTTAACCACTACAGGACCGCCTAACGCACGGATGCGTCCGGCGGGCGGTCCTGTAGTTCTGATCTGACGCATCGGCGCGTCATCTTGCGAGTCGCGAGATTTTCAGTGAATGCGCGCTCGTGCGCACGCGAGTTCACAGTGCCGCGCGTCTCAGGAGTTTAACTACAGCCTGCCAGCAATGATCAATCGCTAGCAGGCTGTAAATGCGAATTAAATCGCATCAAAGAGGTATATCAGACGCTGTTTTGTTAACAGCGTCTGATATACCTGCTACCTGGTCCTCTGGTGGTCCCATTTACTGGGATCGACCACCAGAGGACCAGGTAGCTATGTAAAGTTGCACCAAACACTACATTAACCCCCCCACCCCCCTCACTTATTAACCCCATGTTAACCCCTTGATCACCCCATCTAGATTCCTTGATCACCCCCCTGTCACTAATCACCCCCCTGTCATTGATCACACTCCTTGTAAGGCTCCATTCAGACGTCCATATATGTTTTGTGGATCCGTGGATCAGATCCGCGGATCTGTGGATCAAATACGCGGATCTGATCCACGGATCCGCAGATCCTCAAAACACGGACATCGGCAATGTGCTTTCCGCATTTTGCAGATCCGCACATTGCCAGAACTATATAGAAAATGCCTTTTCTTGTCCGCAATTGCGGACAAGAATAGGACATGTTCTATATTTTTGCGGAACGGAAGTGCAGACCCGGAAGCGCGGATCTGTAATTCTGGATCCGAGCAGGACAAAGTCTGTCCCCATAGAAATGAATGGGTCCGCAATTCCGTTCCGCAAACAGAATTGCGGACGTGTGAATGGGGCATAAGGGTCCCTTATCACCACCAGTTAGGTAGCTACTTGTTAGGTAGCTAGCGCCCAGCCCACTGCACCGCAGTCACTGATTTTGGCAAAGATTTTTTCATCCACATTGATCGATGCGAATTAAAAAATCTGTGCCATTCATTTATTTATTTTTTTCAGCCCAGAGGCTGAACGGAAAAAAAAAATCTCATTAGCCGTATGCTCAATATAAGGAGAATCGCAGACACTCCTAATGCTGGCCATACGTGTAATGATTGCGGAGACCCTCAAATGCCAGGGCAGTACAAACACCCCACATGTGACCCCAATTTAGAAAGAAGACACCCCAAGGTATTCCGTGAGGGGTATGGTGAGTTCATGTAAAATTTTATTTTTTGTCACAAGTTAGTGGAATATGAGACTTTGTAAAAAAAAAAAATATATATATATATATCATTTTCCGCTAACTTGTGCCAAATTTTTTTTTTCTGTGAACTCGCCATTCCCCTCATAGAATACCTTGGGGTGTCTTCTTTACAAAATGGGGTCACTTGTGGGGTATTTATACTGCCCTGGCATTTTAGGGGTCCTAAAGCGTGAAAATCCAAATGCGTAAAAATGCCCTGTGAAATCCAAAAGGTACTCATTGGTTTTAGGGCCCCTTTGCGCATCTTGGCTGCAAAAAAGTGTCACACATGTGGTATCGCCGTACTCAGGAGAGGTAGGGCAATGTGTTTTGGGGTATATTTTTATATATACCCATACTTTGTGTGAGAAATATCGCTGTAAACGACAACTTTTTACATTTTTTTATTCAAAGTTGTCAATTTACAGAGATATTTCTCTCACCCAACATGGGTATATGTAAAAATACACCCCAAAACACATTGCCCTACTTCTCCTGAGTACGGCGATACCACATGGGTGACACTTTTTTGCAGCCAAGATGCGCAAAGGGGCCCAAATTCCAATGAGTACCTTTTAGGAGTTAATTTTTACGCATTTTTCTTCTCACGCTTTAGGGCCCCTAAAATGCCAGGGCAGTATAAATACCCCACATGTGACCCCATTTTTGAAAGAAGACTACATTTTATATAGAAATGTAGGTTTTTTTTAAGCATTTTTACAACAGAAAGTGAAATACCACCAAATGAAAGCTCTATTAGTGAGAAGAAAAGGAGGTAAAATTCATTTGGGTGGTAAGTTGCCTGACGGAGCAATAAACGGTGAAAGTAGTGTAGTGCAGAATTGTAAAAAGTGGCCTAGTCATTAAGGGTGTTTAAGCTAGGGGGGCTGAAGTGGTTAAGGACAGATTTAAACTAGGCCTCCAACAGCTGGAACACAAGATTTACTGTATTTCTATTTTTGCAACTGTATTTCACCCCAGAAAATAATATATCCTTTGACGGACACTAGAGAAATTGTCTAGTCACAGCTGGAACACCAGATTCAGGGTATTACTATTTTGGCAATTAAATTTCACCCCAGAACAAAATCTGTCCTTTGATGGATATTATTAAACTTATCCAGTCACAGCTGGAACACCAGATTTACTGTATTTCTATTTTGGCAACTGAATTTCACCGCAGAAAATAATAAATCCTTTGACGTACACTATTAAACTTGTCCAGCCACTGCTGGGACACCAGATTTACGGAATTGCTATTTTGGCAATTGAATTTCACCCCAGAAAGAAATATATCCTTTGCCGGACACTATTAAACTTTGCCAGCCACTGCTGGGACACCAGATTTAGGGGATTGCTATTTTGGCAATTGAATTTCACCACAGAAAAAAATCTATCCTTTGCCAGACAGCAGACAGTATTACACTTGGCTAGCCACAGCTGGAACACCAGATTTAGGGGATTGCTATTTTGGCAATTGAATTTAACCCCTTAATTAAATATAAAAATTTATATCCTGAGTTTCTAGGGGTGACAATAAGCACAGCCAAGCCCCTGATGTAGGATATAGCAAAAAAACAAAAACTAGTATTGATTGATTGATAGACTTGGTGGCAGCTTGTGCTGGTGCACCACAAGACACAAAATGGCCGCCGATCACCCCAGAAAAAAGTGACGGAAAAACGCTCTATGCAGCCTAAAAACCAGTGAGCAATTAACTAGCAGATATTAAATGATTCACAGCTGTAGATCGATCACTTCATTAGGTGTTTTTGCTGACTTTTCCCTGCCTAATCTCGCCCTCACAGAAGCTGCGTCCACTCCCTACACTAATCAGAGCAGTGTGATGTGCGGCGCTACGTGACTCCAGCTTAAATAGAGGCTGGGTCACATGCTGCACTTGCCCAATCACAGCCATGCCATTAGTAGGCATGGCTGTGATGGCTTCTTAGGGCAAGAAGTAAAACGCTAGCTGATTGGCTGCTGTGCAGCCCTTCAGAAAGCGGGAAGAAATCGCCGAACAACGGACCCGAACCCGAACTTTTTTGAAAATGTTCGGGTCCGGGTCCGTGTCCTGAATACCCCAAAATTCGGTATGAGCCCGAACTATCCAGTTTGGGTTCGCTCATCCCTAGTATTTAACCATCATTATTTTTGTCTCTTTTTTATTGAGCAACATACAAATTTTGTATTGCTTTAGTTTACTGTGAGTAAAGTTTTTGTCAGGTGTATAAAATGATACAAGGAGAAAAGGAATTAAAATCTATTATTCCATGTTTTCTGTTTTTCCCCTTTAAAAAATAAAACTTGATTTACAAACAGACTCTATTTCCCCTCAACTTCCTCTTACTTTGGGAGTTCCTCAGGGTTCAGTCCTAGCTCCTATCCTCTATGTGGTTTTTGGTGCCATCTCAATGCTGATGACCACTGACTGTCTGTCTAACATCATGTCCTCTCTCTATCTGAAACTGAATCTTTCAAAAGCTACTTGTGTTTTCTCCATTTAATAACCTACCAAAACCAGATATCTCCATCACAGTGTGTGGCACTACCATCACGCCTCGGACACATGCCCACTGTTTCAGTGTTATGTTTAATACTGATCTTTGTTTTTACCCCTATGTTCAATCGCGTGCCTGTTCATGTCACCTGCACCTCAAAAACATCGGTAGAATACGTTCCTTTCTTACTATGGAAACAACAAAAACTCTCATTGTGACCATCTGCCAGTCATCACACTGGTTGCCCATACAGTATAGCATCCAATTTTAACTGCTCAATCTTACCCACAAAGCTCTCCTCACTGCTGCAACACCTACATCTCTTCACTAATCTCGCCCTACCCATGTTTTGCGCTCTGTAAATGATATATCCCTTACATCCACCATAATCCAAACCACTTACTCCCATCATTAAGACTTCTCCTGAGCTGCTCCGGTTCTCTAGAATACCCCATCCCAAGCAATTAGATTAATTTACAAAACCCACAGTTTTAGGCACTCCCTAAAAACACATCTTTTTAGGCTGGCCAAGAACATCCCCTCATCTAACTCTTCTTCATTCACCCCTCTTCATCATCATTCTTCTGAATCTGATCCATCATCAAATAGCCACATCCCATGCAAATACACTACAAATATCAGCCGGTTACTGGCTCGTAGCAGCTTTTTATCTACTCCCATATTGTGATAAGATGGCAGGATCATTGTATTGTACAATACAAACACTTATTATTACTATTTTACTTATGGCCCTGTACATAAACCCCCTGAATGTAAAGTGCTGTATAATGTGTTGGCACATTATAAATAAAGATTATTATTATAGTATTGCATGTGGGTCTCTCTCTGATTTGCTGGAAGCGAATCAAAAGAAAATTTGGGTTCATTAGAAACCATTTTTTAAAGAAATTCAGGATAAATACTAACTTCCTTGATGCAGTTGTAAGAGTGAAAATTGGTCCTTCAGGTGGCCACAAAGACAAAGGTTAATCAGCACCTCCTGCAAAATGAAGTAAATGCACAGATGCACGTTGCCGCTGCTGAAACTAAAAATGTAAAAGCAAACACAATGCAATAACACTCTGCAAACATAGAGCATATGGACTATATACACAATATAAATGAATATGAGGTACCTAGCAAATATATTTTGATCAAAATCATTTGTGCCTATCAAGGTGACCTCCATCTGGATTAAAGCCTACTCTATGATACATGTACCTCTCTTTGTGCCATCCAGCCTCTTAATTTAGGGTAAGCAGAGTCCACATGTATGCTGTGTGTGCTCCATTTACTACCGCTCTCTGTGCCAGCAGGCCTCTTTGCAGTATTGTGTTTGCTTTTACTTCTTTAGGTGGCCATCCATGCAATGTTACATATTGTTATACTCTGCATTGTTATACTCTGTTTACTGTGCATATGTTACAATGTGTTGCGTCTGTACTGAGGCAGTGCCATTTCCTTCATAATAATTTAAACTGTATGTGTAAATTGTGTCCCTTCATTCAGGTTTGGCAGTAGGGGAAAGATCAGACCTGTCAATCCTGCTTATGGGAGGTGTTTATGTCAAAGCAGTGGTGAACACTGCCAGGGATGCTTCACTCATTGATTATAATTTTATAAAAGAGCAGACCTTAAAGGGTTGTCCCACAAAAAATACACCTGATTTTTACCAACATAAAGTTCCATGTAAAATTGTGTCAAATATGCAACAAAAGTGTAGAAAAGCTGCAAATGTACTTTACTTTTAGACTCAATTACCAAAGCCTTAAATTAGTTGCACTATTGTTTACTTGCTCACTGATTTATTACAAGCATCTTTTGAACATTAAGCTCAATTTCTGTCAGCTACCTCCTCCAATTTCATGAAGATAGAATGCACAATTATTAAAAAAGGTGCCCATTGTGTGTGCAGAACTTCATGTTCTACTGTGAACTAACAGAAAAATGCTATAACCTAAATGCTATGCTTCAATCTAGCCATAAGCAACTATAAAAGTATAACCACTATGATGTGAACCGTTTCTGCAAGGATCAGGTATTACACTGCTGTCATAGTAGGTCTGAATAGAATTTGTTACCAGAAGGTTTGGAACAGTTTTGCATAACGTCTTATTAACATTGACTTGGTCACGAAGGTCTGAAGGCAATGAAAGCCCTTGGGCTTTCAAACATCATTGCTGTGAAAATGAATTCAATAGAAATGTTTGCCCCATTTTTTAAAATATTTCATTCAAACTGACATTAACTATTACTGTATCTTTTAAATCAAGGGGCATTTTTTGCAGCTATTACACAATTTATCTGTAGTGTACTTCTTTAATTGTTCAATTATCCCCTTCACAAGACATTTTCTGTTCAGAAACACTACTTTCAATGCAAATAACTGTATAGTCCACAGCATTTGCAGTTCTGTTTAGCAGGGCTGGGGCAAGGGGTAGCAGAAGTAGGTGGCTGCCTAGGGTGCACAATTTATGGATAAAAAAAACAAGGGTCTACTTTTACATTGCTTTGTTCAACTATAAAGATGCTGGTGTCCCTGTTTTCTGTTCCCAATCACTCTTAATCTCTCTGTGCCAGAGTGAGATGTGCCTAATTTATTGAGAAGCAGATTACTCTCAATAAATTAGGCACATCCCTGGCAGTCTCTGAACCAGAAACGGAAGTCTACGCCAGCTAGGTATTGGCATAGAGTTCAGCTTCAACTTATGCCAGAATCCAAAAATGTGAGGTAGAGACCAGAACGGGCAGCACCACGCTAACAACCCCAACATTAAGCCGACAGTCTGATTGCGCACTCCTGTAATCAAATGCAGCTCGGGTGGTGCCAGACGAGGGACAGGAATAATGTAAACTTTATCCAAAAGGAAAAAAAGAGGTGGCACTCACCCCTGCAGAAAGGATCGCTTTATTCCCACTTCATGGGGGCATAAAAACAGGGCTGGAGCGGACGCCTTCAACAAGCAGCACGCCGAGCAGCGACGGCCGTTTCATACAAGGATGTGCTTCTTCCGGCTACTACTATGACTACTATGACCCGCCGACTCATAAGGCCACGGGGAGCACGTCACATAGCAACGCAGGACGCAGAAGACCCGGTGAGTGGGCGGGGGCGCACGCCAAAAGGAACAGCGCAGCTACTGAGAAACAAAATGCAACACTACAAATAATACAAGTATTGCAAAAATAGGACACAAATAGTAACAGACATAATAAGAAGTGCACAACAAATAAACATATATCTTAAATGAACATACCAAGATCATTACGTTCATTGAGACCTAATAAACCAGTTGCGTCAGTGCGGATAATCCAGCGGGCCTCCTTCTATAGGAGAACACGGTGCATATTGCCTCCTTGCACCAACACTGGGATAATTTTAATCCCAGCAAAGCTAAGGCATTTTGTATCACCACCATGGACATCATGCACATGCTCGATGAGTCAAGGGCAGCCTTTCTTATCGAGCCCTCGACTTATCAAGCATGTGCGTGATATCCATGGTGGTGATACAAAATGCCTTAGCTTTGCCAATTATCCCAGTGTTGGTGCCAGGATGCGATAGGCACTGCGTTCTCCTACAGAAGGAGGCCCGCTGGATTATCCGCACTGACGCGATGTGTTTATTAGGGCTCAATGAACTTAATGATTTTAGTAAGTTCATTTAAGATATACGTTTATTTGTTGTACACTTCTCATTATGTCTGTTACTATTTGTGTCCTACTTATGCCAGTTTCTGCTGTAAAACTTACAGGGCACACTAAGGCCTGCCCCATTCCTTGCCACTTTTGAAAGCTTCAAAAGTCGCAAATTATTGTGCACATATGGTGTTTTTTATTATTATTTTTTTAAAAAAGTGTGCATTTATATAGCGCTGCTATATTCTGCAGCGCTTTACAGACATTGGAATCAAGTTGTCCACAATGGGTCTCACAATCTAGGAGTGTGTCTTTGGAGTGTGGGAGGACAATGGAGTACCCGAAGGAAACCCATGCAATTTTACTTTTTCTACTATTGTGGCATAAAGACTCTCACTGTGTTCAAACTGAGGATAATGTAGTAAGTTCAAGGGTACCATGAGAAAATTGCATTGAAAACTGCACATTTGTGAAGCGGGAGTATGTATTGTAAATACTACTAACGTTTGTGTAGAAGGGGTAGGGGACAGTCCATATGCCAGTTATGATGCTTACACACCTAGGGTGGTAATACACATTGTAAAACCTACCCTGGGCTACCTTACCTGCCTAAAATTGTAAAACAGCTCTGAACTGTCCTGGCATGAACTCTATAAGACTTTGAATTCCTGTAAGTTGCAAGGTGGGGCCTTCATAGATCCTACTTGCATGTTTATCAAAATCATTCTAAGACAATTTTGTACCCTGGCAGGGTGCATTATCCTAAAAAAAAAAGGGCACTGTGATTAGGGAATATTCTTGCCATAATGGGGTGTGCTCTGAAATAACACATTATCCACACACCTGTACATGTCAAAACCCAATGTTTCTCTATAGAACATTGCCAGAAACATTACACTGGTTCTGTTGGTTTGTCTTCTTCCTATAGTGCATCATGGCGTCATCTCTTCCCCAGGTACGCAATGTACAAGCACCCCAACATCCACATTATATAAAAGGAACCATGATTTATATAAAAAGAACCACTGCTTCCTTTAGTGAAAATTTCACCAGTATAAAGTTCCATGTAAAATTGTGTCAAATATGCAACAAAAGGTGTAGTCTTGCTCATATATTTATTAGTAACGTTACTGTAACATAGCAAATACTCGCAACAAATGTAGGTAAAGCTGGAGAGTCGGGATCAAACGTCTTCATCTCTTTCTTTCCTATACGGTCTCCAAATAAGCTTTAATAAGCCTCACAAGTCTTGCAGTTCCCTTATTCATACATTCCATATTACAATTTTTGAATTGAATTCATCATAATTTTTCAGACTCATCTTTGCTAGTGTTGAGCGAGCATGCTCGGCACTCGGCGGTGTTTGGCCGTACACCCCGTGTGCTCAAGCCCAATGCTTGAGTCTCCTCCCCTACTAGATATCTCAGGTAGTCAACTCTCCATCCAAGCAGCAAAGCATGAGGTGAAACGCATTCTTTGTATCTGAATAACATTCTGAAGAACAGGTACATCTCAGTCTTTTTACATAATATCTATATTTATGGACCATGCTGGTATAACCTGGTCATCTCCTGTATATAATTATATATTTACAGCTGGTATAAGTTAGACATCTTCTTGTAAATAGTGATATGGACCATGCTGGTATAACCTGGCCACCTCCTGTATAAATTTATATATTTACAACTGGTATAAGTTAGACATCTTCTTGTATATAGTGATATGGACCATGCTGGTATAACCTGGGTATCTCCTGTATTAATTATATATGTACAGCTGGTATGAGTTATATAACTCCTTGTATATAACCTGGGAGTCCAAGATGCATCCAGACATCCTCCCCATGCTGTTCCCGAACCATTTCAGTGGTGTTTCCATCAATTTCTGTCTATTTCCTGTGAACCAGACACCCTCTCCTCTTCAGAGCAGGGGGTGCCTGTTTTAATGCTCTGGTTCTCCCATTATCTTCCAAAGTACATTCCAATGTTTTCGGCCCGAGTACCCGAGCACCCGAACACTTTGATGCTATATCAACACTAATCTTTGCCAAGCTTGCCAAGTTCAGTTGGAAGAGGTGAATAATCTGCTGTGAGACACCTGTGACAGTATTTTTCCAATGACAATAAAGGATTGGCCATGTTAAAGCACAACATCCCCATTCCTTCTTTTCCCCCAACATCAATGATTAGTAGGGAGGTCCTCTCCACATAATACTGTTGACTTTATCTTATAAATATGGTCACCTTTAGAGAAACATGGGCATGATTGAGACCAATTAAGTGAATATTGATTAGTAGTTTGTAGTGCATCAAACAGGGGTTTTGAGAAAAAATGGTTTGTGTTACAGTAGCGACTTTGTGCCGCTCTGCTCATCTGTCGGTTGTTCTCTCAGCGGCCCAGACTCACTTCCGGCTGTCCTCTTCTTCTCTAAGGGCCAAGGCCACCAGGGTAGCTCTGTTCCTTTACTCAGACTGGCCTATAGGGTGTGCATGCACACTCTTGATGACTCTTAAAGGCCTGGAAATATGTACCTTAGTTCTCACCAGCCAATGACTGGCTACCTGTAGATACTTAAGCCACCTTCTCCAGTGGAACGGTGCCTCAGCAAAAAGGTATCTTAGCTTGCTTAGCATCCTCCAAAGTTGTACTGTTTTATTGACTGCCAGTGTACCGACCAGTGTCTGCTTACTCTTTTGTTACTGCTCCAACTTGTGCCAGTTCTGACCTTGACATTTTTCTGAATACAGAAAAGGGGCTGCCTGACATTCTGCACCAATGTCTCTGACCCTCGTGGGTCAGCTGTCAACCACACAGGGGTTATTTCAAGAGGAAGCAGTCTGGAAGAGGTCCGTCTGATCTTTCTGTAACAGAATCATACTGACATAATGCTGTCAGTATGATTCCATTACAGAAAGGTCAGGCAGAGGCACACAGTATTATCAGTCATGATAATGCTATGCGCTTCTGTAGTCCAGAATGCACAATCCCTCTCTCACACGGAGCGTGATTCCCACAAGGAAAAGAGCCCTTATACGGTTTAACCACTTAAGGACCACAAGTTTATACCCCCCCCTAGTTACCAGGACCTTTTTTACAAATCGGCACTTCATAACTTTAACGGTTTATTGCTCGGTCATGCAACTTGGCACTCAAATGAATTTTACCTCCTTTTCTTCACACAAATGCAGCTTTCTTTTGGTGGTATTTTATTGCTGCTGAGATTTTTCGTTTTTCTGATATTAATCAAAAAAGAACGCATTTTTTTTAAAAAAAGTGTATTTTTAAGTTTTTCTGGTAAAATTGTTCAAATATAATTACATTTCTATACAAGTTTGTGTCAGAATTTATTGTGCTACATGTCTTTGATAAAAAAACTCAATAAGTGTATATTTATTTGTTTGCGCAAAAGTTATAACATTTACAAACTATGGTGCAAAAAAGTGAATTTCCGCATTTTGAAGCAGCTCTAACTTTCTGAGCACCTTTCATGTTTCTTGGGGTGCTAGAATGCCAGGATAGTATAAATACCCCCCAAATGACCGCATTTTGGAAATAAGACACCCTAAGGTATTCCGTGAGGGGCATGGCGGGTTCATAGAAGATTTTTTTTATGGTATAAGAAATTGATTTTTTGGGTTTACTTTTTGTTTTTTCTTACAAAGTCTCATATTCCACTAACTTGTGACAATAAATAAAATCTTACATGAACTCACCATACACCTCACAGAATACCTTGGGGTGTCTTCTTTCTAAAATGGGGTCACTTGTGGGGTATTTATACTGCCCTGGCATTTTAGGGGCCCTAAAGCGTGAGAAGTAGTTTGGAATCTAAATGCGTAAAAATGCTTTGTGAAATCCTAAAGGTACTGCAAAAAAGTGTCACATATTTGGTATCCCCGTACTCAGGAGAAGTAGGGCAATGTGTTTTGGGGTGTATTTTTACATATACCCATGCTGGGTGTGAGAAATATCTCTGTAAATTGACATCTTTGTATAAAAAAATGGAAAAAGTTGTCATTTACAGAGATATTTTTCACACACAGGATGGGTATGTGTGAAAGACACCCCAAAACACATTGCCCTACTTCTCCTGAGTACGGCGATATCACATGTGTGACACGTTTTTGCAGCCTAAGTGCGCAAAGGGGCCCAAATTCCAATGAGTTCCTTTTAGGAGGGCATTTTTAGGCATTTGGATTCCAGACTTCTTCTCACACTTTAGGGCCCCTAAAATTCCAGGGCAGTATAAATACCGCACATGTGATCCCATTTTGAAAAGAAGACACCCCAAGGTTTTTTTTATGGCATAAGTTAGCGGAAATTGATAATTTTTAGTTTTTTTCTCACAAAGTTTCCCTTTCCACTAACTTGTGACAAAAAGTTCAATCTTTCATGGACTCAATATGCACCTCAGCGAATACCTTGGGCAAAAAAAAAAAGAGGGAAAATGCGTCTGCCAGGACATAGGAGCTCCGCCCAACATCCAAATCCACTTCAGCTCGTATGCCCTGGCAAACCCGATTTCTCCATTCACATCAATCGATGTGGATGAATAAATCATTGCTAGAATTTTTTGAGATGAGGTCGGGGACACCTGACCATAGCAGGGACCTTAACCTCGTCATCATTACTAGCAGTTAGAATGCCACTGCTGTCTACAGGTTCATATTCTGAACTACTGGATTAAGCGGGTGAGGCATCCCCATCACTTTCATGCATCACGGCCAGAATCCTGTAAGCCTCTTCAGCCGAATACCCCTTTTTTGACATTTTGGACTAACTAAATTTAGGGGGTATTCCTCTGAGACTACCCAGGAAAAAGTTGTGCTATATTCGCATTAAGTGCTTACAACCTAGATTATGTGATTTAAAATACTGATCGCACTTCCCCCCGACATGTTTCACCAAAGTCCTTCAGGGGTGCGGGCAGTGTCTTAAATCACATAAAAAGTATTTTACATCACATAAACTAGGTTGTAAGCACTCAATGCGAATATAACACAACTGGTATCTCATACAGGTTTCCTTGCGGCTGCATCGTGCGAGCAGCATATAGGAGCAAGGATAGCAATCCTGAGGTTACAATCAACCATATAAATAGATATAAAATTGAGCTAACCATAACCACCTAGTGTTTTTAAAGGTGGGATTACTGGGGATTTATATTAATAATTAATAAAAGTTAAGTCTTAATTACATTAGATATCATAGGGACAATGTCAAGAGTAGGCTATTTAGTTGTGAAATCCCAAAATGTTAAAAGAAATAAATAATTAATTGGCCTCTACATTGATCCTTTTGGGGTTATAAATAGGAATAAAACCCAGGAAAAAGAGCACACCTACCTAGTAAAAAGGAGTGCTTGCGAAGTAAAGCTGCGATCGCTAATAAAGATCCAAAAAGCTCAAAAGTGATCTTTATAGCACTGCAGCGATCTTACGGTGTTTTTGCAGTGATTAGAAGAAAAAAAATTCTATCACTGCGGCGGGGCGGACTGAACGCAAGTGTGGGCACAAGATCAGGCTTGATCGGGCGAACACTGCGTTTTTTGTAGAGACCTAAGGTGACCCTAATGTACTGATATAGATCTGATTGCGATCAGTCTTGATCACTCACAGATACTATAACTATATAGTACTAGTGCTGAATAGCGCCAGCGATGGCGCTAATCAGCGACTAATCAGTGACTGCGGTGCGTTGGGCTGGGCGCTAACTACCTAACAAGTAGCTAACTAACTGGTGGTGATAAGGGACCCTTACAGAGGGGTGATCAATGACAGGGGGGTGATCAGGGAGTCTATATGGGGTGATCAGGGGTTAATAAGGGGTTAATTAGTGACAGGAGGGGGTGTTTGAAATGTAGTGTGGTGCTTGGTGCTACTTACAGAGCTGCCTGTGTCCTCTGGTGGACGATCCAAGCAAAAGGGACCACCAGAGGAGCAGATAGCAGGTATATCAGATGCTGTTTACAAAACAGCGTCTAATAAACCTTTTTGATTGTATTTTTTGAACATCTACAGCCCGCCAGCCAATAATCAGCTCTGGCAGGCTGTAGTTTCGCTTCATAACAGCACGCTGCTGTGAGCGCGTGTTCACAGCAAATCTCGGGTCTCACGAGATGACGCCAATAGGCGTCGCTGAGACCCGAAAACGTTAGTGTGACGGCAAGCGGTTAAAGGGTAAACACCAGGGAACTGCCAAGATAACTCGATTAGGCTTAGCCTAAACGAAAAAATATTAGTTAACAAAGTGGTTGTGCTCCCACTACCATAACAGTTTGCATTGTCTTTCCTCAAACAGAAATAACTGTGAGTCTGACCATAATAAGTATATGTTATTATATCTTTCTACATTCAAGTAAAGTAGGGTTGCCCCGTTTCTCTGGGAACCTATTTAAAATTAGTGGGCATTAATCCATAATGCTAAGTCTGTATTCACAGTGTTGGCATCCTCACAATGTCAACAGCTAATTTGCTTGTTCTGCATACTGGATGGATATACAGAGACACACTATGTGTGGCTCATTAAGTAATTAGTGTTCCATTCTCATCCACCACTCCAAAACCAGAATAACTGAAAAGCTTATCCATTGACCCCTTCTTTACCAGATGGACAATTATTTCACTGGTTGTAGGAAGTAGAATTTGGCTCATTGCTTTCTCATTCAGTGTAAGGAATTTAATTGCATTTGTTGACTTATTGACCATCAGCTTAATGATTGGTCATTATGTTTTGTCTAACTACCTGTACAGCTAATGCTATCAGTCCCCTTTAATGATCTAGTTACTTCTACCAGTCTATTATTTCTGCTTTATATCAATGTAGATCTTTTACATCATGGCTTTTCAACCCTCTGTTTAATTACTGTGTATAGATTATGTATTAGATACTTAGAATAATTGCCTGTGTTGGTGCTTAACAGGTTGGCACCCAGTACTAATGCAGATTGTAACTACAATACACTGGTTTGTGTCAGTGAATGTCACTAATATTGATTTCCATGTGTAGTCAATGAAAACTAGGTCTTGACAGGATGTCATCCAATTTGAACAATGCCAAGCAGCTTTAAAAAAATCTTTACTGCCTTTGCCAGTGAGAAAGTTTATTAGCAATGCTAACTAGAGATGAGCGAATGGAAGCTGATGAAGTGGAATTTGTTTAGAATTTAACAAAAAATTTGATTCACAACGAAAGCGAATTTCCTTGTGCTTCGTGGTAACGAATCGCAATTTTACTAAAATTGCAGCTACACATGTGAGGACTGAGGACATGGGGCAAGGAACTCTGGAAAGGTGGGATCACCCAGATTGACATGCCTGCATGCAGCGAATCAGCAGCCAGCCAGCCCTGTGATGTCACAGCCCTATAAATATAGCTGCCATCTTACAGTTAGACATTTTTCAGCATTTAGAGTGCAGGGACAGACGGGTGAAGGTGCTAGGGACAGCAAGTGGAAAAACGATTGTGGAAAAAGACAGAAAAAGACATAAAAAAACAATTATAAGTGCAGGAAAAGGATAGGTAGGAATCATTTCACAGCATCTTAGTGCAGGGAGAGACATCAGAAAGCTGACATTCCAGGCTTTCATACAAGACCAGAATGACAGATAAAGTCCAAGCAGAGAAGAAATCACTATTAGAAATTGAGTCGTGAATAATCACGGGTAAAACCTGCTTTTATTTTCACTTTTAGCCTTATTCAAAGCATCCTGATTTCTATCAGTGATATCTTCCCCTGTACTGATTATATTGCTATAATATTGATATTGTCTGGAAGTTTGGAAACAGCTTTCTAACAATACAAAGCCCATATCTCTAGCTGGTACCAAACCAGAGATATAAGCAGCTAAAGCAGTCCCCTGCCCCCTCCCTGTCAGTGTGAAGGAGAATGAGGAAGCAGTTGCAGAGTCAACAGGTGATTAATAAAAGACTAAAACAAATGCTTACTGATTTCATGTAATGCAGGGCTTGTCTCTGGTTAGCTGTATGTGACAGGATACACACTGCTCTGGGATAGTGGGGGAGGTTATCTGCATTCTGATTGGTCCTGTTAGTCATGTGAGGAGAGCAAGGGCTTATAGGAAGTGAGGGAAATACAGGAGGGCAAATATCACCACAGGAAGTGCAGCAGAGGCCATCTTATAAAGATGCTGAAATAGAGGCACATAGATATAGGGTTGCTAAGGACTGAATACAGACATCAGAAAGGTAAAATTAACAGTAAAATAAAGCTTCATGAATAGCTTCCCTTCAGCATCACAAGTGTTAGGAAATTGCTTTAACTAGCTAGAAATGTTTGTAAATTTGCATTACTTACTTCCACTAGCACCAGAAAGGCTGTTCTTTTCTTTTTAGAAGGAAAGCTAATTTGCATACCTTTGGTTTTCGTAATGAGAAAGCATACCCACCAGACAAAGCATATATTTTTCCTACAAACCCAGAGTATGTATTTCCATTACAATGTAATCAAAGTAGTGATGGCCTAAATGTGCCCATTGAAATATGGTGGGTTCCATCATTATCTCTGTTGTTTTAATGGGGAGAATATTTATGCATGCTGTGGCAGTGTAAATAGATGCACTTGGGCACAAGGGTTTCAAGTGACACTTCTATTGTGCATTCTCTTATATAACAGTATTTTAACTCCTTATCATACACATCATTTGTAGTTGTAGCACTATTCAAAGTATTGTTTTGTGCTGAAGCTATGTGCATTTTCTAGCTCAAGCAATAAACAATTTTTTTCTTGCTTCCATTCACTTTCATAACCTGCATTTTATACTTTGAAACTCACTCCCCTGGTGTGTTTTTTTTGTTTTGTTTTTTTGTGTTGTATATTGTTGGAAAGTGCAAGCGACAGTTACTGTGAGTACATCATGCATGTTGAGGGATCACAAGAAAAATACAGAACAAGACATTTGCTCTGCATGTTGTAACTGCTTCCAGCAGATAGCACACAAGCAGCAGGCTTTACATTCAGCAAGAGATTGTCATGCTCTAAATGAAAGTGACAATCTGGCACAGGGCTTGCTTTTATTGTTCTTTTAATTATCACTATTATTATTATTATTATTATTATTATTATTATTATTTATATGTTGGAAAATTCTGTTGCAACCCACAAATATAATAATATTTGTGGGTTGCAACAGAATTTTCCAACACCGATTTTTTAACAAAATTGAGTGCTGAATTTTCTGGACTATAAGATGCAACCCCCCCCAAAAAAAATAAATAAAAAAAAAATAAAAAAATAAAAGTAAGGGAAAAATGGCAGTACGTCTTATAGTCTGAATGCTAATGAATGCTTACATTATTGAAGTGGTAATTAGAATGAAGGAGGTGCAGGAACCGATGAGGGAAGCACTGTGCTGGCTTGACTAACCCTTCCTGGTCTTCTTCTGGGCCCTGCTCTGCACTGTGTCCTGACTGCATACAGTGTCATAACATAGTGCATGCTAGGTGCAGCATGGGCCAGAAGAACCGATGCAGTGTGGTGAGCAGGGAGCTGTGAGTCCTGAATCTGCGTTGCAGTGCTGTCCGGAGCAGGCGAGGTAGCTTTATTATTATAATTTTTTTTCTCTCTTATCTGAGGTCTGATCTGATGGGGGTCTGATCAGAGGCTGGTACTTTACTGAAACAAGACTTTTTCAATATGCCACACAGATATTCATCTGTAGTTCTAGAATTGGATATCTAGTATTTTGGTAAAAGTACTATATTGTAGCATGTACATGTTCTAAATAATGTAGTAATATAGGAAGGAAGGATATGGTAAAATGTGTCTTCCTTCAATTCTCATTGTAAATTATTTTGTCACTCACAGTACCCCTTTTCACCAGTAAGGGCGCACACTTTTTATGTGTGCACAATTGCAAAAAGACCCCTGCCCAATTATAGACTGGTCAAGTCAAGTCTTATATGGTTTAGCTGGTAATGTGACTGATCTGCTAATCACTGGCCATAGTAGTGACCCACCTCAGCCAGCGATTGCCTGAGTGGTGACATTTCTGTGTCAAGAAGAACCAGGAATTACAAACCAGCAGGGAATCCAGGAAGTATTAGTGGTGAAAGAGTGGTAAAGAAAGTATTATTTTTATTTTACTATTTTTTAAGCCATTCTGTCCTTTTTAATAAAAAAAAAGTTCCAGCCTGGCACCCTCCTAAGAAAAAAAAAAAAAGATGTATAAACTCTTAAAATGATTGAATATTTTTGTTAAAGGGGTTTTCAGGCTTCTGACATTGATGACCTGTCATCAGAACAGGTCACTATTTTCCTATCTGTGAAGGTCTGACACCCCGCACCCCCACTAATCAGCTGTTCCCTTCAGCCTCTGTTGCCAGAACTAGCTCTTGAATGTATGTGCAGTAGGCTCTAGGGTACCTCAGGGAACCACAGTGAAAAATATGGAATCCAGCGTTCAACTAGTTGAAGAAAGTCCAAGCTTTATTGATTATAAAACCATAATTATCTTCCTCTCTATTAGAGATGAGCGAACACCTGGAAGTTCGGGAAGTTCGGCCGAACTTCCCGAAAATGTTCGGGTTCAGGATCCGAACTCGACCCGAACTTTATCCCGAACCCGAACCCCATTGAAGTCAATGGGGACCCGAACTTTCAGGCACTAAAAAGGCTGTAAAATAGTCCAGGAACGGGCTAGAGGGCTGCCAAAGGAAGCAAAATGTAGGTAAATCCCCTGCAAACAAATGTGGATAGGGAAATGAATTAAAATAAAATAAAATAAATAAAATTTAACCAATATCAATTGGAGAGAGGTCCCACTGCAATGAATCATGCGTCATATAACCCAACACTGGAGAAGGCCACTTTCAGTTATTTTGGCCCAGCACCCAGATAGAGGAGAGAGGTCCCACAGCAAGGAATCATGCGTCATATCACCCACCACCGGAGAAGGCCACTCTCAGTTATTTCGGCCTAGCACCCAGACAGAGGAGAGAGGTCCCACAGCAAGGAATCATGCGTCGTATCAACCACCACCGGAGAAGGCCACTCTCAGTTATTTCGGCCCAGCACCCAGACAGAGGAGAGAGGTCCCACATTAAGGAATCATGCGTCGTATCAACCACCACCGGAGAAGGCCACTCTCAGTTATTTCGTCCCAGCACCCAGACAGAGGAGAAAGGTCCCACAGCAAGGAATCATGCGTCATATCACCCACCACCGGAGAAGGCCACTTTCAGTTATTTCGGCCAAGCACCCAGACAGAGGAGAGAGGTGGTCCCACAGCAAGGAATCATGCGTCATATCAACCACCACCGGAGAGGGCCACTCTCAGTTAATTCGGCCCAGCACCCAGACAGAGGAGAGAGGTCCCACAGCAAGGAATCATGCGTCATATCAACCACCACCGGAGAAGGCCACTCTCATTTAGTTCGGACCAGCACCCAGACAGAGGAGAGAGGTCCCACAGCAAGGAATCATGCGTCATATCAACCACCACCGGACAAGGCCACTCTCAGTTATTTCGGCCCAGCACCCAGACAGAAGAGAGAGGTCCCACAGCAAGGAATAATGCGTCATATCAACCACCACCGGAGAAGGCCACTCTCAGTTATTTCGGCCCAGCACCCAGACAGAGGAGAGAGGTCCCACAGCAAGGAATCATGCGTCATATCAACCACCACCAGAGAAGGCCACTCTCATTTAGTTCGGCACAGCACCCAGACAGAGGAAAGAGGTCCCACAGCAAGGAATCCTGCGTCATATCAACCACCACCGGAGAAGGCCACTCTCAGTTATTTCGGCCCCACCACCCAGACAGAGGAGAGGTTCATTCAACTTTGGGTTGCACCGCAAGATCATGGTAAAGTTAAAAAAATGAGGATTCAATAAAGAAGTGCCCCGGAGTACAAGAATACATGGTTGAGGGGGCGGCAGTTATAAATGTCTATTCTGCACAAGGGAGGCACAGGTCCTGTGGGATCCATGCCTGGTTCATTTTTATGAACGTCAGCTTGTTCGCGTTGGCGTTTGTCAGTAATTACGCCCCCTGCCGTGCTGAATACATGTTCAGACAAAACGCAGGCCGCCGGGCAGGCCAGCACCTCCAAGGCATAAAATGCTAACTCCCGCCACGTGGACAATTTGGAGACCCAGAAGTTTAATGGGGCCGAACCATCAGTCAGTACATGGAGGGGTGTGCAGATGTACTGTTCAACCATGTTAGTGAAATGCTGCCTCCTGCTAACACGTTCCGTATCAGGTGGTGGTGCAGTTAGCTGTGGCGTGGAGACAAAACTTTTCCACATTTCTGCCATGCTAACTAGTGATGAGCGGCAGGGGCAATATTCGAATTCGCGATATTTCGCGAATATTTGGGCGAATATTCGCCATATATTCGAAAATTCGCAAATTCGTAATCTCCAGCCATTATTTTCTTGTTTGCGAAAATTCGCATTAAAAAAATCGCATAAATTCGCGTAAAAATCGCATAAATTAACATAGTACCGCATAAACTGGCATTTGAGATACCTTTTAAATACCAGCTTATGCGAATTTTATGCTAATTTATGCGAATTTTTACGCTAATTTATGCGAATTTTTATGCGATTTTTCGCAAACATGAAAATAATGCCATTATTTTCTTGCATGCGAAAATTTGCATATTAAAAATTCGCATAAAGCGAATATTCGCGATCGCGAATATATTTTGCGATATTCTAAATATTCGCGAATTCTCGAAGTGCTGATATTCGCGATTAAAATTCGCTATTCGAAAATTCGTGATCAACACTAATGCTAACCCTGCCCTCAGAGGAGCTGACTGTGACACAGCTGCGTTGGCGACCTCTTGCTCCTCCTCTGCCTTCGCCTTGGGCTTCCACCTGTTCCCCTGTGACATTTGGGAAAGCTCTCAGGAGCGCCTCTACCAGCGTGCGCTTGTACTCGCGCAACTTCCTATCACGCTCCAGTGCAGGAAGTAAGGTGGGCACATTGTCTATGTACCGGGGATCCAGCAGTGTGGCAACCCAGTAGTCCGCATACGTTAAAATGTGGGCAACACTGCTGTCATTGCGCAGGCACTGCAGCATGTAGTCGCTCATGTGTGCCAGGCTCCCCAGAGGTAAGGACAAGCTGTCCTCTGTGGGAGGCGTATCGTCATCGTCCTCCGTATCCCCCCAGCCACGCACCAGTGATGGGCCTGAGCTGTGTCGGGTGCCACCCCTCTGTGAACTTGCTTCATCCTCATCTTCCTCCACCTCCTCCTCATCCTCCTCGTCCTCCAGTAGTGGGCCCTGGCTGGCCACATTTGTACCTGGCCTCTGCTGTTGCAAAAAACCTCCCTCTGAGCCACTTCTAACAGACTGGCATGAAAGTGCTAAAAATGACCCCTCATCCTCCTCCCCCTCCTGGGCCACCTCCTCTTCCATCATCGCCCTAAGCGTTTTCTCAAGGAAACATAGAAGTGGTATTGTAACGCTGATAACGGTATCATCGCCACTGGCCATGTTGGTGTAGTACTCGGAACAGCGCAACAGGGCACACAGGTCTCGCATGGAGGCCCAATCATTGGTGGTGAAGTGGTGCTGTTCCGCAGTGCGACTGACGCGTGCGTGCTGCAGCTGAAACTCAACTATGGCCTGCTGCTGCTCGCAGTCTCTCCAGGATGTGCAAGGTGGAGTTCCACCTGGTGGGTACGTCGCATATGAGGCGGTGAGCGGGAAGGCCGAAGTTCCGCTGTAGCGCAGACAGACGAGCAGCGGCAGGATGTGAACGCCGGAAGCGCGCACAGACGGCCCTCACTTGATGCAGCAGCTCTGACATGTCGGGGTAGTTGTGAATGAACTTCTGCACCACCAAATTCAGTACATGCGCCAGGCAAGGTATGTGCGTCAAACCGGCTAGTCCCAAAGCTGCGACGAGATTTCGCCAATTATCGCACACCACCAGGCTGGGCTTGAGGCCCACCGGCAGAAACCACTCGTCGGTCTGTTGTTCAATACCCCGCCACAACTCCTGCGCGGTGTGGGGCCTGTCCCTCAAACATATGAGTTTCAGAATGGCCTTGTCACGACCGCTATCCCAGCAGCAGTCGTGTCGCACCAGATGGAGGGGAAGGGGGACCCTTATCTATGGATGGGAAATAGAACGGCCACCCCTGACAAACCCTAAGCTGGCAACTGTCTGCCCTGATACCCTAGACGGGGTGTAAACCCGTGCGGCGAGCAGGATGCCTAAACCCTGAGTCACCCTCAGAAGACTAGACTGGGGAAAGGCAGATGGGAGCACTAGTCACCATCACTCATGTCTAGGAGAACAACAGGGGAAGACAGCAACAAACAAACAATCTCCAGCAGAGATAGACTTATCCAGTCACGAGCAGAGAAGATGATCCCAATAACGACAGTCCACGCCAGACAAGAGCTCCACGCTTTATCTCCAAGGTTTGTGAGATGGAGAGCTGAACGCTGCCGTGTGACATGGTGGAGATGCTTGGTGACACAGGTGGTGGTGTCGGTGGCACATCCTCTGTTTAGTGGGCGGCAGGTGCCAACGTTCCTCCCGAGGCGGAGGAAGAGGCCGAGGCAGCAGCAGAAGAGGGAGCAGGGGGAGCCTCAGTGAGTTCCTTGCTTTTAAGGTGTTTACTCCACTGCAGTTCATGCTTTGCATGTAGATGCCTGGTCATGCAGGTTGTGCTAAGGTTCAGAACGTTAATGCCTCGCTTCAGGATCTGATGGCACAGCGTGCAAACCACTCGGGTCTTGTCGTCAGCACATTGTTTAAAGAAGTGCCATGCCAGGGAACCCCTTGAAGCTGCCTTTGGGGTGCTCGGTTCCTGGTGGCGGTGGCCAGTAGCAGGCAAACTCTCTTGGTGGCAGCTGGTCTGCTTTTGCCCCCTGCTCCCTCTTTGCTACGCTGTTGGCTCGGTCTCACCACTGCCTCTTCCTCTGAACTATGAAAGTCTGTGGCACGACCTTCATTCCATGTGGGGTCTAGGAGCTCATCGTCCCCTGCATCGTCTTCCACACAGTCTTCCTCCCTGACCTCCTGTTCAGTCTGCACACTGCAGAAAGACACAGCAGTTGGAACCTGTGTTTCGTCATCATCAGAGACGTGCGGACTCTGTTGAGGTGGTATTCCCATGTCCTCATCATCAGGAAACATCAGTGATTGTGCATCAGTGCATTCTATGTCTTCCACCACTGGGGAAGGGCTAGGTGGATTCCCTTGGGAAACCCTGCCAGCAGAGTCTTCAAACAGCATAAGAGACTCCTGCATAACTTGAGGCTCAGACAGTTTCCCTGATATGTATGAGGGTAATGTGACAGACTGATGGACTTGGTTTTCAGGCGCCACCTGTGCGCTTTCTGCAGAAGGCTGGGCGGGAGATAATGTTGTGAACGTGCTGGATCCACTGTTGGCCACCCAATTGACTAGCGTCTGTACCTGCTCAGGCCTTACCATCCTTAGAACGGCATTGGGCCCCACCAAATATCGCTGTAAATTCTGGCGGGTACTGGAACCTGAGGTAGTTGGTTCACTAGGACTTGTGGCTGTGGCAGAATGGCCACGTCCTCTCCCAGCACCAGAGGATACACTAACACCACCATGTCCGCGTCCGCGTCCCTTACTAGATGTTTTCCTCATTGTTACCGTTCACCAAGCACCACCCCAAAAAAATTCAGGCCTTTTTTTACAGGCACCTAACACTATCTGCCTATTTATTTATGTAGCGTATTACACTAATCCAGGCACAGCAGTAACCACTGATTTAGGGGAATATCTCTTTTAGGGCTAGTATTTTGGCCCTGGATGAAAGGTATCCTTTTATGGACAGATTTATAATTGGCCTGCAACAGCTCGAACACCAGATTCAGGGTATTGCTATTTTGGCAATTGAATTTCACCCAAGAACAAAATATATGTTTTGGCGGACACTATTATACTTTGCCAGCCACAGCTGAAACCACTGATTTATAGTATTGCTATTTTGGCAATTGAATTTCACCCCAGAACAAAATATATGTTTTTGCGGACACTATGAATCTTGGCCTGCAACAGCTGGGACACCAGATTCAGGGTATTGCTATTTTGGCAAATGAATTTCACCCCAGAACAAAATATATGTTTTTGCGGACACTATGAATCTTGGCCTGCAACAGCTGGGACACCAGATTCAGGGTATTGCTATTTTGGCAATTGAATTTCACCCCAGAACAAAATATATGTTTTGGCGGACACTATTATACTTTGCCAGCCACAGCTGAAACCACTGATTTATGGTATTGCTATTTTGGCAATTGAATTTCACCCCAGAACAAAATATATGTTTTGGCGGACACTATGAATCTTGGCCTGCAACAGCTGGAACACCAGAATCAGGGTATTACTATTTTGGCAATTGAATTTCACCCCAGAACAAAATATATGTTTTTGCGGACACTATGAAACTTGGCCTGCAACAGCTGGGACATTAGATTCAGGGTATTGCTATTTTGGCAATTTAATTTCACCCCAGAACAAAATATATGTTTTGGCGGACACTATTATACTTTGCCAGCCACAGCTGAAACCACTGATTTAGGGTATTGCTATTTTGGCAATTAAATTTCACCCCAGAACAAAATAAATGTTTTGGCGGACACTATGAATCTTGGCCTGCAACAGCTGGGACACCAGATTCAGGGTATTGCTATTTTGGCAATTGAATTTCACCCCAGAAAAAAATATATGTTTTGTCGGACACAATGAATCTTGGCCTGCAACAGCTGGGACACCAGATTAAGGGTATTGCTATTTTGGCAATTGAATTTCACCACAGAACAAAATATATGTTTTGGCGGACACTATGAATCTTGGCCTGCAACAGCTGGGACACCAGATTTATGGTATGGCTATTTTGGCAATTGAATTTCACCCCAGAACAAATTATATGTTTTGGCGGACACTATGAATCTTGGCCTGCAACAGCTGGGACACCAGATTTAGGGTATTTCTTTTTTGGCAATTGAATTTCACCCCAGAACAAAATATATGTTTTGGCGGACACTATTATACTTTTCCAGCCACAGCTGAAACCACTGATTTATGGTATTACTATTTTGGCAATTGAATTTCACCCCAGAACAAAATATATGTTTTGGCGGACACTATTATACTTTGCCAGCCACAGCTGAAACCACTGATTTATGGTATTGCTATTTTGGCAATTGAATTTCACCCCAGAACAAAATATATGTTTTGGCGGACACTATTATACTTTGCCAGCCACAGCTAAAACCACTGATTTATGGTATTGCTATTTTGGCAATTGAATTTCACCCCAGAACAAAATATAAGTTTTGGTGGACACTATTATACTTTGCCAGCCACAGCTGAAACCACTGATTTATGGTATTGCTATTTTGGCAATTGAATTTCACCACATAAAATAATCTATCCTTTGCCAGACAGCAGACAGTATTATACTTGGCTAGCCAAAGCTGGAACACCAGATTTAGGGGATTGGTATTTTGGCAATTGTGTTTAACCCCTTAATAAAATATAGAAATTGCTATCCTGAGTTTCTAGCGGTGACAATTAGCACAGCCAAGCCCCTGATGTAGGATATAGCAAAAAAAAACTAGTATTGATGGACTTGGTGGCAGCTTGTTCTGGTGCACCACAAGTCACAAAATGGCCGCCGATCACCCCAGAAAATAAGTGACAGAAAAACGCTCTGTGCAGCCTAAAAACCAGTGAGCAAGTAACTAGCAGAAGTTCAATCATTCACAGCTGTAGATCGATCCGTTCATTAGGTGCTGTTGCTGACTTTTCCCTGCCTAATCTCGCCCTCACAGAAGCTGCATTCTCTCCCTACACTAAGCAGAGCAGTGTGACGTGCGGCGCTACGTGACTCCAGCTTAAATAGAGGCTGGGTCACATGCTGCACTTGGCCAATCACAGCCATGCAATTAGTAAGCATGGCTGTGATGGGCTCTTAGGGCAAGAAGTAAAACGCTAGCTGATTGGCTGCTGTGCAGCCCTTCAGAAAGCGGTAAGTAATCGCCAAACAACGAACCCGAACCCAAACTTTTTTGAAAATGTCCGGGTTCGGGTCCATGTCCCGGACACCCCAAAATTCGGTACGAACCCGAACTATGCTCGAACTGTTCGCTCAACACTACTCTCTTTGCTTTATTAGTGGATATGGCTCATCACAACCCAACAAGGTAGGAGCATTACACACAAGCATCTTTCTTTTGGTGCCTTATGACTGTACTATGCTATGTAGCACCCGGCTCTGTGTTTTGTTTCTCTTTTTTTCAGTAACAATAGCTCTTGAAAGGAGCTGGAAGCAAAGCTCTATTCAAAGTGTAGTGGTTGTGCTGGGTTAGTGCAGCTAAGCTCCCAATGAAGTGAATGAGGAGTGATTGGCAGTAACCTGCACAGCCTCTACACGTTGAATGGACCTGTTCTTCCTGCTCCATTCAAGAGGTAGATCTCGCACCAGAGGCTACAGGGAACAGCTTTTTATATTTACTCCTGGTTTTGGCTTCCAAAACTGCATCAAGAAATCTTAATGGGTTGTCTGGGAATATATAATTTCTAATAGTTGCCAGCAACCTGCCTCCAATACTGAAGGATCATAGTTGCCTGCTCTCTGCCATTCAGGTCCCCCATGTTTTGTCCCACATCTCCATCTTCTAGTCCAGAGTTTGTCTTCAACAAAATGTTGGCTTCAGGGGTGGCGTGCCTCTTGAGCTATGTATGTAACATAGTAACATAGTAACATATTACATAAGGCCGAAAAAAGACATCTGTCCATCCAGTTCGGCTTGTCATCCTGCTAGTTGATCCAAAGGAAGGCAAAACGAAAAAAACTGTGAGGTAAAAGCCAATTTTCCCCACTTAAGGGGAGTAAAAATTTCCTTCCCGACTCCAATCAGGCAATCAGAAGAAATCCCTGGATCAACGACCCATCTCTAGAAGCTATAGCCTGTAATATTATTACACTCCAGAATATACATCCAGGCCCCTCTTGAATTCCTTTATTGTACTCACCATCACCACCTCCTCAGGCAGAGAATTCCATAGTCTCACTGCTTTTACCGTAAAGAATACTCTTCTATGTTTGTGTACAAACCTTCTTTCCTCCAGACGCAAAGGATGTCCCCTCGCCACAGTGACAGTCCTGGGCATAAATAGATGATGGGAGAGATCTCTGTACTGACCCTTATATAGTTATACATAAATATTAGATCTCCCCTCAGTCATCTTTTTTCTAAAGAAAATAACCCTATTTTTGATAATCTTTCAGGGTACTGTAGTTGCCCCATTCCAGTTATTACTTTAGTTGCCCTCCTCTGAACCCTCTCAAGCTCTGCTATGTCTGCCTTGTTCACAGGAGCCGAGAACTGTACACAGTACTCCATGTGTGGTCTGACTAGCGATTTTTAAAGTGGTAGGACTATGTTCTCATCACGGGCGTCTATGCCCCTTTTGATGCAACCCATTATCTTATTGGCCTTGTTGGCAGCTGCTTGACACTGGTTTTTGCAGTTTAGTCTGCTGTTTATTAAAATTCCTAGATTCTTTTCTATGTCAGTGTTACCGAGTGTTTTACATTTAGTATGTACGGGTGACTTGCATTATTCCTTCCCATGTGCATAACTTTACATTTGTCAGTGTTAAACCTCATCTGCCACTTATCTGTCCAAGCCTCATATCTATCCAGATCCCTCTGTAGCAGTATATTGTCCTCTTCAGTGTTAATTACTTTAGACAGTTTAGTGTCAAATTGATATTTTACTATGCAAGCCTTCTACAAGATCATTAATAAATATATTGGAAAGAATAGGGCCCAGTACTGACCCCTGAGGTACCCCACTATTGACAGTTGCCCAATCTGAGTGTGTACCGTTAATAACCACCCTCTGTTTTCTGTCACTCAGCCAGTTATTTACCCACTTACAGACATTTTCTCCCAGTCCGAGCATCCTCATTTTATATACTAACCTTTTATGTGGTACAGTGTCAAATGCTTTGGAGAAGTCCAGATATATGACATCCATTGTAAAGTCCAAAGTTATGCCTAGTAGCCATTTGGGCATTTAGAGTACAATACATTTTAAAGGCTAGCTACTCTTAGTTTATATGCATGGAAATAGATTGTCAGTCTCCCATCAGTTGTGTCACCACTTGTGTATCACTGATTTTCTGCAGTTCTTGTTTGGATACTGCTACATTAATTTGTTTTTTGTTGCTGAAGATGCTCATTTTGAACCTGATTGAGAAATGTTTCCCTTGGAAATTGATTCATTCAGATATGGTGAAAATATGCATTACATTTAGTAATCTACTACCAGTAACTCAGGAGTCACATGACTTCAAGGACCCTATCATGTTCAGTGTTGCAGTTGGCATTTGTAGCCAACATCAGGGAAAGAAAAAAAAAAACTAGTGCCAGGGTATTGTGGGCAGCTGACAACCCTAGAACTGCCTTTTGATGCCTTTTGATACTTGAATGAGAATTCAAGAACTTGGCATAAAAATAAGGAACACAAATTTTCACTTAACACAGTGTTAAATTTCTTGTTTTTCCCAATAAAAAAAGTTATTTAGTTTGTTAATGCTTAGTTAGTTAGTTAGTTAATTAGTTAGTTAGTACTTAGATAATTTAATATTATCTATTTTAGTCAGTGTACCATCAACTTGAATATAGTTTACTTTCTAGTTCAATCTATTTAGTCAGTGTACCATCAACTTGAATATTGTTTACTTTCTAGTTTAATATTATGTGCTGAATATTTTAATAACATATATGAATTGTAGTTTAATCATATAATCCCTAGCTTCGCTTTATCAAGCTATATAATTTAAAGGGGCATAGGGGAAATAAACAAAATAGATTTCTTTATGTATTCCCCAGTTTAATAAAGAAAAGGCAAATCATTGGTATATTCTTCTATGCAATTTCTGTTTAGTGTTCGTTTAAAGAGTAGTCCCAACTAGACATGCCCTTTATAAATCAAGCAGTAATTCTGCACTCTAGCCAAAGAAGAGGTCCTTAATGGGAAATACTTCTCTATGATATCCATATATTTTTATAGGTTAGTGGACAAGGCTTGTCAAGATGGGACAATCGATTTACATGATTTAATGGGAGAAAAGATGAGTGAATCGATTCTAAACTAAGCAGATTAGTTACAAATTTCACAAAAATGATGCCTCCAAATGAATTAATAAATTAAAAGTTTTGGTGATTTTCTTTGTATGAATTACACAAACTGGCACCAGCATCAATACATTCTGCACCTAACATATTGTATTGCATCAAGGTACTGTGCATTATTAGTGAACATTGTTCTGCAATAGCATTTCTATATCTATTTCAGTTAAAGCATTGTATTGTGTCAGGTTACTGTGCCTTATTAGTGAATGCACTCTGCTGCATAAACAGTGCTTATATACTAGTTTTAGTTAATATATTGTATTGTGTAAAAATACCATAAATTATTAGTGAATACGTTGTGCTTCAATAACAGTATTTGATGTGTATATCTATTTCAGTTAAAATATTGTATTGCGTCACGTCTGTTTTTGTTAACACATTATATGGTGCCAAGATACCATGCATTGTTAGTGAATGAGTTGAGCTGAAAAAAACAGATTTAACGCATTGTATTGATCAAGGTATAGCGCATTATTATTGAATGCATTGTTCTGCAATAGCATCATTTACATACTTGTTTCACTAGGATATGCCCCCATTATGCACCCGCACCTATATTGAGAACGGAGCCCCAAAAGTGGTGGATTGCACACTGTGCATTCGCAGCCGTCCTCCATTCATTTTTTATGGGGCCACCGACAATAGCCGAGCGCTGGCTTGGCTATTTCCATCAGGCCCATAGAAGTGAATAGGAGAAGTTGCTGGTCATGGGTGGTGTGCTCCCATTCACTTCTATGGGGAGAGCACCTGGTGGAGTCCTCCAGGCTCCACTTTGCGGGGCTAAGGTATATTCTAGCGATATGCCCCAATTGTCTGAGATGAGAAAACCCCTTTAAAGGGATGGGGGGAGAAAGAGCAAAAATCTGAGAAAGACAAGATAGAAAAATATATATTAGGACTATTAGACCTTGCGTTGTCATATACCAATTTTCAGGCCGATTGGATAACTTTTGATTCCAGTAAATTAACTTGGACTTTATTTAAATATTTTGAAAGATTTAACTAATTGCACACTAAACAAATTTCAAGAATTTTGCTCATCTCCAAATTGAAGCTTAACATGCTGGGATCAATTGACATGTAGTAGGCTGCAAGAATAAACACAATGTAAATGTATACATATGAGCCAGTCAGTATTTAGCAGTAAAAAAAAAATGCAAGGATGAGCGATAATGTATGTTGCTTTGTAGCATGTATGCCTTTTTTCTGTGAAGTATAAGTCCCAATGATATTTTCCTTGGTATACATCTGTTTCTAAATGTTATGTTAGCTCTGTTAAGTTCCTATAACACATTGCTTTGGGAGTATTTTGTGGTATCACAAGACCACTGCTATTTTTCACTTCTTTTAAATTGCACTACAAATGCCAAACCATTCATACAGCAAGGTTACGATATACAACAAATCCCTGGGAAGTTGATTGTATTCTTGATGTTCTGGCCTCTAAAACAGAAGAATGTAACAAAGCAGGGAAAGGTTAAAATAGACTTCGAGATTTAATCATTAAGTCTAAAAATGGAAAGACACACAGAGAGAAAAGTCCATACCTCCCTATAATTCCAGCTCAAAGAGCTATCTTGATTCTCTCAAACTAAAACTTTTTTTTTAACATCTTGCTTTATCCCACAGAAGAGTTAGGCCTCTTTCACACGGGGGTCCCAGATTTGCTCCAGATGCGTTCCGGGTGCATTGCGGGAAACCCGCGCGAGTGCACACGCAATTTCAGTCAGTTTTGACTGAGATTGTGTTGCATTGTTCAGTTTTTTCCGTGCGAGTGCACTGCATTTTGCACGCGCGTCATAAAAAACTAAATGTGGTATCCAGACCCGAACTTCTTCACTAAAGTTCGGGTTTGGGTTCAGTGTTGTGTAGATTTTATTATGTTCCCTTATAACATGATTATAAAGGCAAATAATAGCATTCTTAATACAGAATGCTTAAAAAAATGTTACTTGAGGGGTTAAAAAATAAAAAAAAATAACTCAACTCATCCACTTGATCACGCATGACGTGGTGAGCGTGATGACGTCATCAAAGGTCCTTTTGCAGGTCCTGAAAGAAAAAGAAACAAGACGATGCCGGCTGCACGATCAAGTTGATGAGGTGAGTTAATTTTTTTATTTTTAACCCCTCAAGACACATTTTAGAAAGCATTTTGTATTAAGAATGCTTTTATTTTCTTTTATAACCATGTTATAAGGGAAAATAATACAGTAAATTGACTTAAATCAACTTACATCATCTCCTAAGCAACCATGCGTGAAAATCGCATTGCATCCGCATTTGCTTGCGGATGCTATGCGATTTTCATACAGCCCCATTCGTGAAAAATG
This sequence comes from Bufotes viridis, assembly GCA_033119425.1. Taxonomy (NCBI): domain Eukaryota; kingdom Metazoa; phylum Chordata; class Amphibia; order Anura; family Bufonidae; genus Bufotes; species Bufotes viridis. The sequence goes on along the minus strand of CM065591.1, from coordinate 264,199,692 downwards.
CAGAATATAGAACATGCTGTGATTTCCACGCAACACACAAGTGATGCGTGAAAATAACCGCTCATCTGCACAGCCCCATTGAAGTGAATGGGTCAGGATTCAGTGCGGGTGCAATGCGTGCACGTCACGCACTGCACCTGCGTGGAAAACTCGCCCGTGTGAAAGGGGCCTTAAAAAGAAGCTTTACCTTCATACAAAGCATCTGCATGATTGCCTATCAAAGCCTCACTCCCTATAAAATGCTTTTTTCTATTTCTAATGAAACAAAGCATCAGGTATAGTGTTACTTGTTCTCTCCATCTTGTTATTTTTAGTCCCATAACCTGTACATTTAGGCCAGATCTAACTGAATTAATTCAAGTGAAAGGGACAAAGCGTCAATAATAAGCACATACATTATGAAAAACCTGGCATTTCTAACACAAACATACTGTAGATAATGAAGAGGCTGAACTGGTCGCACAAGCTCTGCTTTCCTCTGATCTGATCAGGCCTCCACAAATCTATTATTGATGGCCTATTCTAAGGATTGCGACGAAGGCTCGCCGAAACGCGCGTTGGGGTGGCGCCATCCTGGTCCTTTGGTTTTACTGTCACATTGGGTAAGATCTGCTAAGATTCAAGTTATTGATTGTTTATTGACTGCATTTATGTTAGTATTGGTGGATGTCAGAGCACAGAGCGAGTGATTTATACCAGTATCACACTCTCTCTGCATGTAAAGTTTATAATGGCTATCACTATTTACATATAACCTTATGTTCAATACTATGCGTCAATCTGCAGATCTTTTCCTCTATGTTATTAGCCAATCTGTGGTCTGGGATGGCGCTATAAACTTTGCACTCTCCTGCTGTATATTTTAATATTTATTTACTAATAAAGTACATTTATATATATATTTTTGCATTTGGCTCCATTTTCTGTCTGATATTGTGTTGATCACATACCATAGGTAGTTGTAAGGAGCCACTTACATTCCAGAGCTGGTGGAAGACGCGATCCACCCCTGACTCCACCCCCAGAGGCCGTCATCTAGTGGAACGCCCACTGCCGCATCATAAGCGTCGGCACAGCTGAGAGCCGGCGTTCTAACAAACTTGCAGGAGTGACACTCATGTGGCTCCTGAGGAGACTCCCAGCCGGCTGCTACTGACCAGACCTGCACACACCTTGCTGCAGGACCCTTACTCCATACAGCGGACCTCAGTGGAATCCCCACTGCTACTCTCCACAGCCAGACCTTCCTCTCTAGCGCAATTCCCCGCTCCTACTCACCGCACGCTGCGGGACTTTCCTACTCAGCTGACCGGAGCAACACCACCTAATTACACCTGCTCACTCCAGCGGGACATACCTTCACTGCAGGACCATAGCTGCATCACGGATCCACACCTCCTAGAGGAAGCCCAGCTAACCGCAAGTATTCCCCTCCCTGGCGGCTGTCAGGACTTGTGTGACCAGACTTTGTTGGGGACATTGCGGGACACTTCAAGCCACACTTGTTGAGGGGTTCATAACTTAGCTGAGTAGGGATCCACCTTAATTAAAAGCACCCTGCGCAAACTCCCGCAGCCCTAGCTGCAAGGCTGAAGACACAACCACAACCCTAACCAGTCTGTGGGTGTATCACCCAGCTCCACACTGTTCACCTAATCTTAGGCTTCTCTGTACCTGCACTCGCAGCAATTATTAGGCAGCAGTGCCATTCACCCTCTACACCCAGGATTAGGGTCAGAGCATTAGGGCGGAACAATGATGCCTTGATCACTTTGGTCCGTTCACCGTACCATCACGTATCACTGTAGAACACGTTGGGCGTACGTGACTCCGCAGCTGAGTTCCATTCCTCTCCTTCCAGGAGGTCCATTATAGTAGTCTAGTGGTAGGACCCCATGCCATGCTGGGAAACCTTGACGTGGTGCATGAAGGGGCTCTGATATGTTCCTGACTGGGAGATATTGGTGAATGGCTCAGCTTTTAACATCATCTTGAGGGATTAGCCAGTGTTGTCAGTTGCTTATCCTTGTGGTGCACTTTTTTTCAGTGATTTATAAATTAGATTTAAATAGACTGTGGTGTCCCCAAGCACTGACTCCATATAGCTATATATGGAGTCAGAGCAGGGACTCCTAAGCCAAACTAGAGTCCCCACACCCTCCCCTCTTCATAGCAGGGAGTGCCTGGTTTAATGCTCGGGTTCTCCCATTGACTTCCATTGTGCTCGGGTGCCAAGGTTTTTGGGGTTTTGACATTACAGCATGCACTATACACTAAAAATTATATGACATCCTTATTCTGCTGATCAATATGATTACGATAACGCCAAATTTATATTTTCTTCAATTAAGATGGGTGAGACAGCCTCTTCGTGTTCAAATGCATGAGGTAAGTATGCTTTTTCCCCCCGCCATTTCAGGTAAAATTGATTTGTTACCACGAAGTGCCAGGAAACTTGGCTTCACAGCGAATCAATTCTTTCATAAAATTCGGATCAAATTCCACTTTGTTAGCTTCAACAGTAGTAATAATGGAAATAGATGGCTAATAAAAAAAAAATTGTTAGTATTTTTTTTTCCATTTGTGTACTTAAATGTTAAATGTTTCTTTAACCCTTTCAGGACCGGGCCTTTTTTTTATTTAGCGTTTTTGTTTTGCGCTCCCTGCCTTCACAGAGCCATAACTTTTTTATTTGTCTAATTCACATAGCCATATGAGGGCTTGTTTTTTGCAGAACAAGTTGTACTTTCCCATGCCACCATTTAATATTGTATATGATGTAGTGGGAAGCGGGAAAAAAAATCCAAATGTGGTGAAATTGCAAAACAAAACGATTCCACCACAGTTTTACGTTTTTTTTTTTTTTATTACAACGTTCGATGTACAATAAAACTGACCAGTTACTTTTATTCTACAGGTCAGTACAAATCCGGTGATACCTTATATGTGTAGTTTTTCTTGCGTTTTGATAGTGATAAAAAAATAAAAAAGTGGAAAAAAAATCAGTTTTATTTTTTGTCGCCATATTTTGACCCCTATAACTTTTTGTATTTATGTGTACGGAGCTGCATCGGGTCTCATTTTTTGCGGGGCGATCTGAAGTTTCATTGATACCATTCTGGGGTGTGCATGACTTTTTGATCACTTTTTATTTGAAGCGTCCAAGCGAATCGGCCACTTGGACGTTTTTTTCCACTTTGCTGTTTGCCGTATGGGGAATATATTTTTATATTTTTATACTATGGGCATTTTCTTTTTAAAACTTTTTTTTTTACACTTTTTTTATAGTACCCATAGGGAACTATAACATGTAATCATCTGATTGCTATTATCATAGACTCCAATGCATTTGCATTGGAATCTATGATGATTTTACTACTTTCCTATGGAGCCCTATTACAGGCAAGGGCTCCATAAGAAGTACTATGCAGCAATCTCGTGTCATTCATAAAAACACGGGCTGCTGCATACACACTCCGGCTCCTCCGATCGCCACACGGGGGAGTCGGAGCACAACCGAACGCTTTCGCTATTGGTTTTCAGCACGCTCAGATGCCGTGGTCAGGATTGACCACAGCATTTGAGGGATTAAATGTCTGCGATCTGCATCACTGCTGGTTGCGGACATTAGCTGCGGGTGTCTGCTAAAAGAAGCAGGCAGCCACCGGTGGCTATGGCGCCCGCAGCGGACAGGAGCGCTCTCCATCTTTAAACACCCGACCACGTGTATGGAGCTGGGCGTGAAGTGGTTATTTTACACAGTTAGAATGGTTTGGTAAAGTAGTTTCCCCACCAACATAACTTATTCTCTATCCACAGGACCCCCAATCCTGGGGTCCTGGAATGGAGTGGCAGTGTGCATGTGTAATTACATTACATTCACTAATATGGGACAGGTGGATATAGCGCTTTGTTCTATATTCCATACTAGCAGAAGGACCCGGCTTTGCACGGTATACTTCATCTATTTCATTTAATGTTTGTGTGTGTCGTTAAAAGATATAGAGAGTATTCCCTATAACAGTGACATCTACAGTACCCCGCCCCTTAACAGTGACCTTCACAGCCCCCACCCCTTAAAACTGACACCCCCACAGTGCCCCGCCTCCATAAAATTTGATCTCCACAGCAGCTCACCCCCTTAACTTTGACCTTCACAGCTGCCTGCCCCTTTAACAGTGAGTTCCACAGCACCCCACCCCTTTGATAGTGACCTCCACAGGGCCCCCCCCCCCTAACAGTGACCTCTACAACACCCTCCTCTTAACACTGACCATAGGTTATAGTCTCTTTAACAGTTACCTCATAGCACCCTGCTACCCCTTTAATAGTGCCTCCCACAGTACCCTCCTCCCTTAACAGTAACCTCCACAGCGGTTTGCCCCTTAACAGTAACATCCACAGCATTTTTGCGTTTAAACACAATGATCAACAGTAACCAGAAAGTGGTCAACCCCTTTTACAGGACACATGAGAGGTTGATTTGTCAATATTACCTTATCAATAAAACCAGATTTTTCTTTTGTGAATTCATCATCCATCAGCCTTTGGATGAAACTGAGGGCCTATTAACAGGAACATATATTTTGTCCATTACAGTGCTAAAAAAAAAAATCGCTCATGTGTTGCACCTGCAACATGGACATTTTTGAATAACGACGTGTGAATGAGTCTTTGCTCTATTGACTCTTTTTTCTCTGGAAAACCACAGTGAAGAGGTTACCAGTGCTTCTGGCAGAAAAAAGCAATGCAATCTAAGTGCATATTACTTTATATACAGGTTACTAATCTAAGATGGTGAGAGGTAAGGTAGTTCATTGTAGTTTGAAAATCGTCATGCTGTAGCTGTATATTTTAATGAATACATGATGTGCATTGACAACTGCATACATGATGTGCATTGACAACTGTGTTTATAATAGTTCTAAAACGCATATATATGGCAATAGACTGCATGCGGAAAGCAGGGGCCTGACTAGTAATGGCTGGGCCCCATAGCAAACTGATTTGTGCATAAGGCCTAAATCTGTAAAAAGAGTTTTAAAAAGTAGCATAGCTATAGGAAATGTAAAAAAAAATATAACCATTACCCACCTGTTAAATTCCCTGCTGCCATAATACAACATCATGAGCTGTCTTATAGGCAGTGCACTCATTTGGCAGACTGTGTTAGAAACCCCCCTCGAATACCAGGACAGTCATGAAGGCGGTCAGGAGTAAAACTAAGAATACAGCTAAGAACCAGCTGCAGAAATCAGGTAGAGGAGAGGGACACAGAGAGACCTGTCTGACCCAACAGTTCTATGCAGTTTAGGAAGAAGAGGGCTGTGGTGGATTAATTGCATTGCTGACCCTGAACCCCTCGATCTTCACAGTAACCCTGATGGTGGGTATAGACGTTCCCGAGGGGAACACCAAGTTGCTACCTCTTGAGGAGGATAGTCACACAAGGCAGCTGGTCCAGACGGACCAGGAGGACCCTGAGAAAGGTACCAGAGGAACAGGCATTGTCAGCAGGCTGAGTCGTTACCAGGAGCAACAGTGCAGGACCGAAGGATGAGGCAGAGGCAAAGTCAGACAGGCAATAGGTCAGGGCAGGTGGCACTGGTACAGGTCAGGCAATCTGGGTCAGCAACAGGACAACGCCCTTAGAGGGGATAGGACACGTGGCACAGTTTGTGCCCTATTATGTAACAAACAAGATATAGGATAGGCACATGGGATCAAATACAGTTTTCTGATTGACAAATTTTCATTACTCTCTACTAGTTAATACTTGATAAACTGTTTCTGTTTATCCCTTTGTCTGAGACATTTAAAAATCTATTTCATGGTGCCTAACACAAAAGAGGAATTTATAATGAAGGATTACACCACTAGGGAACACAGACAGCACTTATCTACAGAAATGTGCAGAGTTATAGTAAGTAGTTACAAGGGTAAAAGATGTAGGTTTATTATGTGGATCTGTTGTCAGTTGCCTCATTTTTTTCCAGCTACTATTCAGTGCATTACAAGCCCATCATTGAGTTGACAGTGAATGCACATAGCCTGCTCTAAACATCATTATAGGCAAGCGGCTCCGTGTCAAAGAGGCATCTTTATTACACTAAGTGCAGCATGCCAAACTGAATTACACTGCGATTCATAGCATGATAAAACTATGGTACCTGCCACTGAATACCTTGTCAGGCTAGCAATCACTTACAAATATTGGGAGGTTTGCTGTTCTGGAAATGAATCATTTCCATGTGCATAATATCCTTTAATCCTGGTAGAAATTCCTTTGTTATAAAATGTACTGCAATATTCTCTAATGTTAAAGAAAATCAATGCAGGGTATAGTGATATATCAATAAATTGTCATCACATAAGTGAAAATATAGCCCTTAACACCATTCATGAACATAGCATTTCCTACATAATAACATATATATATATATATATATATATATATATATACATTTCAGCATATGTATTCACTAGTAATACAGGGGGGGGGGCATTTATATAGATACACCATAATAAAGTGGGAATGGTTGGTGATATTAACTTCCTGTTTGTGGCACATTAGTATATGTGAGGGGGGGTACTTTTCAAGATAGGTGGTGACCATGGTGGCCATTTTGAAGTCGGCCATTTTGAATCCAACTTTTGTTTTTTCAATAGGAAGAGGGTCATGTGACACATCAAACTTATTGGGAATTTAACGAGAAAAACAATGGTGTGCTTGGTTTTAACATAACTTTATTTATTTACAAGTTTCTAACCACTTATAAAATGTGTTTAATGTGCTGCCCATTGTGTTGGATTGTCAATGCAACCCTCTTCTCCCACTCTTCACACACTGATAGCAACACCGCAGGAGAAATGCTAGCACCAGCTTTCAGTATCCGTAGTTTCAGGTGCTGCACATCTCGTATCTTCACAGCATAGACAATTGCCTTCCGATGACCCCAAAGATAAAAGTCTAAGGGGGTCAGATCGGGAGACCTTGGGGGCCATTCAACTGGCCCACGACAACCAATCCACTTTCCAGGAAACTGTTCATCTAGGAACGCTAGGACTTGACACCCATAATGTGGTGGTGCACCATCTTGCTGGAAAAACTCAGGGAACGTGCCAGCTTCAGTGCATAAAGAGGGAAGCACATCATGATGTAGCAGTTTCGCATATCGAGTGGCCTTGAGGTTTCCATTGATGAAGAATGGCCCCACTATCTTTGTACCCCATATACCACACCATACCATCAATTTTTTTGTTCCAACAGTCTTGGAGGGATCTATCCAATGTGGGTTAGTGTCAGACCAATAGCGGTGGTTTTGTTTGTTAACTTCACCAATCACATAAAAGTTTGCCTCATCACTGAACAAAATCTTCTGCGTAAACTGAGGGTCCTGTTCCAATTTTTGTTTTGCCCATTCTGCAAATTCAGTGCGCCAATCTGGGTCATGCTCGTTGAGATGCAGCAGTAGCTGGAGTTTGTAAGGGTGCCATTTGTGAGTAGCTAATATCCGCCAAAGAGATGTTCAACTAATGCCACTCTCCAGTGACATGCGGCGAGTGCTACGCTGTGGGCTCTTGCTGAATGAAGCTAGGACAGCCAATGATGTTTCTTCATTAGTGACAGATTTCATGCATCCACATTTTGGCAAATACAACACTAAACCAGTTTCACGAAACTTAGCAAGCAGTTTGCTAACTGTAGCATGGGAGATGGGTGGTCTCGTAGGGTGTCTTGCATTGAAATCTGCTGCAATGACCTGGTTACTGCGTTCACCAGACATCAACACAATTTCTATCTGCTCCTCACATGTTAACCTCGGTGACATGTCAACGGCTGTAAACAAAGAGAAACTGGTAAATAACTCATGAAAGAATAAAGTTACGTTAAAACCAAGCACACCATTGTTTTTCTTGTGAAATTCCCAATAAGTTTGAAGTGTCACATGACCCTCTTCCTATTGAAAAGACAAAAGTTGGATTCAAAATGGCCGACTTCAAAATGGCCACCATGGTCACCACCCATCTTGAAAAGTTTCCCCCCTCACATATACTAATGTGCCACAAACAGGAAGTTAATATCACCAACCATTCCCATTTTATTAAGGTGTATCCATATAAATGGCCCATCCTGTAGATCAGGCATAAGGCAATAAGCTAAGCTTATAGCGCCATTAAAGGGCATCTGTCGGCAGATCTGTAGCTATGAAACTGGCTAACCTGTTGTATATGCACTTGGCAGCTGAAGACATATGTGTTGGTCCCATGTTCATATGTGACTGCATTGCTGAGAAAAATGATATTTTAATTCATGTAAATGAGCCTCTAGGAGCATTGGGGGTGTTGTTACACCTAGGGGCTGTGTTCTCTCTGCAACTGCTGCATACTTTTGATTGACAGGGCTAAACATTATGATGTTTTCACTGCCTGGCCCTGTCAATAAAATGGAAGAGGTCGTAGTAGTTGCAGAGAGAGCTGACCCTCTAGTTGTAATGGCAATGTCTCTGTTGGGGGAACACCACCTACTCATAGCCCACATATGGACCTTCATTGCAAATGACTAGAAATCTATTCATAACTTCTAGCAGGGATAATAAAGGAATGGTACAATATGGAGTCATAGGAATAGATGCTCCAGAATTGTTTATTGCAAGGGGGATACAAGTATGACAGACAAGAAGTTGTATCTTGACAATGCCTTGTCAAATGTTGTTTAAGGTCCTGTTCTTAAATGAGGAGGGGTAAGTCTAGTAGTTAAGAAGGCATTCTCAACCTTCTTTTTCTTAATTTTTTTGCCACTATTCTTATTCTCCAGCCTCTTTAAAGTTGCAGATGACACTAAGGATTTAATATATAACCAATAAGCACTGCTTGCTTCTGCATGCATGATCCTGATGTTGCAATGTATACCATTACTAGCAGCTGTTATGTAGTAGCATTTATTGGAAGCTTGTAGACACTCATGGTATAGAAAAACTGGTGTCTATAGATTGGTGCAGTGGTTAACTTAGAGTCCTTTAACCTGGGCCAATTTGGGGCCATAACAGGTACCAATCAATAAAATAACAAATAGATTGTTGATCTTTTAACCCATTAAGGATGTGTGCCGTACATGGTCAATGAAGACTGGCACATCGCAGCTCTCCAAGCAGAAGAAAGCAGCTGAGCGGGTCGGGGGTTGTGTCATGGGGAGGTGACCGGTGCTGAACTAGTCATCACCGGTCTCCTTCGAGGTCAGGCGTTCCCTGCCAGCACTGAGATTGGCTGGAACAACACTTCAGCCAATGGCAGCGCTATAGCAGCACAGGAAAGGGCTAAACCTGTCTGCAGGCAGCCATTCTAGCTGCCGACTGCGTGCAGAGAGGTTGTGTGCTGCTTGTTGCCTTGCTGGGACTTGTCGTACACCACCACTGCTTACTGGTACCTGCTAAAAGAAGAAAAGAAGAAGAACATCTGGAACATCTGCTGCAGTGATATTTTTTTCCAGCAGCAGAAGTTCCAGATCCTTAATCCACCCCCCCTTCCCAAGCCCTAATCCCTGTCCCTATTCCCCCACAAGTCACACCCCAATAAAATAAAAATGGCCGTGCTAGCCTTCGATACTGAGTCTGCCAGTGAGGGAGAAGAGGATGCCAGTTTCCTTTACTCTTCTACCCCCTCATCATCATCATCATCATCATTCGCTGATGAGGGACTCTCTGAGGCAGCCCCACAGAGTGAGCCCATATGGACCCCACTCCCTGACGATTATCAGCCCCAAATTCCAGATTTTGAGGGCATCTTCCGAATACAGATTGACTGTGCGGGCTTCACTGTACTAAATGTTTTCAAAATCTTCTTCTCTGAAGATTTTTTAAGTTTAATGGCCCAAACCAATTTATACGCCCAACAATTCATTGATCAGAACCCTACATCGACATACCCTAGACCCCTAGGTTGGACCCCAGTAAGTGTAGTAGAGTTGATGAAGTTTTGGGTACTCGTGCTGCATATGAGCGTTGTAAAGAAGCCACAGATTTAGACAATATTGGAGTTTGGACATTTTCTACCAGACTCCAATTTACAGTAAGACCATGACCTGGAAGAAATTTGAGTCAATTCGGAAATTCCTACACTACTACGACAATGCACAGTGTCCATCCCAAAATGACCCAACATTTGACTGTCTGTTCAAAGTTTAGACTCTCATTAACTACTTTAACACCAAGTTTGCTGAGGTGTACAACCCTGATAAAAATGTCAGTGTAGATGAGTCCCTATTACTTTTCAAAGGGATTCCAACAGTACTTGCTTAGCAAACGGGTAAGGTATGGCATAAAGATTTACAAACTTTGTGTGAGTAGCTCCGGGTACACCCACAAGTTCCACATTTACTAAGGGAAAGATTCCTGAATAGAATCCCCAGAATACCCCCCCCCCCCATCCTAGGAGTTAGTGAAAAGATTGTGTGGGACTTACTGCACCCACTGCTGGATAAGGGTTACCACCTCTATGTGGATAACTATTATACCAGCATAACTCTATTCATGTCCCTAACTGCCAGAGGTACAGTACTGTGGCTTGCGGCACAGCGCGCAAAAATCATAGATGCCTGCCTAGATCCCTGGCAGGGCAACCACTGAGAATGGGTGAAAGTATGGTTCTCCTCCTTGAGAGGGATGTCCTTGTACTGACCACTAGAGATGGCCCGAACTATCCGCCGGCGAACAGTTCCCGGCGAACATAGCTTGTTCACGTTCGCCGTGGTGGGCGAACACATGCGATGTTCAGTCTGCCCCCTATACATCATCATTGAGTAAACTTTGACCCTGTACCTCACAGTCAGTAGACACATTCCAGCCAATCAGCAGCATACCTTCCCTCCCAGACCCTCCCATCTCCTGAACAGCATTCATTTTAGATTCATTTGGAAGCTGCAGTCTTAGTGAGAGGAGGGACAGTGTAGCTGCTGCTGATTTAATTGGGAAATCGATAGCTAGGCTAGTGTATTCAGTGTCCACTCCAGTCCTGAAAGACTCATCTGATCTCTGCTGTAAGGACAGCGTCCTGACAGCACTCCAAAAAGCCCTTTTTAGGGCTGCTACATTAGTCTGCTTTTTTTTTTCTCCATTTTTATATTGCAGTTGCCTGGCCTGCCCGTGTGTGAGGAGCTGCAAGCTCACAGACTGTAGTGTGCCCACTTCCAGTGCCCACCACTCATACTGTGTGGCACAGGACTTTGCATCAAAAAAAGGCATTTAATTTTTACACTTTAGTGTAATTTCAGTTGGGTGCCTGCTAGTGTGTGTCAGGCCCACTTCCACTGACTGTAGTGTGCCCACTGCCAGTGCCCACCACTCCTACCGGGTGGTACAGTAGCTTGCCGATAAATAAGGCATTTCATTTTTACACATTAGTCTAATTTCAGTTGCTTGCCTGCTGCCAGTGTGTGTCAGGCCGACTTCCACAGACTGTAGTGTGCCCACTGCCAGTGCCCACCACTCCTACCGGGTGGTACAGTAGCTTGCCGATAAATAAGGCATTTAATTTTTACACATTAGTCTAATTTCAGTTGCTTGCCTGCTGCCAGTGTGTGTCAGGCCGACTTCCACAGACTGTAGTGTGCCCACTGCCAGTGCCAACCAGTCATTACGGGGGGCACAGTAGCTTGCTGATGAATAAGGCATTTAATTTTTACACTTTAGTGTAATTTCAGTTACTTGCCTGCTGCCAGTGTGTGTCAGGCCCACTTCCACTGACTGTAGTGTGCCCACTGCCAGTGCCCACCACTCATACCGGGTGGCACAGTACCTAGCACGCGTAGTACTACTTATCTAAAAAAAAATGACAGGCAGAGGCAGGCAACCCCACAGGGGCCGTCGTGGTCGTGGTGCTGTGATTTCCAGTGTCCCTGGAATAATGCCTAGTGTTAAGATGCCACGTACCCTGAACCCGAAAAATTCTGAGGACGTAGTTGACTGGCTTAGACAGGACACCCAATCTTCAACAGCTTCCGCTAAGAACCTTGACGCACCATCCTCCTCCAGCTCAGCTTCGGTCACCTGCTCTCAAGTTACCATGCTCCCGCCCGCCGCCACCACCACCACTACCACCAAAGTCACCACAGCCGCTTCACTTGATCCGTCAGAGGAGTTATTTACACATCAGTTGGATGCAATTAGTGATGCACAACCATTATTGCCAGATGATGTAGATTACAGGGTTATGTCTCAGTCAGGCAGGATTACACACATGGACGTACAGTGTGATGATGATGATGATGTTGTACCCGCTGCTGCTTCCTTTGCTGAGGTGTCAGATACAAGTGAAGCGGTTGATGAGGACGATGTGTGCACGGATGCCACGTGGGTGCCTGCTCGAAGAGAAGAAGAGGGGGAGAGTTCAGAAGGGGAGACAGAGAGAAGGAGTAGACGAGTTGGAAGCAGGGGGAGGTCGTCGCAAGGAGTTAGTGGCACTTCACAGACAGCATGTATCGGCAGCCGGGGTCAGACAGACAGCACGCCAGTCATTGAATGCTGTTGCCACCACCAGAATGCCGTCATTGCAAAGCTCAGCAGTAGAGATGAGCGAACTTTAAAAAAAAGTTCGGCGTTCGGCTTTCGGGTTGTGGTAATCGTCGCATCCTGTTATGAATTGCACTACCGCGGACTATCCCGGCATATGGAATCCATAAGGGGCGGCTTCCACCAACCCGAACTGTTGAATAGCCGAAGGACCTGGGGTGACGTCACTGTCATGTGATCAGTGCAGGGGGCGTGGCTCAGCACTGGATTTGATCCCGTGCTGAGCCACGCCCCTGCACTGATCACATGACGGTGACGTCACCCCAGCTCCTTCGGCTGTTCAACAGTTCCGGTTGGTGGAAGCCGCCCCTTATGGATTCCATATGCCGGAATAGTCCGCGGTAGTGGAATCCATAATGGTATGCGGCGATTACCACAACCGAACGCCGAACTTTTTTTTAAAGTTCGCTCATCTCTACTCAGCAGTATGATATTTTTTTTGTGTGTCTGCCTCTGATAACAGCAATGCCATTTGCAACCTGTGCCAAAAGAATCTGAGTCGAGGGAAGTCCAACACCCACCTCGCCACTTTTTTGAGAAGGCACATGATCTCACATCACAAACGCCTATGGGATCAACACATGAGTACAAGCAGCACACAAACTCAAAGCCACCATGCTCCTCCTGGTCCAGCATCCTCAGCCACGTCAACCACTGCTGTCCTCCCTGCCCCCTCTCAACCAACCGCCACTCCGCCTCTCACCTTCAGCAGTTCCTGCTCATCTGCCCACAGTCAGGTGTCTGTTAAGGAAATGTTTGAACGTAAGAAGCCAATGTCACAGAGTCACCCCCTTGCCCGGCGACTGACAGCTGGCTTGACGGAACTCTTAGCCCGCCAGCTTTTGCCATACCAGCTGGTGGAGTCTGAGGCCTTCAAAAAATTTGTCGCTATTGGGACACCACAGTGGAAGGTACCAGGACGAATTTTTTTTCAAAAAAGGCAATCCCAAACCTCTACTATGTTATTGAAAAGGAAGTCATGGCATCTCTGGCATACAGTGTTGGGGCAAGGGTCCATCTGACCACTGATACCTGGTCTGCAAAGCACGGTCAGGGCAGGTATATCACGTACACTGCGCATTGGGTCAACCTGCTGACGGCTGACAAGCATGGAATGCGTGGCTCCGCAGCGGAGTTGGTGACACCGCCACGACTTGCAGGCAGGCCTTCTGCCACCTCCTCTACTCCTCCTACTCCATCCTCTTCAATATCCTCCTCGGCTGAGTCCTCTTCTGCTGCGGCGTCTGGCTGCATATCAACTGAATCCCCCGAGCTCCCCAGGGGCTATTCCACATCCCGGATACGACAGTGTCACGCTGTCTTGGGGTTGACTTGCCTGAAAGCAGAGAGCCACACAGGACCAGCACTCCTGTCCGCCCTGAATGCACAGGTGGATCAGTGGCTGACCCTGCACCAACTGGAGATCGGCAAAGTGGTGTGTGACAATGGAACAAATTTCTTGTCGGCATTGAATTTTGGCAAGTTGTCACATATGCCGTGCATGGCACATGTGTTGAATCTCATCGTACACCGCTTTGTGTCTAAGTACCCAGGCTTACAGGACGTCCTCAAGCAGGCCAGGAAGGTGTGTGGTCATTTCAGGCGTTCCTACATGGCCATGGTGCACTTTTACGATATTCAGCGGCGAAAAAACATGCCAGTGAGGCGCTTGATTTGCGACAGCCCGACACGTTGGAATTCAACACTCCTAATGTTCGACCGCCTGCTCCAACAAGAAAAAGCCGTCAACGAGTATTTGTATGACCAGGGTGCTAGGACAGCCTCTGCGGAGCTGGGAATTTTTTTGCCACATTACTGGACGCTCATGCGTGCTTTTGTGGAGGTGACAAACCTAGTCAGTTGCACTGAAGGCACCATCAGCGACCTCATCCCATTTGTTTTCTTCCTGGAGCGTGCCCTGCGAAGAGTGCTGGATCAGGCTGTAGATGAGCGTGAAGAGGAAGAGTTGTGGTCACCATCACCACCAGAAACAGCCTTGTCATCATCGCTTGCCGGACCTGCGGCAACGCTGGAAGAGGAGTATGAGGAAGAGGAGTCAGAGGAGGAATGTGGCTTTGAGGAGGAGGAAGACCAACCACAGCAGGCACCCCAGGGTGCTCGTTGTTGTCACCTATCTGGGACCCATGGGGGGAAGAACAGACCGTCAATGACATCAGTGAGGACGAGGAACAGGAAATTAGTAGCTCTGCATCCAACCTTGTGCAAATGGGGTCTTTCATGCTGTCATGTCTGTTGAGGGACCCTCGTTTAAAAAGCATGAAGGAGAACGACCTGTACTGGGTGGCCACACTACTAGACCCCCGGTATAAGCAGAAAGTGGCAGAAATGTTACCGAATTACCGAAAGTCGGAAAGGATGCAGCAGTTCAAAACCAAACTAAAAATTATGCTTTACACAGCTTATAAGGGCGATGTCACAGCACAACAGGAATCTAACAGGGGAAGAGGTGAATGTAATACTCCTCCTACCTTGGCGGCAAGGACTGGACAATTTACAGATGTGTTGTTGATGGAGGACATGCGGAGCTTTTTCAGTCCTACTCATCGCCACAGCCCTTCGGGATCCAGCCTTAGAGAACGACTCGACCGACAGGTAGCAGACTACCTCGCCTTAACAGCAGATATCGACACTCTGAGGAGCGATGAACCCCTTCACTACTGGGTGTGCAGGCTTGACCTGTGGCCTGAGCTATTGCAGTTTGCGATAGAACTTCTGGCCTGCCCTGCTTCAAGTGTCCTGTCAGAAAGGACCTTCAGTGCAGCAGGAGGCATTGTCACTGACAAGAGAAGTCGCCTGGGTCAAAAAAGTGTTGATTACCTCACCTTCATAAAGATGAATGAGGCATGGATCCCGAAGGGACTGACAGTGGGGGATACGTTTGACTAACAAAAGCCCTA
Organism: Bufotes viridis; assembly: GCA_033119425.1. Taxonomy (NCBI): domain Eukaryota; kingdom Metazoa; phylum Chordata; class Amphibia; order Anura; family Bufonidae; genus Bufotes; species Bufotes viridis. Next base: position 264,184,208 of record CM065591.1, on the reverse strand, counting down.
AAGACATGCCTTGGCCTCAAAATGGTCCCCACGCTGCTGTATTTAATGTCTGCATACCGGATGACTTTCGTGAATTCTCCGCCACCAACTAGGGTTCAAGCCGCAATGATTTAGTGGCATAAATTTTTCTGGCCGCTTCTACAACTGCGGCTGCAACAATGCCATTATTTTTCAGGCATGTGTACATGCCTAATTTTTCTGTCCTACTCACTGTGCCTGCAAAAACAAAACAAAAAAAAAAGGCACATACAAGTGTCAATTCCCCTTCGTGATCGTTACCTTGTTGTGGTGAAGGGGCTTGCGTATCACAATGAAGCAATCATCACCTCTATGAGTGTGCTGGCAATGTTGCCACACCCCAGATGATAAGGACATTGATTCATTATGGTCAGACCAAAAGCGATCGGCTGGATAATATTTCATAGAAAAAACATTAATTTACCTTTTTTTTTATTTTAATTTGAATGGGTTTTTAATACATAAAATAAAATATCACAATAAAGTCTCTTAATAGTTTATTACTATTATTAGAAATAATGCAGATAATTAAAAAAATCTCCATCAATTCCTTTACAAAGCAAGTACAGAGCTGAGAACTAAATTATTTCATGATGTCGTAATGGTTCGTTAATTCGACAATGATTAATCAATTCGACACACGTCCCCGGATAGGGTACGTAACAGGGATTAAACTGATAGGAATAGTACTAGTTAAGACACCACTCATATAGGGTGGCACAGCACATTGCTCTGTGCACGCGCAGTGCCCCAATTTTGGATTAAGAGGACCGACCAAGCTGCTTTTTCCATCTCCCGGTTCCTAAAATCAATTCAGTTTGGTGTATGAGAGTTTGGTCTGTCACTGTGAAGGCAGTCAAAGGTACCCGGCCTACATTTTTTTTCACAAAAGGCAATCCCTGATATGGGATGTAACAGGGATTAAACTGATACAAATAGTACTAGTTAAGACACCACTCATATCAGGTGTGACAGTAAATTGCACGGCGCAGACGCAGTGACCCTGGATTAAAACAAATGGGAGAGAGCCAGCGTTTTTTTAGCCATCTCCCCGTTCGAAAAATCAATTCAATAAATGGACCCCAGATTGGGGACGTAACAGGGATTAAACTGATAAGAATAGTACTAGTTAACACACCACTCATACCATGTGGCAGAGTACATTGCACAGCACACGCGCAGTGCCCCAAATTGGAAGTAACAAGAAGGACGCACACAGATAAATCACATTTCTGCAAGGAGTTTGTCAACTTTTGACAACTGTTTGCGGTTGTCTAAAATCCATTCAATACATGTCCTGATAGGGGACGTAACAGGGATTAAACTGATGAGAATAGTACTACAGAAAATACCACTCATATCGGGTGTGACAGTAAATTGCACGGCGCAGACGCAGTGATTGTGGATTAAAACAAAGGGGAGAGAGCCAGCGTTTTTTTAACCATCTCCCCGTTCGAAAAATCAGTTCAATAAATGGACCCCAGATTGGGGACGTAACAGGGATTAAGTGGCTGGGTGGAGGAAGAAACCTTCAATGACATCACTGGGACATGGCTAGCTTGGTATCAAACCTTGTGCAAATGGGGAGTTTGCGGTTGTGCAAATGGACTGTTTGCGGTTGTTTGCGGTGCATTAAAAGGGGAGTTTGATCTGTCAATGTCTGTGAAGCGGGCGTAACCCTTACACTACCTGATCAATACAACATCATACCTGATCGTATACACACACTGGATGTTTTAAACCACGTTGTTCAAAAAAATTTAGGATTGTTAGGTGATTTATGCCTTTTATGGATTAAAACCCAACTCTGCGTCAACTATGTAATTTTCCATGGGTGTTTTGCCATGGATCCCCCTCCGGCATGCCACAGTCCAGGTGTTAGTCCCCTTGAAACAACTTTTCCATCACTACTGTGGCTAGAAAGCGTCCCTGAGGGTTTTAAAATTCACCTGCCTATTGAAGTCTATGGCGGTTCGCCCGGTTCGCCCGTTCGCGAACATTTGAGGAAATTCACGTTCGCCGTTCACGAACGGAAAATTTTATGTTCGCGACATCTCTACTGAGCACTTATGTCTATGCAAAATTTTTATTTTCCCTTTTTAACATATTTGTAAAAAATTATTAATTAATAGGGTTTGGGTGGAGATGGATGGGGGAAAACTTTTTTATTTTTTTATTTAGCACAACTGAATGTACTGCACTTCTCAGCAGCACATACCGAGAAAAATTTCACTTCTGCTACAGAGGGGAGGGAGATTGTCGTACAGGAAGCTGAGTAGCATGGCTCTTAGGCTATTGCCCATTCCTGAAGGCCTTCTTATTCACTTATATTTAGCTGCAGATAGGTTGCTGAACTGGAAGCTACTGCACATGCTCTTTGAATGCATACCTGAGAACTTGACAAACTCAGATAAATCAAAGCAGGAGGATCTGAACAAGCGTGATCATCGCCACAGGACAGCAGTGGTGGCAGGAACCTATGTAAACCATAGATATATACAACAAGGTACTTGGGCAAACTATCTCTAGGATGGTGGGAAAAAGAAAATAACAGGATATACATATGGTGAATAAATGAAACCCTTATGCAACACAGCTCTGAACCACATTAGACTGCATTAAGAAAAATCCCAATAGTTAGGATCGAAGGTACGTATATGCAATATAAGCGGCTGGATGGATGACAACTTTCCTTTTAGGCTGAAATATGAACCTGAAACCTTATTGTTTATGGACTTTTAGAGTCCTTGCATTCCTGTATACAGATATCCCTTCCTCTCTATAGTCTGATTACCCATTCTTGTATATTTATTGTGGCACTATGCACAAAATAAGGCATCATCTATTCATCCAGGACAATACTTAATCTACTTAATTCACGACAACTGTAGTGATCGTCAATAGAGTTGAGCGAACACCTGGATGTTCGGGTTCGAGAAGTTCGGCCGAACTTCCCGAAAATGTTCTGGTTCGGGATCCGAACTCGACCCGAACTTCATCCCGAACCCGAACCCCATTGAAGTCAATGGGGACCCGAACTTTTGGGTACTAAAAAGGCTGTAAAATAGTCCAGGAAAGGGCTAGAGGGCTGCAAAAGGCAGCAAAATGGAGGTAAATGCCGTGCAAACAAATGTGGATAGGGAAATTAATTAATATAACATAAAATAAATAACAATTAACCAATATCAATTGGAGAGAGGTGCCATAGCACAGAATAAGGTTTTAAGTCACCCACCACTGGAGAAGGCCACTTTCAGTTATTTAGGCCCCAGCACCCAGACAGAGGAGAGAGGTCCCACAGCAAGGAATCATGCGTCATATCACCCACCACTGGAGAGGGCCACTTTCAGTTATTTAGGCCCCAGCACCCAGACAGAGGAGAGAGGTTTATGGTATTGCTATTTTGGCAATTGAATTTCACCCCAGAACAAAATATATGTTTTGGCGGACACTATTATACTTTGCAAGCCACTGCTGTTACACCAGATTCAGGGTACTGCTATTTTGGCAATTGAATTTCACCCCAAAACAAAATATATGTTTTGGCGGACACTATTATACTTTGCCAGCCACTGCTGGGACACCAGATTCAGGGTATTGCTATTTTGGCAATTGAATTTCACCCCAGAACAAAATATATGTTTTGGCGTACACTATTATACTTTGCCAGCCACTGCTGGGACACCAGATTTAGGGGATTGCTATTTTGGCAATTGAATTTCACCACAGAAAAGAATCTATCCTTTGCCAGACAGGACAGTATTACACTTGGCTAGCCAAAGCTGGAACACCAGATTTAGAGGATTGGTATTTTGGCAATTGAATTTAACCCCTTAATAAAATATAGAAATTGCTATCCTGAGTTTCTAGGGGTGACAATAAGCACATCCAAGCCCCTGATGTAGGATATTGCAAAAAAAAACAAAACAGTATTGATGGATTGATGGACTTGGTGGCAGCTTGTTCTGGTGCACCACAAGTCACAAAATGGCCGCCGATCACCCCAGAAAAAAGTGACATAAAAACGCTTTGTGCAGCCTAAAAACCAGTGAGCAATTACCAAGCAGAAGTTGAATCATTCACAGCTGTAGATCGATCACTTCATTAGGGCTTTTTGCTGACTTTTCCCTGCCTAATCTCGCCCTCACAGAAGCTGCGTCCTCTCCCTACACTAATCAGATCAGTGTGACTTGCGGCTGGGGTCACATGCTGCACTTGGCCAATCACAGCCATGCCATTAGTAGGCATGGCTGTGATGGCTTCTTAGGGCAAGAAGTAAAATGCTAGCTGATTGGCTGCTTTGCAGCCCTTCAGAAAGCAGGGAGAAATCGCCGAACAACAGTCCCGAACCCGAACTTTTTTGAAAATGTTCGGGTCCGGGTCCCAAACACCCCAAAATTCGGTACGAACCCGAACTATGCTCGAACTGTTCGCTCAACACTAATCCTCAATAATCTCTCCTCAAATTGCAAATCTATGTACTTCCAGAAAATGATTACTTTAACACGAGCAGAACATCTGTCAAGTTCACTTTTTTTAAATAGTACAAAAAAAATCTGAGTGGAAGTCATGCATGTTTTACAAAATAAAATGGGCATACAGTTTTTTTTTTTTTAATCTTTTTATTGTTTCAAAACATAATTTATGGAGATGACCCTGCTTCAGTTGAAATTATAGCTGTGCCTCTTTTTAATTAGTTTTATTGTATTTACAAATCAAGTATTTCTAATAATTAGGCTGTTTTGAAAAATTGTTGCACACTGCCAAACACCATGTCACAATAGTTTTTTCCTTAGAGAGTACAATTTTAGGTGAAGTATTTCAGGCTATTTTATGACATGTATCTTGAATTTTTCACCACTTTCCCATCTGCAGGTTGCATCTCTAATCGGCATTATTATATGAGCTAGTAGTTGTAGACTAACTGTTATGATGTCACCTATACATAGTGCACACAGAGAAGAGAAAATCATGCTCCCCTATATATCTTAGACTAGTTTCACACTAGAGTCAAGGAGCTCCTGAAGGCTGTTCCGGCGCGTGAACAGCCTGCCGGATCCGTGCTGTTGCTAGTGCATGTGTGGGGTCGGAGGTCCGCTCCGGCCCCATTGACTATAATGGGGGCGGGCTGGAGTTCTGGCGACAGCAGGGCAAACATGCCGAGAGGCGGCCGGAATAAAACTACGACACCACGCATGCACTCGCAGCAGCACGGATCCGGCAGGCTGTTTACCTGCCGGAGCTCCTTGACGCTAGTATGAAAGTAGCCTAACATAAACTCAGAAGCAGGACCAGTATTAAAGACAAGACATTATACAGAAATATACTGTTGCTGTAAATAGGAAACTGGGTTGTGATAGTGGAGCACTAATTTAAAGCAGTAAGAGTGCCTGTGTCTATCTCTCCCTTTCCCCCCTCTTTGCAGCTGATCCCGTCTTCATAGACATTTATGAGTGGCAGCTATAACCTGATCTCTCAGTGAATCTGATAATCCCTCTTTGTCTCTGCCTCTCTGAAAACAAATTATCATTGAAATAAGAGTGAGTTATCTGTGCAAGGGAGAGGAGTAAGGTCATTGCTCTTCCTCATACTGACTAGTTGCTTGCTGGCAGCAGATGCAGTTTATACAGCATGATCTGCTTCTGGAAAGCGACGATTTTTGTGACTGTATGAATGACGTGATACATTTCGCTCGTCCATCAGATAATTGGCACAACCTTTACACCACCAGGTCTAAAAAAATAGGTATGGTGTGGGCAGGGAAAGGGACAGTCGACCCGTCCAATTTATCATTTTCTACGCCTGGTTTAGGTATAGAAAATAGTCTAAATGTAAGACAGCTCTGAAGCTGTCTTATATTTAGAAGCGGGATGGATCCACCCAAGTTCTGAAGAGACCTGCACCAGGTATAGGGCTTGTTAAAGAGAACCTGTCACCAGGAAATTCACTGATAAACCAGGCATGCTGCCTTGTAGGACTCACCCTGCTGAATATAATTATACCTTTTACTTGATGATCTGTTGCTTTATTGTGGAGAAATATTACTTTTAATCCATATGCTAATGAGCTGATATGAGTCCAGTAGTTGATATGAGTCCAGCATTTTTTCTATTTAGAGCTGTAGCCCCTCCCCTATTTACGTCTTCAGTTGTAAAAGGGGCGTGGTTTAAAAAATGACCTGCATTATAGCCAATACAAGCCTTGCTGCCTTTCACTTTAAAGCCTAACTGCCATACCCACGGCGACATGTCCCTTATCAGCCATCATGTGTTTATCACCCCATGAACAAACTAGCCCTTATTATAATTACTAACTTCAATAGTATATTCCTCCCCCTTTTTTTACCTAAGCATTCTCTGTTATTCATTTTTCCTCCAGTTATTAAAACAAATGAATGATGTAATAAACCACGCCCCTTTTACATCTGAAGAAGTGAATAGGGGAGGGGCTACAGCTCTAAATAGAAAAAACGCTGGACTCATATCAACTACTGGACTCAAATCAGCTCATTAGCATATGGATTAAAAGTACTATTTCTCCACAATAAAGCAACAGATCACCAAGTGAAAGGTATCACTATATTCAGCAGAGTGAGCCCTACAAGGCAGCATGACTGGTTTATCAGTGAATTTCCTGGTGACAGGTTCCCTTTAAGTCTAAAATGCCGGTCTTAATAGATGTGCCACTTGATGCTTAACCTCCTCAGCCCCCTAGCTTAAACACCCTTAATGACCAGACCACTTTTTACAATTCTGCACTACACTACTTTCACCGTTTATTGCTCTGTCATACAACTTACCACCCAAATGAATTTTTCCTCCTTTTCTTCTCACTAATAGAGCTTTCATTTGGTGGTATTTCATTGTTGCTGACAATTTTACTTTCTTTGCTATTAATAAAAAATTTACGACATTTTTGCAAAAAAATGACATTTTTCGCTTTCTGTTGAAATTTTTTTTTTTAAACTACATTTCTATATAAATGTTTCTACAAATTTGTTGTTCTACATGTCTTTGATAAAAAAAAAAAATGCAATAAGTGTATATTTATTGGTTTGGGTAAAAGTTATAGCGTTTACAAACTATGGTGCAAAAAAGTGAATTTCCGCATTTTGAAGCAGCTCAGACTTTCTGAGCCCCTGTCATGTTTCTTCAGGTGCTAGAATGTCAGGATAGTATAAATACCCCCCAAATGACACCATTTTAGAAAGAAGACACCCCAAAGTGGAAACCTCGGCAAATGCACCGTTTGTCCTCCGCGTCCGTGGTCCGTGATTCCAGTCCGTCAAAAAAATATAACCTGTCCTATTCTTGTCCGTGAAAAACGGTTCACAGACCCATTCAAGTCAATGGGTCCGTGAAAAATGCGGATGGCCATCCGTGTGTCATCCGCGTTCCGTGTCGTTTTTTTTTGCGGATCCCTTGGCAGGCACTTGGGAAACATTGTCAGCCTGTCTTTTGGTAAAATCTTTTGGGTCATGTCCGCTAAAAAAAACGGAAGACACACGGAAACACAACAGAAGGCAAAAACGGACACGGATCACTGAACAAAGGAACCCCTTTTTGCGGACAGCATAAAAAAACGGTCGTGTGCATGAGGCCTTATAAGGGGAAATAATAGCATTCTTAATAAAGAATGCTGTGTAAAATGAGGATTAAGGGGTTGAAAATAAAAAAAATTAACTTACCTTAGCCACTTGATCGCGTAGTTGGCGATCTGTCTTCTCTCCTAATGCTTCAGCTACCAGCTAAAAGACCTATGATGACGTCACATCAGATGGTCCAATCACATGGTCCATCACCATGTATTATTACATATACCCATGCTGGGTAAGAGAAATATCTCTGTAAATTTACAACTTTGTATAAAAAAAAAAAAAGTTGTCGTTTACAGCGATATTTCTCACACAAAGTATGGGTATATATAAAAATACACCCCAAAACACATTGCTCTAGTTCTCCTGAGTACGGCGATACCACATGTATGCCACTTTTTTGCAGCCAAGATGCGCAAAGGGGCCCAAATTCCAATGAGTACCTTTAGGATTTCACAGGGCTTTTTTACACATTTGGATTCTCACGCTTTAGGGCCCCTAAAATGCCAGGGCAGTATAAATACCCCACATATGACCCCATTTTGGAAAGAAGACACCCCAAGGTATTCCGTGAGGGCCATGGCAAGTTCACAGAAAAAATTGATATATATATATATTTTTTTTGCTTGCGGATGCTTGCGATTTTCCCACACCCCCATTCACTTCTATGGGGCCTGCGTTGCGTGAAAAACGCAGAATATAGAGCATGCTGCGATTTTCACGCAACCCAGAAGTGATGCATGAAAATCACCGCTCATGTGCACAGCCCCATAGAAATGAATGGGTCAGGATTCAGTGCGGGTGCAATGCGTCCACCTCACGCATTGCACTCATGCGGAAAACCCGCCCGTGTGAAAGGGGCCTTAGGATTTCACAGGGCATTTTTACGCATTTGGATTCCAGACTTCTTCTCATGCTTTAGGGGCCCCTAAAATGCCAGGGCAGTATAAATACCCTACAAGTGACCCCATTTTAGAAAGAAGACACCCCAGAGTATTCCGTGAAGGGCATGGCTAGTTCATAGAAGATTTTTTATTTTTTTTTGCACAAGTTAGCGGAAATTGATTTTTTTTTTTTCTTACAAAGTCTCATATTCCACTAACTTGTGACAAAAAATAAAATTTTACATGAACTCACCATACCCCTCACGGAATACATTGGTGTCTCTTCTTTCCAAAATGGGGTCACCTGTGGGGTGTTTGTATTGCCCTGGCATTTGAGGGTCTCCGCAATCATTACATGTATGGCCAGCATTAGGAGTTTCTGCTATTCTCCTTATATTGGGCATACGGGTAATGAGATTTTTTTTTTCCATTCAGCCTCAGGGCTGAAAGAAAAAATGAACGGCACAGATTTCTTCATTCGCATCGATCAATGTGGATGAAAAAATCTCTGCCAAAATCAGTGACTGCGGTGCGATGGGCTGGGCGCTAACTACCTAACAAGTAGCTAACTAACTGGCGGTAATAAGGGTCCCTTAGGCCCCATTCACACGTCCGCAATTCTGTTTGCGGAACAGAATTGCAGACTTATTTATTTCTATGGGGACATACTTTGTCCCGCTCAGATCCGGAATTGCGGATCCGTACTTCCGGGTCTGCACTTCCGTTCCGCAAAAATATAGAACATGTCCTATTCTTGTCCGCAATTGCGGACAAGAAAAGGCATTTTCTATATAGTTCTGGCAATGTGCGGATCTGCAAAATGCGGAAAGCACATTGCCGGTGTCCGTGTTTTGTGGATCCGTAAAACACATATAGACGTCTGAATGGAGCCTTACAGGGTGGTGATCAATGACAGGGGGAGTGATCAGGAAGTCTATATAGGGGTGATCAGGGGTTAATAAGGGGTTAATAAGTGACCGGGGGGGTGTAGTGTGGTGCTTGGTGCTACTTTACTGAGCTATCTGGTCCTCTGGTGGTCGATCCAAGCAAATGGGACCCCCAGAGGACCAGGTATCAGGTATATCAGACGCTGTTAACATAACAGCGTCTAATATACCTGTTTGATTTCATTTATTTTACTTCTACAGCCTGCCAGCGATTGATCATCGCTGGCAGGCTGCAGTGTAACTGCAGAGCTGCGCGCCGCTGTGAATGCGCGCGCCCGTTCAGAGCAAATCTCGCATCTCGCGAGATGACGCACGGATGCTTCCACCCAGAACAACACGACCGCCCGCCGGACGCATCCATGCGTTAGGCGGTCGTGGAGAGGTTAAAGAGGGTCTGTCGTGATGACCTTGATGACAATATGATATCTTTCATCGAGAAGATAAAAATGAAGGTTCTACAAGAACAAGTATTTGCGTTTACTTTACATCACGTACTATCACACTGTGACATACTTTACAAACTACAGTCTTTAAGACGTTTTTCTATACATTTTTTTTACTAATCTTGTCTTTTTAACCTACAGCAAACTACTCGCCCAATGTTTTATTTACCTTATCTTCCTATGATGCATTACATGTCATACATGCATCCATATTACCAAATGAGAGGATTTACAAAACCCAATCCTGGTACAAGGGACCCTCCTAGAATGGCAGGTGATGGACCACAATTCCCCTCACTCATTCTTATGGGTAAGTCAGAAGGAACTTTCCTTCTACTTTTTAATGTGCAACCTATGCCACCTATATATTTTTGTAAATATTTCAAATGTTTGGGGGGATGTTGGGGGATGTTGGGGAGAGAGTGAGTGAGAAAGTAAGAGAATGAGAGAAAGAGAGATTAGTAATGTTGATCACAAATATTCGAATAGCGAATTTTTATAGCAAATATTGGCACTTCGAGAATTCGAGAATATTTAGAATATAGTGATAGATATTCATAATTTTGAATATTCAAGGTTGTTTTTTAAACAGTACACATGATCCCTCCTTCTAGCTTGTGGGACAATGAGAAGGCTGCACTATCTTTGATTTTAGGAGTAGTGTTGAATGCGAATTTGTGTAATGCGAATTTTTGTAATGCAAATTTCTGTAATGCAAATTTTTAAATTGCCGATTTACGCAATCAAGAAAATAATGACTGGAGATAACAAATTTTCGAATTTGCGAATATATGGTGAATATTCGCCCAAATATTTGCAAAATATCACAAATTCGAATATTGCCCCTGCGGCTCATCACTAGAGATTAGGCCAGCCAACATTTAATGTTCCTCTGGAGAAAGAGATGTGCAAATTAGTTTTCCTTCCAAAAGGAAAAGAAAACTGAGCATCTGACACCACCACATTTAGCATACTTTAACTGTCCAAACGTCAATGCTATTAAACACGTACAATCAATCGATGTGGAACCGCACTCGCCAGATCTTATGGTCCACCGGAATGCAACAGCCAGCCTGGAGCCCTAGATCCATATAGGCTCCTATGTAAACGATTCAGGAAGAGATGTCGGAGGCAGAATGTCCGGTTGAAAAATCACTTTATTTGGGGAACTGCTCACATGAAAAACGTGAATATAAAAAGTTGCTACGTTTCGGTTATCACATTATCACATAGCCTTTGTCAAGCACAATGTGAACTATGTGGGTGCTGAGATTAAAAGTACTTTTCTCCACTAAAAGGAGAGTATTATGAGACCATCACCTGACACCAATGATGGAGTGGAGTTTGCACTTAAGGCATTAGACCTGAGGGTGAAAAGTGATTTCTCACCTCCCCATAACAATCATGTTGTGGAGAGATATATTTGCTAAGGGAATGTCATGTAATGGGCACCATGTCGAACCTGACCAGAGGAGAGAGGGAGGCACTAGCACAATTGGAACACAACAAATCAATTACTGTTAAGCCAGCAGATAAGGGGGAGCGGTGGTGATCATGGACACGGTGAGTTATAATCGGGAGGTGCATAGACAACTGAGTGACCGGGAGGTATATACGGAATTACAAAATGATACCAAATGGGACATTATGCGTATTCTTGATAACATCATTAAGGAAGCCCTGGATAAGGGCATTATTGATAGTGATGTCAGTGACTTTCTCCGAATGCCACACCCGGTCACTCCTCTTCTCTATGTACTTCCCAAGATTCATAAAAGTCTCATTGACCCTCCAGGCCGACCCTATTGTGCCGGGCCGTGGTTCGGTATTCAGCAATATTGCTGTATTCTTGGATAGGATTTTCCGTGTCCATGCCACCAGAGCTCCCTCCTACATTAGGGATACCAGTCATTTTTTGTTAAAACTTAGGGATCTGAGTTTGCCGGCCCGTCCTCTTCTGGTCAGCTTCGATGTGGTATCATTGTATACTTCTATCAAACATGTATTTGGATTGAATGTCGTCGATGTGGCTCTGGCTGGCACCGGGCTCTCCCTGGGAGGCAGTGGATTTGTCCTCCAGCTCCTGGATGTGGTCCTGAAGTGGAATTATTTCCGCTTTGGGGACACCTTCTACCAACAGCAGCGTGGTGTGGCCATGGGCTCGAGCGTGGCACCTACGTATGCTAATATGTTCATTGCGGAGGTGGAGGACAAATTCATATATAAGTCGTCCTTGTTTAGGGGGCCCGATGCTGGTGGCGCTACATCGACGACATTTTTGTTGTTTGGGGTGGCTCCTTGGAGGAATTACACCTGTTCCATCAATATATGAATAATATGGTCTCAGGTCTTGAATTTACAGTCACGATATCTCCCACTGAATTGCAATTCTTAGATGTAATGGTACATATAAAAAATGGCACCATTTTTACAGACATTTACCATAAGCCCACAGACAGAAATAATCTGTTAAGATATGACAGTAACCACCCACGCCGGATGGTGGAGTCCCTCGCCTGGAGTCAGCTGTTAAGGGTAAGAAGGGTGAGGAACAGTTTGAGAAAAGAGTAGATGAGATGGGTAGTAAATTCCTCAATAGGGGTTACTCACATAAATTAGTTGAGAAGACAAAACAAAGGGTAGTGCTGGTCGACCGAGAATCCACGCTTCAGGGTAAAGCAAGGAGGACAGAAAACAAGAGAATCCCTTTTGTTTCCACTTATGGTGCTCTCAGTGGGAAAATCTCACAGATTATACGCAAGGAGTGGTACATTCTACAAAAAGGGTTGCCTTCGATACAAGAGTTTGAGAGTTTCCCAATGATGGCATACAAGAGGGGAACCAATTTACGTGACAAATTGGTGAAAAGTGAAAATCACTGAGCCCCGTGGGGATGGACAGACGTATCTGGCAGCAAAAAAGATGGGGTGTTACCCTTGCCTTGGTTGCTGTAACTGTGAAAATATGACCAAGGGTGATACGTTTTTTCATCCCTACAGTGGCAGAGCCTATAAAATCAAAGAGTTCTTTACGTGCAGATCACACGACGTTGTCTACATGATCACCTGCCCCTGTGGACTCATCTATATTGGTGAGACCACCATGGAGGCACGTGAGTGAATGAATTCACATAAGAGCAACATAAGAAGGGGTCTCATTGACAAACCAGTGGCTAAACATTTTGTGGAGCATGGGCACTCGGTCAACCAGCTAGGCTTTCGGATCATTGATTCAGTGGGTAAAATGAGCCGGGCGGGTGATAGGAATCGTCTCCTGAGTAGAGATGAGCGAACACCTGGATGTTCGGGTTCGAGAGGTTCGGCCGAACTTCCGGAAAATGTCCGGGTTCGTGATCCGAACTCAACCCGAACTTCATCCCGAACCCCATAGAAGTCAATGGGGACCCGAACTTTGGGCACTAAAAGGCTGTAAAAGACTCCCGGAAAGGGCTAGAGGGCTGCAAAAGGCAGCAAAATGTAGGTAAATCCCCTGCAAACAAATGTAGATAGGGAAATGATGACTTAACATAAAATAAAATAAAATTACCAATATTAATTGGAGTTAAGTCCCATAGCACAGAATCAGGCTTCAAATCACCCACCAATGGAAAAGGTCGCTTACTATTATTTCGACCCCAGCATCCAGACAAAGGAGAGAGGTCCCATAGCAGAGAATCTGGCATCATATCAACCACCACAGGAGAAGGCACTTTCAGTGACTTAGGCCTTAGCACCCAGACAGAGGAGACATGTCAGATAGCACAAGCATTACATTTATACCATCCAGCACAGGAGAAGGCCACTTTTAGTTACTTTGACCCCTGCACCCAGAAAGAGGAGAGAGGCCCCACTGCACAAATTCAGGCATCATATCACCCACCACAGGAGTAGGCCACCATTTAGTTAATTTGACCCCTGCACCCATGTCAGCTGGTACAAGCATACGTTTCACATCACCCAGCACAAGAGAAGGCCACTTTGAGAGACTTTGACCCCTGCACCCAGACGGAGGAGAGAGGTTTTCACAGCAGAGAATCAGGCATTTATATCACCCACCACAGGAGTAGGCCACCATTTAATGGGACCCCGGCAACCATGTCAGATGGCACAAGCATCAGTTTCACATCACCCAGCACAAGAGAAGGCGACTTTCAGAGACTTTGACCCCTGCACCCAGACGGAGGAGAGAGGTTTCACAGCAGAGAATCAGGCATTTAGATCACCCACCACAGGAGTAGGCCACCATTTAATGGGACCCCGGCAACCATGTCAGATGGCACAAGCATCAGTTTCACATCACCCAGCACAAGAGAAGGCGACTTTGAGAGACTTTGACCCCTGCACCCAGACGGAGGAGAGAGGTTTCACAGCAGAGAATCAGGCATTTAGATCACCCACCACAGGAGTAGGCCACCATTTAATGGAACCCCGGCAACCATGTCAGATGGCACAAGCATCAGTTTCACATCACCCAGCACAAGAGAAGGCGACTTTGAGAGACTTTGACCCCTGCACCCAGACGGAGGAGAGAGGTCCCACAGCAGAGATTCAGGCATTTATATCAGCCAGCACAGGAGAAGGCCGCTTTCAGTGACTTAGGCCTTAGCACCGACACAGAGGAGACAGGTCAGATAGCACAAGCATCAGTTTCACATCAACCACCACAGGAGAAGGGCACTTTTAGAGACTTTGACCCCTGCACCCAGAATGAGGAGAGAGGTCCCACAGCAGAGATTCAGGCATTTATATCAGCCAGCACAGTAGAAGGCCGCTTTCAGTGACTTAGGCCTTAGCACCGACACAGAGGAGACAGGTCAGATAGCACAAGCATCAGTTTTACATCAACCACCACAGGAGAAGGGCACTTTTAGAGACTTTGACCCCTGCAGCAACACGGAGGAGAGAGGTCCCACAGCAGAGAATCAGGCATCATGTCAACCACCACAGGAGTAGGCCACCTTTTGTTTCTTTGACCCCTGCACCAAGAAAGAGGAGAGAGGTCCCACAGCAGAGATTCAGGCATTTATATCAGCCAGCACAGGAGAAGGCCGCTTTCAGTGACTTAGGCCTTAGCACCGACACAGAGAAGACAGGTCAGATAGCACAAGCATCAGTTTCACATCAACCACCAGTAATGACGCCCCTGCCGTGCTGAATACACGTTCAGATAAAACGCTGGCCGCCAGGCAGGCCAGCACCTCCAAGGCATAACATGCTAATTCTGGCCACGTGGACAATTTGGAAACCCAGAAGTTGAATGGGGCCGAACCATCCGTCAGTACGTGGAGTTGTGTGCAGACGTACTGTTCAACCATGTTGCCTCCTGCTAACACGTCCCGTATCAGGTGGTGGGGCAGTTTGCTGTGGGGTGGAGACAAAACTTTTCCACATTTCTGCCATGCTAACCCTGCCCTCAGAGGAGCTGGCCGTGACACTGCTGCGTGGCGACCTCTAGCTCCTCCTCTGCCTTGGCCTTGGCCTTCCACCTGTTCCCCTGTGACAGTTGGGAATGCTCTCAGGAGCGCGTCTACCAGTGTGCGCTAGTACTCGCGCATCTTCCTATCACGCTCCAGTGCAGGAAGTAAAGTGGGCACATTGTCTTTGTACCGTGGATCCAGCAGGGTGGCCACTCAGTAGTCAGCACACGTTAAAATGTGGGCAACTCTGCTGTCATTGCGCAGGCACTGCAGCATGTAATCGCTCATGTGTGCCAGGCTCCCCAGAGGTAAGGGCAAGCTGTCCTCTGTGGGAGGCGATCGTCATCATCCTCTGTATCCCCCAGCCACGCACCAGGGATGTGCCTGCGCTGTGCTGGGTGCCACCCCGCTGTGAACCTGCTTCATCCTCATCCTCCTCCACCTCCTCCTCATCCTCCTCGTCCTCCAGTAGTGGTCCCTGGCTGGCCACATTTGTACCTGCCCTCTGCTGTTGCAAAAACCTCCCTCTGAGCCACTCCTAACAGACTGGCCTGAAAGTGCTAAAAACGACTCGTCATCCTCCTCCTCCTCCTCCTGGCCCTGGCCCACCTCCTCTTCCATCATCGCCCTAAGCGTTTTCTCTAGGAGACATAGAATTGGTATCGTCACGCTGATAACAGTGGCATCGCCACTGGCCATGTTGGTGGCGTACTCTAAACAGCGCAACAGGGCACACAGGTCTCGCATGGAGGCCCAATCCGGTATGAGCTGCGCGCCGCTGTGAATGCGCGCGCCTCGTTCAGAGCAAATCTCGCATCTCGCGAGATGACGCCACGGATGCTTCCACCCAGAACAACACGACCGCCCGCCGGACGCATCCATGCGTTAGGCGGTCGTGGAGAGGTTAAAGAGGGTCTGTCGTGATGACCTTGATGACAATATGATATCTTTCATCGAGAAGATAAAAATGAAGGTTCTACAAGAACAAGTATTTGCGTTTACTTTACATCACGTACTATCACACTGTGACATACTTTACAAACTACAGTCTTTAAGACGTTTTTCTATACATTTTTTTTACTAATCTTGTCTTTTTAACCTACAGCAAACTACTCGCCCAATGTTTTATTTACCTTATCTTCCTATGATGCATTACATGTCATACATGCATCCATATTACCAAATGAGAGGATTTACAAAACCCAATCCTGGTACAAGGGACCCTCCTAGAATGGCAGGTGATGGACCACAATTCCCCCTCACTCATTCTTATGGGTAAGTCAGAAGGAACTTTCCTTCTACTTTTTAATGTGCAACCTATGCCACCTATATATTTTTGTAAATATTTCAAATGTTTGGGGGGGGGGATGTTGGGGGGGGATGTTGGGGGGAGAGAGTGAGTGAGAAAGTAAGAGAATGAGAGAAAGAGAGATTAGTAATGTTGATCACAAATATTCGAATAGCGAATTTTTATAGCAAATATTGGCACTTCGAGAATTCGAGAATATTTAGAATATAGTGATAGATATTCATAATTTTGAATATTCAAGGTTGTTTTTTAAACAGTACACATGATCCCTCCTTCTAGCTTGTGGGACAATGAGAAGGCTGCACTATCTTTGATTTTAGGAGTAGTGTTGAATGCGAATTTGTGTAATGCGAATTTTTGTAATGCAAATTTCTGTAATGCAAATTTTTAAATTGCCGATTTACGCAATCAAGAAAATAATGACTGGAGATAACAAATTTTCGAATTTGCGAATATATAGTGAATATTCGCCCAAATATTTGCAAAATATCACAAATTCGAATATTGCCCTGCGGCTCATCACTAGAGATTAGGCCAGCCAACATTTAATGTTCCTCTGGAGAAAGAGATGTGCAAATTAGTTTTCCTTCCAAAGGAAAAGAAAACTGAGCATCTGACACCACCACATTTAGCATACTTTAACTGTCCAAACGTCAATGCTATTAAACACGTACAATCAATCGATGTGGAACCGCACTCGCCAGATCTTATGGTCCACCGGAATGCAACAGCCAGCCTGGAGCCCTAGATCCATATAGGCTCCTATGTAAACGATTCAGGAAGAGATGTCGGAGGCAGAATGTCCGGTTGAAAAATCACTTTATTTGGGGAACTGCTCACATGAAAACGTGAATATAAAAAGTTGCTACGTTTCGGTTATCACATTATCACATAGCCTTTGTCAAGCACAATGTGAACTATGTGGGTGCTGAGATTAAAAGTACTTTTCTCCACTAAAAGGAGAGTATTATGAGACCATCACCTGACACCAATGATGGAGTGGAGTTTGCACTTAAGGCATTAGACCTGAGGGTGAAAAGTGATTTCTCACCTCCCCATAACAATCATGTTGTGGAGAGATATATTTGCTAAGGGAATGTCATGTAATGGGCACCATGTCGAACCTGACCAGAGGAGAGAGGGAGGCACTAGCACAATTGGAACACAACAAATCAATTACTGTTAAGCCAGCAGATAAGGGGGGAGCGGTGGTGATCATGGACACGGTGAGTTATAATCGGGAGGTGCATAGACAACTGAGTGACCGGGAGGTATATACGGAATTACAAAATGATACCAAATGGGACATTATGCGTATTCTTGATAACATCATTAAGGAAGCCCTGGATAAGGGCATTATTGATAGTGATGTCAGTGACTTTCTCCGAATGCCACACCCGGTCACTCCTCTTCTCTATGTACTTCCCAAGATTCATAAAAGTCTCATTGACCCTCCAGGCCGACCTATTGTGCCGGGCCGTGGTTCGGTATTCAGCAATATTGCTGTATTCTTGGATAGGATTTTCCGTGTCCATGCCACCAGAGCTCCCTCCTACATTAGGGATACCAGTCATTTTTTGTTAAAACTTAGGGATCTGAGTTTGCCGGCCCGTCCTCTTCTGGTCAGCTTCGATGTGGTATCATTGTATACTTCTATCAAACATGTATTTGGATTGAATGTCGTCGATGTGGCTCTGGCTGGCACCGGGCTCTCCCTGGGAGGCAGTGGATTTGTCCTCCAGCTCCTGGATGTGGTCCTGAAGTGGAATTATTTCCGCTTTGGGGACACCTTCTACCAACAGCAGCGTGGTGTGGCCATGGGCTCGAACGTGGCACCTACGTATGCTAATATGTTCATTGCGGAGGTGGAGGACAAATTCATATATAAGTCGTCCTTGTTTAGGGGGGCCCGATGCTGGTGGCGCTACATCGACGACATTTTTGTTGTTTGGGGTGGCTCCTTGGAGGAATTACACCTGTTCCATCAATATATGAATAATATGGTCTCAGGTCTTGAATTTACAGTCACGATATCTCCCACTGAATTGCAATTCTTAGATGTAATGGTACATATAAAAAATGGCACCATTTTTACAGACATTTACCATAAGCCCACAGACAGAAATAATCTGTTAAGATATGACAGTAACCACCCACGCCGGATGGTGGAGTCCCTCGCCTGGAGTCAGCTGTTAAGGGTAAGAAGGGTGAGGAACAGTTTGAGAAAAGAGTAGATGAGATGGGTAGTAAATTCCTCAATAGGGGTTACTCACATAAATTAGTTGAGAAGACAAAACAAAGGGTAGTGCTGGTCGACCGAGAATCCACGCTTCAGGGTAAAGCAAGGAGGACAGAAAACAAGAGAATCCCTTTGTTTCCACTTATGGTGCTCTCAGTGGGAAAATCTCACAGATTATACGCAAGGAGTGGTACATTCTACAAAAAGGGTTGCCTTCGATACAAGAGTTTGAGAGTTTCCCAATGATGGCATACAAGAGGGAACCAATTTACGTGACAAATTGGTGAAAAGTGAAAATCACTGAGCCCCGTGGGGATGGACAGACGTATCTGGCAGCAAAAAGATGGGGTGTTACCCTTGCCTTGGTTGCTGTAACTGTGAAAATATGACCAAGGGTGATACGTTTTTCATCCCTACAGTGGCAGAGCCTATAAAATCAAAGAGTTCTTTACGTGCAGATCACACGACGTTGTCTACATGATCACCTGCCCCTGTGGACTCATCTATATTGGTGAGACCACCATGGAGGCACGTGAGTGAATGAATTCACATAAGAGCAACATAAGAAGGGGTCTCATTGACAAACCAGTGGCTAAACATTTTGTGGAGCATGGGCACTCGGTCAACCAGCTAGGCTTTCGGATCATTGATTCAGTGGGTAAAATGAGCCGGGCGGGTGATAGGAATCGTCTCCTGAGTAGAGATGAGCGAACACCTGGATGTTCGGGTTCGAGAGGTTCGGCCGAACTTCCGGAAAATGTCCGGGTTCGTGATCCGAACTCAACCCGAACTTCATCCCGAACCCCATAGAAGTCAATGGGGACCCGAACTTTTGGGCACTAAAAAGGCTGTAAAAGACTCCCGGAAAGGGCTAGAGGGCTGCAAAAGGCAGAAAAATGTAGGTAAATCCCCTGCAAACAAATGTAGATAGGGAAATGATGACTTAACATAAAATAAAATAAAATTACCAATATTAATTGGAGTTAAGTCCCATAGCACAGAATCAGGCTTCAAATCACCCACCAATGGAAAAGGTCGCTTACTATTATTTCGACCCCAGCATCCAGACAAAGGAGAGAGGTCCCATAGCAGAGAATCTGGCATCATATCAACCACCACAGGAGAAGGCACTTTCAGTGACTTAGGCCTTAGCACCCAGACAGAGGAGACATGTCAGATAGCACAAGCATTACATTTATACCATCCAGCACAGGAGAAGGCCACTTTTAGTTACTTTGACCCCTGCACCCAGAAAGAGGAGAGAGGCCCCACTGCACATATTCAGGCATCATATCACCCACCACAGGAGTAGGCCACCATTTAGTTAATTTGACCCCTGCACCCATGTCAGCTGGTACAAGCATCAGTTTCACATCACCCAGCACAAGAGAAGGCCACTTTGAGAGACTTTGACCCCTGCACCCAGACGGAGGAGAGAGGTTTTCACAGCAGAGAATCAGGCATTTAGATCACCCACCACAGGAGTAGGCCACCATTTAATGGGACCCCGGCAACCATGTCAGATGGCACAAGCATCAGTTTCACATCACCCAGCACAAGAGAAGGCGACTTTGAGAGACTTTGACCCCTGCACCCAGACGGAGGAGAGAGGTTTCACAGCAGAGAATCAGGCATTTAGATCACCCACCACAGGAGTAGGCCACCATTTAATGGGACCCCGGCAACCATGTCAGATGGCACAAGCATCAGTTTCACATCACCCAGCACAAGAGAAGGCGACTTTGAGAGACTTTGACCCTGCACCCAGACGGAGGAGAGAGGTTTCACAGCAGAGAATCAGGCATTTAGATCACCCACCACAGGAGTAGGCCACCATTTAATGGGACCCCGGCAACCATGTCAGATGGCACAAGCATCAGTTTCACATCACCCAGCACAAGAGAAGGCGACTTTCAGAGACTTTGACCCCTGCACCCAGATGGAGGAGAGAGGTTTCACAGCAGAGAATCAGGCATTTAGATCACCCACCACAGGAGTAGGCCACCATTTAATGGGACCCCGGCAACCATGTCAGATGGCACAAGCATCAGTTTCACATCACCCAGCACAAGAGAAGGCGACTTTGAGAGACTTTGACCCCTGCACCCAGACGGAGGAGAGAGGTTTCACAGCAGAGAATCAGGCATTTAGATCACCCACCACAGGAGTAGGCCACCATTTAATGGAACCCCGGCAACCATGTCAGATGGCACAAGCATCAGTTTCACATCACCCAGCACAAGAGAAGGCGACTTTGAGAGACTTTGACCCCTGCACCCAGACGGAGGAGAGAGGTCCCACAGCAGAGATTCAGGCATTTATATCAGCCAGCACAGGAGAAGGCCGCTTTCAGTGACTTAGGCCTTAGCACCGACACAGAGGAGACAGGTCAGATAGCACAAGCATCAGTTTCACATCAACCACCACAGGAGAAGGGCACTTTTAGAGACTTTGACCCCTGCACCCAGAATGAGGAGAGAGGTCCCACAGCAGAGATTCAGGCATTTATATCAGCCAGCACAGTAGAAGGCCGCTTTCAGTGACTTAGGCCTTAGCACCGACACAGAGGAGACAGGTCAGATAGCACAAGCATCAGTTTTACATCAACCACCACAGGAGAAGGGCACTTTTAGAGACTTTGACCCCTGCAGCAACACGGAGGAGAGAGGTCCCACAGCAGAGAATCAGGCATCATGTCAACCACCACAGGAGTAGGCCACCTTTTGTTTCTTTGACCCCTGCACCAAGAAAGAGGAGAGAGGTCCCACAGCAGAGATTCAGGCATTTATATCAGCCAGCACAGGAGAAGGCCGCTTTCAGTGACTTAGGCCTTAGCACCGACACAGAGAAGACAGGTCAGATAGCACAAGCATCAGTTTCACATCAACCACCAGTAATGACGCCCCTGCCGTGCTGAATACACGTTCAGATAAAACGCTGGCCGCCAGGCAGGCCAGCACCTCCAAGGCATAACATGCTAATTCTGGCCACGTGGACAATTTGGAAACCCAGAAGTTGAATGGGGCCGAACCATCCGTCAGTACGTGGAGTTGTGTGCAGACGTACTGTTCAACCATGTTGCCTCCTGCTAACACGTTCCGTATCAGGTGGTGGGGCAGTTTGCTGTGGGGTGGAGACAAAACTTTTCCACATTTCTGCCATGCTAACCCTGCCCTCAGAGGAGCTGGCCGTGACACTGCTGCGTGGGCGACCTCTAGCTCCTCCTCTGCCTTGGCCTTGGCCTTCCACCTGTTCCCCTGTGACAGTTGGGAATGCTCTCAGGAGCGCGTCTACCAGTGTGCGCTTGTACTCGCGCATCTTCCTATCACGCTCCAGTGCAGGAAGTAAAGTGGGCACATTGTCTTTGTACCGTGGATCCAGCAGGGTGGCCACTCAGTAGTCAGCACACGTTAAAATGTGGGCAACTCTGCTGTCATTGCGCAGGCACTGCAGCATGTAATCGCTCATGTGTGCCAGGCTCCCCAGAGGTAAGGGCAAGCTGTCCTCTGTGGGAGGCGTATCGTCATCATCCTCTGTATCCCCCCAGCCACGCACCAGGGATGTGCCTGCGCTGTGCTGGGTGCCACCCCGCTGTGAACCTGCTTCATCCTCATCCTCCTCCACCTCCTCCTCATCCTCCTCGTCCTCCAGTAGTGGTCCCTGGCTGGCCACATTTGTACCTGCCCTTTGCTGTTGCAAAAAACCTCCCTCTGAGCCACTCCTAACAGACTGGCCTGAAAGTGCTAAAAACGACTCGTCATCCTCCTCCTCCTCCTCCTGGCCCTGGCCCACCTCCTCTTCCATCATCGCCCTAAGCGTTTTCTCTAGGAGACATAGAATTGGTATCGTCACGCTGATAACAGTGGCATCGCCACTGGCCATGTTGGTGGCGTACTCTAAAAAGCGCAACAGTGCACACAGGTCTCGCATGGAGGCCCAATCATTGGTGGTAAAGTAGTGCTGTTCCGCAGTGCGACTGACCCGTGCGTGCTGCAGCTGAAACTCCACTATGGCCTGCTGCTGCTCGCACAGTCTCTCCAGCATGTGCAAGGTGGAGTTCCACCGGGTGGGCACGTCGCATATTAGGCGGTGAGCGGGAAGGCCGAAGTTCCGCTGTAGCGCTGACAGGCGAGCAGCGGCAGGATGTGAACGCCGGAAGCGCGCACAGACGGCCCGCACTTTATGCAGCAGCTCTGACATGTCTGGGTAGTTGTGAATGAACTTTTGCACCACCAAATTCAGCACATGCGCCAGGCAAGGTATGTGCGTCAAACCGGCTAGTCCCAGAGCTTCCACGAGATTTCACCCATTATCGCACACCACCAGGCCGGGCTTGAGGCCCACCGGCAGCAACCACTGGTTGGTCTGTTGTTCAATACCCCGCCACAACTCCTGCGCGGGCGGTGTGGGGCCTGTCCCCCAAACATATGAGTTTCAGAATGGCCTGCTGACGTTTACCCCGGGCTGTGCTGAAGTTGGTGGTGAAGGTGTGTGGCTGACTGGATGAGCTGATGGAAGCAGAGGAGGAGGAGGAGGAAGCTGAGTGGGAGGAGGAGGCTACAGGAGGCAAAGAATGATGCCCTGTGATCCTTGGCGGCGGAAGGACGTGCGCCAAGGAACTCTCCGCCTGGGGCCCAGCCGCCACTACATTTACCCAGTGTGCAGTTAGGGAGATATAGCATCCCTGGCCGTGCTTACTGGTCCACGTATCTGTGGTTAGGTGGACCTTGCCACAAATGGCGTTGCGCAGTGCACACTTGATTTTATCGGACACTTGCATGTGCAGGGAAGGCACGGCTGTCTTGGAGAAGTAGTGGCGGCTGGGAACCACATACTGGGGGACAGCCATGGCCATCAGCTGTTTGAAGCTGTCTGTGTCCACCAGCCGAAATAACAGCATTTCAAAGGCCAGTAGTTTAGAAATGCTGGCATTCAGGCCAAGGGCTCGAGGGTGACTAGGTGGGAATTTGCGCTTCCTCTCAAAGGTTTGAGAGATGGAGAGCTGAACGCTGCTGTGTGAAATAGTGGAGACGCTAGGTGACGGTGGTTGTGGTGTCGGTGGCACATCCTCTGTTTGCTGCTCGGCAGGTGGCAACATTCCTCTCGAGGCGGAAGCCGAGGCAGCAGCGGTAGAGGGAGCAGGGGGAGCCTGAGCGGGTTCCTTGTTTTTAAGGTGTGTACTCCACTGCAGTTCATGCTTTGCATGTAGATGCCTGATCATGCAGGTGGTGCTCAGGTTAAGAACGTTAATGCCTCACCTCAGGGTCTGATGGCACAGCGTGCAAACCACTCTGGTCTTGTCCTCAGCACATTGTTTGAAGAAGTGCCATGCCAGGTAACTCCTTGAAGATGCCTTTGGGGTGCTGGGTCCCTGTTGGCGCTGGCCAATAGAGATGGCCCGAACTATTTGCCGGCGAACAGTTCCCGGCGAACATAGCTTGTTCGCGTTCGCCTCTGCTGGGCGAACATATGCGATGTTCGGTCCGCCCCCTATACATCATCATTGAGCAAACTTTGAACCTGTACCTCACAGTCAGCAGACACATTCCAGCCAATCAGCAGCATACCCTCCCTCCCAGACCCTCCCACCTCCTGCACAGCATCCATTTTAGATTCATTTGGAATTTGCAGTCTTAGTGAGAGGAGGGAGAGTGTAATTGCTGCTGATTTAATAGGGAAATTGATAGCTAGGCTAGTGAATTCAGTGTCCACTCCAGTCCTGAAAGACTCATCTGATCTCTGCTGTAAGGACAGCGTCCTGACAGCACCCCAAAAAGCCCTTTTTAGGGCTGCAACATTAGTCTGCTTTTTTTTCCCTTTATATGCATATTGCAGTTGCATGGCCTGCCTGTGTGTGAGGAGCTGCAGGCCCACAGACTGTAGTGTGCCCACTGCCAGTGCCCACCCCTGTCATCCCGTGTGGTACAGGACTTTGCATCAAAAAAGGCATTTAATTTTTACACTTTAATCTAAGGTTAGTTGCCTGCCAGTGTGTGTCAGGCTGACTTCCACTGACTGTAGTGTGCCCACTGCCAGTGCCCACCCCTGTCATCCCGTGTGGCACAGGACTTTGCATCAAAAAAGGCATTTAATTTTTACACTTTAATCTAAGGTTAGTTGCCTGCCAGTGTGTGTCTGGCTGACTTCCAGTGACTGTAGTGTGCCCACTGCCAGTGCCTACCACTCATACCGGCTGGCAGAGGACTTTGCATCAAAAATGCATTTCATTTTTACACTTTAGTGTAATTTCAGCTGCTTGCCTGCTGCTAGTGTGTGTCAGGCCGACTTCCACTGACTGTAGTGTGCCCACTGCCAGTGCCCACCCCTGTCATCCCATGTGGCACAGGACTTTGCATCAAAAAAGGCATTTAATTTTTACACTTTAATCTAAGGTTAGTTGCCTGCCAGTGTGTGTCAGGCTGACTTCCAGTGACTGTAGTGTGCCCACTGCCAGTGCCTACCACTCATACCGGCTGGCAGAGGACTTTGCATCAAAATAGGCATTTAATTTTTACACTTTAGTATAATTTCAGCTGCTTGCCTGTTGCTAGTGTGTGTCAGGCCGACTTCCACTGACTGTAGTGTGCCCACTGCCAGTGCCCACCCCTGTCATCCCATGTGGCACAGGACTTTGCATCAAAAAAAGTCATTTAATTTTTACACTTTAATCTAAGTTTAGTTGCCTGCCAGTGTGTGTCAGGCTGACTTCCAGTGACTGTAGTGTGCCCACTGCCAGTGCCCACTACTCATACCGGCTGGCACAGGACTTTGCATAAAAAAAGGCATTTAATTTTTACACATTAGTCTATTTTCAGTTGCTTGCCTGCTGCCAGTGCGTGTCAGGCCCACTTCCACTGACTGTAGTGTGCCCACTGCCAGTGCCAACCACTGATACCGGGTGGCACAGTAGCTTGCCGATAAATAAGGCATTTCATTTTTACACATTAGTCTAATTTCAGTTGCTTGCCTCCTGCGAGTGTGTGTCAGGCCCACCTCCACAGACTGTAGTGTGCCCACTGCCAGTGCCAACCACTGATACCGGGTGGCACAGTAGCTTGCCGATAAATAAGGCATTTAATTTTAACACATTAGTCTAATTTCAGTTGCTTGCCTGCTGCCAGTGTGTGTCAGGCCCACTTCCACAGGCTGTAGTGTGCCCAGTGCCAGTGCCCACCACTGATACAGGGTGGCACAGTACCACTTATCGAAAAAAAAATGACAGGCAGAGGCAGGTCACCCCGCAGGGGCTGTCGTGGTCGTGGTGCTGTGATTTCCACTGTCCCTGGAATAATGCCTAGTGTTCAGAGGCCATGTACCCTGAACCCGAAAAATTCTGAGGACGTAGTTGACTGGCTTAGACAGGACACCCAATCTTCAACAGCTTCCGCTAAGAAACTTGACGCACCATCTTCCTCCAGCTCAGCTTTGGTCACCTGCTCTCAAGTTACCACGCACCCACCCGCCGCTGATAGGAATAGTACTAGTTAAGACACCACTCATATAGGGTGTCACAGCACATTGCTCTGTGCACGCGCAGTGCCCCAATTTGGGAGTATGAGGACCGACCAAGCTGCTTTTTCCATCTCCCGGTTCCTGAAATCAATTCAGTTTGGTGTATGAGAGTTTGGTCTGTCACTGTGAAGGCAGTCGAAGGTACCAGGCCTAAATTTTTTTCACAAAAGGCAATCCCTGATATGGGATGTAACAGGGATTAAACTGATGAGAATAGTACTACAGAAAATACCACTCATATCGGGTGTGACAGTAAATTGCACGGCGCAGACGCAGTCACCGTGGTTTAAAACAGAGTGGAGGGAGCCAGCGTTTTTAACCATCTCCCGTTCGAAAAATCTATTCAATAAATGGCCCCCAGATTGGGGACGTTAGAGGGATTAAACTGATGAGAATAGTACTACAGAAAATACCACTCATATCGGGTGTGACAGTAAATTGCACGGCGCAGACGCAGTGACCGTGGATTAAAACAGAGTGGAGGGAGCCAGCGTTTTTTAACCATCTCCCGTTTGAAAAATCTATTCAATAAATGGCCCCCAGATTGGGGACGTTAGAGGGATTAAACTGATGAGAATAGTACTACAGAAAATACCACTCATATCGGGTGTGAGAGTAAATTGCACAGCGCAGAAGCAGTGACCGTGGATTAAAACAAAGGGGAGGGAGCCAGCGTTTTTTAACCATCTCCCCGTTCGAAAAATCAATTCAATTGACCTTTCGGGGACCCTTGGTGTTGTACGTGGCTGGGTGGAGGAAGAAACCTTCAATGACATCACCGGACGTGGCTAGCTTGGTATCCAACCTTGTGCAAATGGGGAGTTTGCGGTTGTGCAAATGGACTGTTTGCGGTGCATTAAAAGAGGAGTTTGGTATGTCAATGTCTAAGAATCGGGCGTAACCCTTACACTACCTGATCGATACAACATCATACCTGATCGTATACACACACTGGATGTTTTAAAGCATGTTATTCCAAACAATTTAGGAATGTTAGTTGATTTATGCCCTTTATGGATTAAAACCCGACTCTGCGTCCACTACGTAATTTTCCATGGGAGTTTTGCCATGAATCCCCCTCCGGCATGCCACAGTCCAGGTGTTAGTCCCCTTGAAACAACTTTTCCATCACTATTGTGGCCAGAAAGAGTCCCTTTGGTTTTTAAAATTCGCCTGTCTATTGAAGTCTATGGCGGTTCGCCCGGTTCGCCTGTTCGCGAAAGTTCGCGTTCGCTGTTCGCGAACTGAAAATTTTATGTTCGCGACATCACTACTGGCCAATAGCAGACGAACTCTCTGGACGGCGGCTGTTCTGCTTTTGCCCCCTGCTCCCTCTTTGGCTTCGCTGTTGTCTCGGTCTCACCACTGCCTCTTCCTCTGAACTATTTAAGTCAGCGGCACGACCTTCAGTCCATGTGGGGTCTAAGACCTCATCGTCCTCTGCATCGTCTTCCACCCAGTCTTCCTCCCTGACCTCCTCCTGTTCAGTCTGCACACTGCAATAAGACGCGGCAGTGGGCACCATTGTTTCGTCATCATCAGAGACTCGGTCACTCTGCTGTGCTGGTATTCCCAAGTCCTCATCATCTGGATACATAAGTGGTTGTGCGTCAGTGCATGGAATGTCTTCCACCGCTGGGGAAGGGCTAGGTGGACGCCCCTGGAAAACCGTGGGAGCAGAGTCTTCAAACAGAATAAGAGACTGCTGCATAACTTGAGGCTCAGCCAGTTTCCCTGATATGCATGGGGGTGATGTGACAGACTGATGGGCTTGGTTTTCAGGTGCCACCTGTGCGCTTTCCGCAGAAGACTGGGCGGAAGACAATGTGGTGAACGTGCTGGAAGCACTGTCGGCCACCCAATCGACTAATGCCTGTACCTGCCCAGGCCTTACCATCCTCAAAACGGCATTGGGCCCCACCAAATATCACTGTAAATTCTGCCGGCTACTTGAGGGAGTTGGTTCACTACTTTGTGCGCCTGAGGCCGAACGGCCACGTCCTCTGCCAGCAACAGAGGCTCCACGGACACCACCACGACCGCGTCCTCGTCCCTTAATAGAATGTTTCCTCATTGTTGCGATTCAACTCGCACCACAATAAAATATATTATTTTTTAGCCCCAAAATTCCCACACTGGAAGATATAATTCCTTTTTCCGGTATTAATTACAAGAAAACTGCTGCAAATTGGACACCAGAATTTTTAATATGCTAGTTTTGTACATAGTTTCCCACACGGGGAGATATAATTCCTTTTTACAGGAGTAAAAACGTGAGGCCTACTGTTTCTGGTCTAACTAACACCAGATTGATTAAATTGGCCTTTTTTTCACCAAAATTACAACACTGGACAATAATGCCTTTTGCGGTATTAATTACAAGAAGACTGCTGCAAATTGGACACCAGAATTTTTAAAATGCTAGTTTTGGTACATAGATTCCCACACGGGGAGATATTATTCCTTTTTACAGGAGTGAAAACGTGAGGCCTACTGTTTCTGGTCTAACAAACACCAGATTGATTAAATTGGCCTTTTTCACCAAAATTACAACACTGGACAATAATGCCTTTTTGCGGTATTAATTACAAGAAGACTGCTGCAAATTGGACACCAGAATTTTTAAAATGCTAGTTTTGGTACATAGATCCCCACAAGGGGAGATATAATTCCTTTTTACAGGAGTGAAAACGTGAGGCCTACTGTTTCTAGTCTAACAAACACCAGATTGATTAAATTGGCCTTTTTTTCAACAAAATTACAACACTGGACAATAATGCCTTTTTGCGGTATTAATTACAAGAAGACTGCTGCAAATTGGACACCAGAATTTTTAAAATGCTAGTTTTAGTACATAGATTCCCACACGGGGAGATATAATTCCTTTTTACAGGAGTACAAATGTGAGGCCTACTGTTTCTGGTCTAACAAACACCAGATTGATTAAATTGGCCTTTTTTCACCAAAATTACAACACTGGACAATAATGCCTTTTTGCGGTATTAATTACAAGAAGACTGCTGCTAATTGGACACCGGAATTTTTAAAATGCTAGTTTGTGTACATAAATTCCCACACTGGAATATATAATTCCTTTTTCCGGGAATAATTACAAGAAAACTGCTGCAAATTGGACACCAGAATTTTTAATGTGCTAGTTTTGGTACATAGATTCCCACACGGGGAGATATGATTCCTTTTTACAGGAGTACAAACGTGAGGCCTACTGTTTCTGGTCTAACAAACACCAGATTGATTAAATTGGCCTTTTTTTCACCAAAATTACAACACTGGACAATAATGCCTTTTTGCTGTATTAATTACAAGAAGACTGCTGCAAATTGGACACCAGAATTTTTAAAATGCTAGTTTTGGTACATAGATTCCCACACGGGGAGATATTATTCCTTTTTACAGGAGTGAAAACGTGAGGCCTACTGTTTCTGGTCTAATAAACACCAGATTGATTAAATTGGCCTTTTTTTCAACAAAATTACAACACTGGACAATAATGCCTTTTTGCGGTATTAATTACAAGATGACTGCTGCAAATTGGACACCAGAATTTTTAAAATGCTAGTTTTGATACATAGATTCCCACACGGGGAGATATAATTCCTTTTTACAGGAGTAAAAACGTGAGGCCTACTGTTTCTGGTCTAGCAAACACCAGATTGATTAAATTGGCCTTTTTTTTCACCAAAATTACAACACTGGACAATGTAATGCCTTTTTGCGGTATTAATTCCTTTTTACAGGAGTAAAAACGTGAGGCCTACTGTTTCTGGTGTAACTAACACCAGATTGATTAAATTGGCCTTTTTTTCACCAAAATTACAACACTGGACGATATAATGCCTTTTTGCGGTATTAATTACAAGAGGACTGCTGGAATTTCAGAACACCGGAATTTTTAAAATGCTAGTTTTGCTAGATAAATTTCCCACACTCGGAGAAATATTGCCTAAGCCTTTTTACAGTATTAATTACAACAGGAGTGCTTCTTCTGGTCTAACACCAGAATAATTTTATTATTACGGTGAAAGCTTTTTTTAATTTATATTTCTGGCACATAAAAAAAAAAAATATTTCTGGCTGACAGTATTGGACTCGGCTGTAGTGGCACTCAGGGCTGGGACAAGGTCCACCACCAACAGAGGCTGAGTTGCCCAAGTGCGCCCCCCCCCCCCTTCCAACTTGAGGATGACACTGCTATGGGGGATCTGTGATGGATGACACTGTTATTGGGGAATCGGTGGGGGGTGTAGTAGAATACAGTCACACTGCACGAGCCCTTCTGTCATTATGAAATAGCATATGTGACCCCCACCTCTTTTATTGGTGGTCATTCAGTAAATTAACCCTGTTTTGGGGGGGTGGGGGGGGTGTCTGTGGATGACAAATATGTGTCATCCACAGATTCTCCCTATAACAGGGTTCATTTAGTGAATGACCACCCAAATTGTGGTGACCCAATACATGGGAGTTGCATCTACAGAGCTTTTGTATAATGCCACCCCACACTGTAGTGTCCCCCACACAGTAATGTCCGCCACACTGCCCCCCACACAGTAATGTCCGCCACACTGCCCCCCACACAGTAATGTCCACCACACTGCCCCCACACAGTAATGTCCGCCACACTGCCCCCACACAGTAATGTCCGCCACACTGCCCCCACAGAGTAATGTCCGCCACACTGCCCCCACACAGTAATGTCCGCCACACTGCCCCCCACACAGTAATGTCCGCCACACCCCCACAACCACACAGCAGTGCCCCCACATAGTAATTTGTCATGCTCTCCCCTCTTGTCATTCTCCCCCTCTTGTCATAATCCCTCTTCTTGTCATGCTTTTCTGCCCCCATGTTGTCATGCTCTTTATTCTCTCTCCCCTCCCCCCATGTTGTAACTTCTCCCCTCCTCTCCTCCTACCTCTGCTGTAGCGTGGCCGAGCTCTGCATAGTCTGCACCTCCGCAGACTACAGTCCACACCAGGGCAGATGGGCAGGCAGCCTGAGCTGAGGGAGAACTTGGAGAAGGCAGCAGGCGCGGGAGTCGGGAGAAGAACTCAGTCAGTGGGCGGGCTCTGCCTGGCGCAGCATGACGCATCATGGTCGCTCACGCTCTGGGCCCGCCCACCGTTCTCCCGGCCGCTGCCAGCTCCCTCCTGGGTCCTGTCTTTTAACTGCAGTCCGCACTCCGCACTCACTCGCACAACTCAAGCGGCAGCCGGCTGCGCCTGCAGCAGCTAGCAGCAAGCGCTCGCCGGCTCGCCACTAGTCTGGCCTGGGGGACTTATAAATTAAAGTGCAGTGAATGGATGCCGCACGGAATGGAGAGCACTATGTGCTCTCCGCATCAGCATTTGCGGAGCCTTGGCCGCGAACTTCCAGGTTTTGGCCTCCAATCATCCGGCCGCGGCTCGCAAAAGATAGAGCATGTCCTATTTTTGTCCGCAGCCGCAGACAAGAATAGGCATCTCTATGGGGGTGCCGGCTGGGTGTATTACGGATCCGCAATACACTACGGTTGTGTGAATGTAGCCTAAGACGTATATTTTTTTCTATAGATGGCATGCATAACGGAAGAATAAACACCATACCAGCTGGTATGGTATTCTGATATGATTGTAATGTGATATATTGGGCTGCTAATGGACTGATATAACACAAGAGTATATACCGGTACTTACTTTTTGTGCTATACACTGACACATTGTTACAAACCCACAGCTCTGTCACCAGGGTGTGTTTTCAGCCTCTGTACATATGCATTTATTCACTTTGTGTTACTACCTCACTATTTTCAAACTCTCTGCTTGCAGTCAGCCACTAGGACACTGAAATCCAGCTTAAGCTTGTACTTATTACAGCTGAGGTTCCATTGCAATGTATCAGTGTAGCTAAATCATGGCATTTACTACTGGATTGCAGGTTTTGAATTTTAGCATGAGCATCTGCATTCACTGACAGCAAGCAGACATATTCAATTTGAGGCAGTGTGGCAAGAGGACAGTGGGGGAGGGGGTCCATTTTGAAGATAAAGGTTTGTCTGTACTGGTCAGTGTCAGAATACACAGTTGAGGCCACTACAAGCACGTCCCTTTATAAGAATCTGTAACTTTACACTCACCCAGCACATAACATGGCCGGTTCCCTTCTCAGGATCTATGTACACACCGGCAGGGACAACACACAGGCCACGCTTGTTCCGCCCACCACACTCACAAACCAATGAGCAAGCAGGACACAGAAGGAGACTCACAACCGTCCAATAGAAGAGAGAGTGTTGTTTGTGCAGTAGTGAATATGCTTGAAGAGGTGGCGACTGCAGGAGCGATGGCTGAGAAGCAAGAAACTGCTTGAAGTGGGAGCACAAGATGCAGGGACCCAAGCCCCGCCCACGGGACCCAAGCCCCGCCCACCCTACATGCCGATAGTGTGAGGAGGGGAGGAGGGAGGATCTTCACACAGCAGCGCGTGTCTGACTCTGCTGGGTGATATTTCTTAAAGAGGCAGAGCAGTGGAGGGTCTGGGAGCAAATTGGCAACCATTTTAGTCGCCATCTGGAGCGCTGAAGTGTTTGACTCTGGTCTCTGGCCCCTGCTGCGCCCTGAGGCTGGAGCGCCCTGAGGCTGGAGCCTACCCAGCCTCTGTGTCGGCCCGGCCCTGGTGGCACTGGCTAGCCTAGCTGGAACAGCACATTCATGGGATTTGCTATCCAAGTGGGTTACTTTCAGTTTCACCACTGATATATTAAATATCTTTGCAGTTAGTATGGGTGACACAAGCACAGCCAAACCCCTGATGTAGTATATCTATGAAAAAATCGACTATTACATGAGATTAATTGACGTTGTGGCAGCTTTTGCTGTAGCACCACAAGTCCCAAAATGACCGCCGCCTATCAGCCCAGTAACATGTGCCAGAAAACGGTCTGCCCAGCCAGAAAAAAAATAGACTTTGACTGAGCAGCTGAATCGCTGTTGTTCTGATTCACAGGTGTAGATTTTACACTTCTTTGGAGCTTTGGTTTAGACTCTGTGGCAGCTTGTGCTGGCGCACCACAAGTCCCAAAATGGCCACCGCCGGTCAGCCCAGTTAAATGTGCCAGTAAAAATCGCTCTGGCCAGTCTCAACAAAATAGTGACTTTCAGTGAACAGCTCAGCTGAGTTGTTCTGATGCACAGGTGTAGAAAGGTAGATCATTCAATCACTTCTTTATCCCTGCCTATCTCGCCCTCACAGAAGCTGCATCCTCTCCCTACACTAGTCAGAGCAGTGTGACGTGCGGCGCTACGTGACTCCAGCTTAAATAGAGGCTGGGTCACATGCTGCACTTGGCCAATCACAGCCATGCCATTAGTAGGCATGGCTGTGATGGGTTCTTAGGGCAAGAAGTAAACGCTAGCTGATTGGCTGCTGTGCAGCCCTTCAGAAAGCGGGAAGAAATCGACGAACACCGGACCCGAACCCGAACTTTTTTGAAAATGTCCGGGTTCGGGTCCGTGTCACGGACACCCCAAAATTCGGTACGGACCCGAACGATTTTCGAACTGTTCGCTCAACACTACTCCTGAGAAAAAAAGAGCTCAAATGGATATTTGAGTTGAAAGCCCTTCAACCATATGGGCTTAACATTGAATTCAGTGTGGGGTCAGTAAAATTTATTTATGATGTAAACTACTGAGTTATACTCAGTGATGTGTTTTTATACATAATTATTTAGTTTTTTTATAAATGGGATGTGGGATACATTATTAAATGCACAACTAGCACTTTAGGATGTGGTGGGCGCTGCAGTTTCATGATGCACTCTCTGGAACATCAATTTGTGACATTTTGAGAGGTGGTATATGTTTTCAGCGATGCGGTCCCATGATACACTAACTTGAACAACAGCATATGCTGATGGGGATGTGATGTTCATATTTTATATATTTTTTCACTTTTTATCCATAAATTTGTGGGCTGTCGGGCCCTGCATCGTACATATGGGCGGTTAACCGAAAGTTTAGGCAACCCTGTGATCCATACAACATATTTAGCAACTGTGTTATGTTGTTTGTGTCACATTATCGCAAGGACGAGTGAGTCTGCAATCATGTGATGGATCATATGCGTGAGTGTTCCTTCTCTGGGTCACGCCCCATAGATGCAGGACGCGTTGCCATGTGCGATCATGTGATCACTGTGATCACGTGGACGCGCTCCTCCCTCTTCCCCTTCTCTGACATGCGCACTGGTGATTTCCAGATGCGCAGATGAGCGTGCATCATGACACCATGCATCTCCCTCTATATATATGTATATATGATCAGGTGAGAACACTATGTATGATTGTCCATAAGGTTTGATATAAAGCAGCTGTGTAGTGGGGCACGGATTGGTTGTGTAATGTTAACCCATTATATGATCGATTAATAATGAGAAGCAATGATTGGACACATCTCCAGGTTGAGGTGGAGTCTTTACTTTATAAACACGTGTATGTATAGTTCACATTGTGCTTGACAAAGGCTATGTGATAGCCGAAACGTAGCAACTTTTTATATTCACGTTTTTCATGTGAGCAGTTCCCAAAATAAAGGGATTTTTCAACCGGACATACTGCCTTCGACATCTCTTCCGGAATGCTTTTTAAACAGTCCTTAAAGCATAAATTGAATAATAGCAAAGCCATCATCTCATTTGCAAACAGATATATAGCTTCTATATAAACATGTAAGAGAGTGAATCTGGATCGCACATCCTCAAACACTATGCTTTTGATATAACAACTGTTTCTCACCATATTTAAACGGGCTTCTCAGCACAATTCATAATTCATGTTAAAAATATGCTATGCATAAACATGAGGCATTGGTATACAGTTTGATCAAAGCGCATAGGCCCACTTACCAGGGGCGGACTGAGCGGTCGGGCACTTCGGACGTGGTCCGAGGGCCCGGCCGGGAAGGGGCCCGCCGGCCGCCGCTGCCCAGTACCACGTCTGAAGTGCCCGACCGCTCAGTCCGCCCCTGATCACAACCCCCCCTAACATACAGTCTCCAGTACAAAGATCACTTCTCCTTCTCCCTTCAGACCCTGCAAAAAGGCCCCCAAGTGAAACTGACAACCATCGCTCTCATCCACACAGCGATCTGCAGCATCTGCTCCCTTTTCCATCAACCTGTTCTGTAGAATCTCCTGCAAATCTCGAGGCCCCGCCCCATGGATGACGAGGCCCGCCTCTTCCTATGACATCATACCCGCCCAGAACAACTCCATTCTAGTCATTACCTAACGCGACGGCTTGCTTTACTCAGTGCGCATGCTCAGAGCATAACGGGGTCCTTTTGGTTTTGTGCTGTCTAGAGAGTGCCTGTCTGTAGTTAGCGCGACAGTTTATTTCTGAGGGATACAGATTTCTAGTCAGAATATCCCGCAAGCTCGTTTATGTTCTCAGATTGTACAGAGAGGGGTCAGCATCACGGACAACGTGCCAGGTGAGGTTCCCAGAGCCACGGTGGAGGCCAGTGCGCCGCCATGTTGCTGTAAGATGGGGTCCTAGCATGACCTCCAGCAAGCAAGAAGTGTTGTGGTGCCGGTGACTGGAGAGAACGGTGTGTACCGGGGACAAGTGTGAGGAGGATGCGTGTGGGGGGCAGCAGTGGGGGAGAGCCACACAGATGCTGGCATACACTGGGTGCACTTGTATGAATGAGCACTGCAGCCCTGCCACTGTCATCCTCTGTGTGTTCTGCAGATGTGTTGCCCACACAAGCACCGAGTACAGTACACGGCGCTGCAGATGTCCGGACTATGGGGCAGGAGGGTGGCGGAGTCTGCGCTGTGCACGGTTGTCATGGAGACGGTGTGACAACAACTCGCGCCATGGATAGAATGGAGGAGGCCCGGGAGCCGGGTGAGTTCTAGTGACACCGCCATCATGTCTGGCCTGTCCCGACACTGTATAGACACAGCCCGATCTGGATGGCGCCTGCACCCCGGACTAACACCCCCTTTATACTTCAGATCCCAACTTGTCAGAACTTCACCTAAACATGGTGACAGTGATGTATCTGCTGTGATGGAATCCGGGGCCACTATTCAGGGTGAATACCTTCATGCCTGTAGTATGCCCCATGTACACTGTATGGCTTATTTGTTTATTTTTTTACATATCTTTATTTTTTTGCTCATTTTCCTTTTTTTCAGGGGGTGGGGCACACTACATAAATAAGACAAAGATCTTTATTTTGAAGATTCTAGTATTTTTATTTGACATTTTATTGTTACTTTTCGTGTACTAGCATATGTTTGGATGCTACAGATGAGGGAACGGCCACACGTTCAGGTTTTCTGATGCAGTTTTTGAAGCCAAAACCAGCAGTGAATTAAAAGAGAGAGAAGTCCTATCTATCTAATACTTCTTCTCCCTTCACCATCCATTTCTGATTTTGGCTTCATAAACTGCATCAGAAACCTGCACATTTGACAGCACCCTGAGGGTTGGAGCAACTTTCACAAAAGCCAAATTGTAATGGCTAGATGACTGGGTGAGAGGATCTCCGGGTCTTGTGGGGTGTTCCTGGTAGTACCAACCAAACATGGTCCAAGAAAGGACAGCTGGGTGCAGGGGCATAGCTATAGGGGAAGCGGCTGCTTTGGGGGCCGAACTCAGAAGTAGCCCACCCAGGGTGAGGCCTCGCCTGAGAGTGCGATCTTGACAAAAGGAGGGGGTTGCCGGAGGGCTGTTCAAATATTTGCTGTGGGGCCTAGGCATTTCTAGTTACGCCAGTGGCTGGCTGCATATGGGTCAGTGTAGCCGCAGTGTAGCCCATGCCAAAGACTATCCTTCACCTCTGAAGGTGTCAGCAGTATCAGGACTGGACCAGGTGGCCTGATAAATCATGTAGGTGGGGGAATGCACGTGTGTCGCTTACCTGGGACAGCAGGATGCACTATGGGAGGAAGACGCAGAGAAAAGTTCTAGACCAGGGGTAGGCAACCTCCACAACTCCCAGCAGTGTCAGACTGGGGTGCCTAGGGCCCACAGTGGAAATTATTCTAGGGGCCCACCCTACAGCTACCAAAAATAAATATTTCTTGTTCATTTTCGGGCTCACGTACATGAATATTTGCAGTTTAGCACCCAATACAGTGTGCAAAACCGAACAGTATTGTGCACTTCTCTATATCAGATTGTTTCTCATTAAGCAGCTCATTGTAGTTGATAGCCTAATCTGTTAAGGTCCCTTTACACAGGGCGACAGAGCAGGAGATTGTTGGGAAGGAAGCGTTCCATCCCGACAATTGCCTGCTCTCTAACGGAGGAGACCGCTGTATTTCCATGCAGTGATCTCCATTGTACGGGGAGCAGTGATCACTACTGTCAGTGTTCTTCCCCATACTGACTAGCTGTTTGCCGGCAGCGGATCGTGATTACACAGCACAATCTACTTCCAGCAAATTATCATTTTTATGTGCGCACAAACGATTGAATTACGGTACCCGATGAATGAGCGTTTAGTTCGTTCATCAGGTAATCAGCCTACATGGCATCCACCGCAGCCATTACACCCAAGAGCTACTAAAGCGAGCAACACTGTAACCCGTGTCACAGTGAACTACAATGCGACAATATGTCTATCTTTATTTATTTTTACATAATAAAGCATTTTTTTTTAAAATCATGTTTCCATTTCTAAAAGCCAAATATTTTTTATTTTTCTGCCAATGATCTTGTGCAGGGCCTCCTTTTTTGCAGGAAGAGTTGACATATTTATTGTTGCATTTTTTGGGTGCATATGATTTTTTGATCGTCCAATATCACACTTTTTTGGTACAAGGGGACCCACCTGACGCAGCCATATACTGCGCCTACCTGGCGCTGCCATACACTGTGCCCACTTGACACTGCCATACACAGCGCCCACCTGATGCTGCCATACACTGAGCCCACCTGATGCTGCCATACACAGCGCCCACGTGATGCTGCCATACACAGGGCCCACCTGTCGCTGCCATACACAGGGCCCACCTGTCGCTGCCATACACTGCGCCCACCTGTCGCTGCCATACACAGGGCCCACCTGTCGCTGCCATACACTGCGCCCACCTGTCGCTGCCATACACAGGGCCCACCTGACACTGCCATACACTGCGCCCACCTGACATTACTATATACATACATGTACAGGCGTTATTGCGACCTCTGTATACTGTAACAAGGCAGGGGCCCACTGAGGATTTACCCGGTGAGCCAGTCCGAGCCTGACTCCCAGCATGCATACTTGCTCTACTCTTCTAAGATCTCTCATAGAAATGAATAGAGGATGCTGGGAATTGTAGTTTTACCAGGGGCGGACTGAGCGGTCGGGCACTTTGGACGTGGTCCGAGGGCCCGGCCGGGAAGGGGCCCGCCGGCCGCCGCTGCCCAGTACAGAGAAAATTCACCCGTGAGCTCTAGAAGACTGATGCATGTACTTGCGCACGACCGGTCACGGCCCACGGGTGAATTTTCGGGTGACCGGTCGTGCGCAAGTACATGCATCAGTCTTCTAAAGCTGCCTACTTATCACATATCACCTGACCTGTGACTGAGTTATCTCACCAATCCAGATCCATCACCGGGCAGAGGCAGGCTATGGGGCCCGGCGGCTGGATGCTAGCTACAGTGAGGAGGAGAAGAAGTGCCGGCAATGGTGTTCAGTGCGGCGCGTAGGCGCGCCGTCGCGGTGACGTCATTAGTCACGTGACGTTGCTGACGTCGACGTCTGACGGCCACGTTGCTGACGGCCACGCTGAGGCCGGATTTCTTATCAACTGCGCCCCACAGAACACACACGAGTCACCGCGCCACGCATCCTGATCCACCTTCCTGCTGTTTCGGCCCAGAGTAGAGTGTGCTGCTCCTCTGCTGCAGTGCTGCAAGCTCTTCAACTGAAAGTGAAGTGAGGACTACAGACAGTAAGGTAGTATTTGAATAGTGACAGCTGAGTGAGTAACTGACACTCAAAACAAGGCTGATTGAGGTGTATGGACTTGGGGACTAGTGAAGACGATGGCGGTGTGACCAGGTAGTGGAGGCGGGATATAGGTGTGGCTGGAGGTATAACATGGGTGGGGCCTGGAAGGGGGCCCTTGATTTATTTTGCCCAGGGGCCCTGAGGGTTCTCAGTCCGCCCCTGCCACTTACCACGACAAGGTTGCCTCTATCAAGTGGGAAACTACTCTAGCTATGGCGGGGGACTGCGTCACGACCACGGACACCACAGAACTGCATCAGCGGATGGCGGGACCCAGACACCACACAGTACCCCTACTGTGCGGCGAGACCACCATGGCCCTGGGCCCCACCACCCCACCAGCACAGCACACAGGCACCAATGGCCGCCACGCAGTACCGCACCATGTGAACAGGTGCAAAGAGCTCGCCTATTCATGCCTCCCAGGAAATCCAAATGAGAGGTAGTAGAAATTTATAAACCACTGACTGACTGAGGCTAATTAAAAACACCTGGTTGAAATGGGGAGGAGTGCTGACACCAGAATGGGGAAAAAAAAGAAAGACTATACA
The DNA here is from genome assembly GCA_033119425.1 of Bufotes viridis. NCBI lineage: Eukaryota > Metazoa > Chordata > Amphibia > Anura > Bufonidae > Bufotes > Bufotes viridis. The sequence goes on along the minus strand of CM065591.1, from coordinate 264,144,279 downwards.
AATACATAAACATGTGGTCTATGAAGTTCTACTACCTCTCATTAGGATTTCCTGGGAGGCATGAATGGGTGAGCCCTTTGCACCTATTCACATGGTGCAGTACTGCGTGGCGACCATTGTTGCCTGTGCGCCGTGGTGGTGGAGTGGTGGGGCCCAGAGCCAAGGCGGTCTCGCCGCACAGTGGGGGCACTGTGTGGCACCTGGGCTCTGCCCCCTGCTGGTGTGGTGCTGTGGTGTCCGTGGTCGCCGCGCAGTGCAGCGCCATAGTTAGAGTAGTTTCCCACTTGAGAGAGGCAACCTTGTCGCGGGAAGTGGGCCTGTGCGCTTTGATCAAACTGTGTACCAATGCCTCATGTTTATACAGTGCATATTTTGACATGAATTATAAATTGTGCTGAGAAGCCTGTTTGAATATGGTGATTATCAGTTGTTATTTCAAAAGCATAGTGTTTTGAAAATAATGTGTCAGCACATTTCTACCAATGAAACTGGCTGTCCTGTTTCATTTGGGCTTGGCAGCTGAAGGCATCTGTGTTGCTCCCATGTTTGTATGTGACTGTATTGCTGAGAAAAATTATGATTTAATAGATGCAAATAAGCCTCTAGGAGCAATGAGGACATTGCTGTTACTCCTAGAGCAGGGATCAGCAACCTCCGGCACTCCAGTTGTTGTGAAACTAGAATTCCAGCATGCTCCATTCATTTCTATGTGAGTTCTTAGAAGAGCAGAGCTAGTATGCATTCTGGGAGTTGTAGTTTTACAACAGCTGGAGTGCCGGAGGTTGCCTACCTTGTCCTAGAGGCTCAATTTTCTATTCAACTGCCACACTCTCTCCACTTTGATAGACAGGGCCAGACGTGATCACGTTTTCACTGCCTTGCACTGTCAATTAAAGTGGAGAAGTTGCTGCTGTTGCAGAGAGAGCAGAGCCCTCTTTATTCCTAGAGTAAAGATATATTTGTATAAATTAAAACTTCCTATTTCTAAGCAGCGCAGGCACATATGTCCATGGGACCAACACAGATGCCTTTAGCTACAAACGCACATGTAGAAGGTCAGCCATTTTCATAGGCACAAATCAAATCAGCTGACAGATGTCTCTTATAAAGCCCTTCCCGACATCTGACATAGAAGTACGTTATAGCGGGAAGGGACTTCCTGCAATTTGATGTACTATTACGTAATGCTGATCGGACATGCACCAGAGCGGTGTGTGCCCAATCAGTGTGGGGGCCTGACAGTCACAGATAGCTGGGCCCCTGCTGTATTCACCGGCATCACTGTAAAAGCCGATGTTGGTGGATTAACCCTTTTTATGCCGCGGTCAGCGATGATCATGGCATAGAAGGTGGTTGCGGTCAGTGAGGGTTTGCATCCGCTCCCTGCGCTGAGGTGAAGAGGACTCCTTGCAGAGGCATTTGGACCTGCCTTCTATGGAAGCTAGAAAATCCAGCCCCTGGCTGGGTCTCTTTGGCGACTGTTAGGGCTCTTTCACACGAACGGATCCCGTGCTTGAAAATGCTCTGTGCCTCTCTGTGATCATTTTGCTGCAAAATCACAGTGACAACTTTAGTGTATTACACTGTGTGTAGTGTATGTATTGTAATGCATCACAGAGGGGATCAAACTCCCTAAAGTTGAAGTAATAAAGTAAATAAAGTAGTTGAAGTAATAAAGTAGTTGAAGAAATAAAGTAAAAACAAGTAAAAACAAGTGTTTTAAATAATAAAAAAATAATGTTTCAAGTAAAAAAAAGCTCCTTTTCCCTGATTTTATAATAAAAGAAAGAAAAAACACACATATTAGGTATTGTCGCGTCTGTAATGACCGGCTCTGTAAATATATTGCATAATCTTTGCCGTCAGATAAACACCATAAAAAATAAATAAAAACTGCCAAAGCAGCTATTTTTGTCACCTTACCTCACAAAAAAGTGCAATACAAAAAGGGCAATACCAAGCAATCAAAAAGGATCTACCCCAAACTAACATCAATCTCACCTCATCCCACAAAAAAATGAGCCCCTACATAACATAATTGCCCCAAAAAATAAAAAATATGGGTCACAGAATATAGAGACACTAAAATATGATTTTTTTCAAAAATGCTTTTATAGGGGTAAACTTAAATAAATAAAAAAATTATTAGGTATTGCCGAGTTCAGAATGACTGACTCTATAGAAATATCTCATAATCTACTACGTCAGGCAAACGCTGTAAAAAATAAGTAAAGACTTTGCCAAAAAAGGCATTTTTTGTCACCTTACATCACAAAAAGTGCAATAACAAGCAATCAAAAATGTATATGTACGCCAAAATAGTACCAATCAGACTATCACCTCACCCCACAAAAAATGAGCCTCTACATGAGACAATCAGCCAAAAATAAAAAAACACTAAAACATAATCTTTTGTTTCAAAAATGCTTTTGTGTTAAAGTAAAATAAATTTAAAAAGTAGATATATTAGGTATCACTGCATCCGTAACAACAAACTCTATAAAAATATCACATGACCTACTCCCTCAGACGAACACCTTAAAAAATAAAACAAAAAAAGTGCTAAAAAAGCCATTTTTGTCACCTTACATCACAAAAAGTGTAATACCAAGCGGTTAAAAATTCATATGCTCCCAAAATAGTACCAGTCAAACCAACATCTCATCAAGCAAAAAATGAGTTTCTACATAAGACTATTCCCCCCCCCCCCCAAAAAAAAAAAATATGGCTCACAGACACTAAAACATCTTTTTTATTGTTTTAAAAATGCTTTTTTGAAACAATAAAAAAGAAAAAGTATACATAGGTATTGCCACGTCTGTAATGATAAAAATATCACCTGACCTACCCCCCCAGGTGAACACTGTAAAAAAAATAAAATAAACTGCACCAAAACAACCAATTTTTTGGTCACCTTGCCCCATACAGTATAATATTGAATGATCAAAAAATCATATGTATCCAAAAATGGTACCAATAAAAATTTCAACTCTCCCTGCAAAAAAATGAGCCCCTGCACAAGACGATCGGCATAAAAAAATATGGCGCCCAGAAAATGGAGACACAAAAACATTATATTTTTCAAAAATGCTTTATTAAGTAAAACTGAAACAAATACAAAAGTAGACATATTTCATATTAATGCGTCTGTAACAACCTGATCTATAAAAATAGGTCTAAGGAGACCCTGATCAGCTCTGCCTGTGTGTCATGCCCCCACAGGGGGCTTTTTCCAGTGTAACTGGGGCTCCTGTGGATGCCCCGCTTACAGTGGAAACTTTGGGGAAAAAAAGTAAAAAAAAAAAAAGTCTGTGTCCTCCAGAGGTCTTTTATTAACCTCCTGTGGGACAGGTTATGTACCAAATATATATATTGTGGTAAGGTGCAAGGTGTCATATGCGATGGCAGGTACGTGTCACCGAGGTTGCTGGCCTCGGTGAGGTGAGAGCCGGGTTTTTGTCTGCAGCAGCTAGTGCTGTTTGACTCTTTTAAATAGCATGGCTGCAAAGCCGATCCGGGCCGGCTCTTACTGGGAGCAGCTAAAGAGTAGGGTGGGTGGCTGCTCCCCACGGTCCAGTCCGAGTTTTGGGCTGGGTATAAAACACAGCCATCAGCTGTGTCTGAGGGTGATTATCCTGGAGCCTGCTAACAGGGCTGAGGAGTCCTCTGTGCTGGAGGACGGAGCTCAGCAAGGTGGTGTTTCCTGCAACCTGAAGGAGGAATCGCCTGCGGCTGAACCGACTGCTAGGTGTGAACCCGCACTTAAACCACCCAAGGTGACTGGACCCTGTGTTGGCCTGTTTTTGGTTTTGCCACATGATTTCTGTTGTGTGTGAACTGTCACCAAGAGACTGTTTTCATTTCTGGTGTGCAAGTGTGAATAAAACACTGTTTGATGCACAATCTGGACTCCTTGTTTTGCCTCTAAACTGCACCCGCACCGCTGTCTACCAGAGCGACTCCCCACATTTGGTGTCGGATGCGGGCATGCGCAGTGAGGCTGGCGTGAACGCCGAACTTTGTTTTTGCTGAGCAAAAGTGAATGTCCTATATTAAGCCGGCAAAGTTGCAGCCTGTGATCCCCGACAAAATGGAGGCGGCTGTGAAAGCCCTCATAGAGGCTAACGTGCAGCAGCGGGAGACCAACCAGCTACTGCTACAGCACGTGATGGCGTTGCAAGCGGCAGGAGCGTCCCACCGCGCCCACGATGCCCGGAAAGCTGTCCGTGCCGCGATCCCTAAGATGACCCCTCGGATGATGTTGAGACCTATCTGGCGGTGTTCGAGAAGGTGGCCGTGAGGGAGAAATTACCCCGAGAACAGTGGGCAGAGGTCGCCGCTCCGTTCCTGGCGTCTGGACCCCAGCAAGTTTTTTTTGATTTGGCAGACGACCAGGCTGCTGACTATTCCACGGTGAAGGGGGAGATCCTGGCCAGACTGGGGGTAAACGTGTTGGTCCGGGCTCAGCGTGTCCACCAGTGGGACTTTAACGTGGCTGAACCCGCCAGGCCGCAGTACTATGAGTTGCTGCACAGGTTGCAAAAATGGCTGCAGCCTGAGGTTCTGAGTCCGACTGCTATGCTGGACCGGCTGCTGGCTGACATGTTTTGGAGGGCCTTGCCTTACCCCCTTCAACACTGGATCGGCCAGGTATCCCCACCAATGCCCTTGAGATGGTCGACCTGGTGGAACGATATGAGGCCACCAGAAACCTGCAGGGGGTTCTTTGGGAGGGGGCCAGTCAAACCCCGCAAATCTCCACCCCAGTCCCGGCGGCCGGCCAAACCCGCCCGGGAGGTACCTCTTGCAGATCCGTCCCCAGTGGTCTGCTGGCAGTGTCGGGAGCCTGGACACATAAGGGCCAACTGTCCACAGTGGGGGAACCCATGGAGACTAATTATGGGTACCGGGCTTCCATGTATGCCCGGAGACTGTGTGCGACCGGCATCCCCGAGACAATGGACAGTCGTCATCTGTGCCAGGTGCAAGTCGGGGATAACCTGGCAGTGGCGCTGTTGGACTCAGGGAGCCTGGTAACCCTGGTAAGTGCTGCCCTGGTACAGCCCACCCAGTATACGGGCCGGAAAGTTGGGGTGGTGTGCATACACGGAGACTTAAAGGACTATCCCACTGCTGAAATGTCTCTGTCCACGGCGGCCGGCACCTGACTTGTGAAGTGGCGATCTCCGCCAAACTACCGTATGAACTAATAATTGGGAGAGACTTCCTGGTTTTCCGTCACTATGGCCTGAGGTGAAAGTGACTAATAGCCCTGAGACAGGGGTAACCCTAGCAGAGTGGCCTGGTTCCTGTGGGAGGCCAGAGCCCTGGGAGCCCGAGTCCGAAGGGCCTGCGGTAGGGGTGACCACCACTTCTGTGATAGAGGGGGAGACACCCCCACTGAGTGTGATGGTGGGAGACATGGAGGACTTGCCACCAGGTCCTGAGTTGGCAGACCTCCACGTCTCCGGAGATAATTTTGGGACCGCCCAACACCGGGACCAAACCCTCACCAGGGCCTGGGAGAATGTGCTGGAAATTGATGGTAAACCCCAGAAACCAGGGGCTGAATTAATGTTCCCACGATTTATTGTTCTGCAGGATATGTTGTATCGGGTGAACCAAATCCGAGGTGAACCTGTTGAACAGTTGGTGGTGCCCACAGCGTATCGCAAGCTTGTCATGGAGCTTGCCCACCAACATGTTCTTGGGGGACACCTGGGGTGGCAGAAAACCCAGGACCGCATACTGCAGCGGTTTTATTGGCCCGGTGTGTTCAAGGAGGTAGAAGATTATTGTAAGTCCTGTCCAACCTGTCAGATAACTAGCCCCCAGCCACATTTCCGTAGTCCTCTGGTACCTCTGCCAATTATTGAAGTACCGTTTGAGCGAGTCGCTATGGATTTAATTGGGCCTGTACCAAAGTCTGCCAGGGGCCACCAACACATTCTGGTAGTTCTCGACTATGCCACTCGGTATCCGGAGGCGGTGCCTCTGCGACATACCTCAGCTAGGCTCATTGCCAAGGAGTTAATGGAGATGTTTTCCGTGTGGGCCTGCCTAAAGAGGTTCTGACAGACCAAGGGACCCCTTTATGTCCAAAGTAATGAGGGAACTGTGTAAATTGTTGCGTATAAAGCAGTTACGGACGTCCGCTTACCATCCGCAAACAGACGGTCTTGTGGAGAGGTTTAACCAAACTCTAAAAAATATGTTAAAGAGGGTGGTGTCTAGAGATGGGAAGGACTGGGATCTGCTTCTGCCCTATCTCATGTTCGCAGTGCGAGAGGTGCCCCAGGCCTCTACTGGGTTCTCGCCTTCGAACTGCTGTATGGCAGACACCCTCGGGGCCTGTTGGATATCGCCAAGGAAGCATGGGAACAACAGCCTGTCCCCCACAAAAGTGTCATTGAGTATGTCGCCCAGATGCAGGAACGGATGGAAAGGGTGTTGCCCTTGGTCCGGGAGCATATGGAGGCAGCGCAACAAGCCCAGAGTAGGGTGTACAATCGTCAGGCTCGGGTACGGGACTTCAATACGGGAGATCGGGTTTTGGTTCTGGTACCCACCCTTGACAGCAAATTCCTAGCTAGGTGGCAGGGCCCCTATGAGGTGATCGAGAAGGTAGGGGAAGTGAATTACAAGGTACACCAGCCAGGGCGGCGCAAGCCGGAGCAGGTGTACCACGTGAATTTACTTAAGCCGTGGAAAGATAGGGACGCAGCCGACGACCCCAGCCCCCGGCCAGGGCTTCTAGGTGAAAAGGGTCCAGCCCCACAGTTCGAGGCCTGTGAAGCCGTAACCACGGTAAAAATTGCAGACAGCCTGTCTTCCAAACAAGTTCAGGAAGTCAGGAGTTCCTCAGTCGGAACACGGATGTGTTCTCGGACCTCCCTGGCCGCACGTCTCTCATCCGACATGACATCGTCACTGAGCCTCAGGCCAAGGTCCGGTTAAAACCATACCGGGTACCCGAGGCTCGGCGGCGGGCCATCGCGGAGGAAGTGCAGTTAATGTTGAAGCTCGATGTCATTGAGGAGTCGAAAAGTGAGTGGGCCAGTCCCATAGTCCTAATACCCAAGCCGGATGGGACGCTGCGGTTCTGCAACGACTTTCGCAAGTTAAATGAAGTATCCAAGTTTGACGCGTATCCCATGCCCCGAGTAGACGAGCTTGTTGAAAGTTTAGGACAAGCCCGTTATTTTTCTGTGCTGGACCTCACTAAAGGGTACTGGCAGGTACCCTTAACGGAGTCGGCTAAGGAAAAACCGCATTTGTTACCCGCAGGGCCTGTATCACTACAAGGTGTTACCCTTTGGCCTGCATGGCGCCCCGCCATTTTCCAAAGGTTAATGGACATAGTGCTGCGACCACATCGCCGGTACGCCTCGGCCTACTTAGATGATGTAGTCATCCACAGCACCGACTGGGAAAGCCATTTACCCAAGGTGCAGGCGGTAGTGGATGCCCTGAGGAAAGCCGGACTGACCGCTAACCCAAAGAAGTGCTCCATAGGGTTAGAGGAGACAAAATATCTGGGATATGTAATTGGGCGGGAGTTATCAAACCTCAGGTAACTAAGGTAGAGGCCATTCGTAACTGGCCCCGACCGGTCACCACCAGGCAGGTAAAGTCGTTCCTGGGGATTGTAGGTTACTACATGAGGTTTGTGCCCCACTTTGCCACAATAGCAGCGCCATTGACAGACCTGTTGAAGGGCGAAAGTCTGGGAGGCTTAGCTGGAGTGAGAAGGCGGAGGAGGCTTTCTCCGCGTTGAAGTCGGCCCTGTGTGGGTCCCCGGTTTTGGTGACACCCGACTTCAACAAGGAGTTTGTCATGACAGACCGACGCCTCGGAGGTAGGCCTCGGTGCGGTACTGTCTCAGGAGGTCAACGGGGAAGAACATCCCGTTGTCTTCCTGAGCCGTAAGCTCAGTCCCGCCGAGTCCAGATATAGTATAGTGGAGAGGGAGTGCCTGGCTATCAAGTGGGCACTCGAATCTCTCCGCTACTACCTGTTAGGGAGGAGGTTCTGTCTGGTGACCGACCATTCCCCTCAAATGGATGAGTCAGGCCAAGGAGAGGAATGCTCGGGTCACCAGGTGGTTCCTATCTCTTCAAAATTTCAAGTTTTCTGTGGAACACAGGGCAGGCCGCTTGCAGGGCAACGCAGATGCCCTGTCCCGCGCTCACTGCCTTACGTGTGTTCGCCCCTCAGGGTTGAACAAAGGGGGGTATGTGGTAAGGTGCAAGGTGTCATATGCGATGGCAGGTACGTGTCACCGAGGTTGCTGGCCTCGGTGAGGTGAGAGCCGGGTTTTTGTCTGCAGCAGCTAGTGCTGTTTGACTCTTTTAAATAGCATGGCTGCAAAGCCGATCCGGGCCGGCTCTTACTGGGAGCAGCTAAAGAGTAGGGTGGGTGGCTGCTCCCCACGGTCCAGTCCGAGTTTTGGGCTGGGTATAAAACACAGCCATCAGCTGTGTCTGAGGGGTGATTATCCTGGAGCCTGCTAACAGGGCTGAGGAGTCCTCTGTGCTGGAGGACGGAGCTCAGCAAGGTGGTGTTTCCTGCAACCTGAAGGAGGAATCGCCTGCGGCTGAACCGACTGCTAGGTGTGAACCCGCACTTAAACCACCCAAGGTGACTGGACCCTGTGTTGGCCTGTTTTTGGTTTTGCCACATGATTTCTGTTGTGTGTGAACTGTCACCAAGAGACTGTTTTCATTTCTGGTGTGCAAGTGTGAATAAAACACTGTTTGATGCACAATCTGGACTCCTTGTTTTGCCTCTAAACTGCACCCGCACCGCTGTCTACCAGAGCGACTCCCCACATTATATATATATATATATATATATATATATATATATATATATATATATCTATCTCAAAATACAAATAAAAAAATGCAAAAAAAATATTAAAAATGCCGTCGCTAAAAGAAATCGTTACTATAGTTGTCCCGTTCTCTCAAACCTATACATATATGAAAACGATAGTCACAAACTAGGGAACCCATTGTAATAATTAATTTTTGTGTCAGTTTTATTAGTTAAGAAATAAAAAGCTATGATTTTTTAAAAATTACTTTTTAATAATAATTAGCGGTTTTCCTCCAAATTAAACTTAAAAAAGAAAAAACTCTAAAAAAAACATTCTAATAAAAAGTCAAATAAAAAATATCGCAAAAATTATTTTTGTAGTCATGGAAATAAAAAAGCTATGGTTACTAAACCACCAGGTGCACAAAATCACCAAAAGTTGCCTGGACATTCAGACCTTTTTGGGCCTGGTTATGAAAGGGTTAAAAAGCGGGTTTTAGAAATGTTCTTTAAAATGTTAAGTATTGCTCCTAAAATTCTAAGCCTTCTAATGTCCTGAAAATTAAAATGAAATTTTCAATATGATTTCAACATAAAGTAGACATATGGGGAATGTAAGGTAATAAATATTTTATGAGGTATCACTTTCTGTTTTAAAAACAGAGAAATTGACATTTTGAAAATTGCGAATTTTTAGATTTTTTTTGGTACATTTGGGATTTTCATAAATAAAGGTGAAATATAGTGACTCAAATTTAAATCAGTCATGAAGTGCAATGTGTCATGAGTAAACAACATCAGAATTGCTTGGATAAGTAAAAGCGTTCCAAAGTTATTACCACATGTCAGTGACACATGTCAGATTTGCAAAAAAATGGCCTGGGCAGGAAGGTAAAAACTGGCTCGGTAGTGAAGAGGTTAAGCTTTGTTAAAATCTTGGTCCTGGTTATTGTTTATAACTGAAGCTGCAATGTAAACACAGTCTAGCGGAAAGTGTCCTTGTTGCCATAACAACTAATTACAGTGCAATATTTATTATATCATGTAAAGATTTATATACTCACTTATATAGAAATGTACAAACCTGTCGAAGTTTGGTTTAGGTTCACAACATTTTTTGAAAAGTCTGGCTCCAATTGCCCAGGACATTGGTACATAACACCATTTAGTCTCCTAGGATTTTATTAGGAAAAGATGTTATTTATTTTCATTCAATTTCTTTATTTTTATACCCCCCTCCAACCTCCCTAAGCTTTTGAATGTAAAGGGAGGAATAGTAAATAATTTCTGAGTGGCATTGAGAAACATAGCTATGGGTAAACACATGTTTGACGGCATTAACAAACAGCATGTTTAAAAAGACACAGTGCCGTCACACGTGCTATGCTTTTTTATGTTCCAAAGTTTCCCAGAATTGTCCTTTTTCAGAGGAATATAGTGTTTTAACACACACAGTGTTATGGGTTAAAAAAAAAAAAAAAAACTGTGGCCTGTTCAGGGACTAAGGCCCCTTTCACACTGGTGAGTTTTCAGCGCGGGTGCAATGCGTGACGTGAATGCATTGCGCCCGCACTGAATCCTGACCCATTCATTTCTATGGGGCTATGCACATGAGCTGTGATTTTCACGCATCACTTCTGCGTTGCGTGAAAATCGCAGCATGTTCTATATTGTGTGTTTTTCATGCAACGCAGCCCCATAGAAGTGAATGGGGCTGTGTGAAAATCGCAAATAATAGCATTCTCACTATAGAATGCTTAGTAAAATGTGCATTAATGGGTTAAACATTAAAGAAATAAACTCACCTTATCCACTTGATCGTGTAGTTGCCGATCTCTTCTCTCTTCTTCAAGCACATACCTGTATAAAGTGTGCACATCCCAAATCTGTTTTAAGTTATTGGCGCATACACTTACAAATCCTATGCTACTGTACGTGTGACATACTTTTAAGCATATATAACGTTTAATATTAAGAATGCGGCCAGTAAGGGACGTGCTAGTGGCCATGATGCTGATGGTGCACGCAGAGGCCGTGACCCTGGGCGCAATGAAAATGAGTAAAAGAATGTAGCTGAGGGCCTACAGGTGTGCTAACCCTCTAAAACAGTGATGTCGATGGTGATACTTTTAGAGACTGAATGCCAAAACTGCAACCCAAAACCCACTGTAGAGTAGGCTGTAGAGTTCATGCCAAGTGTCCTGTTTGGACACCCAGTAGTTGTAAGGCACAGAGGGATCACTGAGGATGCTGACATGGTCTGCTATGTACCCCTTCACCATCTTCCACATTTTTTCCATCCTTGTGACAGTAGGCCGCGCATCAAGGTGAGGGTGCTGGCGGGGTGTCATAAAACTGTCCCAGGCCTTGGAGAGTGTTGTCCTGCCTCTGTTGGAACTGGTGTGTGTTTCCCTCATCTTCCTTCCTGTGTATTGTTAAAATGTCAATAAAATTGGTTTTTAGCCAGTGCTGACTGCCATTCCCTGCTCTAAGGCCTAATTCACACGTCCGCAAAATGGATCCGCATCCCATCCGCAATTTTGCATAAGGGTTGCAGACCCATTCATTTCAAAGGGGCAGGAATGGATGTGGACAGCACACTATGTGATGTCCGCATCCGCATTTCCGCATCCACGTTTCCGCATCCGCGTTGCCGCAAAAAAATAGAACATGTCCTATTCTTGTCCGCAATTGCGGACAAGAAAAGGCATTCTCTATATAGTGCCAGCAATGTGCGGTCTGCAAAATGCGGAATGCACATTGCAGCCGTCTGTGTTTTGCGGATCCGTGTTTCCGCAAAACACACTACGGACGGGGGGACGGCAGCCGGGGGTGATGTAACTCGTTAGCAGGGAGGAATCTCGTTGGTTATCGGGATACAGATGGCGGTGCTGTGGGGCAGGGAGGGAGAGGCGTTTCCCTTCCCCGCTCCTCTGATAGGTTGCCGGTACTAGGCCTGCAGCCTATCAGATGTTGGTGAAGGTGGTGCGATGACGTCATTGCGCCGCCTGTGAGCTGTACAGCGCGGGACACAGGGACAAGAGGTATGCATCGCATCGCTGTGAAGGATGGAGGTTAGTATTAGTGTCTTTTTTTTTTTTTTTAAGACCGGACCCACTGGCACATAAGTGGCATGGGGGGGGGATATCGGCATTAAGGGGGGGATGTCGGTAGTTTGGCACATGGGGGGGGATTGTTTGGCACATGATACTGGCACATGGGGGGATTGTTTAGCACATAATACAGGCACATGATACTGGCACATGGGGGGGATTGTTTGGCACATAATACAGGCACATGATACTGGTACATGGGGGGATTGTTTGGTATATAATACAGGCACATGCTACTACTGGCACATGGGGGGGTTGTTTGGAACATGATAAAGGCACATGATACTGGCACATGGTGTGGGGGGGGTTGGCACATGATACAGACACATAGGGGTGGGGGGGTTGGCACTTGATACAGGCACATGGGGGGGTTGGCACTTAATACTGGCAAATGAGGGGGCAGCAGTTTGGTGCTTGATACTAGCAAATGAGGGGGGTTGGCACTTGATACAGGCACATGGGGGGTTGGCACTTGATACGGGCAAATGAGGATGGGGGAGGCACTTGATACTGGAGTATAGGGGGGTTTGGCACTTGATACTGGCACATGGGGGGAGGCACTGTATACTGGCACATGGGGGGTGGTTGGCACTTGATACTGGCAAATGAGGGGGGGGGTTTGGCACTTGATACTGGCACATGGGGGGTTGTCACTTGAACTTGATACTGGCACATGGGGGGTTGGCACTTGAACTTCATACTGGTACATGGGGGGGGGGGGTTGGAACTTTATACTGGCACCTGGGGGGTTTGGCACTTGGTACTGGCAAATGGTGGGGTTTGGCACTTGGTACTGGCACATGGGGGTTTGGCAGTTGTTACTGGCACATGATGGGGGGATGCACTTCATACTGGCACATGGGGGTTTGGCACTTGGTACTGGCACAAGGGGGGGTTTGGCAGTTGTCACTGGCACATGATGATGGGGGAGAGGCACTTATTATTGGGGGCACTGTGGGGACCTCAGCGGCACAGTATTGGAGGTAGTGGTATGTTTTGTCCAGAAGATAGGAGGATGATGGAAAAGTAGTAAACTAAGATTTATTTTTTGTTAAACTGCAAACTGATGACAAATGACAGAAAACTGATGGTCTGGTCTGCAGGTCTGAAAGGAGAAGATGAGGAAAGAGAACATCTACATCAAAGGAGACGTCACTGGATTAAAGAAGTATGGGCACCATATATGAGTGAGGCTGTGTGTGGGTGTGGCTTGAGGATGGGTGGGGACACAGGGGCCACATAAGTTCCAATTGCCCGGGGGCGTGCCCCTCCTGAGACCAGGCTCTGGATCCGCCACTGAACCAGGCTACAAATTTCATCTTAGATTAATGAAAAAATTCTTGCCAAATGCTTTCAGTGTGGTTTTTTTGGGCAAAAGCAGAGCAATACAGATACCTCCGGCCATCCATCTTAATTGGAGACATTGTCCCCATGCTGTTCCTGGTCCATTTTGGTGGTGTTTATGTCACTTTCTGACCTTTTTCAATGGACCAGGCACCCTCCCCTCTTCAGAGCAGGGGGTGCTCGGTTGTCTCCCATTGACTTCCATTATACTCGGGTGCTCGGCCGAGCACACGAACATAGCAATGTATTTGGCCTGAACATCCGAACACCCGAATACTTTGGTGCTCGCTCATCCTTACAAAATACCCGCTCTGACAAAATGCTGGCAGCAGGGCAGACCAGCAGCTCCAAGGCGTAGAGAGCCAGTTTGTGCCACGTGTCCAGCTTGGACACCCAATAGTTGTAAGTAGTGATGGACGAACATCGGCCCGGACGTTTCGCAAATGCATGTTCGCGAGCAAATATTTGCGGCGGGCCCCATTCCCTTTAATTGCAGGCAAATCTGAAAAACCTTAAGTTTATATTTGCAGCCACCAAATATTTAATAGAAGTGCACAAATAGTCCCACAACATGGACAGTGACATACCAGAGGGGGATCAATGGCAAAAATTCCCACAAAAAATATGTATTTTAATCAGGGGCCATTTTTATGCATCTTAAAGGGAAACTCTCAAAAATGTGCCCTGCTGGAGCCTAGAATAATGTTATTTTAGGCCACGGGAGTACGGGCCCCAAACATTAGGCATTCAGTTGACTGAAAAGAACAAGTGATTATGTGGCTGGAGGTATATTAGACGGTCAGTGGATATCAATTTTACTGTAGGCCAGTGAAGTACAGGCCCCAAACACTAGTGTCACGATGGGGAGTGGGGGAAACTCCCCACTGTACAATGTCACCAATTACTAGGCAATATGAGACCCCTGTCATCCGTTGTGATGGATGAACAGGAGGTCTCTGCCTTATCACTTGTTGAGGGCGATGCAGGGATTTCTAGACTTCTAGGTTCATGGGTATGAGTCCCCTTACCATTGAGGGCGGCTCATACAGCCAGGAGACTAGGGCGAGTTGAGGGAAGCTTTAGGAGATGACCAGCTCCCTTTTCCCTACCTATGGCCTAGTAATTGGTGACATTTTACGGTGGGGAGTTTCCTCCACTCCCCACCGTGACAGTATGTCAAACTTGGATGGCCCTCAGATCTCATCCATGCACAGAGCAAGCATCTCACATGCAAGGCAGACAAACCAACTGATCTCAGTCTCCAAGCCAAAGGATATAAAGAGACCTGAGGCCACACCCAACTCACCAAGCACACACCATTAACCCCGTGCACACCAGTCAGGGAAGGGAAAAAAACATAAAGCGAAATCGCTCACCCATGCATAAACAACACGTTGCAGCAGGCAACTGCATGAGTGGCAAACGTTTCACGGCACAAACAACATAGGCTGTGACACTGCCACCGCATGCATCCACAACACCACATTGCTGCCGGCAACAGCATGTGTGGCCACCATGTCACGGCGCCTATAACAGGCCATGACAATTAGGCATTCACTGGACAGAAAATAACAAGTGATTATGTGGCTGGAGGTATATTAGACGGTCAGTGGATAACAATTTTACTGTAGACCGGTGGAGTACAGGCCCCAAAAATGATTCATTCACTGGACAGAAAAGAAGAAGTAATTATGTGGCTTGAGGTATATTAGGTGTTCAGTGGATACTAATTTTACTGTAGGCCAGTGGTGTACAGGCCCCAAACATTAGGCTTTCACCGGACAGAAAAGCACAAGTGATTATATGGCTGGACGTATATTAGGCGGTCAGTGGATAACAATTTTACTGTAGGCCAGTGGAGTACAGGCCCCAAACATTAGGCATTCACCATACAGAAAAGAACAAGTCATTATGTGGCTGGAGGTATATTACACGGTCAGTGGATAACAATTTTACCGTAGGCCACTGGAGTACAGGCCCCAAAAATTATCCATTCACCGGACAGAAAAGATGAAGTAATTATGTGGCTGGAGGTATATTAAGCGGTCAATGGATAAAAATTTTACTGTAGGCTAGTTGAGTACAGGCCCCAAACATTAGGTATTCACCAGACAGAAAAGAACAAGTGATTATGTGGCTGGAGGTATATTAGGCGGTCAGTGGATAACAATTTTAATGTAGGCCAATGGAGTACAGGCCCCAAAAATTAGGCATTCATCTGACAGAAAATGCCTTTTAGGCCACTGTATATACTTAAGACACAGACCATTCTTTGTTCTGGGTGGTGGCGGATATGTGTGAGCTGGTATGAGGAAATTCAATTAAACATGGTCACAGGTGTTGAATTTCTCCGCAATCCATGCCTCATTCATTTTTAGAAATGTGAGGTAGTCCACACTGTCGTGAGCTAGACGAGTACGTTTATCGGTCATGAACCCCCCTGCTGCGCTGAACATCCTTTCGGACAGGACACTCGACGAGGGGCAAGCCAGGAGTTCCATGGTAAATTGTGCCAGGTCTGGCCACAGGTCAAGCCTGCACACCCAGTAGTCCAGGGGTTCCTCTCTTCTCAGACAGTCCACATCGGCCGTTAACCCGATGTAGTCGGACACCTGTCGGTCTAGGAGTTCCCTGAGGTTGCAACCCATGGGCGGCTGTCAATGGGTTGGCTGCAAGAATGATCTCATATGCGAAGTGACCAACACGTCTTCAAACTGCTCTCTTCTTGCAGGCACGATAGGATTGGTACCCGCAGCTGTTTCGCTGTGGGTGGAAATTCCTCTGCCAGTGCCTGTAACAGCAGAATGCAGCATCTCTCGCAGCAAGGCCTGGAAATTCTGTATTCTGCCAGCCCTCAGTGATGCTGGTAACATGTCCACCATTTTGTGTTTGTACCGGGGGTCTAAGTACGTTGTCACCCAGTACTGGTCCTTGCCCTTTATGCTTTTTATACACCCTCTATGCTTTTATACTGCTCTTCTTGCTCCTCCTCCTCCCCCCAGCCACCATCCTCCCCTGACTCCTCTTCAGACTCCTGCTGACTTGTCTCAGATGGAGAAGCCCCCCCCCCCAGGAATTCATTTATCAATGCGAATTCCTCATCTTCCAGCTCCTGCTCCTCGATAGCTTGATCAATGACACAACTCAGACACAACTCAATGCACACTCCAGAAAGAAGTGTAAGGTATGATGTCACTGATGGCGCCCTGGCTGCGACTGTCCAATGTTGTGATCTCATCAACTGGCCGCAGAAGTCTGCATGCATTGTGCATGAGCAGCCACTGGCGCGGTGAAAAGAAACCAAGCTCCCCAGAAACTTTCCTGCTGCAGAGTTCGTACAGGTTGTCGTTAACGGCATGTTGCTGCTGGAGCAGCCTATCAAGCATATACAAGGTGAAGTTCCAGCAAGTTGGACTGTCACAAATCAGACGTCTGACTGGCAGGTGGTGTTGGCGCTGAACGTCAGCAAGGAGAGACATGGCCGTGTAAGATCTTCTAAAATGGCCAGAGATTTTCCTGGCACACCACAAGATGTCCTGGACCCCAAGATATTTGGCAATGAATCGCTGCACGACTAAGTTCAGGATGTGTGCCATGCACGGCATGTGTCATTTTGCAGTGTTTCAGCGCGCTCAACAGATTGGCACCATTGTCGCACACCACTTTACCAACTGCCAAATTGAGCGGGGTTAGCCACTGATCGGCCTTTGACCGCAGAGCTGAAAGCAGTGCAGGACCGGTGTGGCTCTTGGCTTACAGGAACAACAGCCGCAGCACATCATGGCAATGTCCCACCTGGCACATCAAATAGGTTCTGGGGAGCTTGGGGGGTGCAGCGGAAGAGGCGGTAGCAGTGAAACAAGAAGAGTTAGCTGAGGAGGAGACAGAGGATGGAGTAGGAGGAGGAGAAGAAGAGGCAGGCCTGCATGAAATCCGTGGCCGTAACACCAAATCCACACAGGAGCCACGGGTTACATGCTTGACGGCCATCAAAAGGTTCTCCCAGTGGGCAGTAAAAGTTATGTACCTTCCCTACCCTTGTTTGCTATACCACGTGTCTGTGGTCAGATGTATTTTGGCACCAACTCTGTGTGCCAGAGATATATTCACTTGCAGCTGAATGTGGCCATATAGTTCTGGGATGCCCTTCTGGGAGAAAAATTTACTTCCGGGGACCTTCCATTGCGATGTGACAATGGCCACAAATTTTCTAAAGGCCTCCAGTCCAAGTTTATATGGCAGTAGTTGGTGGGCTAGCAGTTCCGACAAGCCAGCGGTCCGCCGTTGGGCAAGAGGGTTATCCGGTGTCATCAACTTTTTACGCTTGAACATCTGGGCCACGGAAGCCTACCTTCTGCCAGATGAACACGACAATGGCATGGTGGAAGGTGGAGTGGAGGACAAATGGGAGGAGAGAGGAGAAGGAGAAGAGGCAGGACGTGTAGCACCGGGAGTGTGGCTTTGTGGGTTCTGATGGCGTTGCTCCAACTGGGCTCGGTGATGGGAGGCCAAGTGCCTTCTTAGGTGAGTGTTGGGCTTACCTCGACTTATGCATTTACAGCACAGGCTGCAGAAGGCAACACTATTATCAGCAGCTGACACGTTAAAAAAGCCCACACTGCGGAGCCCAGTGTTTCAGCGTCCTGGGAGCTCCAGATGTGACCGTGCATGGTGAATGGCTCGCTCCAGAAACATTTGCAGTCTGCATTTTGCCTCCTGTGTTCTGCCTTCTTCTCCTCTCTCTCTTCTGTTCCGTCTCTCCCTCTGAACTCCCCTCCTCTTCCTCTCTTGTGGGCACCCACGTGACGTTCATCGACACGTTATAATCGTCACCTTTACCACCACTGACATTTGAGATCTTGAAGTAGGCAGCAACAGCGGGGACCTCCCTCCTCGGGCTGATTTGGGTACTGTTGTCAGACCGTGGGGGGCGGCTGTTGCTACCTCCTCTTCCTCATCCCATGCCAATAATGGTTGCCCATCAGTAAGGTCTGGGAATGGATGGAAACATCATTTCTCTGACTCGAGTTTAAGGGCTATGGTGGTGGTGGCGGTGTCTTTGGGGGTGCACACAGCATAGAATGATGAGGGTGCAGATACAGAGGATGAGGAGGGTGTAGAAGTGAAAGGCTGAGTGAGCCACTCAACCAACTCTGGTGCGTCGTTTGAAGTAATCACACACACCTTCTCCAACTTCCCACTTAGGCTCCGGCCTGGTGCACCTGCCCGACCCATACAACCCCTGTGGAACAGCCTGCCTGTTCCTCTGTCTGTCATTTTCAAAATGACTCTGTGCCTAAGTCCCTAGAGAAGAGCAGTATTTGAGGAAGCAGGTATATCGCAGCCCTCAATCAGTATTTTGTGGAAGCAGGTATATCAAACCCCTTAATCAGTACTTGGTGGAAGCAGGTATATCAAACCCCTTTAATCAGTATTTTGTGAAAGCAGGTGTATCGCAGGCCTCAATCTATATTTGGTGGAAACAGGTATATCAATGCCCTTAATCAGTATTTTGTGGAAGTAGGTATCTCGCAGGCCTCAATCAATATTTTGTGGAAGCAGGTATATTAATCCCCTTAATCAGTATTTTTTGGAAGCAGATGTATCGCAGGCCTCAATCAATATTTGGTGATAGCAGGTATGTCAATCCCCTTAATCAGTATTTTGTGGAAGCTGGTATATCGCAGGCGTCAATCAGTATTATATTTAGTACCATTACCCTTAAACTGTATGACTTGGGTCAAATGTTTTTGAATATCCTTCCACAAGCTTCTCGCAATAGTTGGTTGGAATTTGGGCCCATTCCTCCTGACAAAACTGGTGTAACTGAGCCATGTATGTTGGTCGCCTTGCTCGCCCCTGCCTTTTCAGCTTTGCCCATAAATTTTCAATAGGATTGAGATCAGGGCTTTGTGATGCTCACTCCAAAACATTGACTTTGTTGTCCTTTGTAAAGAGTTTGGCAGTATGCTTCAGGTCATTGCCCATTTGGAAGACCCATTTCCACCCAAGCTTTAACTTCCTGGCTGATGTCTTAAGATGTTGCTTCAGTGTTTCCACATAATCTTCTTTCCTCATGATGCCATCTGTTTTGTGCAGTGCACCAGTCCCTCCTGCAGCAAAACAACCCCACAACATGATGCTGCCACCCTTGTGTTTCACAGTTGGGATGGTGTTCTTAGGCTTCCAAGCTTCAAACCTTTTTCCTCCAAATGTAACATTGGTCATTATGGCCAAAAAGTTTAATTTTAGTTTTGTCAGACCACATGTCTCAAAAAATGTAGCTCTTTGTTCCTGTGTGCATTTGAAAACATTAATCTGGCTTTTTTATGTTTATTTTAAAATAATGGCTTCTTCCTGGCAGAGTAGCCTTTCAGCCCATGTTCATACAGTACTCGTTTCACTGTGGATATTGACTCAATCTTACCAGTTTCCGCCATCATCCTCAGAAGCTCTTTTGCTTTTGTTCTTGGGTTGATATGCACATGTCGGACCAAAACGCGTTCATCTCTGGGACACAGAACCCGTCTCCTTCCTGAGCATTATGATGGCTGGACATTCCTATCGTGTTTGTACTTGTGTATAAATGTTTGTACAGATGAACGAGGCACCTTCAGGTATCTTTAAATTGCGATCTGGAAAAGGCTGAATTAAAACCTAACTTTTATTTGATTATTAATAAAAGATTGTCACACGGGTATACACAGACACTACAAACGTCTTATTCCCTCTAGATGTGGGATAATTGTACACAGTAAATGGGAACCAAAGATTCTCTGACCATTCCTGTACATCAAGACGAAACAGTCATCAATTCTTTCAGTCAGTGTCATATGAAAGAGCAGGTGACTGTACATATACGTAAAACCAATTACGAATGTCCTCCAGCCTCCTAAACACAACAAGAGGATGGAGAAAAGGATGCACAATTGTGGTTTACAATGGGCATCGATTGAAAGAAACAAACACTTGTGAACCACAGTATGATATATGTGGGTCCACCCACAACCACATAGGGGTGTAGAAAGTGCACGGCGGCACCGTAACCAATTGTCCTACCGTACTGTTGATGGGGTAGTATGGTGATGTGCCAGGTCAGATTTTCTTTACATGCAGCAGCCCTGGGGGGGGTTCCGTATAAGGGACGGTACAGTTGAACTGGTAGGGGATGTTCGAAGGAGGGTAGATGCTTTAGGAGACCCTAATTCACCCTACAATCCACGATTTACCCTAAAAAAATGCTAACCACGGAGTGTTCCACTAGTTGGGTCCCCGTCCGGAACCTGTCCCTGGATCTAACCCTGGAGACCTACCCACGGAGTATCCCACTAGCTGGGCCCCTGTCCGGAACCTTTCCCTAGGGCTAAGCGTTCCCTAAAATACCCCAAGTCCCGACATGCACGTTTCTGAGGAAATCTTCCTCTCTTCAGGGGAACCGCTGTTAAGGGCAAAATAAGTTCAAAAAAGTTGGAGGCTGCATGAGATAAATGCAGCGACTACTGAAACAAAGTGTGGCACTGGTAGGTGCCACACTCTCAAACGACGCACAGAT
This sequence comes from Bufotes viridis, assembly GCA_033119425.1. Lineage (NCBI taxonomy): Eukaryota > Metazoa > Chordata > Amphibia > Anura > Bufonidae > Bufotes > Bufotes viridis. Next base: position 264,123,450 of record CM065591.1, on the reverse strand, counting down.
GAGTGCTAGGCTGTTTTTAGAACGCTCAGGTATAGATGTTACCGAAATCGCGTTCCCGAAAAATGTAGAACATGAGAGTGCCGGCGATGTGCGGAAGGCACATTGTCGGTGTCCGTGTTTTGCGGATCTGTGGGTCCGCAAAACACACACGGACGTGTGAATGTAGCCTTTAGTGATGAGCGGCAGGTGCCATATTCGATTTCGACGAAATTCGCGAATATTCGAATGAATATTCGTTTCATATTCGTCGAAATCGAATATTCGTCATTATTCTAGTTACCGCTATTAATATGCGATTTAAATAATCGCGTATTGTGATTTTAACTTAAGGCTACTTTCCTATTGGTTTCATATCTAGAATTATAGCGAAGATGACGGATATGACGAATGTATTCGTCATATTCCTCAAAACGAAGATAACGAAGTATTCTACATCTTCGTTTTTGCAACCTATTCGTCAACTTCGCTAATTCTTGCAATCAAATAGGAAGGTTGACTATAGAGACAACTGTGTTTAATTCGCTATGCGATTATTTATATATTTTTTTAATAAATAGAATAATTATAATAATTATATCAAGTAATATAATTATTCTATTAAAAAAAAAAATCGCATAGCGAATTTAACACAGCTGTCTCTATAGTCAACCTTCCTATTTGATTGCTAGAATTAGCGAAGTTGACGAATAGGTTGCTAAAACGAAGATGTAGAATACTTCGTTATCTTCGTTTTGAGGAATATGACGAATACATTCGTCATATTCGCTATTTGCTAATTCTACCAAGCCAACCATAAAGTTCCTTGCTCATGGAGCGTCCCCATCACCATGGGAACGTCTCCATATACTAAAATGTACTGTCGGATTTGAGGAATTACGTTGAAATCGCAATGCGATTAATTCAAGTTATATTAATCGCATTGCGATTTCAACTTAGAGCTGGGTTTATAATGGGTCAGCTTGCTAGAATGAACGAAGTTAATGAATATGGAATATAGCAGCACTGCTAAGTTGAATTCGCAATGCGATTAATTTAACTTGAAGTAATCGCATTGTGATTTCGACTTAGCACTGCTATCTTACATAGGATAGAATTAACGAATATGGAATATAGCAGCAGTGCTAAGTTGTAATCGCAATGCGATTAATATAACTTGAATTAATCGCATTGCGATTTCAACGTAATTTCTCAAATCCGATAGTACATTTTAGTATATGGAGACGTTCCCATGGTTGGGGACGCTCCATGAGCACGGAAGTCGGCAGAAGCGGCAATGGGCACTGACTAGAGCAGCCAGGAAGCCAGGAATCCTCAGGACAGGTAAGAACTACTGTTGGGAAGTGGGAAAGAAAAAAATATAACAAAAAAAAAAAAAAAAAACGAATATTCGAAATAGCGAATTTATAGCGCTATATTCGAAATATTCGCGAATTAGCGAAGTGCCGATATTCGCTAAAAAAATCGCTATTCGAATATTCGCGCTCAACACTAGTAGCCTTTTGTGGAAGCTGGTATAAGGCAGGCATCAATCAGTATTTTGTGGAAGCAGATCTTTCAAACCCCTTAATCAGTATTTTGTGGAATCAGGTGTATCGCAGGCGTCAATCATTATTTGGTGTAAGCGGGTATATCAAACCCTTTAATCAGTATTTTGTGGAAGCAGGTGTATGGCAGGCCTCAATCAATATTTGGTGGAAGCCGGTATATCAATCCACTTAATCAGTATTTTGTGGAAGCAGGTGTATGGCAGGCCTCAATCAGTATTTGGTGGAAGCATGTATATCAAACCCCTTATTCAGTATTTTGTGAAAGCAGGTGTATCGCACGCCTCAATCAATATTAGGTGGAAGCAGGTATATCAATCTCCTTAATCAGTATTTTGTGGAAGCAGGTACAGTTGCAGGAAAAAATATGTGAACTCTTTGGAATGATATGGATTCCTGCACAAATTGGTCATGAAATGTGATCTGATCTTCATCTAAGTCAGAACAATAGACAATCACAGTCTGCTTAAACTAATAACACAAAAAGAATTAAATGTTACCATGTTTTCATTGAACACACCATGTAAACATTCACAGTGCAGGTGGAATATTTGAATTCGCGATATTTCGCGAATATTTGCGTGAATATTCGCAATATATTCGAAAATTTGCGAATTTGTAATCTCCAGTCATTATTTTCTTGATTGCGAAAATTTGCATATAAAGATTTGCATACAATTTGCATAAAAAATCGCATAAACTGGTACTTAAAAGGTATCTTTTAAATATCCGTTTATGCAAATTTTTATGCAAATTTTTATATGTGAATTTTCGCAATCAAGAAAATAATGACATTAAAAAAAACGAATATTCGCGATTGCGAATATATTTTGTGATATTTTAAATATTCGTGAATTCTCGAAGTGCCAATATTCACGATTAAAATTAGCAATTTGAAAATTCTTGATCAACACTAATCTTTATTAGTTCTTGTTTAAAAATGAAAAGTGAAAAAGAAAAAAAATGTATCTAAAAATATCAGTTACAGTGAGACCAATTTAATTTGTAGCTACTAGTGGTTTCTAGCGGCAACTAAGGGACTTGTGGTATCTGAACTATAATACAGTACCCGCAGGTAAACTCTTAGTATAGATAATTGAGGTTACATAGTGTCAATGATTGGCACACTACTGCAATTTACAGGGGCATGTTAGATACTACCGTGAGCTGCAGCCTGAATTAGGTGTCTGTGGGAGTTGGGTGTTGTCTTTATCACAGTGAAAGGTGCCACATCCTTTAACAGTCTATCTATGTGTGGCCTGCAATTTGGTTACAGGCCACACACATGTATCGACTATTTCAAAGAGCCTGGCGTGTGTTGTGAACCAGTAGGGGTCAAATTTAACCTTTGTTGCATGCAGCTTTAAATAACAATCTGTTTGCGCGTGACATATTTAATTTTCAGGTCACACGCTTGTATCAGCCGCCTTGGAAATTTCTCACATTGTTACACACGCTCCTGCTCCTCCTCCTCATCATCCAAATTAGGCTGAAAATAAAAAATGAGGGTGGTCTGGCTATCACCCTGTGTACCGTCTTCCCCCATTTCCACCTCTTTCACATGCAAAGAATCCGCCTTCATTGTGAGCTGCCAGTGTTTCAGTAGACACAGAAGTGGGATGGTTAGTCTGATAATAGCGGCATCGCCGCTTACCATCTGTGTTGATTCCTCAAAGTTGTGTAAAACCTCACAGAGGTCAGACATCCAGACATCCATGCCCACTCGTCGCTTGTGAAGAGCGGAAGCTGACTGGAATGGTGACAACCATGTTGCAGCTGGTATTTTACTACTGCCCTCTGCTGTTCACAAAGCCTGGCCAACATGTGGAATGTGGAGTTCCAGCACGTGCTAATGTTGCACAACAGTCGGTGAGCTGGCAATTGCAAGCGTTGCTGCAACGTTGCCAGACCAGCGACAGCTGTAGATGACTATCGGAAAAGGGCACACACGCGGCGCCCCTTCACTAGTAGCTCATGCAAATTGGGGTAGGTTTTGAGAAACTACTGAAAAACTAAGTTGAACACATGGGCTAGGCATGGTATGTGTGTGAGCTTGCCAAGCTCCAAAGCCGCCACCAAGTTACGGCTATTGTCAGACTCAACTGACAACCATGCCTGGTTGTAGGTTGAGCGGCAAGAGCCACAGCTCAGTCTGGTCCCTTATACCCTGGCACAGCTCTGCAGTGGTGTGCTGTTTGTCACCTAAGCAAATAAGCTTCAGCAGGGCCTGTTGCCGCTTACCCACTGCCATGCTACACTGCTTCCAGCTACTGACTGATGGATGGCTGGTGCTACAAAAGGAATATTCAGAGGTGGAAGTGGAGGTGGAGTAGGAGAAGGGGGGGTTGCATCCACTAATGTAGGTGGTGGCAGAAATCCTGATGGAAGTAGGGCCCACAATCCTTGGCGTCGGTAGCACCTGTGCCATCCCAGGGTACGAATCTCTCCCGACCTCCACAACGTTCACCCAGCATCCCCGGCCACAAGCACTAGTCCATGTGTTGTTAAGTGGACCTTTCCAAAAACAGCATTGGTCAGGGTACGGGTGATGTTATGGGACAAATGTTGGTGTAAGGCGGGAACGGCACACCGGACAAAATAGTGGCACCTGAGTAACGAGTGACGTCCGCCGCCATCAGACAGCGGAAATCCTCAGTGTCCTCAAGCCTAAATTGCAAAATTTCTAGGGCCGGCAATTTGGAAAGCTGCGCATTTAGTTCTATGGCCTGTGGCTGGGTTGCTGGGTTTTTGATCTTTCGTTCTAAGGCCTGGGGTATGGACATCTGTACGCTGCGCTGGGACACAGAAGTGGATGTGCTAGCTGATGGTGCTTGCGAAAGTCTAGGTGCAGGGCGGGAGGCATCCGGGGCTGCGTCTTGGACAAGGGATTAGCCAGCATGTAACACAGGGGAAGAGGAGGCAGTGGTGTGACCCGCAGACACTGATTGTGGACCCAGGCGTTTGACCCACCTATTAGGGTGCTTTGATGACATGTGGTGGATCATGCTGCTGGTGGTGAGGTTGCTAGTGTTCATGCCCCTGCTCATTTTGGTACGACGCAGGTTGCAAATGACAATTTTTTTTATTGTCCGCACTTTCATCCAAAAAAGCGCCAGACTTAGGAGCACCTATCCCTTGGCAAGGGAGATTTCCAGGGAACAGTTGCGGGAATGTTTGGTGTGGCCCAGCTTCTCCCTTTTGCCACCCGACTGCCTTTTCCAGCCTGTTGCAGTGCTGCGGATCCCTCCCCCTCTGTACTGCTGTCCTCGCTCGGCTTGCCACCTTCCCAGGTTGGGTCAGTGATTTCATCGTCCACCACCTCCTCTTCCACTTCCTCACTCTGGTCATTCTCCTGACTTGTTGACCTAACAACAGCCTCACTTATTGACAACTGTCTCTCATCATCATCATCCACCTCATGAAACACTAATTGCCGTTCCCCACCGCCATCTTCTTCTGACTGTGGATGCTCAAGAGTTTGGGAGTCAGGGCACAAGATCTCCTCATGTCCCTATTCAAGTGGGCTTAGCGAGAGGCCCAAATTAAGGAATGGGGATGAAAAGAGTTCCTCGGAATATCCGAGTGTGGGATCACTTGTTTGCAAAGACTCTCCAGACATGTTGGGAGGAAGGAGGATCAGAATGAGGATTCTTTTGACCAGACTCTTGGCTACTGAGACTGGACTTTGTGGAAGACAGGGTGGTGCTTAACCGACTGGAAGAATTATCTGCTGCAATCAGAGTTGAGCGAACCCGAACTGTATAGTTCGGGTTCGTACTCGACTTTATGTTTTTCCGCACATTTTCGTAAAAGTTCGGGTTTGTTGTTCGGCGACTTCTTCACGCTTTTTGAAAGGCTGCAGGGCAGCTAATCAACAAGCGTTTCACTACTTTGCCCTAAGAAGCCATCTCTGTTACTCTTAGTGTAGGGACAGGTTGCTGCTGCTGTGAGAGAGAGATTAGGGAAGAAATCTGTTGAACTTGGTCGTGTTAACTCTTCAAACTACAGCAATTATTGAGGATGCTATGATACATATTTGTACCCAGCCCTGAGCTCAGTGATACTGCAAAATAATTTTTAATCCATCTGTTACTAAGGTGGGGGTCGGCAGCCATTTTAGCAACTGCAGTGTCCTTGGAACTGCATGTGACCTGCATGTGTGCCAGCCTGCCAGGCACATCAGTCTAATTATTTTTTGGTAGCTCAGTGAAGGAAAAATTCCTTTTTTCTGGCAGGTCAAGTCTCCCTACATTACCTATTTTATAAGTTAGGGGTGACATAGTGCATTTCTGTAGTTGGTGGAATAAACCCATACTGTCATACCACAGAGCACGTTTGCATACACCGCTGAAAACCCTGTTTTATAATTTTGCGGTGACATACTGTATTTCTGTAGTTGGGGGAATAGACCCGTACTGTTGTACCACAGAGCACGTTTGCATACACCGCTGAAAAACCTGTTTTATAATTTTGTGGTGACATAGTGCATTTCTGTAGTTGGGGGAATAAACCCGTACTGTCGTACCACAGAGCACGTTTGCATATAACGCTGAAAAAACAGTTTTAAAATTTTTGGGGTGACAAACTGCATTTCTGTAGTTTGTTGCAATACACACTGGTTTTGTGCTACATAGCAGATCTGAGGCCTACCCTGTATTTCAGTCATTTTAAGTAACCTGTGGAACACCACATTTACATAGTTGTTTGCAAAAACAAGGTTTTGTGGTAGATAGCACATTTGCGGTGTACACTGCATTTCTGACAGTCAAATTAAACCGTTAACCTCTGCTACTACATTGTTGGTTTGAAAAATCAAATTTTTGTTTATAGTAATGTAATTGTATTGAATATTCTCCACTACAATGTTGTGTGACCTAAATAAATTTATTCTGTTCATGACACTGGCACTGCCTTACTTTTAGTGAACTTAATTGTTGACTTTTGCAGTTAAATTGACACCTGAGATAAACCTTCTGTTAGTTTGGTGGGTGAACACAAATAATGAGGAGAATTTTAAAATAAGGGACCATGGTCGTGGTGGTGTTGGTCAAGCTCCTGTTGCTGGGAGAGGACTTGCCGTTCTGTGCCAGCTACAGGTCCAAGTGAAACACCTTCCTCAGGTGCGAGTAGGTGACAGAACCTGCAGCGTTATTTGGTAGGCCTGAATGCTGCTCTACGGATGGTGAGGCCACAACAAGTACAGGCGATAGTAGATTGGGTGGCGGACAGTGGCTCCAGTTCCTTCACAGTATCTCCCACCCAGTCCTCTGCAGAAAGCTCAGAGTTGGCACCTGCAGCTCATCCCCATCATGCAGCAGACTCTTATGCTTTTTAATGACTCTGCTGGCAGGGTTTCCCTGTTCATCCACAAAGCCCTACCCCAGAAGTGGAAGACATTGAATGCACTGATGCAAAACCACTTATGTTGCAGGATGAGGACATGGGAATTCCACCGCAGCACGTCTCTGATGATGACGAAACACAGGTGCCAACTGCTGCGGCTTTCTGCAGTGTGCAGACCGACGAAGAGGGCAGGGGTCAAGAATGGGTGGAAGATGATGTGGAGGATGATGAGGTCCTAGACCCCGATGGGATTCAAGTTAATGCTAGTGATGTGTGCAGTTCTGAGGAAGAGACGATGGTCGCACAAAGGCAACATCACAGCAAAAGAGGAAGCAGGGTGTAAAAGCAGAGTGGCCATCCCCGAGACAGTATTCCTGCTACTGCCCACCCCACCTAGGGACCTAGCACACCAAAGCCAGCTCCAAGGAGTTCATTGGTGTGGCAGTTCTTCAGACAATGTCCTGATGAAAAGACACGAGTAGTTTGCACATTGTGCCATCAGAGCCTGAAGCGAGGCATGCACGTTCTAAACCTGAGCACAACCTGCATGACCAGGCATCTACATGCAAAGCAGGAATTGCAGTGGAGTAAACACCTTAAAAACCAAGAAAGGTCTCAGGCTCCTCCTGCTTCCTCTTCTGCTGCTGTTTCTGCCTCTTCCTCCACCTCTGGAGTCACAGTGGCACCTGCCACCCAGCAAACAGAGGATGTGCCACCAACACCACAACCTCCGCCATCATGGCCAAGCATCTCCACCATGTCACACGCAAGCATTCAGCTGTCCATCTCCCAAACACTGGAGAGAAAGAGGAAATACCCACCTACCCACCCTAGATCCTTGGCCCTGAATGCCAGCATTTCAAAATTACCGGCCTTTGTAATGTTGTCATTCCGTCTGGTGAAGACGGACTGTTTTAAACAGCTGATGGCGGTGACTATCTCGCAGTACGTCGTTCCCAGCCGCCACTACTTTTCCAGGTGTGCCGTCCCTCCCTTACACAACCAAGTGGAGGATAAAATTAAGTGTGCACTGCACAACGCCATCTTGGCAAGGTCCACATAACCACAGATATATGGACCAGTAAGCACGGGCAGTGATGCTATATCTCCCTAACTGCACACTGGGTAAATGTAGTGGCGGCCAGGCCCGAGGTGGATAGCGGTTTGGCGCATGTTCTTCTACCACCGAGGATCGCAGGGCATTATTCTTTGCCTCCTATTGCCACCTTCTACTAATCCGCTTCCTCCTCCTCCTACTCCACTTCCTCTTCCTCCTCTTCTACCACCTCCTCATCCGGTCAGTGAAAGACCTTCACCAACAACTTCAGCACAGCCTGGGGTAAACTTCAGCAGGCGGTTTTTAAAACTCATGTATTTGGGGGACAAACCCCACACCGCAAAGGAGCTGTGGAGGGGCATAGAAGAACAGACCCATGAGTGGTTGCTACCAGTGAGCCCGGCCTGGTGGTGTGCGATAATGGGCAAAATCTCGTAGAAGCTTTGGGACTAGCCAGTTTGACGCACATCCCTTGCCTGGTGCATGTGCTGAATTTGGTGGGCAGAAATTCCTTAAAAACTACCCAAACATGTCAGAGCTGCTGCAGAAAGTGCTGTCCGTCTGTGCGCACTTTTGGCGTTCTCACCCTACTGCTGCTGACCTTTCTGCGCTGCTGCGTAACTTCAGCCTTCCCGCTCACCGCCTTATATGCGACGTGCCCACCAGGTGGAATTCCATCTTGCATATGCTGGAGAGACTGTGCGAGCAGAACCAAGAGATAGTGGAGTTTCAGCTGCAGCACGCACGGGTCAGTCGCTCTGCGGAACAGCACCCCTTCACCACCAATAAGTGGGTCTCCATGCGTTACAATACCACTTCTATGTCTCCTTGAAAAAACACTTAGGGCGATGATGGAAGAGGATGTGGCACAGGAGGAAGAGGAGGAGGAAGAGGGGGCATTTCACAGGGTTTCAGGCCAGTCATTCAGAAGTGGCTCAGAGGGTGGGTTCCTGCACCAGCAGAGGCCAGGTACACATGTGGCCAGCCAGGGCACAGTTCTGGAGGACGAGGAGCGTCTATGGAAAAAGTACACTGGATGTCACAGATATTTTTAGTATAAGCACACGTTAAACAGGAGATGTAGTGCAGATAATGTCGCTGTCTGCAGCATCTACGGAAAATTTACACTAGATACAGATATTTTTAGGATGCGCACCCGTTAAACAGGAATTGTAGTGTAGATAGTGTCGCTGTCCACAGCGTCTACGGAAAAAGTACACTGAATGTAACAGATATTTTTAGAATGCTCAAACATTAAACAGGAGATGTAGCACAGGTAATGTCATTGTCGGCTGCATCTACGGATAAAGTACACTGGATGTCACAGATATTTTTAATATGTGCACATGTTAAACAGTAGATGCAGCGCAGATAATGTCGCTGTCTGCAGCGTCTTTGGAAAAAGTACACTGGATGTCATGGATATTTTTAGTATTCGCACATGTTAAACAGGAGATGTAGCGCAGATAATGTCGCTGTCCCCAGCTTCTATGGAAAAAGTACACTGGACGTCACACATAGCTTTAGGATGCGCATGATTTACAGGAGATCTTGCGCAGGTAATGTAACTGTCCGCAGCATACACCGTCTACGGATAAAGTACACAGTATGTCACAGATATTTTTAGTATGCGCACACATTAAACAGGAGATGTAAAGTATATAATGTCGCTGTCTGCAGCGTCTATGGAAAAAGTACACCGTATGTCACAGATATTTTTAGTATGCGCACACGCTAAACAGGAGATGTAGGGCAGATAATGTCGCGGTCTGCAGCATCTACAGAAAAAGAACACTGGATGTCACAGAAATTTTTAGGATGCACAAACGTTATACAGGAGATGTAGCACAGGTAATATCACTGTCCGCAGCGGACACCGTCTACGGAAAAAGTACATTGGATGTCACAGATATTTTTAGGCTGCGCACACGTTACACAGAAGATGTAGGGCAGATAATGTCGAGTCTGCAACAGCCAAACAATTGCACGCTATTTAGCACAAGTTGCTCTAAAAATATATATTGCTGCCAGAAACAACAATAGTCCTTAAAAGGACTTTTGAGTCTCTAACAATTGCACGCAATTTAGCGCAGTTTGTGCTAAAAATTTAAATTGCTGCCAGACACAACAATAGTCTTTAAAAGGACTTTTGGGTCTCTAACACCAACCCTGCCTAACAAAAAAATAAAATTCAATTCCCTATACTATCTGTTCCTTCTACAGCACAGCTCTCCTTGACTAAGACTGAGCCGAACACATGTCATCGGGTGCTTTATAGCACCGGATGATGCGTTCCGGCCAGCCAATCACTGTAATGCATTGCTACGGCATTACAGTGAGTGGCAGTACTTACCTGCACGTAGCAGCCAACAAACCTGCGGGGAGGAGACTCGAGCATCGTGCTCGAGCACACACGGTATTCGGCCGAACATCGATGCTCGAGCCAAACTGGTGTTCAGCTGAGCATGCTCATTCAACACTAATAGGAGGAGCTAGAGGGCGATGAGGAAAGGCAGATGACCCTGATAGACAATAGCAGTATGTAGTGGAGATAGAAGCAGGGAGCTTCTCTGAGTCCCTTGCAAAAATAGCCAGATGTATGCTGAGTTGCTTGCATAGTGACAGCCGTGTTATCACCATTTATCACCATTTGGCAGAGGGATGACTACTGGCTCTCCACAATTTTACAACGTTTGAAAGAGATGGAAGACTCAATACCTATCGAGACGAGTCGCTGCCTATGCACGCCAACCCCCATCTTCACTTATTTCTAAACATGAATTCTGAAGGACGGTTTGGCTGTGTTGACATCACCGTTTATTTTTACCAAAAAAAGGTTCCTGTTTTTTGAGCATCTATAAGGCCTCTATCACACGGTCAGTATTTTGTCCAAAACATGGAAGACATGCAAATATTCCATCACATGTTATCTCTGTTTTGGACCCACACCTGTTTTGGCCTAACCAAAAGAGTTGAGCGAACACCTGGATGTTTGGGTTCGAGAGGTTCGGCCGAACTTTCCAAAAATGTTCGGGTTCGGGATCTGAACTCGACCCGAACTTCACCCTGAACCCGAACCCCATTGAAGTCAATGGGGACCCGGACTTTTGGGAGCTAAAAAGGCTGTAAAATAGTCCAGGAAAGGGCTAGAGGGCTGCAAAAGGCAGCAAAATGTAGCTAAATCCCCTGCAAACAAATGTGGATAGGGAAATGAATTAAAATAAAATAAAATAAATAAAAATTAAGCAATATCAATTTGAGAGAGGTCCCATAGCAGAGAATCAGGCTTCAAGTCACCCACCAATGGAGAAGGCCACTTTCATTTATTGGCCATGCCTACTGGTCCACGCAGTGCACACTTGATTTTATCGGTGACATGGTGGAGATGCTTGGTGACGGAGGTGGTGGTGTTGGTGGCACAACCTCTGTTTTGTGGGCGGCAGGTGACAATATTCCTCCCGAGGCGGAGGAAGAGGCCGAGGCAGCAGCAGAAGAGGGAGCAGGCAGAGCCTGAGTGAGTTCCTTGTTTTTAAGGTGCTTACTCCACTGCAGTTCATGCTTTGCATGTAGATGCCTGGTCATGCAGGTTGTGCTAAGGTTCAGAACGTTAATGCCTCGCTTCAGGCTATGATGGCACAGCGTGCAAACCACTCGGGTCTTGTCGTCAGCACAGTGTTTAAAGAAGTGCCATGCCAGGAAACTCCTTGAAGCTGCCTTTAGGGTGCTTGGTCCCTGGTGGCGGTGGCCAGTAGCAGGCAAACTCTCTTGGTGGCGGCTGTTCTGCTTTTGCCCCCTCTTTTGCTACGCTGTTGGCTCGGTCTCACCACTGCCTCTTTTTCTGAACTATGAAAGTCAATAACACAACCTTCATTCCATGTGTGGTCTAGGACCTCATCGTCCCCTGCATCGTCTTCCACCCAGTCTTCCTCCCTGACCTCCTGTTCGGTCTGCACACTGCAGAAAGACTCAGCAGTTGGCACCAGTGTTTCATCATCATCAGAGACGTGCGGACTCCGATGAGGTGGCATTCCCATGTCCTCATTACAAGGAAACATAAGTAGTTGTGCATCAGTGCATTCTATGTCTTCCACCATTGGGAAAGGGCTAGGTGGATTCCCTTGGGAAACCCTACCAGCAGAGTCTTCAAACAGCATAAGAGACTGCTGCATAACTTGAGGCTCAGACAGTTTCCCTGATATGCATGGGGGTGATGTGACAGACTGATGGGCTTGGTTTCCAAGAGCCACCTGTGCTCTTTCTGCAGAAGACTGGATGGGAGATAATGTTGTGAATGGGCTGGATTCACTGTCGGCCATCCAATTGACCAGCGCCTGTACTTGCTCAGGCCTTGCCATCCTTAGAACGGCATTGGGCCACACCAAATATCGCTGAAAATTCTGCCGGGTACTGGAAACTGAGGTAGTTAGTTCACTTGGACATGTGGCTGTGGCAGAACGGCCATGTCCTCTCCCCGCACCAGAGAGTCCACTAACAACATCACGACCATGTCCGCGTCCCCGTACCTTACTAGATGTTTTCCTCATTGTTACCGTTCACCACAATAAGAAAAAAATTATTTGGCCCAGTGTATTGAATTCAAATTCAGGTCTTTTTTTTACAGGCACCTAACACTATCTGGCTATCTAGTAATGTACTTATGATTTAGAGGAATATCAATTGTAGTCCTAGTATTTAGGCCCTGGTTGAAAGGTATCCTTTTACGGACAGATTTACGCTTTGAAATGCACAGTAGCGTGTGAAAAAATATATAGGATTATGCTTTCAGCAATTGTATTTTAACACTTACTGTAATATACCCTTTAACGGAAAGAAATACACTTGGAGATGCACGCTGAGTATAATATACCCTTTAACGGACAGATTTAAACTTGGCCTGCAACAGCTGGAACACCAGATCTTGGGTATTGCTATTTTGGCAATTTAATTTCACTCCAGAAAATAATATATCCTTTGACGTAAACTATTAAACTTGTTCAGTCACAGCTGGAACACCAGATTTACGGTATTTCTATTTTTGCAACTGAATTTCACCGCAGAAAATAATATATCCTATGACGGACACTATGAAACTTGTCCAGTCACATCTGGAACACCAGATTTACGATATTTCAATTTTTGCTACTGAATTTCACCCCAGGAAAAAAGATATCCTTTGTCTGACACTATTAAACTTGTACAGCCTCAGCTGGAACACCAGATTTACGGTATTTATATTTTTGCAACTGAATTTCACCGCAGAAAATAATATATCCTATGACGGACACTATTAAACTTGTACAGCCACAGCTGGAACACCAGATTTACGTTATTTCTATTTTTGCAACTGAATTTCACCCCAGAAAAAAAAATATCCTTTACCGTACACTATTAAATTTGGCCAGCCACAGCGGAAACCACTGATTTATGGTATTGCTATTTTGGCAATTAATTTTCTCCCCAAAAAAATATATCCTTTGCCGGACACTATTAAACTTGTCCAGCCTCAGCTGGAACACCAGATTTACGGTATTTATATTTTTGCAACTAAATTTCACTCCAAAAAATAATATATATTTTGACGGACAATATTAAACTAGGCCAGACATAGCTGGAATACCAGATTTACGGTATTTTAATTTTTGCAACTGAATTTCACCGCAGAAAATAATATATCCTATGACGGACACTATGAAACTTGTCCAGTCACAGCTGGAACACCAGATTTACTGTATTTCTATTTTGGCAACTGAATTTCACCCCAAAAAAATAATAAATCCTTTGACGGACACTATTAAACTTGGCCAGCCACTGCTGGGTCACCAGATTTACGGTATTGCTATTTTGGCAATTGAATTTAACCCCAGAGCAAAATATATCCTTTGCCGGACACTATTAAACTTGTCCAGTCACAGCTGGAACACCAGAATAACGGTATTTCTATTGTTGCAACGAAATTTTACCGCAGAAAATAATATATCCTATGACGGATACTATGAAACTTGTCCAGTCACAGCTGGAACACCAGATTTACGTTATTTCTATTTTTGCTACTGAATTTCACCCCAGAAAAAAATATATCCTTTGCCGGACACCATTAAACTTGGCCAGCCACAGATGAAACCACTGATTTATGGTATTGCTATATTAGCAATTGAATTTGACCCCAGAACAAAATATATCCTTTGCCGGACACTATTAAACTTGTCCAGCCACAGCTGGAACACCAGATTTACGATATTTATATTTTTGCAACTGAATTTCACACCAGAAAATAAAATATCCTATGATGGACACTATGAAACTTGTCCAATCACAGCTGGAACACCAGATTTAAGGTATTTCTTTTTTGGCAACTGAATTTAACCCCAGAAAAAAATATATATTTTGACGGACACTATTATACTAGGCCAGCCATAGCTGGAACACCAGATTTACGTTATTTCTATTTTTGCAACTGAATTTCACTGCAGAAAATAATATATCCTTTGCCGGACACTATTAAACTTGTGCAGTCACAGCTGGAACACCAGATTTACGGTAGTTCTATTTTTGCAACGGAATATCACCGCAGAAAATAATATATCCTTTGCCGGACACTATGAAACTTGTCCAGTCACAGCTGGAACACCAGATTTACGTTATTTCTATTTTTGCTACTGAATTTCACCCCAGGAAAAAATATTTCCTTTGCCGAACACTATTAAACTTGGCATTTTGGCAATTGAATTTCACCCCAGAACAAAATAGATCCTTTGCCGGACACTATTAATCTTGTCCAGCCACAGCTGGAACACCAGATTTTCGGTATTTATATTTTTGCAACTGAATTTCACCCCAGAACAAAATATATCATTTGCTGGACACTATTAAACTTGTCCAGTCACAGCTGGAACACCAGATTTACTGTATTTCTATTTTGGCAACTGAATTTCACCCCAGAAAATAATAAATCCTTTGACGGACACTATTAAACTTGGCCAGCCACAGCTGAAACCGCTGATTTATGGTATTGCTATTTTGGCAACTGAATTTTACCCCAGAACAAAATATATCCTTTGACGGACACTATTAAACTTGTCCAGCCACTGCTGGGTCACCAGATTTACGGTATTGCTATTTTGGCAATTGAATTTCACCCCAGAACAAAATATATCCTTTGCCGGACACTATTAAACTTGTCCATTCACAGCTGGAACACCAGATTTATGGTATTTCTATTTTGGCAACTGAATTTCACTCCAGAAAAAAATAAATCCTTTGCCGGACACTATTAAACTTGGCCAGCCACTACTGGGAAACCAGATTTACGGTATTGCTATTTGGCAACTGAATTTCACCCCAGAAAATAATAAATCCTTTGACGGACACTACTAAACTTGGCCAGCCACTGCTGGGACACCAGATTTACGTTATTTTTATTTTTTCAACTGAATTTCACCGCAGAAAATAATATATCCCATGACGGACACTATGAAACTTGTCCAGTCACAGCTAGAACACCAGATTTACTGTATTTCTATTTTGGCAACTGAAATTCACCCCAGAAAATATTTTATATCCTTTGACAGACACTATTAAACTTGGCCAGCCACAGCTGAAACCGCTGATTTATGGTATTGCTATTTTGGCAATTGAATTTCACCACAGAAAAAAATGTATCCTTTGCCGGACACTATTAAACTTGTCCAGTCACAGCTAGAACACCAGATTTACTGCATTTCTCTTTTTGCAACTGAATTTCACCGTAGAAAATAATATATCCGATGACGGACACTATG
This sequence comes from Bufotes viridis, assembly GCA_033119425.1. Classification (NCBI taxonomy): domain Eukaryota; kingdom Metazoa; phylum Chordata; class Amphibia; order Anura; family Bufonidae; genus Bufotes; species Bufotes viridis. The sequence continues at coordinate 264,107,728 of CM065591.1, read as the reverse complement.
AAACTTGTCCAGCCACTGCTGGGTCACAAGATTTACGGTATTGCTATTTTTGCTACTGAATTTCACCACAGAACAAAATATATCCTTTGCCAGACACTATTAAACTTTGCCAGCCACAGCTGAAACCTCTGATTTACGGTATTGCTATTTTGGCAATTGAATTTCACCCCAGAACAAAATCTATCCTTTGCCGGACACTATTAAACTTGTCCAGCCACAGCTGGAACACCAGATGTACGGTATTTATATTTTAGCAACTGAATTTCTACCCAGAAAATAATATATCCTTTGACTGACACTATTAAACTTGGCCAGCCTTAGCTGTAACACCAAATTTACGGTATTTCTATTTTTGCAACTGACTTTCACCGCAGAAAATAATATATATTTTGACTTATACTATGAAACTAGGCCAGCCTTAGCTGGAACACCAGATTTACTGTATTTCTATTTTTGCAACTTGACTTTCACCGCAGAAAATAATATATCCTATGACGGACACTATGAAACTTGTCCAGTCACAACTGGAGCACCAGATTTGCTGTTTTTTTATTTTGGCAACTGAATTTTACCCCAGAAAATAATATATACTTTGACGGACACTATTAAACTTGGTCAGCCACTGCCGGGTCGCCATATTTACGGTATTGCTATTTTGGCAATTGAATTTCACCCCAGAACAAAATATATCATTTGCCGGACACTATTAAACTTGTCCAGACACAGCTGGAACACCAGATTTACGGTATTTCTATTTTGGCAACTTAATTTCACCCCAGAAAATAATAAATCCTTTGCCGGACACTATAAAACTTGGCCAGCCACAGCTGAAACCACTGATTTAAGGTATTGCTATTTTGTCAATTAAATTTCACCCCAGAAAAAAATATATCAATTACCGGACACTATTAAACTTGTCCAGTCACAGCTAGAACACCAGATTTACTGTATTTCTATTTTTGCAACTGAATTTCACCACAGAAAATAATATATCCTTTGACGGACAGTATTAAACTTGTCCAGTCACAGCTGGAACACCAGATTTACGGTATTTCTATTTTGGCAACTGAATTTCACCACAGAAAATAATATATCCTTTGCCAGACGCAGACTATTAAACTTGGCCAGCCACAGCTGGAACACCAGATTTACGGTATTGCTATTTTGGCAATTGAATTTAACACCTCAATGAAAATAGAAATTTCTATCCTGAGTTTCTAGTGGTACATTAAACTGTCAGCCAAGCTGGAACACCAGATGTACGGTATTTATATTTAGCAACTAAATTTCACCAAAGAAAACTAATATGATGTATTGACGGACTTGGTGGAAGCTTGATCTGGTGCACTACTAAGACCAAATATGGTCGTCCGATCACTCCAGAAACTAAAGTGACAGTAAAATACTCTGTGCAGCACTAAAAACCAGTTAGCAATTAACTAGTAAGTTGAATTTGTCACAGCTGTGATCACTCAATTCATTAGGTCTATTTTGCTGAGTTTCCCCTAGAACATAATAATCTCTGCCCGACACTAGCAAACTGTCAGTCACTGCCTGGACACCAATTCAGAGTAGTGCTATGTTGGCGACTAACGTGACTCCAGCTAAAATAGAGCCTTTGCGGACACATGCTGAACTTGGCCAGTCACAGCCATGCCATTAGTAGGCATGGCTGTGATGGCAATTTCATTTCATAGCAGAAGTAAAACACTAGCCTGATTGGCTGCTGTGACAGCCCTTCAGTAAAGCTTGGGAAGAAATCGCCGAACAATGAATCCTAACCTGAACTTACAGCAGCCACTACTGTTGATTCGTATTGCTATTTGGCAATTGAATTTCACCCCAGAAAAAATATATCCTTTGCCGGACACTATTAAACTTGGCCAGCCACAGCTGGAACACCAGATTCCTAGTATTTCTATTTTGCAACTGAATTTCACCCCAGAAAATAATATAAATCTTTGACCGGACACTATTAAACTAGGCCAGCCACAGCTGGAACACCAGATTTACTTGTATTTTTGCAACTGAATTTCACGCCAGAAACTGATATATTCACCGACGGACACTATAAGCTAGTAGCCTATAGAACAGATTACTGTATTTCTATTTTGCACTGAATTCACCGCAGAAAATAATATATCCTATGACTATACCATGAAACTTGTCAGTCAGCTGGAACACCAGATTACTGGTATTTCTATTTTGGCAACTGAATTTCACCCCAGAAAATAATATATCCTATGACTGGACACTATGAAACTTGTCCGGCCACAGCTGGGACACCAGATTACCAGTATTGCTATTTTGGCAATTGAATTTCACCCCAGAAAATAATAAATCCTTTGCGGACACTATTAAACTTGGCCAGCCACAGCTGAAACCACTGATTTATGGTATTGCTATTTTGGCAATTGAATTTCACCCCAGAACAAAATATATCCTTTGCCGGACAGTATTAAACTTGTTAAGCCACAGCTGGGACACCAGATTTAGGCAATTGCTATTTTGGCAATTGAATTTCACCACAGAAAAAAATCTATCCTTTGCCAGACAGCAGACAGTATTACACTTGGCTAGCCACATCTGGAACACCAGATTTAGGGGATTGCTATTTTGGCAATTGAATTTCACCACAGAAAAAAATCTATCCTTTGCCAGACAGCAGACAGTATTACACTTGGCTAGCCACATCTGGAACACCAGATTTAGGGGATTGCTATTTTGGCAATTGAATTTAACCCCTCAATAAAATATAGAAATTTCTATCCTGAGTTTCTAGTGGTGACAGTAAGCACAACCAAGCCCCTGATGTAGGATATAGTGATATAGCAAAAAAAAAAAAAAAAACTAGTATTGATGGATTGATGGACTTGGTGGAAGCTTGTGCTGGTGCACCACAAGACACAAAATGGCCGCCGATCACCCCAGAAAAAAGTGACAGAAAAATACTCTGTGCAGCCTAAAAACCAGTTAGCAATTAACTAGCAGAAGTTGAATGTTTCACAGCTGTAGATCAATCAATTCATTAGGTGTTTTTGCTGAGTTTTCCCTGCCTAATCTCGCCCTCACAGCAGCTGCGTCCTCTGCCTACACTAATCAGAGCAGTGTGATGTGCGGCGCTACGTGACTCCAGCTTAAATAGAGGCTGGGTCAGATGCTGCACTTGGCCAATCACAGCCATGCCATTAGTAGGCATGGCTGTGATGGCTTCTTATGGCAAGAAGTAAAACACTAGCTGATTGGCTGCTGTGCAGCCCTTCAGAAAGCGGGAAGAAATCGCCGAACAATGAATCCGAACCTGAACTTTTTTGAAAATGTTAGGTCCGGGTCCGTGTCCCGAACACACCAAAATTCGGTACGAACCCGGACTATACAGTTCAGGTTCGCTCATCCCTACTCTTGAGTTTACAGTGTCACTCTGACATTATTTGCTATTATTCTCATTGTGTTATAAAGCTTTTATAGAGGGGGAGGGGTGCTAGAACAAATATTAATAAAAATATTAGCAAAAAGATGACTTGTTTTCATACAAAAAAATCTGTGTTCAAGGAGATGTCAGTGTCAAAATACAAATTTTCAGGCCAATTGGAGCATATTTGATTAGGGTATAATCAATTTAGGTCCGAATTGAATCTTGTATAATTTGCCAAATAAGACATGAAACAAATTTCAAGAAATTAGCTCATCTCCAGAAAAAAAACACCTTGGATGCTTTGCCTGAGATCCACCATCCTTTACCAGTATTGGAGCAATGTAGATCTACAGTCATGTGAAAAAATTAGGACACCCTTTGAAAGCATGTGATTTTTTGTAACATTTTTAATAAATGGTTATTTCATCTCCGTTTCAACAATACAGAGAGATTAAAGTAATCCGACTAAACAAAGAAAACTGAAGAAAAGTCTTTTCAAGATCTTCTGTAAATGTCATTCTACAAAAATGCCTATTCTAACTGAGGAAAAAGATAGGACACCCTTGCCCCTAATAGCGAGTGTTACCTCCTTTGGCTGAAATAACTGCAGTGAGACGGTTCTTGTAGCCATCTACCAGTCTTCGACATCGGTCTGAGGAAATTTTACCTCCTCAATGCAGAACTTTTTCAGCTGTGAGATGTTTGAGGGGTTTCTTGCACGTACAGCCCTTTTCAAGTCACCCACAGCATCTCAATGGGATTCAAATCTGGACTTTGACTTGGCCATTCCAGGACTCTCCATTTCTTCTTTTTCAGCCAATCTTTGGTTGATTTACTAGTATGTTTTGGGTCATTGTCATGTTGCATGGTCCAGTTCCGCTTCAGCTTTAATTTTCTAACTGATGGTCTCACATGTTCTTCAAGCACCTTCTGATACACAGTAGAATTCATCGTGGATTCTATGATGGTGAGCTGACCAGGTCCTGCTGCAGCAAAGCAGCCCCAAACCATGACACTTCCACCTCCATGCTTCACAGTTGGTATGAGGTTCTTTTCTTGGAATGCTGTGTTTGGTTTCGCCAAACATGTCCTCTGCTGTTGTGTCCAAATAATTCAATTTTGGACTCATCTGTCCAAAGAACATTATTCCAGAAGTCCTGGTCTTTGTCAACTTTATCTCTGGCAAATGTCAGTCTGGCCTCGATGTTTCTCTTGGAAAGCAAAGGTTTCCTCCTTGCACACCTCCCATGCAAGTTAAACTTGTACAGTCTCTTTCTGATTGTAGAGGCATGTACTTCTACATCAACAGTAGCCAGAGCCTGCTGTAGTTCTCGAGATGACACTTTAGGGTTTTGGAGACCTCTTTTAGCATCTTGCGGTCTGCTCTTGGGGTGAACTTGCTGGGGCGACCAGTCCTGGGCATGTTGGCAGTTGTTTTGAAAGCCCTCCACTTGTAGACTATCTTCCGGACAGTGGAATGGCTGATTTCAAAATCTTTGGAGATCTTTTTAAATCCCTTCCCAGACTCATAGGCTGCTACAATCTTTTTCTGAAGTCCTCTGACAGCTCTTTTGCTCTCACCATGGTGCTCACTCTCACTTCAACAGTCAGGAGCACACCAAACTAAATGTCTGAGGTTTAAATAGGGCAAGCCTCATTCAACATGCAGAGTAACGATCTACTAATTATGTGCACCTGGTGTGATATACCTGTGTGAGATCTGAGCCAATTTAAGAGGGAATACATGTGAGGGTGTCCTATCTTTTTCCTCAGTTAGAATAGGCATTTTTGTAGAATGACATTTACAGAAGATCTTGAAAAGACTTTTCTTCAGTTTTCTTTGTTTAGTTGGATTACTTTAATCTCTCTGTATTGTTGAAACGGAGATGAAATAACCATTTATTAAAAATGTTACAAAAAACCACATGCTTTCAAAGGGTGTCCTAATTTTTTCACATGACTGTATACAGCTATTGGCACTTCAATAGTATATTCTAACAATTTGTTATGTTTTAGGTTCAATAATTGCATTTCAAGAATGGCAGGAAGCAAACAGAACTTATCCTCAAATGGAACATGCATGAAACCATGCTGATTCATTATGTAGCCCTGAAGTCAGAAAATCAGGTAAATCATTTTTTCTGCATCACCTGTAAGTGCCGAGTATTCAGCCCCATTCATGTGCTTTACTGTAGTTATAATGATATCAGCTTAGGGTTAAGTAATAAGATGTTAGAACATTTATTACAAGCTCAAGGCTGTGATGTGAGGGAACTGTTAACTTATCTCGAAAAATAACAATTTAAAGGTGAAATATAATGTAGCATAGTTGCTTTACAGTGCATTCAGAAAGTCTTCAGATTCTTTCAATTCTTTCACATTTTGTTATTAATGATGAGAGGCAGGGGCTATATTCGAATTAGCAATATTTTGCGAATATATGGGCAAATATTCGCCATATATTTGCAAATTTGCGGTAATTTTCTTAATTGCGAAAAATCGGAATGTTATATTTGTGTAATGCGTGCGCAATACAGGTGTGGGTCACTTTGGGTACATTTTTCAAGCTGCTAGAAGTTTACTAAGACTGGAGACAATGGTTGGCATGGCAGAACATTACAATAGCTTTATATGCAAATAGAGTGCTCCAATATATTTGCGATTGTGAAAATCGGTAATTAACCACTTCAGCCCCCCTAGCTTAAATACCCTTAATGACCAGGCCACTTTTTACCAATTCTGCACTACGCTACTTTCACCATTTATTGCTCCGTCATGCAACTTACCACCCAAATGAATTTTACCTCCTTTTCTTCTCACTAATAGAGCTTTCATTTGGTGGTATTTCATTGTTGCTGACATTTTAACTTTTTTTGCTATTAATAAAAATTTAACGACATTTTTGCAAAAAAATAACATTTTTCAATTTCTGTTGTAAATTTTTTTAAAAAACTACATTTCTATATACATTTTTCTATAAATTTATTGTTCTACATGTCTTTGATAAAAAAAAATTCCAATAAGTGTATATTTATTGGTTTGGGTAAAAGTTATAGCGTTTACAAACTATGGTGCAAAAAAGTGAATTTCCGCATTTTGATGCAGCTCTGACTTTCTGAGCACCTGTCATGTTTCTTCAGGTGCTAGAATGCCAGGATAGTATTAAATACTTCCCAAATGACACCATTTTAGAAAGAAGACACCCCAAAGTATTCGCGGAGGGGCATGGTGAGTTTATGTATCATTTCATTTTTTTTTTTCACAAGTTAGCAGAAAATGACAACTTCTGAGGAAAAAAATAATAATAAAGTTTCCATTTCTGCTAACTTCTGGCAAAAAAAAAAATAAAATCTCCCAAGAACTCACTATGCCCCCCAGTGAATACCTTGGGGTGTCTACTTTCCGAAATGGTGTAATTTGTGGGGTGTGTTTACTGTTCTGGCATTTTGGGCGGGGCTAAATTGTGATCATCCCTGTAAAACCTAAATGTACTCGTTAGAATTTGGGCCCCTTTGCGCACCCAGGCTGCAAAATTTAAGTTGTCATTTACAGAGATATTTCTCACACCCAGCATGGGTATATGTAAAAAGACACCCCAAAACACATTGTCCTACTTCTCCTGAGTACAGCGATACTACATGTGTGACACTTTTTTGCAGCCAAGATGCGCAAAGGGGCCCTAATTCCAATGAGTACCTTTAGGATTTCACAGGGCATTTTTACGCATTTAGATTACAGACGACTTCTCACGCTTTAGAAACCCCTAAAATGCCAGGACAGTATAAATACCGCACATGTGACCCCATTTTAGAAAGAAGGCACCCCAATGTATTCCGTGAGATGACGTGCCGACGCGTCAAGGAGGAACTAACCTGCTGCCGCATGGACGCATCCCTGCGTTAGGCGGTCGGCAGGTGGTTAATGATGAGCATATTTTGGCGCAATACATGCAACTGGGTGACATCACAGCACTATGTCTGTATGGACAGCAGAACCTTTCACACTACCTAACACCCTGCACTCGAACCTATCATTATAGTTCAATGTATCCTACACTGACTATCTCCCCCTAACTATCTGAAATATATATCTAAATTAACTGTCTAATGTATATACAGCAAGGCATAGAGCACAGCAATGACACTGCTGTCTTTTTCAGAACTCCATTACACTACAGAAAATGGCTGCTGGGGAGGTTCCTTATATAGTAAGCGGTAGGCAACCTTCCGATTGGTTGCTCGGGATGTTGCTAAGCTCAGACAAAGACATTGCAGACTTTTCATTGGCCCCACAAGCAAGAGGGAGGTTACTGATGAAAAAAAAAAGTAGAATATTCGAAATTACCAATATATAGCACTATATTCTAAATATTTGCGAATTCTCGAAGTGCCTATATTTGCGATAAATATTCGCGATTCGAATATGCGCTCCCAATACTATTTGTTATGCTGCATCCTTGTGCTAAAGTTAAAAAAATTAAATGTGTCCCTGTCATTCTACACTCAGTATCCCATATTGAGAAAGTAAAAGCAGAATGTTCAAAATCGTTGTTACATAACTTAGTGAAAAGCAAAAATCAATATGTTGCATTGACATAAGTATTCAGAATCAGACCCTTTAAGTACTGAGCTAAAGCACCTTTGGCAGCGATTACAGCCTCCAGTCTTCTTGGGTATGTTGCCAGAAGATTTGCACACCTGGATTTGGCGATTTTCTACCATTCTTCTCTGCAGATCCTCTCAAGTTCTGTTAGGCTACATGGGGACCGTCTATGAATAACCATTTTCAGGTCTCTCCAGAGAGGTTTGATTGTCAAGGCTCTGGGTTGGCCAATCAGGGATATTCATAGAGTTTTCCCTAAGCCACTCCTGTGTTTTCATGGCTGTGTGTTTAGGGTTAATGTCATTTTGGAAGGGGAACCTTTGGCCCAGTCTGAGGTCCAGTGTACTTCGTATCAAGTTTTTATTAGGAATACCTCTATGCCTACTTTTCTGCAACTTCCCTTTAACCAGTCTCCCTGTCTCAGCCACTGAAAAACACTCCTACAGCATGATACTACCACAGCTATGCTTCACTGTAGGGACATTGTGATGAGCAGTGCTTGGTTTCCTATAGACATGGCACTTTCAATTGAAGCCAAAAAGTAAAATCTTGGTTCCACTAGACCAGGCATGCTCAACCTGTGGCCCTCCAGATGTTACAAAACTACAACTCCCAGCATGCCTGAACAGCCTACAGCTATCAGCCTACAGCAGGGCATTGTGGGAGTTGTAGTTTTACAACAGCTGGAGGGCCGCAGGTTGAGCATGCCTGCACTAGACCAGAGAATCTTGTTTCTCACAGTCTGAGAGGTGCGTGCTTTAGGTGTTTTTTTTTCAAAACTCCAGGCAAGCTTTTTATGTCTTTTACTTTTTATGGCCCGTCTGCCATAAAGCCGAGATAGGTGCAGGGATGGTCGATCTTCTGAGTTTATCCCATCTGCACACAGCGTCCTTGGAGTTCAGCAAAAATGACCAGTGGGTTCTTGGTCACCTTTCTTACCATGACCCCTCATCCCTGATAACTTAGTTTTGTAGGGCAGCCAGCTCTAGGAAGACTCCTGATTTTTCAAATCCTCTTCTATTTAAGAATTATAGAGGCCACTGTGCTCTTAGGAACTTCCACACAATCCTCTCTCTGGGCTCTAAAGGCACTTATTTTCTCCTCATGGCTTGGCTTTTGCTCTGATATATATTGTCAGCTGTGAAACCTTATGTAGACTGGGTTTTTGTTTTTTTAAGTCATGTCCACTCAACTGAATTTACAATAGGTGGACGCCAATCAAGGTCTACTTTTTTTGTGCTGTGGCCCTAGACAGTGTGGTAATACTTTTCACCAGCCAAGTAAGAGTACCACCAATTTTTCCCCAAAAAATTACTCTCATTGGACTGCAAAGACGGCGTGGTAGGAATTTTCACCAAGCAAACAAGAGTACCATTGCATTCCAAAAAAATGACTGTAGTCAGTCTACAAACGTGGCGCACATCCATGCCTTTGTCCAAGTTTAAATTCTCTGACCTCTAGCCCTGGCATTGTGGTGACCCCCAGAGCAAAATTTTAAGTGTCAAAACAAAAGGTCTGAATACTTATGTCCATGCAAAATTGTATTATTTCTTTTTTAATAAATTTGCAAACATTTTGAAAATTCTGTTTCATTTTCTCATTATTTTTTATTTTAGCACAAATGTGAAAAAGTTAAAAGGATCTAAAGACTTTCCAAAAGCACTGTGTATGAAATAGTGATGCTGATGTTTGTGAATGCAAAGTGTGCTCCTAGGTTTGAAGAGGCTCAGCATTTTGTATTAAGAATATGTCTGGAATCCATTATTTTGCTGCATTGTTCTTTACATTTTATTTTATGTATTATTCATATACTCACTTTATATATCACTAACTCATTTTGCAGCAGATTCTAATCATTTACAATCTTATGTGTTAATTTTATACACACAAATATACTGGGGTCAATTTGACACCAGTGAGCAAGGTATATTTAGAAGGTGGGAGTATTTCTAAGTAGCACCAGGGATATTAAAATAAACCCTTTGACTGCAGAGATACTGAAATAAATCCCTTAAAGTCCAATGCCACCAGACATACTGGAATTAACCCTTTCACTGCCCTAGACCCTAGTAATATTTAGCCACCTTACTGTACTAGACCATTAGTTATGCTTTCATAAATTCCCTTTACTATCCTAGACCACCAGGTATGCTGACATTAACCCTTTCATTGCACTAGATCACCAGGGATGCTGACACTAACACCTTTACGGTCATCATAGACAATTACGTATGCAGACATTAACCCCTTTACTGCCTTAGACCACCATGGATATGAGGTCTAGATAGAACATTGCCAGTGATGCAGCTGAAAATTAAGGCTGCTGCCAGCAGCCTTTAAAAGAAGTTGTGTCAGGTAGAGGGGGACCTATAGTTGTGTTCAAAATTATTCAACCCCCAATTCTGTAAAGGGTTTTAGGGAATTTAGTGTACATTTGTAATTGTGTTCAGAATGAAATCTTATAAGGACCTTTTAAAGAACCAAATGCAACTAAAATGACATCAATTGTTTTTGTAATAGAGTATTAAATGTTTTTTTTGTGATTTCTTCATTGACACAATTATTCAACCCCTTAAAGACTACCACTCTTAAGAACAGAGGTTCATTCAAGTGTTTTCAATTAGGTATTGAAAACACTGGTGGATGTCAAGGAGCAGCAATCAAGCATAATAAGCACCAATTCGGCAGATTTAAAATGACTGTGATACTCAGCTCCTTCTAGACATTTACTGATGTGTTTACAAAACTAGTGAAGTCAAGAGAATGGTCCAGGAAGACACGAGAAGAGGTGATTTCTCTTCACAGGAAGGGCAATGGCTATAAGAAGATTGCAAAGATGTTAAACATACCAAGAGACACCATAGGAAGCATCATTCGCAAATTCAAGTCAAAGGGCACTGTTGAAACGCTACCTGGTCGTGGCAGAAAGAAGATGCTGACTTCGACTGCTGTACGCTACCTGAAGCGCAAAGTGGAGAAAAGTCCCCGTGTGACTGCTGAGGAACTGAAAAAAGATTTGTCAGATGTAGGTACTGAAGTTTCAGCTCAGACAATAAGGCGCACACTGCGTAATGAAGTCCTCCATGCCAGAACTCCCAGGCGCACCCCCTTGCTGTCTCCAAAGAATAAGAAGAGTCGACTGCAGTATGCCAAAAGTCATGTGGACAAACCACAAAAGTTTTGGGATAGTGTTCTGTGGACTGATGAAACAAAATTAGAACAGTTTGGGCCCATGGATCAACGCTATGTTTGAAGGAGGCTTATGAAGAAAAGAACACCTTGCCTACTGTGAAGCATGGCGGGGGGTCAATCATGCTTTTGGGCTGTTTTGCTTCTACAGGTACAGGGAAGCTTCAGCATGTGCAAGGTACCATGAATTCTCTTCAGTACCAGGAGATATTGGATAAAAATGTGATGCAGTCCGTCACAAACCTGAGGCTTGGGAGATGTTGGACCTTTCAACAGGACAATGATCCCAAGCATACCTCCAAGTCCACTAGAGCATGGTTGCAGATTAAAGGCTGGAACATTTTGAAGTGGCCATCACAGTCACCAGACTTAAATCTGATTGAGAACCTCTGGTGGGACTTAAAGAAAGCAGTTGCAGCGCGCAAGCCTAAGAATGTGACTGAACTGGAGGCTTTTGCCCATGAAGAATGGGCGAAGATACCCGTAGATCGCTGCAAGACACTTGTGTTAAGCTATGCTTCACCTTTAAAAGCTGTTATAACTGGAAAAGGATGTTGTACTAAGTACTAAGATTGAATGTCACTTGGGGGTTGAATAAAACTGATAATGATGTGAGCACAGAAAATACATTTGTGGTTATTTCATTATAAATGTTATGTTATATTTGTCTGATTTACAAGTGCCTCTTTGATTTAATTGTAAACAAGATGACTGAAATGATCAAAATCAATGTCAAACTGGCCAAAACACTCAATTTCAGTGGGGGTTGAATAATTTTGAACACAACTGTAAGCTGTGCTTTTTCACCAAGACCCATGAGCCTTTATCTACAGCACAGCTTCCTTGTAATGCTACAATTTTCTTAGCAGGGGCTACTGCGGGTGAAATGTCTGGCCAAACAAGGCTTGTATGGACTTGATTGCTGTCGTGGCTGCAGTCCAAAAGGGTTAAATAGGGCTGAGCTTTAATACATAACACAATTAATGGACAAGAATTATATGATGGTAATGAAAAAAATAACTTTTATTTCTTTTATTTTCTATAACGCCTTTAGTGTTGCTAAGCACTGCCCTCAAAATGTTACCCTTACCTTCCTTTTTTGCTAAGGCTTTAGAAGTTTTGGTGCTGCAGATCCCTTTCAATGTTAACATAGTAAACTGTACTTGTTTCCATAAAGCAACAATTTTGGAAAGACTGATATACTGTATTATACCTACCGTAATACCCAAATGAACAGGGCAAAAGAACACTGCATTAGGTGTCCTTTGAATCTTAGCATGCACCACCCACTCATGGATTGCACTAACACATTTTAACAATTATTCACAGAGTGTTTCTTAAGGGTACAGCTACAAAGGGCGAACAAACTGTGGATTTTCCTCATTAGAAATGCATGCAGAAAATCTGCAGAGCAATACAGTAGTAGCACAGTTAATGAGATTCTAACAAACCTCATCTACATGCTCCCAAAACTTGACTGGGGTACCGATTTTAAATCTGCAGCATGCCACATTATGTTGCAGGTTTTCTCTGCTGATTTCCCCCTTTGCAATGCAGAGGATGGAAATCTGATACAAACCTACAGCATTTATGCTATTAATTCTGTATCAAAATCTGCACTATTTGGTGAGGATTTTGCTTCTGTAGATTTCTGGCAGATATACAGCAGATTTTGCCTGCAGAAAATCCACAGCATATTTGTCCCATCTGCACATACATTAAAACTGTATCTATTTTTTATTTGCCCTGACAACATTTTGATTTCAGTTATATCACTTTTTGTTCCACAGGTCGAACTTGGGACCAAGATATTTCAATAAAATGTCAAAAATTGCCTGTATCTCCAATGAATTTTGCCGTGCTTTTTAATTTTTCCATCAGCTTCTTTGTTTTGTGAGACAATAAGTAAAGAATTATTCAAATACTATTTATGTATTTATAGATGATTGTACTTGGTGGAATTATTCTTGTTGTTGAGTATGCTCTCAGTGAATGGCTTGGGAATGAGAAAATACATAAACACAATATTAAAGATAATCTTGTGCTGAAAGATGTAATGATTACACTGTATTTTATGTTTCATGTTGATGACAATATTGCATAAAATATCGTGCATTTGTTTGAAGTACAACATGCATTTAAGAGGCAGCTGCAATCTGGGACTTCTGTTGAAAATAATAGCTAATTATGAATGTATTCTTACCAGTGAGTGCTGTACAGTGTTTATTCCTAAGCTTCTCTTTCGTGCATTTCACGCAAGATTAATCACAGAAGTAAGATTCATCCACATTTGTAACAAGAGGCTTTAAAGCTAAAGGTGCTTGTAAGAAGCTTGTAGGAAACAAGAATAAAGGAGAAAAACATAAGCCTCTAACTATTGAGCTCTACTGACAAAACAATTAAAAACACATGTCTATCCCAAAAAAGCAAGGTAAATTATTGCAGCAAAACATTGAAATAGTATGTAGTACTGGCTAGCAAATTTCTAGAAATTTCATTTGGGTCTGTTTTGGCCAAATCAGATGGCTCATTCAGATTCTTCCTGAATCAGTTCTACCCAAATCAAAAGAAATTCCAATCTCTCTCTCTATTTCTCTGCAAAAATTCTCCTGAATAAAATCACATTCAATTCTGATTCTATAAAATCAGAATTTTCGATAAAAGTAGTAGTAACGAGTCAGCAGAAACAGCACTTTTATTGTTAAGCTTATAGAAAACATAGAGTTGGAACAGCCTAACAGAGCTCTGCTTTACATATTGGGACTTAGGCTCAGTATATGCAGTAGAGAAGCTTTCATATGCTCCCTCATCATGTATAAAAAAAATTGATTGAACTGCTGAACTTTAAAGGGTTTCTGTCATCAGGTTTACACATTATAAGCTGTCTGACATTAGCTATGTGCTAATGTCAGAGCAGCTTGATAATGTGTTTTTTATGTAAATCCGAGTTATATTTATGCTAAAAAACGTATTTTTATAATATGTAAATTAGCCTCTAGGAGCAGGGGGGCGTTGCCCTGCTCCTAGAGACTCCGTGCGCCAACCTGCTGCCACGCCCCTTCTTTCCTTGATTGACAGTGCCGGGCAGCGATCCTCTGCTGCCTCCGGCACTGTCTCCTTGCGAAATCCCACGCCTGTGCCGCCGCTCTGTATTCGGCGCAGGCGCGGTGAGCAGAAGACAGCAGGCACCAGCGTCCTCTGCTCCCCGCGCCTGCGCCGAATACAGAGTGGCGGCACAGGCGTGGGATTTCGCAAGGAGACAGTGCCGGAGGCAGCAGAGGATCGCTGCCCGGCACTGTCAATCAAGGAAAGGAGGGGCGTGGCAGCAGGTTGGCGCACGGAGCCTCTAGGACCAGGGCAACGCCCCCCCTGCTCCTAGAGGCTAATTTACATATTATAAAAATGCGTTTTTTTAGCATAAATATAACTCGGATTTACATAAAAAACACATTATCAAGCTGCTCTGACATTAGCACATAGCTAATGTCAGACAGCTGATAATGTGTAAACCTGATGACAGAAACCCTTTAAACTCATATAAACAAGTCAGTACACATGAATTTGTATACATCAGTTCGTGAGGCTGGATCACCAAACCAAATCATTGCTCGAGACAAAAGGAACTGTAGCTTAGGCTTTGACATCCAGATTTATTAGTATCCACTTGGCCCGGAATTATAGGTGTCTAGTAGTGTTGAGCGAACTGTTCGAGCATCGTTCGGGTTCATACCGTATTTTGGGGTGTCCGGGACACGGACCCGAACCCGGACATTTTCAAAAAAGTTCGGGTTCGGGTTCGTTGTTCGTCGATTACTTCCCGCTTTCTGAAGGGCTGCACAGCAGCCAATCAGCTAGCGTTTTACTTCTTGCCCTAAGAACCCATCACAGCCATGCCTACTAATGTCATGGCTGTGATTGGCCAAGTGCAGCATGTGACCCAGCCTCTATTTAAGCTGGAGTCACGTAGCGCCGCACATCACACTGCTCTGATTAGTGTAGGGAGAGGACGCAGCTTCTGTGAGGGCGAGATTAGGCAGGGAAAAGTCAGCAACAGCACCTAATGAACTGATCGATCTACAGCTGTGAATGATTGAACTTCTGCTAGTTACTTGCTCAATGGTTTTTAGGCTGCACAGAGCGTTTTTCTGTCACTTATTTTCTGGGGTGATCGGCGGGCATTTTGTCCGCAAAAACAAATATTTTGTTCTGGGGTGAAATTCAATTGCCAAAATAGCAATTCCCTGAATCTGGTGGCCCAGCTGTTGCAGGCCACGTTTCATAGTGTCCGTCAAAACATATATTTTGTTCTGGGGTGACATTCAATTGCCAAAATAGCAATACCCTGAATCTGGTGTCCCAGCTGTTGCAGGCCACGTTTCATAGTGTCCGTCAAAACATATATTTTGTTCTGGGGTGAAATTCAATTGCCAAAATAGCAATTCCCTGAATCTGGTGGCCCAGCTGTTGCAGACTAGGATTCATAGTGTCCGCAAAAACATATATTTTGTTCTGGGGTGAAATTCAATTGCCAAAATAGCAATACCCTGAATCTGGTGTCCCAGCTGTAGCAGGCCAGGATTCATAGTATCCGCAAAAACACATATTTTGTTCTGGGGTGACATTCAATTGCCAAAATAGCAATACCCTGAATCTGGTGTCCCAGCTGTTGCAGGCCAGGATTCATAGTGTCCGTCAAAACATATATTTTGTTCTGGGGTGAAATTCAATTGCCAAAATAGCAATACCCTGAATCTGGTGTCCCAGCTGTTGCAAGCCAGGATTCATAGGTTCCGTCAAAACATATATTTTGTTCTGGGGTGACATTCAATTGCCAAAATAGCAATACCCTGAATCTGGTGTCCCAGCTGTTGCAGGCCAGGATTCATAGTGTCCGCAAAAACATATATTTTGTTCTGGGGTGACATTCAATTGCCAAAATAGCAATGCCTTGAATCTGGTGTCCCAGCTGTTGCAGTCCACGTTTCATAGTGTCCGTCAAAACATATATTTTGTTCTGGGGTGAAATTCAATTGCCAAAATAGCAATACTCTGAATCTGTTGTCCCAGCTGTTGCAGGCCAAGTGTAAATCTGTCCATAAAAGAATACCTTTCATCCAGGGCCTAAATACTAGCCCTAAAAGAGATATTCCCCTTAAATTAGTGGTTACTGCTGTGCCTGGATTAGTGTAATACGCTACATAAACAAATAGGCAGATAGTTTTAGGTGCCTGTGAAAAAGGCGATAATTTGAAATCAATACATTGGGCCAAATATTTTTTTCCTTATTGTGGTGCTTGGTGAACGGTAACAATGAGTAAAACATCTAGTAAGGGACGCGGTCGTAGTGGTGTTAGTGTATCCTCTGGTGCTGGGAGAGGACGTGGCCATTCTGCCATAGCCAAACGTCCTATTGAACCAACTACCTCAGGTTCCAGTACCCGCCAGAATTTACAGCGATATTTGGTGGGGCCCAATGCCGTTTTAAGGATGGTAAGGCCTGAGCAGGTACAGGCGCTAGTCAATTGGGTGGCCGACAGTGGATCCAGCATGTTCACAACATTATCTCCCACCCAGTCTTCTGCTGAAAGCGCACAGGTGGCACCCGAAAATCAAGCCCATCAGTCTGTCACATCACCCCCATGCATATCAGGGAAACTGTCAGAGCCTCAAGTTATGCAGCAGTCTCTTATGCTGTTTGAAGACTCTGCTGGCAGGGTTTCCCAAGGAAATCCACCTAGCCCTTCCCCAGTGGTGAAAGACATAGAATGCACTGATGCACAACCACTGATGTTTCCTGATGATGAGGACATGGGAATACCACCTCATCGGAGTCTGCACGTCTCTGATGATGACGAAACACAGGTGCCAACTGCTGCGTCTTTCTGCAGTGTGCAGACCGAACAGGAGGTCAGGGAGGAAGACTGTGTGGAAGACGATGCAGGGGGCGATGAGGTCCTAGACCCCACATGGAATGAAGGTCGTGCCACTGACTTTCATAGTTCAGAGGAAGAGGCAGTGGTGAGACCGAGCCAACTGCGTAGCAAAAGAGGGAGCAGGGGGCAAAAGCAGAACAGCCGCCGCCAAGAGAGTTCACCTGATACTGGCCACCGCCACCAGGGACCGAGCACACCAAAGGCAGCTTCAAGGAGTTCCCTGGCATGGCACTTCTTTAAACAATGTGCTGACAACAAGACCCGAGTGGTTTGCACGCTGTGCCATCAGATCCTGAAGCGAGGCATTAACGTTCTGAACCTTAGCACAACCTGCATGACCAGGCATCTACATGCAAAGCATGAACTGCAGTGGAGTAAACACCTTAAAAGCAAGGAACTCACTCTGGCTCCCCCTGCTCCCTCTTCTGCTGCTGCCTCGGCCTCTTCCTCCACCTCGGGAGGAATGTTGGCACCTGCCGCCCACCAAACAGAGGATGTGCCACCGACAACACCACCTGCGTCACCAAGCATCTCCACCATGTCACACGGCAGCGTTCAGCTCTCCATCTCACAAACCTTGGAGAGAAAGCGTAAATTCCCACCTAGCCACCCTCGAGCCCTGGGCCTGAATGCCAGCATTTCTAAACTACTGGCCTTTGAAATGCTGTCATTCAGGCTGGTGGACACAGACAGCTTCAAACAGCTGATGTCCATGGCTGTCCCACAGTATGTTGTTCCCAGCCGCCACTACTTCTCCAAGACAGCCGTGCCTTCCCTGCACAACCAAGTATCCGATAAAAATCAAGTGTGCACTGCGCAACGCCATCTGTGGCAAGGTCCACCTAACCACAGATACGTGGACCAGTAAGCACGGCCAGGAACGCTATATCTCCCTAACTGCACACTGGGTAAATGTAGTGGCGGCTGGGCCGCAGGCGGAGAGTTCCTTTGCGCACGTCCTTCCGCCGCCAAGGATCGCAGGGCATCATTCTTTGCCTCCTGTAGTCTCTTCCTCCTACTCGGCTTCCTCCTCCTCTGCTTCCACCAGCTCATCCAGTCAGCCTCATCACCAACTTCAGCACAGCCCGGGGTAAACGTCAGCAGGCCATTCTGAAACTCATATGTTTGGGGGACAGGCCCCACACTGCGCAGGAGTTGTGGCGGGTATTGAACAACGGACCGAAGAGTGGTTTCTGCCAGTGGGCCTCAAGCCCGGCCTGGTGGTGTGCGATAATGGGCGAAATCTCGTCGCAGCTCTGGGACTAGCCGGTTTGACGCACATCTCTTGCCTGGCGCATGTGCTGAATTTGGTGGTGCAGAAGTTCATTCACAACTACCACGACATGTCAGAGCTGCTGCATAAAGTAAGGGCCGTCTGTGCGCGTCTCCTGCGTTCACATCCTGGCGCTGCTCGCCTGTCTGCGCTACAGCGGAACTTCGGCCTTACCGCTCACCGCCTCATATGCGGCGTGCCCACCAGGTGGAACTCCATCTTGCACATGCGAAATTCAATTGCCAAAATAGCAATACCCTGAATCTGGTGTCCCAGCTGTTGCAGGCCAGGATTCATAGTATCCACAAAAACACATATTTTGTTCTGGGGTGACATTCAATTGCCAAAATAGCAATACCCTGAATCTGGTGTCCCAGCTGTTGCAGGCCAGGATTCATAGTGTCCGTCAAAACATATATTTTGTTCTGGGGTGAAATTCAATTGCCAAAATAGCAATACCCTGAATCTGGTGTCCCAGCTGTTGCAAGCCAGGATTCATAGGTGTCCGTCAAAACATATATTTTGTTCTGGGGTGACATTCAATTGCCAAAATAGCAATACCCTGAATCTGGTGTCCCAGCTGTTGCAGGCCAGGATTCATAGTGTCATAAAAACATATATTTTGTTCTGGGGTGACATTCAATTGCCAAAATAGCAATGCCTTGAATCTGGTGTCCCAGCTGTTGCAGTCCACGTTTCATAGTGTCCGTCAAAACATATATTTTGTTCTGGGGTGAAATTCAATTGCCAAAATAGCAATACTCTGAATCTGTTGTCCCAGCTGTTGCAGGCCAAGTGTAAATCTGTCCATAAAAGAATACCTTTCATCCAGGGCCTAAATACTAACCCTAAAAGAGATATTCCCCTAAGTCAGTGGTTACTGCTGTGCCTGGATTAGTGTAATACGCTACTTAAATAAATAGGCAGATAGTTTTAGGTGCCTATAAAAAAAAGGCCTTAATTTGAACTCAATACATTGGGCCAAATATTTTTTTCCTTATTGTGGTGCTTGGTGAACGGTAACAATGAGTAAAACATCTAGTAAGGGACGCGGTCGTAGTGGTGTTAGTGTATCCTCTGGTGCTGGGAGAGGACGTGGCCATTCTGCCATAGCCAAACGTCCTATTGAACCAACTACCTCAGGTTCCAGTACCCGCCAGAATTTACAGCGATATTTGGTGGGGCCCAATGCCGTTTTAAGGATGGTAAGGCCTGAGCAGGTACAGGCGCTAGTCAATTGGGTGGCCGACAGTGGATCCAGCATGTTCACAACATTATCTCCCACCCAGTCTTCTGCTGAAAGCGCACAGGTGGCACCCGAAAATCAAGCCCATCAGTCTGTCACATCACCCCCATGCATATCAGGGAAACTGTCAGAGCCTCAAGTTATGCAGCAGTCTCTTATGCTGTTTGAAGACTCTGCTGGCAGGGTTTCCCAAGGAAATCCACCTAGCCCTTCCCCAGTGGTGAAAGACATAGAATGCACTGATGCACAACCACTGATGTTTCCTGATGATGAGGACATGGGAATACCACCTCATCGAGTCTGCACGTCTCTGATGATGACGAAACACAGGTGCCAACTGCTGCGTCTTTCTGCAGTGTGCAGACCGAACAGGAGGTCAGGGAGGAAGACTGTGTGGAAGACGATGCAGGGGCGATGAGGTCCTAGACCCCACATGGAATGAAGGTCGTGCCACTGACTTTCATAGTTCAGAGGAAGAGGCAGTGGTGAGACCGAGCCAACTGCGTAGCAAAGAGGAGCAGGGGCAAAAGCAGAACAGCCGCCGCCAAGAGAGTTCGCCTGCTACTGGCCACCGCCACCAGGGACCGAGCACACCAAAGGCAGCTTCAAGGAGTTCCCTGGCATGGCACTTCTTTAAACAATGTGCTGACAACAAGACCCGAGTGGTTTGCACGCTGTGCCATCAGATCCTGAAGCGAGGCATTAACGTTCTGAACCTTAGCACAACCTGCATGACCAGGCATCTACATGCAAAGCATGAACTGCAGTGGAGTAAACACCTTAAAAGCAAGGAACTCACTCTGGCTCCCCTGCTCCCTCTTCTGCTGCTGCCTCGGCCTCTTCCTCCACCTCGGGAGGAATGTTGGCACCTGCCGCCCACCAAACAGAGGATGTGCCACCGACAACACCACCTGCGTCACCAAGCATCTCCACCATGTCACACGGCAGCGTTCAGCTCTCCATCTCACAAACCTTGGAGAGAAGCGTAAATTCCCACCTAGCCACCCTCGAGCCCTGGGCCTGAATGCCAGCATTTCTAAACTACTGGCCTTTGAAATGCTGTCATTCAGGCTGGTGGACACTGAACAGCTTCAAACAGCTGATGTCCATGGCTGTCCCACAGTATGTTGTTCCCAGCCGCCACTACTTCTCCAAGACAGCCGTGCCTTCCCTGCACAACCAAGTATCCGATAAAATCAAGTGTGCACTGCGCAACGCCATCTGTGGCAAGGTCCACCTAACCACAGATACGTGGACCAGTAAGCACGGCCAGGAACGCTATATCTCCCTAACTGCACACTGGGTAAATGTAGTGGCGGCTGGGCCGCAGGCGGAGAGTTCCTTTGCGCACGTCCTTCCGCCGCCAAGGATCGCAGGGCATCATTCTTTGCCTCCTGTAGTCTCTTCCTCCTACTCGGCTTCCTCCTCCTCTGCTTCCACCAGCTCATCCAGTCAGCCTCATCACCAACTTCAGCACAGCCCGGGGTAAACGTCAGCAGGCCATTCTGAAACTCATATGTTTGGGGGACAGGCCCCACACTGCGCAGGAGTTGTGGCGGGGTATTGAACAACGGACCGAAGAGTGGTTTCTGCCGGTGGGCCTCAAGCCCGGCCTGGTGGTGTGCGATAATGGGCGAAATCTCGTCGCAGCTCTGGGACTAGCCGGTTTGACGCACATCTCTTGCCTGGCGCATGTGCTGAATTTGGTGGTGCAGAAGTTCATTCACAACTACCCCGACATGTCAGAGCTGCTGCATAAAGTAAGGGCCGTCTGTGCGCGCTTCCTGCGTTCACATCCTGCCGCTGCTCGCCTGTCTGCGCTACAGCGGAACTTCGGCCTTACCGCTCACCGCCTCATATGCGGCGTGCCCACCAGGTGGAACTCCATCTTGCACATGCTGGAGAGACTGTACGAGCAGCAGCAGGCCATAGTGGAGTTTCAGCTGCAGCACGCACGCGTCAGTCGCACTGCGGAACAGCACCACTTCACCACCAATGATTGGGCCTCCATGCGAGACCTGTGTGCCCTGTTGCGCTGTTTCGAGTACTCCACCAACATGGCCAGTGGCGATGACACCGCTATCAGCGTTACAATACCACTTCTATGTCTCCTTGAGAAAACGCTTAATGGCGATGATGGAAAAGGAGGTGGCCCAGGAGGAGGAGGAGGAGGATGAGGGGTCATTTTTAGCACTTTCAGGCCAGTCTGTTAGAAGTGGCTCAGAGGGAGGTTTTTTGCAACAGCAGAGGCCAGGTACAAATGTGGCCAGCCAGGGCCCACTACTGGAGGACGAGGAAGATGAGGAGGAGGTGGAGGAGGATGAGGATGAAGCAGGTTCACAGCGGGGTGGCACCCGACACAGCTCAGGCCCATCACTGGTGCGTGGCTGGGGGGAAACGGAGGACGATGACGATACGCCTCCCACAGAGGACAGCTTGTCCTTACCTCTGGGGAGCCTGGCCCACATGAGCGACTACATGCTGCAGTGCCTGCGCAATGACAGCAGTGTTGCCCACATTTTAACGTGTGCGGACTACTAGGTTGCCACTCTGCTGGATCCCCGGTACAAAGACAATGTGCCCACCTTACTTCCTGCACTGGAGCGTGATAGGAAGATGCGCGAGTACAAGCGCACGCTGGTAGAGGCGCTCCTGAGAGCATTCCCAAATGTCACAGGGGAACAGGTGGAAGCCCAAGGCGAAGGCAGAGGAGGAGCAAGAGGTCGCCAACGCAGCTGTGTCACGGCTAGCTCCTCTGAGGGCAGGGTTAGCATGGCAGAAATGTGGAAAAGTTTTGTCTCCACGCCGCAGCTAACTGCACCACCACCTGATACGGAACGTGTTAGCAGGAGGCAGCATTTCGCTAACATGGTTGAACAGTACGTCTGCACACCCCTCCACGTATTGACTGATGGTTCGGCCCCATTCAACTTCTGGGTCTCCAAATTGGCCACGTGGCCAGAGTTAGCATTTTATGCCTTGGAGGTGCAGGCCTGCCCGGCGGCCATCGTTTTGTCTGAACGTGCATTCAGCACGGCAGGGGGCGTCATTACTGACAAACGCAGCCGCCTGTCCACAGCCAAAGTGGACAAGCTGACGTTCATAAAAATGAACCAGGCATGGATCCCACAGGACCTGTCCATCCCTTGTGCAGAATAGACATTTATAACTGCCTCCCCCTCAACCATGTATTCTTGTACTCCGGGGCACTTCTTTATTGAATCCTCATTTTTTTAACTTTACCATGATCTTGCGGTGCAACACAAAGTTGAATGAACCTCTCCTCTGTCTTGGTGTGGGGCCGAAATAACTGAAAGTGGCCTTCTCCGGTGGTGGTTGATATGACGCATTTTTCCTTGCTGCGGGACCTCTCTCCTCTGTCTGGGTGCTGGGCCGAAATAACTGAGAGTGGCCTTCTCCGGTGGTGGTTGATATGACGCATGATTCCTTGCTGTGGGACCTCTCTCCTCTGTCTGGGTGCTGGGCCGAAATAACTGAGAGTGGCCTTCTCCGGTGGTGGTTGATATGACGCATGATTCCTTGCTGTGGGACCTCTCTCCTCTGTCTGGGTGCTGGGCCGAAATAACTGAGAGTGGCCTTCTCCGGTGGTGGTTGATATGACGCATGATTCCTTGCTGTGGGACCTCTCTCCTCTGTCTGGGTGCTGGGCCGAAATAACTGAGAGTGGCCTTCTCCGGTGGTGGTTGATATGACGCATGATTCCTTGCTGTGGGACCTCTCTCCTCTGTCTGGGTGCTGGGGTCTAAATAACTGAAAGTGGCCTTCTCCAGTGGTGGGTGATATGACGCCTTATTCCTTGCTGTGTGACCTGTATCCTCGGTCTGGGTGCTGGGCCGAAATTACTGAGAGTGGCCTTCTCCGGTGGTGGTTGATATGACGCATGATTCCTTGCTGTGGGACCTCTCTCCTCTGACTGGGTGCTGGGGCCTAAATAACTGAAAGTGGCCTTCTCCAGTGGTGGGTGATATGACGCCTTATTCCTTGCTGTGGGACCTGTATCCTCGGTCTGGGTGCTGGGCCGAAATAACTGAAAGTGGCCTTCTCCAGTGGTGGGTGATATGACGCATGATTCCTTGCTGTGGGACCTCTCTCCTCGGTCTGGGTGCTGGCCGAAATAACTGAAAGTGGCCTTCTCCAGTGGTGGGTGATATGACACCTTATTGCTTGCTGTGGGACCTCTCTCCTCTGTCTGGGTGCTGTGCCTAAATAACTGAAAGTGGCCTTCTCCAGTGGTGGTTTATATGATGCATGATTCCTTGCTGTGGACCCTGTATCCTCGGTCTGGGTGATGGACATAAATAACTGAAAGTGGCCTTTTCCAGTGGTGGGTGATATGACGCATGATTTCTTGCTGTGGGACCTCTCTCCTCTGTCTGGGTGCTGGGGCCTAAATAACTGAAAGTGGCCTTCTCCAGTGGTGGGTGATATGACGCCTTATTCCTTGCTGTGGGACCTCTCTCCTCTGTCTGGGTGCTGGGCCTAAATAACTGAAAGTGGCCTTCTCCAGTGGTGGTTGATATGACGCATGATTTCTTGCTGTGGGACCTCTCTCCTCTGTCTGGGTGCTGGGGCCGAAATAACTGAAAGTGGCCTTCTCCAGTGTTGAGTGATATGACGCATGATTCCTTGCAGTGGGACCTCTCTCCAATTGATATTGGTTAAATTTTAATTATTTTATTTTATTTTAATTCCTTTCCCTATCCACATTTGTTTGCAGGGGATTTACCTACATTTTGCTCCCTTTGGCAGCCCTCTAGCCCGTTCCTGGACTATTTTTCAGCCTTTTTAGTGCCTAAAAGTTCGGGTCCCCATTGACTTCAATGGGGTTCGGTTTCGGGATAAAGTTCGGGTCGAGTTTGGATCCCGAACCCGAACATTTTCGGGAAGTTCGGCCGAACTTCTCATACCCGAACATCCAAGTGTTCGCTCATCTCTAGTGTCTAGTCTTGTTCTTTATTGTTTGGTGCATGGTTTAAAGACAGACTGAAAAGCAAGACAGACAGATTACCGGTCCTAGAACAGTCTGCTGCTGGCAAACAATGATTCAGTATGTGGACGAGCAATGACATTAGCGATCGCTAGTCCCCATACTGTGGAGGAGATCCCAGCATGTACTAGCAGCGGTCTCCTTCACTGATGAGCAGACGATTGCCGGGAAGGATCGCTTCCCTCTCGACACTCATCTGTTTGATCTGCATGTCTAATATAAACTTTACCCACTAAACTTGATGTTATAATAAAGCACCAAGCTCACAGTCAATAGAGAAGGTAAGAGAGCAAATATCTGTATGATGAGGCAAAATCAACTAGTTACCTTTACTATGCAAAGTTAAAGTCAATTGAGATCTCTGAATAGTTCCCATCAGGGTTGCCAACCATCCAGAAATTCCTGGAATGTCCATAAAAATAGGGTACTCTTTAGATGTCCATGATTTTTTATTTTATTTTTTAAGCTGCTAGTTAAGAGCAGGTTACTTTAAATGTAATTTTCTGCATTTTAGAGCTCAAAGTAAATGCTGATAATTGTGTATTAGTATCTGACCTATAAACTTTTATTACTATAACTTGTATTCATAAAAAATGTTGGCTGTCTGTGATTTTTAGATAAATTGTCCAGAAATGAATTAAAAATTAGGTTGGCAACCCTTAATGCCATATTTACTAATATATAGATTGTCAACAGCATTCCAATTAAGTGTTCATTCAAAATATTGCATTGAAATAATGCAGGTATAATGTAGGCAAGTCAGGTACAAGGACACAGTGTGTATCCTGGCAACAGAAATGTGTGCATATACCTAATGTATCAAACAAAAAGAAGATGAAGTCAATCCTTCTAGCATGCATTTATTAGCAGTATGCAATTTATTTACCAGTGTATGGATTTTACTAAAGGCCTATTTATCCATTGGTTTAAGATTGAGTACCGTGCTGATAGGAATATGATGCTCAGCTTTAGTGATGGACAAATATCGGCCGGGACCGTTCGCGATCAAAAGTTTGCGAACCGCGTGTTCGGGGCGGGCCCCATTGACTTTAATGACAGGTGAACCTGAAAAACATTCAGGTCATATTTGCAGCCACCAAATACTTAATAGAAGTGCACAAATAGTCTCACAACATGGACAGTGACATACCAGAGGGGGATCATTGGCAAAAATTCCCACAAAAATATTAATCAGGGCCATTTTTATGTGTCTTAAAGGGAAACTCTTAAAACTGTGCCCTACTGGAGCCTAGAAAAATTGTATCACAAGCCATGGCAATACAGGCCCCAAAAATTAGGCATTCATCTGACAGAAAAGAACTTGTGATGATGTGGCTGAGGTACATTAGGCAGTCACTGGCTACAAATTTTACTGTAGGCCTGTACAAGCACCAAAAATTATGCATTTACCTGACAGAAAAGAACTTGTGATGATGTGGCTGGAGGTACATTAGGCGGGCATCAGCTAAAAATCTTACTGTAGGCCAGTACAGGCCCCAAAAATTAGGCATTCATCTGACAGAAAAGAACTTGTGATTATATGGCTGGAGGTACATTAGGTGGGCACCAGCTAAAAATTTTACTCTAGGCCACTGGTGTACAGGCCCCAAAAATTAGGCATTCACCTGACAGAAAAGGCCCTTTATGACACTGTATATACATAAGGCAAGGACCATTCTTTGTTCTGGGTGTTGGCGGATATGTGTGGGCTCAGGCTGGCATGAGGAAATTCAATTACACGTGATCATCAGAGGTGTTGAATTTCTCCGAGATCCATGCCTCATTCATTTTTAGAAATGTGAGGTAGTCCACACAGCCATTCGCTAAGCGAGTGGGCTTATTGGTCACGATCCCCCCTTCTGTGCTGAATGTCCTTTCGGACAGGACATTCGACAAGGGGCAAGCCAAGAGTTCCATGGCACATTTTGCCAGGTCTGGCCACAGGTCAATCCTGAAAACCCAGTAGTCCAGGGGTTCCTTGCTTCTCAGAGCATCCACATTGGCTGTTAACCCGATGTAGTCGGACACCTTTCGGTCTAGGCGTTCCCTGGGGCTGGATCCGGAGGGTGGCTGTCGATGGGTTGGCTGCAAGAATGATCTCATATCCGAAGTGACCAACATATCTTCAAACCGCCATCTTCATGCAGACGCAATAGGATAGTTACCCGCACCTGCTTCGCTGTGGGAGCACATTACTTCTCTAGATGAAGAACCTGCTGCTGTCAGAGGTGTCTACGTTTATTTCTGGTGGGGGCCCATTCCTGGGAACACATTCCTGCTGCAAAGAACCTGCTGCTGTCTGGCCTGATCCTGCTGAGTTATGTGTAGGCCTTTTACTACACTATTACCTGTACCTGCTTCTGTCTGTCCTGATCCTGCTGAGTTATGTGTAGGCCTTATACTCCACCGTTACCATGTACCTGTTGCTGCTGTCTGTCCTGGTGAGTTTGCCATGGACTAAAGGGACCTTACTGCAACCTTATTGTTTAATATTACATGAAAACATAACAGTATTTAATAATGTATGCACACGTTTTAACTGCAAAAACTATTTATTCAAAAGTTTTTAAGTACATATGTAGCAGGGTTAACACACAGACTCTTAACTAAAATTTCTTAACTCCATGTTATCTTGAAACAAAAGCCATTGAAAAGCAATAAAAGGTGTTTGCCTAACACATTTAGTTTAGATAACACTTCTCATAAAGCATGTGTATTAACTCTACTACATCTGTAGCTCATGCAGATCACACAACTCCTGCATCTGATTTAGTTGCAGCGCATCAAACTGCTGCACCTTCAGTGCAAGCTTCCGCTGCTGCTCATGGATCTCCTTTACCTTCTTTGCCAGCTGCCGCTGCTGCTAATGGATCTCCTGCATGTTTTTTTCTTCTCCTGCTGCATCTTGTTCAGGAGTCTTTTTAATTTAATGAGTACTGTTTTGTTAGAAAAAAAAAATGAAAATTACTTGCAATGCAGATTAAGAGGCAATTAGAGCATTGTGTGTAGTGTTTGTTTAAGCACTGCCGATTTACATCTCAATTCGTTAGTTAATGATACTTATGCTAATTATATAGTTGGTAAGTTAGTGATAGTTAAGAAGAGTATAACTTTTATATTTATTTGGTTAGTTAATGTTTTTTATGTAGATTACAGAGTTAGTGTCCAGTGTTGTTGTTTTCTATTACTGTACTTTGTGTTGTCCCCTCATTGTTGGAGGTTTTAACCACTTCCCCCTTACAGGACAGCGGGACATAACTTGCCGACCCAGCGTCATACTATTACGGCGCAACAAATACCTGGCCACCAGGCATAATTGTTTGGGAACCGGGGTGCAAAGGCTGCTCTGCCTAGCAGGCAGCCATGTTAACTTAGGGCTGCAGGAGGTTTTTCCAGCCCCTTGCAGCCCCATTTGCTGCTATTGGCCAGATTCCTTACACATGCGCATCGCAGCTCTGGAACTGCAGGGGGTGGGGGGCGGTGGGTGTCATGTGGTGGTGACCGACGATAAAAAAGTCAGCACCTGTTTCCTCTGAGGTGAGGCAGGGGACATCAGTGTTTTGGGTCCCCTGCCAGTGCTTCTATGGCAGGGCTGTAGCTGGACAGGAAGAGGCTGAACTTCCCTGAATGCAGCCATTTTAGCCGGTGACTGCATGCAGAGAGGTTAGCTACCTTTCTGTGCTGCTTGTGGCGTGCCTGGACTTGTGGTGCACACCACCACGATATAATCCCCTTCATGCTGAAAAGAAAAAAGAAGGAAAGAAGAAGAAGGAAGAAGAACAACCGTAATTGCTGCACAGATTATTTTTTTCATTTGCAGCTGTTCCAGATCATTCCCAGCTGAAGTCCCCCAGACAGCAAGAAAGGAAAGGACCCAAAAAAGTTGCAGAGTGTGTTTAAAAAGGGGTATTAGGAAGGACACCATTTACCACTGCAAAACCTGCCCTGAAAAACCTGGCCTGTGCATGAAGTAGTGTTTTAATATCTACCACTCAAACATGGTGAATAAATTTAATTTCATCCTTTATGCTCCCTGTAATATTTCCACTTTATATGTCTGATTTAGTCTACCTCGCGTGCATATCCAACAACCAATACATATTTTTCATGTGAGACAACTGTTAGGTCAAAAGGGCCCTTTCCACCCATTAAAATGTTCGTACGGGAGGGGGCTCTTTCCGAAATGGGGTCATTTTTTGGCGTTTTTCATTTCTGGGGACCTCAGGAATTTATTTAATGTGACCTGGCACCTAAAATACATGTTTGCCAATTCAGGCCTGTCATCAAAATTCATATTTGGCAGTTTTACTCCAGAGCCCTGCCCTGCGCCCGTATATGATTTTTTGAGCACATATGGGGTGTTGGAAACTCTTTGTGAAAGTTAAAAATGGGAGTGTAAAGCAACTTTTTCTGGAATAAATTGTAATTCTTATTTTTCACATCCAAATGTTTCCGAATTCTGTGAAATGCCTGATGGGTCCGGAATGGAGTCACTCTTTGGGGTTTGCCACTGTAGGGCCACCTCAGAGTGTCTTAATATGCTACATAGCTCCCAATTACCATTCAAGCAAAATCCTGTCTCCTAACACTATATGGCACTCCTTCCACTCTGAAGCCAGCTGTATGGCCATAACGCCATATCCTGTCTCCTAACGCCATATGGTGCTCCGTCTACTCTGAAGCCAGCTGTGTGGCCATAATCAGTTTTTGAGCACACATGGGGTGTTTTTGTAAACTCCAGATTCAGGGTAATAGATTTTGATTTATTTTTGGCTGTTGAGTCCCTTGATGTGTTTCAGAAAAATCGATTAAAATTAAAAATCTGCTAAAATAAGTGAAATTTTGAAATTTCATTCCCATTTTCATTTCATTCTCGTGGGCCACCTGAAGGATGACAAAGTTTGTAGAATAAGTTTGATTAGCTTGAGGGGTGTAGTTTCTAAAATGGGGTGATAACTGAACTGGTCCTGAAAATATTGGGGTTTGGAACAGTTCTTAAAAATTTTAAGATTTGATTCTAAACTTCTAAGCCTTCTAACTTCCAAAAAAAAAGTCATTTTAAAAAAGATCCAAACATAAAGTAGGCATCTGGGGAATGTAAAGTAATAACTATGTTTGAAGGTATTACTTTCTATTATAAGATAAGAGAAATAGAAATGTGTAACTTTGCTAATTTTTCTAATTTTTTTACAAATTAAGTATTTTTCATGAATAAAAAATTAATTTTTTGACTCAATTTTACCACTATCATGAAGTACAATATGTGACGAGAAAACCTCACTATGGCCTGTATAAGTTAAAGCGTTTTAAAGTTATTACCACATAAAGTGACACATGTCAGATTTGCAAAAAATGGCCTGAGCAGGAACTGGCCTGGGGTAGAAAGGGTTAATGTTTCTAAACATGTTATGTATACAGACTTATATTGCTGTGTGCATATATTTACCCTCCTGACGGGGGCTGGTGACTTCCTCCTCATCATGAGCTGGGGGGGGGGGAATCTGGCTGATGGGAGGGTCCGGCCTCTTCCGCCGCTACCTCCACCACTTCGCCAACATCATGTGGGGGAGGGAATCCACATTCTAGGAGGGTCCCGCCTGCTCTCCCTCCTCCTCCTCTACGGAGACCTCCACCACCTCCAAATCCTCCATGGAACGCCTGTGGTGGACTGAGGAACGGGAACCCTTGTAATCACACAATATTCAGAATTTTGAAAATCAACTCAGAACAAATGCAAATTAAGTGGGGATGTATCTAATGTAATGATGGACTGGTTCTTTTACTGGAATACAGAATGATGATTGCCATTTATGCATATTATGACACACACACGTATATATATTTATGTGTGTGTGAAACGTACAAAATCAGCTGGTTACATGATATTTCTCTGCCTCGTTATATATATATATACACACACTCACAGAGAGGTAGAGATGTAAACGGCTGATTTTCTATGTGTCACAACAGGTACTAAATAATCATTTGTAAAGGGATGAAATATTTCTTTGCAACTGTATATATTATACATTACAGAGTGTAGGCAAGAGATACAAAAGTAATGTAAGCATTGTACCTGGGCATTTTCTGTCAGGGATATCTGTGATCCAGCCAATGTGCCTCCTCTTCAAATCTAACCAATGTTTTATGATGGCCATCGCACTATGCTTTCCTTATACTGCCTCCTAAGCTCCTTCCTTAGATCCTTCACGATCCGCTGTAAAAATACTGGCGGTCAGACAAAGAAAGCTTCTCCTGACCAACAGGACACAAACTCTAATCTTTAGATTGTGTGTGTGGTATATAGTGTGTGGCAGGAAAATGGATATGCAATGTGAATGTGAGAGATATTTCTCTGCTGTCCACACATACATGCTACAGACATAGTGCTGTTGTGTCACAACAATTCTTAGTGCACCAATCAGTAATATGTAGTCAGACCTGATAAATGTGAAGTTGCATGTATTGCAAATACAAATTTGCATGTATTGCAAATGCAAGTTTGCGCAGATTTTCGCATTCACGGATATTTTGGAACACTCTTTCTGCATATAAAGCCATTGTACTGCAATGCATGCGAAATGTAATCAAATACAGTGCTGTAACGTAACACTACTGACAGTGATCAGGATTTCTTTCTCACCGTCGCGAACATTACTGTCAACCATCATTTCCAGTCTCTGCAAGCTTCCTGCAGTTTGAAAAAGGTAGCAAAACTAGGCCAAGCCAATATTGAGCATACGCAAATACGTGCACATTACTTGCCCGATTTTAACGATCAAGGAAATCATCTCGAAGTCTCGGATATGACTAATATTCTACCGAATATTCGCGAAATATCGCAAATTATAAAATTGCCCCTGCCTCTCATCACTAGTCGTTATGGCAAATTGATTCTGGAGCAGCCTATCAAGCATATACAAAGTGGAGTTCCAGCGCATCGGGCTGTCACAAATCAGATGTCTGACGGGCAGGCGGTGTCGCATCTGAATTTCACCAAGCGAGCCATGGCCGTGTAAGATCTTCTAAAATGGCCAGAGATTTTCTTGGCCTGCCACAAGACGACCTGGACCCGGGGTATTGGGCAACGAATCACTGCATGACTAAGTTCAGGACATGTGGCATGCATGGCACGCGTGTTGTTTTGCCCTGTTTCAGTGCACTCAGCAGATTGGAACCATTGTCACACACCACTTTACCAACTGTCAAATTAAGCGGGGTTAGCCACTGATCGTCCCATTACCGCAGATCTGAAAGCAGTGCAGGATCGGTGTGGCTCTTGGCTTCTAGGCACAACAGCCACAGCACAGCATGGCAATGTCTCACCTGGGACGTTGAATAGGTTCTGGGGAGCTTGAGGGGTGCAGCGGAGGAGGCGGTAGCAGTGGAACAGGAGGAGTCAGCCGAGGAGGAGACAGAGGATGGAGTAGGAGGAGTAGAAGAAGAAGCAGGCCTGCATTAAATCAGTGGCGGTAACACCAAATCCTCATGGGAGCCACAGGTTACATGCTTGATGGCCATCAGAAGGTTCACCCAGTAAAAGTTATGTACCTTCCCTGCCCTTGTTTGCTAGACCACGTGTCTGTAGTCAAATGTATCTTGGCACCGACACTGTGTGCCAGAGATATTTTCACTTGCCACTAATTGTGGCCAATTAGCTCTGGGGTGCCCTTCTGGGATAGATATTTACTTCCGGTGACCTTCCATTGCGACGTGCCAATGGCCACAAATTTTCTAAAGGCCTCCAAGTCCAACAGTTTATATGGCAGTAGTTGGTGGGCAAATTGTTCCGACAAGCCAGCGGTCAGCCGTTGGGCAAGAAGGTTATCTGGCGTCATCAACTTTTTACGCTTAAACATTTGGGCCACGGAAGCCTGCCTTCTGCCAGATAAACACGACGACGGCATGGTGGAAGGTGGAGTGGAGGACAAATGGGAGGAGAGAGGAGAAGGAGAAGAGGCAGGATGTGGTTCGCCGGGAGTGTGGCTTTGTGGGTTTTGACAGTGTTGCTCCCACTGGGCTCGGTGATGGGAGGCCGTTGCAACCTCCTTTTCCTCATACCATGCCAAGAATTGGTAAGGTCTGAGAATGAATGGGAAAAGAATTCCTCTGACTCGAGTGGAGGCGCTATGGTGGTCGTGGTGTATTTGGGGGTGCACACAGCAAAGAGTGAGGAGGGTGCCGATACAGAGGATGAGGAGGGTGCAGAAGTGTAAAGCTGAGTGAGCCACTCAACCAACTCTGGTGCATTCTTTGAAATAATGGCACACACCATCTCCAACTTACCACTTAGGCTCTGGCCTGGTGCACCTGCCCAACCACTACCACCCCTGTGGAATGGCCTGCCTCTGCCTGTCATTTTAAAAATGACCATGTGCCTAGGTCCCTAGAGCAGAGCAGTATTTGTGAAACCAGGTATATCGCAACCCTCAATCAGTATTTTGTGGAAACAGGCATATAGATCCTCTGAATCAATATTTGGTGGAAGAAGGTATATAACACCCCTCAATCAGTATTTTATGGAAGCAGGTATATCAAACTCCTTAATCAGTATCTTGTGGAAGCAGCTATTTTGCACCCCTCAAACAGTATTTAGTGGAAGCAGGTATATAGAACCCCTGAATCACAATATTTGGTGGAAGCAGGTATATAGCACCCCTCAATCAGTATTTTGTGAAAGCAGGTATATCAAACCCCTTAATCAGTATTTTGTGGAAGCAGATATATAGAACCCATTAATCAATATTTGGTAGAAGCGGGTATATCGCACCCATCAATTAGTATTTTGTGGAAGCAGGTATATCACAGGCCTCAATCAATATTTGGTGGAAGCAGGTATATCACACCCCTCAATCAGAATTTTGTGCAAGCAGGTATATAGAACCCCTTAATCAGTATTTTGTGGAAGCAGGTATATCGCCCCTCAATCAGTATGTTGTGGACACAGGCATATAGAACCCCTGAATCAATATTCGTTGGAAACAGGTATATCGCAACCCTCAATCAGTGTTTTGTGAAAGCAGGTATATCACAGGACTCAATCAATATTTGGTGGAAACAGGTAAATCACACCCCTCAATCAGAATTTTGTGGAAGCAGGTATATAGAACCCTTTAATCAAGATTTAATGGAAGCAAATATATCACACCCCTCAATCAGTGTTTTGTGAAAGCAGGTATATCAGAGGCCTCAATCAATATTTGGTGGAAGCAGGTATATCGCACTCCTCAATCAATATTTGGTGGAAGCAGGTATATCGCACTCCTCAATCAATATTTGGTGGATACAGGTATATCGCACCCCTCAATCCGTATTTTGTAGAAGCAGGTATATAGAACCCCTTGATCAGTATTTTGTTAGAAGCAGGTATATCACACCCCTCAATCAGTGTTTCGTGGAAACAGGTATATCGAACCCCTGAATCAATATTTGGTGGAAGAAGTTATATCGCATCCCTCAATCGGTATTTTGTGGAAGCAGGTATATCAAACTCCTTAATCAGAATTTTGTGGAAGCAGGTATTTTGCACCACTCAAACAGTATTTTGTGGAAGCAGGTATATAGAACCCCATAATCAATATTTGGTGGAAGCAGGTATATCGCACCCATCAATAAGTATTTAGTGAAAGCAGGTATATCAAACTCCTTAATCAGTATTTTGTGGAAGCAGGTATATCGCACCCCTCAATCAGTATTTTGTGGAAGCAGGTATATAGAACCTATTAATCAATATTTGGTGGAAGTGGGTATATCGCACCCATCAATCAGTATTATGTGGAAGCAGGTATATCACAGGACTCAATCAATATTTGGTGGAAGCAGGTATATCACACCCCTCAATCAGTATTTTGTGGAAGCAGGTATATAGAACCCCTTAACCACCTCAGCCTACTAGCTTAAACACCCTTAATGACCAGACCACTTTTTACAATTCTGCACTACACTAATTTCACGGTTTATTGCTCGGTCATACAACTTACCACCCAAATGAATTTTACCTCCTTTTCTTCTCTCTAATAGAGCTTTCATTTGGTGGTATTTCATTGTTGCTGACATTTTTACTTTATTTGATATTAATAAAAAATTACCGACATTTTTGCAAAAAAATGACATTTTTCGCTTTCTGTTGTAATTTTTTTTTTTAAACTACATTTCTATATAAATTTTTCTCTAAATTTATTGTTCTACATATCTTTGATAAAAAAAAATGCAATAAGTGTATATTTATTGGTTTGGGTAAAAGTTATACAAACTATGGTGTAAAAAAGTGAATTTCCGAATTTTGAAGCAGCTCTGACTTTCTGAGCACCTGTCATGTTTCTTCAGGTGCTAGAATGCCAGGATAGTATAAATACCACCCAAATGACACCATTTTAGAAAGAAGACACCCCAAAGTATTTGTGGAGGGGCATGGTGAGTTCATGTATGATTTCATTTTTTTCCACAAGTTAGCGGAAAATGACACTTTCTGAGAAAAAAATAATAATAAAGTTTCCATTTCTACTAACTTCTGGCAAAAAAAAAAAAATCTCCCATGGACTCACTATGCCCCTCAGTGAATACCTTGAGGTGTCTACTTTCCGAAATGGGGTCATTTGTGGGGTGTGTTTACTGTTCTGGCATTTTGGGCGGGGCTAAATTGTGAGCAACCTTGTAAAGCCTAAAGGTTCTCGTTGGACTTTACGCCCCTTTACGCACCTAGGCTGCAAAAAATTGGCACACATGTGGTATCTCCGTACTCAGAAGAAGTAGGGCAATGTGTTTTGGGGTGTATTGTTACATATACCCATGCTATGTGTGAGAAATATCTCTGTAAATGACAACTTTAAAAAAAAAAATTTATACAGATATTTCTCTCACCCAGCATGGGTATATGTAAAAATACACCCCAAAACACATTGCCCTACTTCTCCTGAGTACGGCGATACCACGTGTGACACTTTTTTGCAGCCTAGGTGTGCAAAGGGGCCCAAATTCCAATGAGTACCTTTTAGGAGGGCATTTTTACGCATTTGGATTCCAGACTTCTTCTCACGCTTTAGGACCCCTAAAATTCCAGGGCAGTATAAAATACCCCACATGTGACCCCATTTTGGAAAGAAGACACCCAAGAAGACACCCAAGGTGTCACAGAATGTGAGGGGCATGGCGAGTTCATAGAGGATTTTTTTTTTTGGCACAAGTTAGCGGAAATGTACTTTTTTTTTCTTGCAAAGTCTCATATTCCACTAACTTGTGACAAAAAATAAAATTTTACATGAACTCACCATACCCCTCAAGGAATACCTTGGGGTGTCTTCATTCTAAAATGGGTCCTAAAGCATGAGAAGTAGTTTGGAATCCAAATGCGTAAAAATGCCCTTCTTCTCACGCTTTAGGGCCCCTAAAATGCCAGGGCAGTATAAAACCCCCACATGTGACCCTATTTTGGAAAGAAGACACCCCAAGGTATTCCGTGAGGGGCATGGCGAGTTCATATAAGATTTTTTTAGCATAAGTTAGCGGAAATTGACTTTTTTTTTTCTTATAAAGTCTCATATTCCACTATCTTGTGACAAAAAATAATATTTTACATGAACTCACCATACCCCACCATACCCCTGGGGTGTCTACTTTCTAGAATGGGGTCACATGTGAGGTGTTTGTACTGCCCTGGCATTTGAGGGTCTCCGCAATCATTACATGTATGGCCAGCATTAGGAGTTTCTGCTATTCTCCTTATATTGAGCATACTGGTAATGAGATTTTTTTTTTCCGTTCAGCGAAAAAATGAACGGCACAGATTTCTTCATTCGCATCGATAAATGTGGATGAAAAAATCTCTGCCAAAAAATGTGCAAAAAAAAAGAGGGGAAAGGACACAGTAGTGCTTGCAAAGTAAGGCCCCATTCACACGTCCGCAAAAATGTCCGCATCTATTCCGTAATTCAGCGGAATAGATGCGGACCCATTTAGTGTGAATGGGGCTGGCGGTGATGCGGAGAGCAAAAGATAGAGCATGTCCTATTCTTGTCCGCAATTGTGGAAAAGAAAAGGCATTTTCTATATAGTTCTGACAATGTGCGGATCCGCAAAATGCGGAAAGCACATTCCCGGTGCCCGTGTTTTGCGGATCCGTGGATCCGCAAAACACATACGGACATCTGAATGAGCCTTACAGGGGGGTGATTAGTGACAGGGGGGTGACAAGGGGTGATCAGGGGGGTGACATGGGGTGATCCAGGGTTAATCAGTGACGGGGGGTGGTGTGGTGATTGGTGCACTTACTTTAGCTGCCTGTGTCCTCTGGTGGTCCCAAGCAATAGGGACCACCAAAGGAGCAGGCAGCAGGCATATCAGACGCTGTTTACAAAACAGCGTCTGATATGTGATTTAGATGGCGTTTTTTTAACATCTACAGCCTGCCAGCGCATGATCACCGCTGGCAGGCTGTAGTTAAACTTCCTCCCGACGCGATCCTGTAAATTCGCGCGCGTTCAGGAAATCGCGCGCGTTCAGGAAATCTCGCCTCTCGCGAGATGACGCGCCGATGCATCAAGGAGGATCATCCCGACCGTCCGCAGGACGCATCCTTATGATAGGCGGTCGGGATGTGGTTAATCAAGATTTGGTGGAAGCAGGTATATCACACCCCTCAATCAGTGTTTTATGAAAGCATGTATATCACAGGCCTCAATCAATATTTAGTGGAAGCATGTATATAGTACCCCTCAATCAGTATTTTGTAGAAGCAGGTATATAGAACCCCTAATCAATATTTTGTGGAAGCGGTTATATCGCAGCCCTCAATCAGTATTTTGTGGAAACAGGTATATAGAACTCCTGAATCAATATTTGGTGGAAGAAGGTATATCGCACCCCTCAATCAGTATTTTGTGGAAGCAGGTATATCAAACTCCTTAATCAGTATTTTGTGCAAGCAGGTATTTTGTACCCCTCAAACAGTATTTTGTGGAAGCAGGTATATAGAACCCCTGAATCACAATATTTGGTGGAAGCAGGTATATCGCACTCCCCAATCAGTATTTTGTGAAAGCAGGTATATCAAATCCCTTAATCAGTATTTTTTTGGAAGCAGATATATAGAACCCTTTAATTAATATTTGGTGGAAGCGGGTATATCGCACCCATCAATCAGTATTTTGTGGAAGCAGGTATTTCGCAGGCCTCAATCAATATTTGGTTGAAGCAGGTATATCGCACCCCTCAATCAGTATTTTGTGGAAGCAGGTATATCACAGGGCCTCAATCAACATTTGGTGGAAGCAGGTATATTGCACCCCTTAATCAGTATTTTGTGGAAGCAGGTATATAGAACCCCTCAACCAGTATTTTGTAGAAGCAGGTATTTAGAACACCTTAAGCAGTATTTTGTAGAAGCAGGTATTTGACACCTCTCAATCAGTGTTTTGTGGAAACAGGTATATAGAACTCCTAAAACAATATTTGGTGGAAGCAGGTATATCACACCCCTCAATCAGTGTTTTGTGGAAGCAGGTATATAGAACCCCTGAAAAAATATTTGGTGGAAGCAGGTAGTGATGAGCGGCAGGTGCCATATTCGATTTCGACGAAATTCGCGAATATTCGAATGAATATTCGTTTCATATTCGTCAAAATCGAATATTCGTCATTTTTCTAGTTATCGCGATTAATATGCGATTTAAATAATCGCGTATTGCGATTTTAACTTAAGGCTACTTTCCTATTGGTTTCATATCTAGAATTAGCGAGGATGACGAATATGACGAATGTATTCGTCATATTCCTCAAAACGAAGATAACAAAGTATTCTACATCTTCGTTTTAGCTACCTATTCGTCAACTTCGCTAATTCTAGCAATCAAATAGGAAGGTTGACTATAGAGACAGCTGTGTTAAATTCGCTATGCGTTTTTTTTTTTTTTTTTTTAAATAAAAAGAATACTTATAATAATTTTATCAAGTAATATAATTATTGTATTAAAAAAAAAAAAAAAAATCGCATAGCGAATTTAACAAAGCTGTCTGGTAAGTCAACCTTCCTATTTGATTGCTAGAATTAGCGAATAGCGAAGTTGACGATGATGAATAGGTAGCTAAAACGAAGATGTAGAATACTTCATTATCTTCGTTTTGAGGAATATGACGAATACATTCGTCATATTCGCTATTCGCTAATTCTACCAAGCCAACCATAACTTCTGTGCTCATGGAGCGTCCCGATCACCATGGGAACTTCTCCATATACTAAAATGTACTGTCGGATTTGAGGAATTACGTTGAAATCGCAATGCGATTAATTCAAGTTATATTAATCGCATTGCGATTTCAACTTAGAGCTGGGTTTATAATGGAATATAGCAGCAGTGCTAAATTGAAATCGCAATGCGATTAATTTAACTTAAAGTATTCGCATTGCGATTTCAACTTAGCACTGCTAGTGCATAGCTAATCTATATTCCATATTCGTTAATTCTAGCCTATGTAAGATAGCAGTGCTAAGTTGTAATCGCAATGCGATTAATATAAGTTGAATTAATCGCATTGCGATTTCAACGTAATTCCTCAAATCCGACAGTACAGTTTAGTATATGGAGACGTTCCCATGGATGGGGACGCTCCATGAGCACGGAAGTCGGCAGAAGCGGCAACGCGAACTGACTAGAGCAGCCAGGAAGCCTGGAATCCTCAGGACAGGTAAGAACTACTTTTGGGAAGTGGGAAAGAAAAATATATAACTAAAAAAAAAAAAAAAAAAAAAAACGAATATTCGAAATAGCGAATTTATAGCGCTATATTCGAAATATTCGCTATTTAGCGAAGTGCCGATATTGGCTAAAAAAATTCGCTTTTCGAATATTTGTGCTCAACACTAGAAGCAGGTATATCACACCCCTCAATCAATATTTTGTGGAAGAAGGTATATCAAATCCCTTAATCAGTATTTTGTGGAAGCAGGTATATCGCACCCCTCAATCAGTATTTTGTGGAAGCAGGTATATAGAGCCCCTTACCCAATATTTGGTGGAAGCAGGTATAGCACAACCCTCAATCTGTATTTTGTGGAAGCAGGTATATCACACCCCTCAATCTTTATTTTGTGAAAGCAGGTATATAGAGCCCCTTAGTCAATATTTGGTGGAAGCAGGTATATCACACCCCTTAATCAGTCTTTTCTGGAAGCAGGTATATAGAACCCCTGAATTAATATTTTGTGGAAGCAGGTATTCGCACCCCTCACTTAGTATTTTGTGTAAGCAGGTATATTGCACCCCTCAATCAGTATTTTGTGGAAACAGGTATATAGAACCCCTGAATTAATATTTGGTGGAAGCAGGTATTCGCACCCCTCAATCAGTATTTTGTGTAAGCAGGTATATAGAACCCTTTAATCAATATTTGGTGGATTCAGGTATATCACGCCCCTCAATCTGTGTTTTGTTGAAGCAGGTATATCAAACTCCTCAATCAGTATTTTGTGGAAGCAGCTATATAGTACCCCTTACTCTTAATCAATATTTGGCGGAAGCAGTTATATCGCACGCCTCAATCAGTATTTTGTGGAAACAGGTATAAAGAACCCCTGAATTAATATTTGGTGGAAGCAGGTATATCGCACACTTCAATCAGTACTTTGTGGAAGCAGGTATATCACACCCCTCAATCAGTGTTTTGTGGAAGCAGGTATATAGAACCCCTGAAAAAATATTTGGTGGAAGCAGGTATATCACACCCCTCAATCAATATTTTGTGGAAGAAGGTATATCAAATCCCTTAATCAGTATTTTGTGGAAGCAGGTTTCCCTTTTCGTCCTC
Organism: Bufotes viridis; assembly: GCA_033119425.1. Taxonomy (NCBI): domain Eukaryota; kingdom Metazoa; phylum Chordata; class Amphibia; order Anura; family Bufonidae; genus Bufotes; species Bufotes viridis. Next base: position 264,067,264 of record CM065591.1, on the reverse strand, counting down.
GGCAGCACATGATGGGTTAAGGTTTGTCTCATTCGTTTCCTAGGACCGCCCACCTAGATTAAATTAATTAATTAAATGAGATTAGTACTATATAAACACGCCTCCTACCACCCAACAGTGTATTTTTTATTTGTCCTCATTCCTGTGAGGAAGTAGCCCACCGGTTGTCAGCCTCCTTAGGCTGCTATGGCCGTATAAACCGTGGTTTTTCCAGGTTAAAAAAGGCCCAGAGTTGGACACGGCCATGTATGTTCCTGAGGCCTGAGAGTGAGGATAGCCATGTGTGTTCCCTGGCTCCACTCTGTATCCGCTGTTTCCCGGCCATTATACCTTGTGGGTGACAAGGTTCGGAGGCCTGAGAGTGAGGATAGCCATGTGTGTTCCCTGGCTTCACTCTGTATCCGCTGTTACCCGGCCATTATACCTTGTGGGTGACAAGGTTCGGAGGCCTGAGAGTGAGGATAGCCATGTGTGTTCCCTGGCTTCACTCTGTATCCGCTGTTACCCGGCCATTATACCTTGTGGGTGACAAGGTTTTGAGGCCTGAGAGTGAGGATAGCCATGTGTGTTTCCCTGGCTTCACTCTGTATCCGCTGTTACCCGGCCATTATACCTTGTGGGTGACAAGGTTCGGAGGCCTGAGAGTGAGGATAGCCATGTGTGTTTCCCTGGCTTCACTCGGTATCCGCTGAGAAGGACTTCAGAACGGAAGAGATATTGCTGAAAAGCTCTGTGGAACGTGGGCGTCTGACGACACACGTGCGCCGCCTCGTCTTCCGTTCGCACACTGGAAGCTAAGTATTGCACATTGCCTGTGTACCTTTCATTCTCTTATATACAAGGTTCAGTTTGTCCTGGGTCAGACTTAACTTTTTGGAGGCTACTGATAATCACCCGTGTTGATGCAGTACAAAGTGCCTGTGAATTAAAGCAAAGGGTACATAGCAGAGTCCTGCAGTGTTATGTGAATAAGCCCCTTCTGATATCACCTGTGCTGGTATTTAGCAGTACACAGCAGAGCTGTGACCCTGTTATCTGCAGTGTTATGTGAATAAGCCCCTTCTGATATCACCTGTGCCGATATTTAGCAGTACACAGCAGAGCTGTGACCCTGTTATCTGCAGTGTTATGTGAATAAGCCCCTTCTGATAACACCTGTGTTGGTATTTAGCAGTACACAGCAGAGCTATATCCTGTTACCTGCAGTTACAGTGTATTCTGTCTGGAGTCAGATTACCTTTTTTTTAAAGCTGATGTTTATATCCTGATGCCTCTTCCTCGGATAAATCCGATGTCCAGCAAAGGGTGGTAAGAAGTGCACAAACATAGTCACAGGTTGTGTCTGTTATGTGAATAAGCCCCTTCTGATATCGCCTGTGCTGGTATTTAGCGGTACACAGCAGAACTATATCCTGTTACCTGTGGTGTTATGTGAATAAGCCCCTTCTGATATCGCCTGTGCTGGTATTTAGCGGTACACAGCAGAACTATATCCTGTTACCTGCAGTTACAGTGTATTCTGTCCGGAGTCAGATTACCTTTTTAAAGCTGATGTTTATATCCTGATGCCTCTTCCTAGGATGAATCCGATGTCCAGCAAAGGGTGGTAAGAAGTGCACAGACATAGTCACAGGTTGTGTCTGTTATGCGAATAAGCCCCTTCCTGACTAACACTTGTGTGAAGTATTAAACAGTACAGAGCAGGCGCTGTTACCTGGAGCCGTTGTCTTGCAGTTACATTGTATATTTTCTGCCCTAGATGTCCAGCCATCCAAGCAAAGGATGATGTCCGGCCGTCCGAGCAGAGGTGGTAAGATGTCTCCACACAGGGGCACCGGCTGTAATGGCTCTGACATGCTGTTCTGTCTGTTATGTGAATAAGCCCCTTCCTGATAACACTTGGGAGTAGTTGCTGTGATGACTATAACATTGTGTTCTGTGTCTTTCAGTCTAATGAAGGCCTTGTAATCCCTGCAGCCCAAACCTGTGGCTGATGACTACTCGCTAACACTTGTGCAGATGCTTTCAAAGCTGCTGGGAAAAAAAAAAAAAGTTGTACTACTTTTCTGTATTAGGTGGTAATAAGCGGGCTCCCATACAGCTTCTGGTTTTAAATTACATCACTTTTGATACAGATACATAAGAAATGGTTATAAACTCTGGTAGTTACAGTATTGGTTTAAAACAAATTTTGATTTTATACAGGCGACCCTGGGGGATTGGCAGTCCAGCGTTACAACTCCCCTCAGCAATAGTGGTCATTATCGCTCAAGGCTGAGAAAGACATTCTCCTCCTTGTCTTCCTAGAGAGAGAAAGAGGAGAGAGAGAGAGAGAGAAAAAAAAAAAAAAAAAAAATGGTTTTCCTTTTTTCAAAGTTTCCAGCTTGGGTTGATTCTGCTGTCATTAGTTTGACCGGAAGATCTTTTTTCTTTCCAGATGTTCCTAGTTTACGTTTAAAACCTTTTAAAGAAACAAAAAACAAAAAAAAAATAAAAAACACCATCTAGGTTTTCCCTCATTAAAGCGCCATGGATGCAGTATGGGTAGTCCCAGAGCGCATAGTCTGGTTACACCTTCTGGATAAGATAAAGGAGATGTCTAACCATGAACCTGGTGACACTCCTCTACATTTCTGAAGAATAGTTCTTTCAGATGAACAGACTGCTAGAAATGAATTAGGATCTAGAAATCCCGCAGTCCAGAAAACAGGAATACCATAGATCCGGCATCGGTGGACTTCCTGACAGAAGGGAGTACGAACCGAAAAGACTAAAGGATGAAGACGAGCTTCACGGATCAGTCTGACACCAGAAGTCAGAGGAGTAGGCTTCCCTTACTCAACAGATTACTTCAGACATTGGGATCCTGAAATCATGAGGTTCTGAAAGTCATTATTGTACGAGAAGCAGTCTTCAATCTAAATCTATTTTTTGGAATGGAAAACATTGGGCATTGCTCTGCTACTAGAGGATCACTGCGCATCTTTGTTAGATCTGAAGATATTGACCTTCATATACCAGTAATACAGTCTTCAAGAAATCCTGAGTGGCTATTCGCAAGAATGCGGAATAGCTACAAGCCTTACAGGTGTTTCCATATCTAGATGACTGGTTCATAGAAGTTCCATCTGAGGACCTGCTAAAGTCACCTCTTCAGAAGGTCATCGTACTTCTCCAAGTCACTGGGATTCTTGATAAGTCAGGAGGATTCAGGATCTACCCTGCAACTTCCAAACTGTTCTGGATTTCCATATTAGATAAAGTGTACTATGACCCATTATTTACCAGGCGCCAAGATCAAGGCTGAAGGAAGAAGTGAAGACTCTAATCTCAGACCTCTTACCTGCAATCCATAGGGTTATAGACACGTGGTCATCTTCAGCACTGGGAGATGCTGTCCTATGAACAATAATTCTTCTCCTGCAATAGTGACCACGGATGCTTCTGCCTTAGGGTGGTGAGCACATCTTCAGGACAGATGGCGGCTGTGGTCCTTTCTGAGATACAAATCGCACTTCATGGACCCAAGAACATTCCAGTTGACTCTACCGCATTTCCAGATACATCTTAGGGTGAATGACTGTGATAGTTCAATCTGACAACCATCCTTGGTGCTTTATCTAAACAAACAGGATGGACAAGAAGCCATTCCCTTCTGAAGTTATCCAAGGAGATCCGTGACTGGGCAGAATTGTACCTTTCTAAACCTAAGAACTATTCATTCCAGAGTTTGTTTTCAATATTCAGACGAATCATCTGAATTGGAAGAAGATCAATCTGTCGGACTGGAACCAAATCCACGTTGTGTGACAGATTACAGCCATGTGAGGCAGAACAGTTCTACAGAAGACGATATGGAGACGCTGCAGGCTATACTAAGATCTCCTTGGGCCTGAAGGTCCTGGCTCTCTTCTACTCTCTGCTTTATCAAAGGTGAAGATTGGAAGCTCCTGTTAGACCCCAAACTGTTATTACAGGACGGATTATATCGCCAGAATCTGGAGGGAATTCACCCTACAGCATAGCTAATATTCCCTTCACATGAGGTTTTATTTCAAACCATGCCATCCTTTACCTAAATTACATCATCTTCCAATGTAAAGAGGGAATTCTTTTCTTACAGTATTTTTCCAGAACCTCCTATGACAAAAAAAAAAAAAAAACTCTCCTACATACTGTACCTTAGATGTAAGAAGAACTTTTGAAATCTATGCTCTAAGAACGAAACAGTTCAGAACGGCTTTTATTTTCTGGGCCAAGAAAAGGACAACCATTTAAAGACACAATTGATAGCTGTGCAAAGGCCATAATTGTGGAATTCTATTCCTTGGAGGGTGAAGCCTCTCTGGTTCTGATAAAAGCCCATTCCACAAGATCTACAGCAGCATAGATCAGTAATGTATCCTCAGGGACAGAGCGAACACAAGGATCCATAGAGGAGATCTGTAATACAGCTTCCTGTTCGATATCATTGACCTCCATGAACAGTTACCAATACTGAGAGTTCAGGTCTTGACACTGGGGTACAAATTACAGCACTATATTAAAATACCCTCCCCTTGAGATCTAGGAAAATCCCATCATGTGCTGCCGAGGACGAAAGGGAAAGGGAAAATCAGTACCTGGGATTTTGCTTTCCTTTAGTCCGAAGGCAGCACATACTTACCCTCCCTGATTAACATTTATTATTTGTATGCCTCTTTTGTCTGAATCTATTTTTAAAATACACTGTTGGGTGGTAGGAGGCGTGTTTATATAGTACTAATCTCATTTAATTAATTAATTTAATCTAGGTGGGTGGTCCTAGGAAACGAATGAGACAAACCTTAACCCATCATGTGCTGCCTTCGGACTAAAGGAAAGCAAAATCCCAGGTACTGATTTTCCCTATATCGCACCCCTCAATCAGTATTTTGTGGAAGCAGGTATATAGAGCCCCTTACCCAATATTTGGTGGAAGCAGGTATAGCACAACCCTCAATCTGTATTTTGTGGAAGCAGGTATATCACACCCCTCAATCTTTATTTTGTGAAAGCAGGTATATAGAGCCCCTTAGTCAATATTTGGTGGAAGCAGGTATATCACACCCCTTAATCAGTCTTTTCTGGAAGCAGGTATATAGAACCCCTGAATTAATATTTTGTGGAAGCAGGTATTCGCACCCCTCACTTAGTATTTTGTGTAAGCAGGTATATTGCACCCCTCAATCAGTATTTTGTGGAAACAGGTATATAGAACCCCTGAATTAATATTTGGTGGAAGCAGGTATTCGCACCCCTCAATCAGTATTTTGTGTAAGCAGGTATATAGAACCCTTTAATCAATATTTGGTGGATTCAGGTATATCACGCCCCTCAATCTGTGTTTTGTTGAAGCAGGTATATCAAACTCCTCAATCAGTATTTTGTGTAAGCAGCTATATAGTACCCCTTACTCTTAATCAATATTTGGCGGAAGCAGTTATATCGCACGCCTCAATCAGTATTTTGTGGAAACAGGTATAAAGAACCCCTGAATTAATATTTGGTGGAAGCAGGTATATCGCACACTTCAATTAGTACTTTGTGGAAGCAGGTTATATCACACCCCTCAATCAATATTTTGTTTAAGCAAGAAGATCGCACCCCTTAATAAGTTTTTTTGGGGGCAACAGGTATATCACACCCGATGCAAATAGTTGTTCCAATAGACCTTGTCCCTCTATATACCTGCAGTATCGCAGCAGAACCGCACACAACTGCTGCACAATACAAATGCACTATATACTTTGTATGTAAGAAAGTATATTATAGGTATATCATACCTCTCAATCACTTTTTTGGGGGGTAATAGGTATATCACACCAGTTTCAATTAGTTATTCCAATAGCGTTTGTCTCTCTAAGCTGCAATATCGCAGCAGATCTGCACACAACTGCTGCACAACACAAATGCATTATAATATACTTTCTATGTTAGAAAGTATATTATAAGTATATCACACCCCTCAGTATATCACACCTATCGATAGCACATCTATACTAGTCCATAAAAGAACTTTTATGGCCCTATTAGCTAGCGTTTGATGTCCCTAACAGTCTGTTCATGCTCAACAAAGCAACCTCTCCCTACATTGGCAAAACACAGAATGTAAAATGGCTGCCAGATCGGATTCTGTTATAGGGTGGGGGTTTGGCCATGTGCTGAAACATCTCAATTGGCTGTCCTGTCCCACCTGATGTGTGTGTCATTTGTCAAAGTTCGGCGCAATGCAAAAGAATATGGAGCCGGCGGACATCGCCATAAGTTCACATGTTCGGCGTATCGCGAACGCGCAAAGTTTGCGTAAAACGACAGCCGGGCGAACTGCAATGCCATCACTACACAGCTTAAGGTTTCTCGGTGTAAACAAAAATCATAGAAAAAAAAGATAAAAAGCAAAGATAAAAACATATCACATAACACATTATCATAAATAAGTATGCAAATGTCCATGCCTATGCCTACATATTTGAAAAAAATCACAGAAAACAGATAATAATGTACTAACACAGTGATCGGCAACGTGCGGCTCTCCAGCTGTTGCTAAACTACAACTCCCACCATGCCCTGCAGTAGGCTGATAGCTATAGACTGGCTTTGCATTCTGGGAGTTGTAGTTCTGCAACAGCTGGAGAGCCGCACGTTACCCATCACTGTACTAACACAATAGATGCAGATGAGCAAGCGCCAAAGTGTTCGGGTCCACAACATTCACCCAGTGTGCGGTCAGGGAAATGTAGCATCCCTGGCCACCAGCACTTGTCCATGTGTCCGTGGTGAGGTGGACCTTCCCAGTTAGTGCGTTGGTCAGGGCACGGGTGATGTTCTGGGACACATGCTGGTGTAAGGCGGGCACGTCACACCGTGAAAAATAGTGGCAGCTGGGGACTGCGAGGGACGGCTGCCGACATCAGGCTGCGGAAGGCCTCAGTGTCCACAAGCCTAAATGGCAACATTTCAAGGGGCAGTAATTTTGAAAGTTGCGTATTTAGTGATATGGCCTGTCAGTGGGTGGCTGGGTATTTGTGCTTGCATTCAAATGCCTGTGTTATCAACATTTAGACGCTGCGCAAGGACAGGGAAGTGTATGTTGTTGCTGACGGTTCATGCGAAGGTCCAGGTGCAGGGCGAGGGGCATCAGGGTCTGCGCCTTCGACAGGGGATTGGCCAGCAGTGTGTAACACAGTGGAAGTGGAGGCAGTGATGGGACCCTTAGATGCAGAGTGTGGACCCAGGCGTTCAGCCTACTTATTAGGGTGCTTGGATGCCATGTGGCGGATCATGCTGGTGGTGGTGAGGTTGCTAGTGTTCATGCCCTGGCTCATTTTGGTACGGGACAGGTTGCAAACTACCACTTTTTTGTCGTCTGCACTTTCCTCAAAAAAAGCGCCATACTGCAGAACACCTACCCCTTGGCAAGGTAGATTTATGCATGTGGTGCTCCGTGTAACGGTGTGGGCCTGTTTGGTGTGGGCCGACTTCTCCCTTTTGCAACCCCACTGCCTCTTCCAGACTGTTGTGGAGCTGCTGATCCCTCCCCCTCTGTACTGCTGTCCTCGCTCTGCTTATTTACCTTCCCATGTTGGGTCAGTGACCTCATCGTCCACCACCTCCTCTTCCACTTTCTCACTCTGCTCATCCTCCTGACTTGGCCTAACCACCACCTCAGTTATTGGCAACTATGTCTCATCATCAACCACCTTATGAATGAATGATTGCGTTTCATCACCATGATCTTCTTGAGACTGTGAAGGCTCAAGAGGTTGGGAATAAGTGCACAATATCTCAGGTACCTCTTCAAGCGTGCTTGGCGAGAGAGCCAAACCAAGTACTGGCGATAAAAAGAGGTCATGTGAATATCCGAGTGTGGGATTACTTGTTTGACCAGATGCGACATTGTGGGAAGAAGGAGGATCAGAGTGAGGATTCGGTTGACCAGACTTAGCTACAGAGACTGGACTTCGTGGAAGAGAGGGTTGTGCTTAACCGACTGGAAGCATTATCTTCTGCAATTCAACCGACCACCTGTTCGCACTGGGCCGACTTGGACAGTGTTGTCCTGCGACGCCCAGCTAATTTGGACATGAAGCTGGGTAAGGTGGATTTTTTTGTTTTTTCTGGTGCACTGGCAGCAGGCACAGTTTCATTGCGCCCAGGGCCACGGCCTCTGCTTGCACCATCAGCATCACTCCAAAGGCCACGGCTTCTGCTTGCACCATCAGCATCATGCCCAGGGCCACGGCCTCTGTTTGCACCATCAGCATCACGCCCACTTCCCCCTCCCTTTGTGCTTGCCTTCTTCATATTAATGGTTTTGTCTGTAGATGTGGCGCATATTGTTTTACTGTCCACTACAGACACAGTTTTCTGATGCAGGACAGTACTGGATATAGAAAAATACAGATTTTCGGTACTACAATAGCCCAGAGATAATGTTATTTTTGCAGTACACACTGTATTGGCTTGCTGTAATGTACTGAACACAGAAAAATACAGATTTTAAGGAGTACACTAGGCCACAGATAATGAATTTTTTACTGTACACACTGTATTTACTGGCTGTAATGAACAGGAGACAGAAATACAATTTTTTGGCACCACACTAGGCCACAGATAATGTAATTTTTACAGTACACACTGTATTTACTTTCTGTAGAAAAGTTTTTGCAACAAGTCATAGGCAGCTCACCCCTACTGGTCGCTGGACGGGAGCACGGAGAAGTCCTCTGGTAAGCGCGTCAATGTAAAATGAAAAAATCCAGCTCACCGAAGTCCATGCGATTCTTTATTGTGGTTCATAAAAATTCCCAATACAGTAGGACAGACATATAGCACCGTTACGCGTTTCGGACCTCTTACAGATATGGGCCCTTCATCATGACTGGTGTAACATACAGAAAGACACATCTTAAAAAGACCAACTCACACCTGAGTCCCTGATTACCGGGTCACGTGATACAACACCTGAGCCGACTAAATCGGGCAAAGGGAGCAAGATGGTCTAGAGTACACAGAGGTCTAAATAAAACAGATATAATATAAAATCAAAAGAAGATGACATACTCTCTCAATATTGTAATATCAGGTCATATTTCCTATTTAAACCCTGCGGGATGCGCGTTTTTAATTTGAACATCCAATAGGACTCCCGATTCAATAATTTTCTTTTTATATCACCTCCTCTGGTTGGCACAAACACCCTTTCAATACCTTGTACCCTGAGTTTGCTGGTGTCGCCGCCGTGCACAACCGCAAAGTGTGCACTGGCGGCTGAAACATTGCGAGTGCGATAGTGCGGCACATCAGATATGTGCTTTCTTATGCGAACCTTCAGAGAGTTAGATGTGCAACCCACATATTGTAGGCTGCAAAGGTCACACATGATAACATAAATTACATTCCTTGTATTACAATTAATGTAACTGTTTATCATGTGTTTATTGCCATCTGCGCAGGAGACAACTTCCTTAGCAACATACAGGTATTCACAACAGAGACATATATGGTGGCCACACTTATAGCAACCCTTGGTGGCTAGCCAAGTTGGTAAGGTTTTTGCCTTCTCCTTAAATAAACTGGGACTAACCATATTGCCTATAGTGGGAGCCCTTCTGGCTGCACATCTGATCCCATCATCAATGATATCGGACCATTAGTCTTCATATTTCAAAACTGACAGGTGTTTCTGAATGATTTTTCAAATTTCCCCATATTCAACACTGTATTGCGTGACAAAGGTAACCGGCAATTTATGTTTATTATTCTTTTTTCTCCTATGTCCAATTTTATGATCATCTTGAACGATCAGAGAATCCCGGTCTATCTTAGCCACCTAGTCTCTGTGTGTCTGCATATGATGTTTCAAATAGGATCTGGCTGTCAATCTTTTCATAAGTTCATTACTTTCCTGGTCAAATACCGCAGGGTCTGAACAGTTACGTCTGATACGCAACAGCTCTCCGCTGGGGATGTTCCTTACTACATGTTTTGGGTGACAAGAGGTTGCATGTAATGTGGTATTGCCAGCCAGATCCTTCCTATACATTGTTGTCTCCACACAAGTTTTAGAGACATTACCCTGTAATTTCAAATCCAAAAACGTAATCCAATCCTCATTGTGATGCAAAGAGAAAGCTATGGAAGAGACACAAGAGTTAAGGCAACCACCAAATAGCGGTATGGCCGCCACATCGCCCGACCAAACCATCAGCAGGTCGTCGATGTAGCGACCATACCACCGCAGGTGACCACCAAACGGGAGGGTGTCGATGAGGAGAAAGGTCCTCTCCCACCATGCCATAAAAATATTGGCTATGGAGGGGGAGAACCTGGCCCCCATCGACACCCCCGACAACTGCAAATAATAATCATCATCAAACATGAAAAAATTGTGACGTAGCAAAAAATCAACAGCCAGCTCCAGGAATTCTCTAAGAGACTCAGTGTAATTGCTATAGGTTCGCAAAAACCATCGCAATGACATCAGAGCCAAATCATGCGGTATGTTTGTATACAAGGACACCACGTCAGCCGTGATCCAAACGTAACCCTCCTGCCACTGTAAGGAACGCATGGATCCCAAAACTGACACGGTGTCCTTAATATATCCCGGGATAAGGGGAACCAAGGGCTGAAGAAGTGAATCAACCCATTCAGATAGGCATTCAGAAAAACTACCAATTCCTGCCACAATAGGTCGGAGTGGCGGTGGGAAGACATCCTTATGTACTTTGGGTAAAGCATGGAATATAGCGATAACCATGCTATCCACATAAATATAATCTTTATCCTTCTGCAGTAGACAGCCTGAATTAACCCCCAGTATTAGGAGATCCTGTAGTTTTTTCTGAAACAAGGGGAGAGGGTTGCCGCCAAGGACTTTATATACTGAATTATCACTCAGCATACCTAATATCTGGGTTTTATATACACCTTTATCCAGGACGACAACCGCTCCCCCCTTGTCAGCTTGCTTGACAACGATATCCTCTCTAGATTTTAGAGTTTTTAACGCACATTGTTCCCCCTTAGTGAGATTTGAGGATGTAAAACCTCTCCTGTACCTGTTTCTCTCTCATGGAGTTTGCATAAATCCATTTCTACCAGCTCCTGAAATCTGTCAAGAGCCGGCGAACGGGATTGTAGAGGATAAAAATCCCTATTAGAAGGTTTAAATGTGCAGGAGCGACCAACCTTTTCCTCAGTAACACATTCCGCTCGTAGATCCTGGAGCTCCGCCACACTGCGGAGCTCAGGAAAGGAGCAGAGAACTGGAGTCAACAGAGGGTCGGGCGTGTCCTCCTGCACATTGGTAATCAATACAGCTGAGTTAGTTTCCTTCTCATCCAAATCAATAGAAAAATGTTTTTTTAGGGTTAATGCTCTGGCCAACCTGTTTACATCCAAGATGGTTTTATATAAATTAAAATGATATGTTGGGCAGAACATTAAACCTTTTCTCAATACATCGATCTCCCCCTGAGTAAGGATGGAGGCCGACATATTAACCACTTGAATGTCCTCTATTTTTTCTTGTGACGGGTTGGATAACGCTGCGGTTCTTCTCTTATGCTTTCTGCCCGCTCTTCGTTTTTTGTATTTTTAGCATCACTGTACTTAACAGGAGTAGGTTTAGATTTCATATCGCGTCTTGAAGCTAGCATATTGTCCCCTGATGTTGATTCTGCTGAATCCATATCTGTGGAACTAAAGGATACCCGACGTGCAGTTTTTTTCTTTCGATTACGAAATTTCCTTAAGATTGAGCGTGATGTATAAGCCTTTTCTTCCGCCCAATGATAAACTTTACTGTCTTTGTAATCCAATAGATCACGATTATATTTACGTTGTTTGAACTGTATCAGTTCCTCCTCCAGCTTTGCCAGCTTCTCATTCAATTTTTTATCCATATCCATGAAGGTAGGATTGTTGATAAATCTTTTTAGGGCAGGGATGTCAAACTCGTGGCCCTCCAGCTGTTGCAAAACTACAACTCCCATCATGCCTGGACAGCCTACAGGTATCAGCCTACAGCAGGGCATTGTGGGAGTTGTAGTTTTGCAACAGCTGGAGGGCCACGAGTTTGACATCCGTGTTTTAGGGAGTCCTGTGAAGTTTTAATTTCATCCCGCAGATCTTTGAGTAATGTTTGCTCTTGTTTAATTATAAGTTCCATTAGCTTAAAAGAACAATCCGAGAGTATTGATTGCCATTCTTTGATGAAGGATTCTGAATATTCCGTGGTGGGTTTCTTTTTAATTCTTAGACCCCGAGGGATCATATTTTTCTCCACATATTTTTGAAGTGACGTCGAATCCCACCATGTGCGTAATTCTTTAGTGAGCAATCCCTCTAGTGTAGCCATAAGACTTTGTATGTTTAAGCTGTCCTGTGTAACAACATCCGTGGCCTCAAAAATTGCATTCATCCTTAACAGCCGCTCCTCATTTTCTTCAACAGAGCGTAAGGACATGTGGGCCATGATTTCAGATGTTTTGCCATTCATAGTAAAAACGGCAGGAACATAGCATTCAAATAATCCAAGTAGGGGGTGCACGCCAACCAGATACAAGCATGAGTAGAAAAGTTTTTGCAACAAGGCATAGGCAGCTCACCCCTACTGGTCGCTGGACGGGAGCACGGAGAAGTCCTCTGGTAAGCGCGTCAATGTAAAACGAAAAAATCCAGCTCACCGAAGTCCATGCGATTCTTTATTGTGGTTCATAAAAATTCCCAATACAGTAGGACAGACACTGTATTTGCTTTCTGTAATGTACAGGAGACAGAGAAATACAATTTTTCACCACCGCACTAGGCCACAGATAATGTAATTTTTACAGTAAACACTGTATTTGCTTTCTGTAGTGTATAGGAGACAGAAATACAGTTTTTCAGCAGCCCACTAGCCCAGAGATAATGTCATTTTTACAGTACACACTTTATTTGCTGGCTGTAATGAACAGGAGACAGAGAAATACAATTTTTCGCCACTACACTAGGCCAGAGATAAAGTAATTTTGACAATACACACTTTATTCGGATGTAGTTCTATATTGGATACAAATTTGTCCCAACTGAAATGTATTCTCTGCTGGAATACTGTATGTACGGTTGCGGCCTAAATGCACACACAGATATACCCAAAACTTGTTAACTATGGCCAAAATAAAAGTCAATGTCTGCTGGAGTAATTAATATAATGGTTGCGGATTAAACACACACACAGATGTGGCACAAGTTAGGTTAATTTCCCCAGAACAAATAATTTCTCTAGAAGTAGTAGAGTTAGTCGGTGTGGCACTGCAAAAACAAGGAAGCAGTCACTGGAGTACTCGGCAGGGGTTAATGCATTTCACTTGCTTGCAGTGGTGCTCAGCCCCACATGTAACCAATATGTTACGGTTGTGATACAATTGTAAAATATAGAAGACCAGGGTGGCACTCACTGGTGTTTGCAGAGATGGCTTTATTCTAACGTGGTAAAAGGTAGAAAGCAGACTACATACACGTGTGTATCAGCAGAACGAGGCGACGGCCGTTTCGCACCTGAGTGCTTCGTCGGGCCTGTGATATAGCAGTGTACATACACCTGCTTTTAAAGGTCTGCTATGACGCGCTTACTTCTGCGCTGCCCAGGCATTGCGCTCACCTGGCGCCCCAACTTTGAAGCCATGTATCAGGTTTCTTTTCCTGGAATCTACTGCGGACCAATCTATCCTTTAGTGTGTGACACTTTCTAAATGCAACGATGGGGGGAATATTTTTTATTCCTTACAAAGATTCATCTCTCTCTAGTATATCCCAATTTTCTTTGATGACTTTTTTAATCTGTTGGGCCATAGGTCCGTTTTTGAAGGAGAACACGAAGGGGTCTGGGCTGGATTTGCCTTTGTCAACAGAGGTCACTTTAGGGGACTTTGGTTGTTTTGGGTATGCAGCTTGCTGTAAATTTAATCCTCAGTGGGACACTCTAAATTTTGGGGGCATTCAACACAAGGTTAATACCCTTATAACCTGCAAAAGCAAATACGTTGTCAATTTGTTGAAGTGTACATGCGGCAGATTCTATATAGGGAAAACAATCAGATGCCTCCAAGAAAGGATCAGGAAACCTATCAACTCACTTGCCACAGGAAAGGGTTACCCATGCCTCATTGAACACATAAAACAGGTACACAGAGGACGCAATCAAACATTAAGTTTTGCTGGCATTGAAGTAATACGCTGCCCACCACAAGGGGGGGATAGACACAAAGAACTACTAAGGAGAGAGAGCAAGTAGATTCTGCGCGCAGGTGCAATTGGTCCATAGGGACTCAATGAAAAGATTGATATGGGCATCTTTTTGTAAATGTTCACCACCCATGATGTGTTTGTTGCTAATAAAGTTGCATTTTATGTTATATGTCTTTCATGTAATGACGCTGCTTCCTTCGGTGACACGCAGGTAGGCGCCAGGTGAGCGCAATGCCTGGGCAGCGCAGAAGGAAGCTCGTCATAGCATCATAGCAGACCTTTAAAAGCAGGTGTATGCCCACCGCTTTATCACAGGCCCAACGAAGCACTCAGGTGCGAAACGGCCGTCGCCTCGTTCTGCTGATACACACATGTATGTAGTCTGCTTCCTACCTTTTACCATGTTGGAATAAAGCCATCTCTGCAAACACCGGTGAGTGCCGCCCTGTTCTTCTATTTTTTACAAATAATTTCTCTGATGGTATGGTACAGTGTATATATCGGTAGCAGGAACACAGTAGTGAATAAGCCCCTTTTTAATAATGTCTGCCCAACACACTGCTTTATAGTGGTGCAGTGTATATTTCAGTCCCAGGAACACAGTAGTGAATAGGCCCCTTTTAATAATGTCTGCTCAACACACTGCTTTATGATGGTGCAGTGTATATCTCAGTACCAAGGGACACTGTAGTGAATAAGCCCCTTTTAATAATGTCTGCCCAACACACTGCTTTATGATGGTGCAGTGTATATCTCAGTACCAAGGAACACTGAAATGAATAGGCCTTTTTTAATAATGTTTGCCCAACACACTGCTTTATGATGGTGCAGTGTATATCTCAGTACCAAGGAACACTGAAATAAATAGGCCATTTTTAACAATGTCTGCCCAACACACTGCTTTATGATGGTGCAGTGTATATCTCAGTACCAAGGAACACTGTAGTGAATAAGCCCCTTTTTTATAATGTCTGCCCAACACACTGCATAATGATGGCATTTTGTAGATGCCACTAATCGGAAATCTTTCTTTCTTATCAAAGTTATCAAAGCAATTTTCAAGCCCTGCACTTATCTGTCCCTTCCTGTCCCTGATAGTGCTAAATTAACCCCCTTCTTAAAAAAAAAGATGCTGCACTGCTGTCAAACACGCACTCTAGTCCTTAAAAGGACTGTTAGGTCTTTCAATAAGGTTTTTGGAGTGAAATCAGTAAGTTCAGAGCAAATCGATATATGTCCCTCCCTGACGCTGAATAAGCCAAGCGCCGAACCTCAGCTCCTATATGAAATGGTATCGCGTGTTCCATCCAGCCAATCAGCATAGCGATGCTCGAGCCAAACCAATACTCGGCCGAGCATGCTCACTCATCACTAATGCAGATATTATATATCACTCTGTTATGATAAAATCCGAGACTCTCAGCCAATATATTTTGAATAAAACAGATCTGTGCCCGCCTACCCATGCCAAGGTAATCTCAGTCAGGCAGGTCCTACTCTAATGGGTTACTGTAGGCTCAACGGCTTAAAATGAAAAAAACATTAAACTTTATTCATTGTCAAAATTGTAGCAAACTTAATTAACGATAAAGGACCATAAGTCCAAATAATATGGTATTAGCAGAAGGCTGCCAGTACCCTGTATTGCCTTCTGTCAAGTGAGTAACAGCAGGGCCCTGCACTGTTGCTCTGGGAGTATCCCTGCCTATGCTGTTGGGCATTTATGTTCAGCAGAGCAAACCCTGCACATATAGTGTGCTGCTTCTAGTCACCTCTATGTGCATCCAGCAACTAACAAGATTAGGAGCCCGCACAGCTATATGTACCTCTTAATCAAGGTCGCCTGTGAGATAGGTGGGGCAAAAGTTCACAAGAATGCTACTTCCCAGATAAAATAGAAGCACATTCTCGATGGTGCCACTCCCCCATGTGTATACTACAAACTAAACAAAAATCACAGAAAAAAAGATAAAAAACAAAGATAAAAGCATCCAGCACAATATGTAGATGTCCATGGCTATTTTTTAAAAAAAGAAACCAGATTATAATGCACTAACACAATAGATGCAAGCATTATATATGGACTAAGCCATTACTCTGATATGATAAAATCCCCGACTCTCAGCCAATATATTTTGACCAAAACATCTGTGCCCACCTACCCACAACAAGGTGATCTCAGTCAGGCAGGACCTACCTATGCCATTGGGCATTTACGTTCCGGAGAGAATGTTGGAACTTAAAATTGCATGATGTAAAAAAAATGGAATTTAAGCAATAGATAAAACTGCTAACTTTATTTTAAACTAATTCTTTTTGATACTCTTTATTATGTTTCTATTATGTTTCTATTATGGTGTATGTAATATGTATGTAAATTTCATTCTTGTACATGAAAAACTATATGATCAAAGTAGACTAAAATACATTATTATTGATGGAGGCTATTTTCATCGAATGCTGAGTGATCTAAAAAAAGTTATTAGGGGGAGTTTATCAAGCCATGCACTTCAGAATTCTGTATTCAAAAAGCTGCTGTCACGTTCCCGTGAGAGTGCGCCAGGAACTGTTGTCACGTTCAGTGAGAGTGGCAACACGCGGTTTGATCTCACAGGTTCCTTGTGGATCAATTCGTGTCTGTGTTCTTTCTGCTAATGAACAGGAGTGGCACCTTCATGTGTGAATACTCTCCTATACTGGGAGTGATATTCAAGTGCACTTTTGCCCCACCTATCTAATAGGAGACCTTGATTAAGGTGGTACATATAGGTGTGTGTGTCTCTCCTCCCACCGGTTGTTGATGCACATGGACGTAACAAGAGGCAGCACACCATATGTGTGGGGAATGTGCTCCTGAAAAATGCTCCACAGCATGAATAGGTTAGCATAGGAACCCGCCTGAACTGAGACCACCTTGTCGCCGGTAGGAGGTCTTAGATGTATTTTGATCAAAATGTATTGACTTAGTGTCTCAGTTTTTATCAAGAGTGAGGGCTTGGTCCATATGTTTTGCATCTATTTTTATAGTGCATTATTTTCTGTTATTTTGTAAATGTAGCCATATACATCCGGACATTTAATACCATATCGTGCAGGATGGTTTATATATAGTTTTTTCTGTGATTTGTATTGAAGGCTGGTTACAGCCTGTATTTGTGGGATGGGCTGTGGCTATTTAACACCGGGCGTTCACCCTAGGGGAGGGCGGTCATCACGTGCAGCGTTCCTCTGGTTACTTCCGGGTCTTCAGTGCGCTCCCCGGTTCACATCGCTACCTGCAGTACCATCGTCCCGAAGCAGCAGCACTTCCGCCCAATCGGCGCAGGCCAGGGTCATGGCCTTCCTCCCTCCGGCTTCCAGAACACCTCTCCCGGACAGTGCGGCAGATGACAGCGGGCCCCATACGGCCACAGCACTTGTGGTGGGCAGCACGTGGGCAGTCAGGTAACGCTGGTCCTCCGGGCAGGGCCACGTCACTCCCGGGTCGCCGACGTGCTCCTGGGTCCGTGTCACTTCCGGGTAAGTCGCGGCTCTCCGGTCTCCTTGGCCGGAAGCCGTAGCTCTGTTCGGCCTGCCGGCGCAGGTTCGTCCACGGCTTGTTTTCCCTGCGGCTCCTGGACTGTCTCCCCTGCGGCGCGGGCCCCAAAGGCTGACCAAGACCTCACAGCCGCGGCATCCACATCTCGCCCAGGCGAGGCAGTCCGCTACATTGGGGCAATACCTTGCAGTGGTGCTTGTTAAAGGCAGCAGGGCTGCGGTGATATGCGGGCGCACTATGTATTGGTTTTAATCGTGGGTAAGTTCATTGCAGATGCACCCGAGCCGGGCATCTGAGGAGCGCTCATGGTGTTGTACTAGGGTCATACGTGGTAAGAGACTCGCTGTGCACATCAGGGGGTTGTCTCCAAGCCTCCGGAGGTCGGCAGCCTCCATAGGGTTAGTGTTCCTGGGCTCACGCGGGTGCTTCAGGTAGTGGGCTGCATAATTGTCGCAAAATTAGCTGGCACAGGTTCTTGTTGATAGCTTTTCTGGGTAGGGTATCGGGTCCTTACATTTTAAGTTCAAGTCATTGTGCCGCTCTGCTTGTGGCTAGCGGGTTTTTATAGCAGCAGGGTTGCGTCAGCTTTCTGTTTTTGCCCCCCGCTTCGGATGGTGTGTTTTGCAGGTGTGGTGTGGATCTGACAAAAAATAAAAATAAAAAAATGTTCACATGTCTTCTTTGGCAGGTTCAAGTATGTGTTTTCTTCCGGTCACTGGTGGCGCTCTGCTTCCAGCGTCATGCAGGAATGATAACCTCGCCACCCAAGTCCGCATAGGCCTCAGGTTAGGTTCCAGTCGTTCCCTTCCAGTCACCCGTGGTCCAAAGGGGTCCCCTGGCAACTCAGGTCCACGTTGCCCCTCAGGTATAGCGGCCTGCGTCGCCTAGGTTCCCGCACTTGTCATACATATCTGCTTGTATTGCTCAAATTACTCACATAGTTACCTGAGTCGCTCAGGTTTACGCATCAGGTGGGTATTATTGCCAGGACCGCCCAGGTTCAAGACACCATTGCGTACTACCACCTGAATCACTCAGGTTCATTTATTATTCTGGTTTATTTGCCTGAATCGCTCAGGTGCACGCATCGTTCTGTATAGCTGCCTAGGTCAATCAGGTCTTTTTGCCATCCACTTTTAGTGGGCTTTCAGGTGTAGTTGGCGGAATCGCCCAGGTTCACTTGCCATTCACGTATATTTGCCTAAATCGCTTCATTTAGGTTCATTTTTCAACCTTGTTTCTTTTACTGAATCGTTCAGGTTCTTGTTCACGTTTTGCTCAGGTCCACGCATCATTCAGGCACGGTCGCTTGAATCGCTCAGGTTCTGAGTCATTCGGGTCCATATTTCATTCAGTTACGTATAACTGCCTGACTCGCCCAGGTCCATGCATAACTCACGTTGGGCGGCATGAATCGCTCAGGTTTATGTACCAGGCACGGGTAGTTCCCGAATCACTCGGGTCCACGCGGCAGTCATGCATAACTGACTGAATCGTTCCGTTTCAGGTATCTTTCACCTACAGCTGCCTAAATCGCTCAGGTTCACGTATCATTCATGTTTAACTGCCTAAATCACTCAGGTCCATGTATCATTCATGTACAACTGCCGAGTACTCAGGTGCACTCACATCATCCATGTGTAGTCTCCTGAATCGATTAGGTCCATGTATCATTCCCGTATAACTGCCTGATTCGATTAGGTCCATGTTCCATCCATATATAGCCGCCTGAATCACTCAGGTTCATACCTCATTCATGTGTAGTCTCCTGAATCGCTCAGGTCCATGTATCATTCCCGCGTAACTGCCTGAATCGCTCAGGCCCATGTATCATTCTTGTATAACTGCCTGAGTCGCTCAGGTTCATACATCATTCATGTGTAGTCGCCTGAATCGCTCAGGCCCATGTTTCATTCATCTATAACTGCCTGAGTCGCTCAGGTTCATACATCGTTCATGTGTAGTCGCCTGAATTGCTCAGGCCCATGTTTCATTCATCTATAACTGCCTGAATCGCTCAGGTTCATACGTCATTCATGCGTAGTCTCCTGAATCGCTCAGGTCCATGTTTTATTCATCTATAACTGCCTGAATCGTTCAGGTTCATACGTCATTCATGTAGTCTCCTGAATCGCTCAGGTCCATGTTCCATCCATATATAACTGCCTGAATCGCTCAGGTTCATACATCATCCATGTGTAGTCGCCTGAATCGCTCAGGCCCATGTTTCATTCATGCATAACTGCCTGAATCGCTCAGGTTCATACGTCATTCATGTGTAGTCTCCTGAATCGCTCAGGTCCATGTACCATCCATATACAACTGCCTGAATCGCTCAGGTGCATACATCATTCATGTGTAGTCGCCTGAATCGCTCAGGCCCATGTATTATTCATGAATGACTGCCTGAATGGCTCAGGTTCATACATCATGTACGTGCAGTTACCTGAATCGCTCGGGTTCACATGTCATTCATGTTTAATTGCCTGAATCGCTCAGGTCTCACGTGTCATTCCGGTATAACTGCATGTATCGCCCCGTACAACCGCCCGATTTTCTCGGGTTCATGTCTCTTCCTGTAATAACCTAAGGCTAAGCTAACCAAGTTGTCTCACACTTCCGCTCTACCGCCTGAGACTTCTCAGGTCCTGTTCCTTCTATGTTTTCGGCCTGATTCGATCAGGTCATGTTCCCTGGATTTCCGGTCATTCTTTTTCATTCAGGACGGGTCTTCTATCATCAGGTATGTTAGCCTGAAATACTCAGGTTTCCTTTTCAGATACGTGGCACCCTGAATCGCCCTGGTCTCTTGTCATCCTTGCCTATGCGCCTGAACCAGGTCACTTCTCCTGATATTTCCGCATTGTCTCCAGGGCAGCCAGGCATCCGACCACGATTGGTCTTCTCCGGTTCCACTCAGTGTCGCTCTGTGTCTCACCGGGTTTCTGCCAGCTCTCGTCGCTCAGTTGATTCATGCGCAAGTTCTTGTCGTCGCCGACGGGTACTTACGCATCCCTGCATCTCATAATTCCTGCTCGTTTCCTGCTTCCCAGGTTGCAGGTTCAGTCCCGCAAATGAAACAATCTGCCCCGGTTCATCTCGTCTTCTGCACGATTCGATCCCTCTTTTTCCCTGGCACGTCTGCTGCTTCCTTTTTCCACCTGTTCTGCTCAGGCTCGCCCAGTCTTCGTTATTTACTGGCTGGCGGGTATCGGCCAGTTGCCTCACGCGCAGTTTGTATCGTCGTTCCATCACTTCTGTTCGTCCCGGACTTTCCCAGTTTATAGGTTCCAGTCCTGTCAGTAAAATTTGTCAGGATTGACATGTGGTTAGGGTAGGAGTTCTCAGTTCGTTTCCTCGCGTGTTGCTAGTTTCTCACATTTCTCTCCCAGTCGTCCTTGCTACATTCTTAAAAAAAATAAAAAAAAAATCCCTCCCTTCTGTCCCTCAACTCCTCCAGGGGTTGGGCTCTAGTCGGCTGGCTCCCGTTCAGTTCGGCTTCCCTCAGGCCATCAATTATCCAGCGCCATACTCCACCGAATTCCCGGGTTAGGGTCATGCATTGCCACCAGCAACGCTCAGGGCCCGTCATGCATGTTTCTCTCAGTTCATTCTTCACAGGGTAATGCAGGTCCCTGAACCGCCCAGTTCGCATCTCCCACGTGTAATGGCCCTTTCGCCCGGGCCATACTTCGTGGTGTGGCGCTCAGGCCTGAAACACTCAGGTCATGTCTCTTCATGCCTGGTGGCCGGGATCACTCAGGTCGCATATTGGCCACTAGTCTTGCCTCGTGTCCCGCATCATTCAGGACGCGCGCCGGCCAGCTCTGTTCGCGTCATCACAATCCCAGGCTTTTCTGTTGTCTTCACCTGGTTTCCCTGATCTTCGTGTTTCGGGCACGTCCCTGGGCAGCTTCGGATGGCGCACTAGGCCAATCCCCTTGCTTTCCTGGCACGCTTTCACAAACAACCATTTGTCCGCCTTCTCTCAGGCTCCTTGTCACCGGGTCCCCGTGCATTTCAGTTCCATACTGGCGGCCAGCCGTTCCACACCCTAGTCCAAAACGCTTGTTTCATGGGTTCCACGGATCGTTTTCCTTCCTTCCTGTCCGATCCGCGTTTCCAGGTAAGTCACGAACAGTTGCGGCATCCAGTCACACCTCTGTTGGGGTGTTACGCCTTATTCATTGTGAGTGTCGTCTCCAGTCCTATCGGAGGAAACCGGTCAGGGTAGACAGTCGGTTCTAGTAGGACTTAAGATTTTAATTCTTCCACACGCTTTCCCAGTCTTTACCTCTCGTCCCGTTCATGGTTCAGTACAGCTGTTGGAACCTGCAAGGTAGTCGGGCAAGGGTCCGCGGCTGGAGCTTCACGACGAGGTTCTAGGCGTTTCTGCGCTCCTGCTTACCACCTGCAGGGTGACGGGGACATTGTTACGTTATTAATGACATTTCATCGCGCTCTGCCATATCCAGCGGCACCTTTCCTTTAATATAGTCAAGTTATATTAGCCGTATCAAACATCACCGGGGGCTCGAGGACCTGTCTTGCCAAGCTGCCCTCAGTGGCACCCAGAGGAACTGCATGGGTCCAGTAGTGCTTAGGCAACCCATGCCGGGCGAACTGTATCGGGAGCTACCCCTGGCCTAAACAGGTGCTCCTTTTGGGCGCCCATCTAGCAGTATCTTCGAGGCTGACATGTATTCAGGATTTCGGGGGTTCCTTAGGCCGGAGAACACACCTGCAGCACAATCACGCTCCATCCTTCTCAAGCGACATCTTGTATAGCACGGCATTCACCTTTCCCTGCTCCTTCATCTTCAAGCCTGTCAGATGGGTTCCCTGCAGGAGCTAAGTCCTTCTGTCGTTAAATAGTGGGTGCCCGGTAAGGTGCTCAGGGAGCTCGCCAAGGTGCTCCAGCGTATGGTTCGCTCACATCTCTTCAGCCATTCCCCGGAACCACTCATCAACGGCGGGGTTGGGGCACACTACCACCAGCCACTCCTTTGGCCTCTCTAGCCCCTGGCACCACGTGCCAGTTCATGTTGTCCCCGGATGGGGCAGTGGAGGTTGCCATGTTGTTTCAGGTGCGTACACGATCCTCAGGTCAAGATTCTAGGACGTTCCGCTCTATAGCTTCAGGAATCACCATGTTTCGCACCATTAAGTCCCTGGCACCTACCAGGTGGTGAAAGTCCTCTTTTGCCCACTTATCCAGGCCTTACCCCGCTCCTGGCTCCGGGCACACTTCTGCCAGATAGGTTATGGGGGAGGCTAGGCCAGCCTTCTCCCTCACTCCCTTCTTCACCTACCTCAGACCATACCACAAGTATTGAAGGCTGGTTACAGCCTGTATTTGTGGGAGGGGCTGTGGCTATTTAACACCGGGCGTTCACCCTAGGGGAGGGCGGTCATCACGTGACCCGCCCACCCTTCCCCCTTTTTCTTACTTCAACTCCATTGGGTGGCCCACTTATCCAGGCCTTACCCCGCTCCTGGCTCCGGGCACACTTCTGCCAGATAGGTTATGGGGGAGGCTAGGCCAGCCTTCTCCCTCACTCCCTTCTTCACCTACCTCAGACCATACCACAAGTTTGATTTGTCTTGAAGGAGTGGCGCCTTCATGTGTGAATACGCTCCTATACTGGGAGTGATATTCAAGTGCACTTTTGCCCCACCTATCTAATAGGTGACCTTGATTAAGGTGGTACATGTAGGTGTGTGTGTCTCTCATCCCACCAGTTGCTGATGCACATGGAGGTAACAAGAGGCAGCACACCATATGTGTGGGGACTGTGCTCCTGAAAAATGCACCACAGCAGGAATAGGTTAGCATAGGAACCCACCTGAACTGAGACCACCTTGTCGCCGGTAGGAGGGCTTAGATGTATTTTGATCAAAATGTATTGACTTAGTGTCTCAGTTTTTATCAAGAGTGAGGGCTTGGTCCATATGTTTTGCATCTATTTTTATAGTGCATTATTTTCTGTTATTTTGTGCATGTATGCATATACATCCGCACATTTAATACCATATCGTGCAGGATGGTTTATATATAGTTTTGTCTGTGATTTGAATGGCCACACCCCTTGCCTCAGGTGTTGCTTATGTGGTCATTTAACCTTCCCTATTTATTGTTTCTTCTCCCGCCATGCTGTGCAGTTTATAGCTTCAGTCTTGTTGTGGATTGCTGGTGTTTGGATCTCGGCGGAGTTCCTGTGCTTCCATAGCTATTTGAAGTTAAGTGCCTTCTTCCCTTTTTGTTAATTGTTTGGGTTTTCCTGTGTTGCTATTTTCCCCGTCATTTGTGTTTAGGCCTGAGGGAGACTCCTGTTCATCCTACCGTTTGGAGGAACAGGTTGTCTCTTGTCCTGACATCAGTACCAGCATCCTACTGAGTGAGTTAGGACTTTAGGTTCCTGTGTAGAGTTGAGCGAACACCTGGATGTTCGGGTTCTAGAAGTTCGGCCGAACTTCATGAAAATGTTCGGGTTCGCGAACCTCAACTGGAAACTTGGAGGAGGAGGTGGAATAGGAGGTTGGGGTGGCGTCAGGTGGGAATGCTATGGAAGTTGAAGTTCTCATCACAGGAAAAAAGGATTTATGTCTGCCTGCAGTGACACAGGCCTCATTCACAGACTCAGGCCAATGGCAACCATACATGGGAGTTGAAGTTGTCATCACAGCCAAGAAGGAATCATATCTGCATGCAGGGCCACAGTCCTCATTCAAACATTCAGGCCCACGGGACCCACAAAGAGAAGACTTAAAATCATGCCAAGACAGTAATAATTTCACCCAGCAGTGCCAAAGGCCTCATTTACAAATTCGTGAGTAGAAATGTTGCGAACATAAAATTTTCCTTTTGCCAACGGCGAACGCGAACTTCCGCAAATGTTCGCGAATGGGCGAACCGCCATAGACTTCAATAGGCAGGCGAATTTTAAAACCCACAGGGACTCTTCCTGGCAACAATAGTGATGGAAAAGTTGCTTCAAGGGGATTAATACCTGGACTGTGGTATGCCGGAGGGGGATCCATGGCAAAACTCCAATGGAAAATTATGTAGTTGATGCAGAGTCGGGTTTTAATCCATAAATCCATAAATCACCTAACATTCCTAAATTGTTTGGAATAACGTGCTTTAAAACATCCAGTGTGTGTATACGATCATGTATGATGTTGTATCGATCAGGTAGTGGAAGGGTTACGCCCGCTTCACAGTGACAGACCAAACTCTGACAGACCAAACTCCCCGTTTAATGCACCGCAAACAACCACAAACAGTCCATTTGCACAACCGCAAACTCCCCATTTGCCCAAGGTTGGATACCAAGCTAGCCATGTCCCGTTCCTTGTCCTCACTGACGTCATTGAAGGTCTCTTCCTCCACCCAACCACATACAACACCAAGGGTCCCCGAAAGGTGACAACAAGCCCCCTGGGACGCCTGCTATGGTTGGTCTTCCACCTCCTCAAAGCCACCTTCCTCCTCTGACTCCACTTCTTCAGACTCCTCTCTCTGCGTTGCCGCAGGTCCAGCAATCGATGACGACAATGCTGCTTCTGGTGGTGATGGTGACCACAACTCTTCCTCTTCATGCTCATCTACGGCCTGATCCAGCACTCTTTGCAGGACACACTCCCGAAAAAACGCATATGGGATGAGATCGATGATGTTGTCTTGTGTTTAAATGACGTGGTTTGTCACCTCCGCAAAAGGACGCATGAGCCTACAGCCATTGTGCATGAGCGTTCAGTAACGCGCCCAAAAAAACCCAGCTCCGCAGAGGCTGTCTTCTTTTTTTAAATTAAAAAAATCTGTTCCTACCAGTTTAATCCCTTTTTTGTCTCCTATCAGGGGCCGGTGTATGGAATAGATGTTAGGAACCGGGAGATGGAAAAAGATGGTTGGTCGGTCCTCTTCCTTCCAATTTGGGGCACTGCGCGTGCGCCGTGCAATGTACTGTGCCACCCTATATGAGTGGTTGGCAGAGGGCAAAGTACAGTCTGTGGGCCTGACACACACTGGCAGGCAACTGCAATTATTTTAAGGGGTAAAAATTAAATGACTTTTTTATCTGCAAGGTTCTGTGCCACCCGAT
The DNA here is from genome assembly GCA_033119425.1 of Bufotes viridis. NCBI lineage: Eukaryota > Metazoa > Chordata > Amphibia > Anura > Bufonidae > Bufotes > Bufotes viridis. The sequence goes on along the minus strand of CM065591.1, from coordinate 264,041,365 downwards.
ATGAGTGGTGGGCACTGGCAGTGGGAACAGTACTGTCTGTGGGCCTGAAACTCACTGGCAGGCAACTGCAATTATAATAAAGGGTAAAAAAAAAATGACTTTTTTTTATCTGCAAGGTACTGTGCCACCATATATTAGTGGTGGGCAGTGGGCACAGTACAGTCACACACTGGCCACCGTATATGAGTGGTGTGCACAAAGTACAGCCTGTGGGCCTGCGGCCTCTCATACACGGGCAGGCAACTGCAATATATATATATAGAAGAAAAAAAAGCAGACGGATGTACCAGCCCTAAAAAGGGCTTTCTGGGGTGCTGTCAGGACGCTGTCCTTACAGCAGATGAGTCTTTGAGGACTGGAGTGGACACAGAACACTGGCCTAGCTAACGCTTTCCCTATTAATTCAGCAGCAGCACTCTCCCTGCTCTAACTAAGGCCCCATTTAGACGTCCTTAGTGTGTTGTGCATCCTCAAATTGCGGATGTGCAACACACCATGCCGGCAATTCCCATAGAGATGCCTATTTAGGACATGCTCTATCTTTTTCGAAGACATAGTGTGCTCTCTGCATCACGTCCGGCCCCATTCACAATGAATGGGTCCGCATCCATTCTGCAGGATTGCGGAATGGATGCGGACAAAATTGCGGTCGTGTGAATGGGGCCTTACACTGCAGCTTCAGAATGAATCTAAAATGGATGCTGTCCTTGCTTTTTGATAGGAGGTGGGAGGGTCTGGGAGGGAGGGTATGCTGATTGGCTGGAATGTGTCTGCTGACTGTGAGGTACAGGGTCAAAGTTTGCTTAATGATGACGTATAGGGGGCGGTCCAAACATCGCATATGTTTGCCCGCCACAGCGAACGTGAACATCCGATGTTCCCGCCGGCGAATAGTTCGGGACATCTCTATTCAGGAGGACCATGGCACCTGCAAAGAGGAGAGCAGTCTCATAACAGCATCACAGGCCTTAGGTCAACCTGCAATGGAACAGGCCATTATCATTTATGTAGGCCCCTGACACCCAGACAGAGGAAAGGTCATTTGACAGTAAAACGAGTTTAATGTCTCCCACCAATGCAGTAAGCGATTAAACGAAATAACGGCCCCTGACAACCAGACAATGTAGAGGTCATTTGACAGTATAAAGAGTTTAATATCTCCCGCCAATGCAGCAAGCGATTAAACGAAATAACGGCCCCTGACAACCAGACAATGTAGAGGTCATTTGACAGTATAAGAGTTTAATATCTGCCATCAATGCAGCAAGTTATTAAACGAAATATAGGCCCCTGACAACCAGACAATGTAGAGGTCATTTGACAGTATAAAGAGGATAATGTCACCCACCAAAGCAACAAATAATTAAACGACATATAGGCCTCTGACACCCACACAATGGGGCGGTCATTTGACAGTAAAAAGAGTTTAATATCTCCCACCAAGACAACAAATAATTAAACGACATATAGGCCTCTGACACCCACACAATGGGGCAGTCATTTGACAGTATAAAGAGTTTAATATCTCCCACCAATGCAACAAGCGATGAAACAAAACATAGGCCCCTGACAACCAGACAATGTAGAGGTCATTTGACAGTATAAAGAGGATAATGTCACCCACCAAAGCAACAAATAATTAAATGACATATAGGCCCCTGACACCCACACAATAGGGCAGTCATTTGACAGTAAAAAGAGTTAAATTTCTCCCACCAAGACAGCAAGCAATTAAACAAAATATAGGCTCTTGACACCCAGACAGAGTAGAGGTCATTCAACATCAAAAAGAGGATAATGTCACCCACCAAAGCAACAGGCGATTATATGAAATGTAGGCCCCTGGCATCCAGACAGAGGAGAATGGTCCCATAGTAGCAAAAGAAGCATCATGTTACCCACCATTGGAACATGCCACTTTCAGTAATTTAAGCCCCAGCACCCAGACAGAGGAGAGAGGTCCCATAGCAGCAATACAAACATCATGTTACCCACCAATGGAACATGCCACTTTCAGTAATTTAAGCCCCAGCACCCAGACATAGGAGAGAGGTCCCATATCAGAAAATCAGGCTTCATGTCACGCACCAAAGCACAAGGAGATTAGCTGAAAGGTAGGCCCCTGGCACCCAGACAGAGGAGAGGTTCATTCAACTTGGTGTTGCCCCCAAAATAATGGTACAATTAAAAAAAGAGGATTTACTAAAGAAGTGCCCTCGAGTACAAGAAGGTATGGTTGAGGGCAAAGCAGTTATAAATCTCTATTCTGCACAAGGGATGAACAGGTTCTGTGGGATCCATGCCTGGTTAATTTTTATGAACGTCAGCTTGTCCACGTTGGCTGTGGACAGGCGGCTGCTTTTGTCTGTAATGACGCCCCCTGCCGTGCTAAATACACGTTCAGACAATTCACTGGCCGCAGGTCAGGCCAGCACCTCCAAGGCATAAAAGGTTAGCTCTGGCCATGTGGACAATTTGGAGACCCAGTAGTTGAATAGGGCCGAACCATCAGTCAGTACTTGGAGACGTGTGCACACGTACTGTTCCACCATGTTGTTGAAATGCTGCCTCCTGCTAACACGTTCCCTATCAGCTGGTCGTGCAGTTAGCTGTGGCACTGTGATAAAACTTTTCCACATCTCAGCCATGCTAACCATGCCTTCAGAGGAGCTGGCCGTGACACAGCTGCGTTGGCGACCTCTTGCTCCTCTTGTGCCCTCCCCTTGTCCTTCCACTTGTCCCACTGTGTCAGTTGGGAATGCTTTTAGGAGCGTGTCTACCAGCGTGCGCTTGTACTCGTGCATTTTCCTATCAAGCTCCAGTGTGGGAATTAAGGTGGGCACGTTGTCTTTGTACTGGGGACCCAGCAGGGTGGCCACCCAGTAGTCAGCACACGTTAAAATGTGGGCCTTACCATCCTTAGAACGGCATTAGGCCCGACCAAATATCACTGTAGATTCTGGTGGCTACTGGGACCTGAGGTAGTTGGTTCACTAGGACCTGTAGCTGTGGCAGAATGGCCACGTCCTCTCCCAGCACCAGAGGGTCCACTAACACCACCACGACCATGTCCGCGTCCCTTATTAGATGTTTTCCTCATTGTTACCGTTCACCACAATAATGAAAAGCTTATTTGGCCCAATTTATAGAGTTCAAATTAAGGCCTTTATTTACAGGCACCTAACACTATCTAGCTATCTATTTATGTACAGAATTACACTAATACAGGCACAGCAGAAACCACAGATTTAGGGGAATATTAATTTTAGGCCTAGTATTTAGGCCCTGGCTGAAAGATATCCTTTTACGGACAGAATTACACTTGGAGATGCACAATAGCATGTGCAAATATAGACGATTACGCTTTCAGTCCTTGTATTTAGACCTTGAGTGTAATATACCCTTTTATGGACAGAAATACACTTGGAGATGCACAGTAGCGTGTGCAAATATAGAGGATTTATTTTTCAGGCATTGTATTTAGACACTGACACGCTGAATGTAATATACCCTATTGCAGACAGAATTACACTTGGAGAGGAACAGCGGAAAGCACAGATATTTAGGATTTCTATTTCAGGGATTTTATTTAACCACGGAAAAAAATCGATCCTTTGACGGACAGTATTACACTTGGACAGCCACAGCTGGAACCCCAGATTTAGGGGATTGGTATTTTAGCAATTGAATTTCACTCCAGAAATAAAATCTATCCTTTGACGTACAGAATTACACTTAGCCAGCCACAGCTGGAACAGTAGATTTAGGGGATTGTTATTTTGGCAATTGAATTTCATCCCAGAAAAAAATCTATCCTTTGACGTACAGTATTAAAGTTAGCCAGCCACAGCTAGAACACCAGATTTAGGGGATTGTTATTTTGGCAATTGAATTTCACCCCAGAAAAAAATCTAATCTTTGATGGACAGTATTACATTTAGCAAGCCACGGCTGGAACCCCAGATTTAGGGGATTGGTATTTTGGCAATTGAATTTCACCCCAGAAAAAAATCTATCCTTTGACGTACAGTATTAAACTTAGCCAGCCACAGCTGGAACCCCAGATTAGGGGGATTGTTATTTTGGCAATTGAATTTCACCCCTCAATAAAATATAGAAATTTCTATCCTGTGTTTCAAGTTGTGACAGTAAGCACAACCCCTGATGTAGGATATTGCAAATAAAAGCCTACTATTGAACCCAAAAATGTATGTTGAACTTGGTGGAAGCTCAAAACATGTGCTGGTGCACCAAAAGATCACAAAATGGCCACCGACCACCCCAGAAAAAAGTGACAGAAAAACGCTCTGGTCAGCCTAAAAACCAGTGAGCAATGAACTAACAGAAGTTGAATGATTCACAGATGTAGATCGATCACTTCATTAAGTGGTTTTGCTTAGTCTTCCCTGCCTAATCTCGCCCTCACAGCAGCTGCATCCATCCTATCCCTACACTAATCGAGGCTTAAATAGAGGCTGGGTCACATGCTGCACTTGGCCAATCACAAGAAGTAAAATGCTAGCTGATTGGCTGCTGTGCAGCCCTTCAGAAAGCGGGAAGAAATTGCCGAACAACGGACCCGAACCCGAACTTTTTTGAAAATGTTCGTGTCCCGAACACCCCAAGATTCGGTAAGAACCCGAACTATACAGTTCGAGTTCGCTCATCTCTATTCCTGTGTATGAACTCACCTACCTATAGGGTCAGTTCATACTTGCAGTCAGTTAGGACTTTGATTAAGGTTTGTCTAGGAGGTGACCTGCTCTTTTCCATAGTTTCCAGGCCTTTTCCCTTCACCTCTTACCCTCCTACATTCGTTGTGGCTTTCCCTCCCATACTGAAGCATGACAGCTGCACAGTAGGACTTCACAACTTTTTAGGATTATTTTCGCAAAAAATGTTGTGAAATTTTGTGTCTTTACACCACTCTCTACAGTTTTAAAAAGTGGGTGGGAAAGTGGGTCTTGTTAGCCTGTTGAACTGATTTAATGAGATGTCAACAATTATTCATATATTAGGAGTGGTCTTCAAAAGTTTCCACTTTTCTATTTTCTTTGGAAACGGCGAGGGTGAGAAGAGTAGTAATTGGTCGTGGTTGTGAGTGTCATGTGACTAGTCTCTCTTGAAAGCCCGCTCAACATGCTAAGGTGAAGGTGGCTGCAAAATGTATAAAATGCACTAAAGAAGAACAGTGTTCTATCATATGCTTTTTGTGGGCAGAAGAAGCACAAATTCATCTCTGCATGTGTCTTTTATGAATGGATTGAAATGTTTTAAAAATGGCTGCACTAGTGTGATGGATGCTTTTAGGGGAAAAACATTTTCATGTGATAATGTGAAAGCAGCAGTGCATCAGTGGATACTCGCTCAACCCAAAAACTTTTTTTGCTGATGGCGATAATAAATTGGTACAAGTCTGGGAAAAATGCATTACAAAGGAAGGCGACTATGTAAAAAGTAATTTAATTTCTAATACAGTTAAAAAAAAAGTGTCTCTCTTTTCCTAACATACCTGTAACGTCGATATCTCTGTATCTGGATTCCAGTCATGTGATACCACTGTGTTTCTTTCAGTAACGTTGCATCCATTGGATGGGTTCTCCACCTTCCGGTTTCCTACTGGTCCTGACAGCATCCCAGCACATCTAATTTACTTGGGCATATTCTGCAGAGCCTTAAATGGGTTGTGCAGGCCATACATATTAATGTAACATCAGGACAGGTTATCAATATCTGTTCACCGGAGGTCCGACACGTGAAACCCTTACCAATCAGCTGTTTGAAGAGGAGGCAGTTTCCATGCGAGTATCGTCTCCTCTGGAGCCATGAATGGAGCGAGTACTTGTCATTACACTGCACCGCCTCCGAGACGACGGGTAGTGTAATGAAGAGGAAGTAATGCTTGCATGTATCACCGCCTCCTCTTCTAACAGCTGATTAACGAGTGGGCCAGCAGGCCACCCTAAAGCATGTTAAAAACGGCCGCTGGCAGGCACCCGGCATGAAGTACAGTGGCAATTTCGGGCCCCATCAGAGCGCTCCATTACATGTATAATATGGGGTGGGGGGAGCACGCACGCACTTACTCACTCACACACCCGGCCAGCCGGCATTACGTTTCCATAGTGAGCAGCCAGCAGCGCGATGAGTGTGGGAGCCTGTCATCAGGGAAGAAGGTAAGTATGTTTTTTTTTTCTAAGGCGGCAGTCTGGGGGCAGGGGTTGATGGGCACAAATAGAGTGAGGGGCACAAAAGTGGGCATCTCTACTGAGGGGCACCTAATCTGCCATAAATAATTTGAGGGGGCAAAGGGGCACCTAATCTGGCATAACCACTGTGAGGAGGGCACATATGAAGGCATAACTACTGTACTACCCCATTGTGAGGGGCACATATGTGGGCTAACCTAATGTGAGGGGGCACATATCTGGGCATATCTACTTTGAGGGGGCACATAACTGGGCATAAATACTGTGAAGGGGCACATAATATGGCATTACTACTGTGAGGGGACACATAATCTGGCATTACTACTGTGAGGGGATATATAATCTGGCATAATTACTGTGAGGGAACACATAATCTGGCATAACTACTTTGAAAGGACACATATCTGGGCATATTACTGTGAGGGGACACATAATCTGGCATTGCTACTGTGAGGGGCACATATTTGGCATTACTACTGTGAAGGGGCACATATTTGGCATTACTACTGTGAAGGGGCACATATTTGGCTTTACTACTGTGAGGGGGCGCATAACTGGGCATTTCTACTGTGAGGGAGGCACATATCTGGGCATAACTAATGTAAGGGGACACATATTTGGCATAACTACTGTGAGGAGGCACATATCTGGGCATAACTACTGTGACAGGAAAAAAGGTGGGCATTAGTACTGTGAGGGGCCACAAGATGGGCATTAGTACTGTGTGGTAGCACTAGATTACCCTGCTATACATTTGCATGGCTCAGTCTTACAGGCCAGCACAGCGGCCCCTGCAGGTGATTTCACAGGGGCAGTCACCATCCCTTACTTATGTAATTTTTTTTTTTCTCACCACAGGGACCTTGTTCTGGATCCAGCGGACATCACGCCGATGCCAGTGACACCCTGGATGAGGTAGGACCGGATTTTATTAGGACTGGGTGAGTGTGGCCATTGGGCTTAGGGCTCTTTTACACGAGCGGATCCCGTGCGGCTAATCCGCTGCGTGAAAGAGTGCCAAGCCCCGTTCTGGACAGCAGAGACACGGAGCAGTAACATGATTGATAATGCTCCGGGCCTCTCTGTGACCTTTTTACTACAAAGTCACAGTGAGATAAAGTTGTGATTTTGTAGTAAAAAGATCACAGTCAATCATGTTACTGCTCCGTGTCTCTGCTGTCCGGAATGGGGCCTGGCACTCATTCATGCAGCAGATTAGCTGCACGCAAAGAGCCCTTAGTAGCCCAAAGCTTAAAGTGTAACTGCCATATAAATTTTTTTTTTTGCTAAAGTGTAGGGCAAGTGATAGGTCAAATTTTTGTAATATACTTTATTTAGCCACAATGTTTAATTTTAGTAGTAAACTGGGGCTGACATGGCCCTTAGCAGCGATCTCAGAAATGGGGGGGGGGGGGGGGCCCCATGGATCAGTTTCACACCGGGGCCACATGGATTGTGTGTACACCACTGGGGCCAGGTGTCCTGATGATAGGTCATTAATATATATGGCCTGCACCACACCTTTAACACACAAGCTTGTGGAGGATATGTCTACTGCACAGAGGCAAGAGAATTCAGTATATGTGATGATGATGCCTACCCCCTGCCCATGTAAATTAGATGGGCGAGGATGCCCTAGGAGTAGGAGGAAACTTAAAGACACAGAAGCAAGCCAGTGGATGCAAGGTTACTGGAAGAAAGATAGGGGTCACATAAATAGAAGCAAACTATGGAGATAATAGCAATATAGGTAATGAAACTAGACAATCCCTTTAAGACAGATTTATTAACTATGACTTTTTAAAAAGTCACAAAAATTGTTGCAGTCTTGCTTCAGTAAAGGGGTGTCATAGAAAGTGGACTAACATCTCAAGACAGCAGTGTTACAAGAGGTTGTCCGGGCTTTTTCGATTGATGGCCTATCCTCAGGATAGGTCATCCCATCCGATCAGCTGTACGAGGAGACAGTGCACGCAGTGTGCATGTGCCCTCTCTTGTCTCTCTTCCTGTTCACTACTGCAGTCCTATAGACATACAGCAGCAGACAGGAAGAGAGAACGGAGACGGCACATGCACACTGTGCTAGTACAGCTGATTGGCGGGAGTGCCAAGTGTCGGATCCCCACCGATCTGATATTGATGACCTGTCCTGAGGATAGGTCATCAATAGAAAAAGCATGGACAACCTCTTTAAAGATGCACCAAATGTATCAAACATAATGCCACATTTGATATTTACAACAATGCTGAACTTAAAATTCACTTCCTGATAAATCTTCCCCACAGTGCTTAAACACAGTGTGTAAGGCCTCTTTCACACTTGCGTTGTTAGGATCCGGCGTGCACTTCCGTCGCCAGAAATGCCCGCCGGATCCGTAACAATGCAAGTGACCTGAAAGCATTTGAATACTGATCAGTCTTCAAAATGCTTTCAGTGTTACTATGGCAGCTAGGACGCTGTTAAAGTCCTGGTTGCCATAGTAGTAGTGGGGAGCGGGGGAGCAGTATACTTACAGTCTGTGCGGCTCCTGGGTCGCTCCAGAATGATGTCAGAGCTAGAGATGAGCGAACACCTGGAAGTTCGGGTTCGGGAAGTTCGGCCGAACTTCCAGAAAATGTTCGGGATCCGAACTCGACCCGAACTTTATCCTAAACCCAAACCCCATTGAAGTCAATGGGGACCCGAACTTTTAGGCACTAAAAAGGCTGTAAAATAGTCCAGGAACGGGCTAGAGGGCTGCCAAAGGCAGCAAAATGTAGGTAAATCCCCTGCAAACAAATGTGGATAGGAAAATTAATTAAAATAAAATAAATAAAATTTAACCAATATCAATTGAAGAGAGGTCCCACTGCAAGGAATCATGCCTCATATCACCCAACACTGGAGAAGGCCACTTTCAGTTATTTTGGCCCCAGCAACCACACAGAGGAGAGAGTTCCCACAGCAAGGAATCATGCGTCATTTCACCCACCACTGGAGAAGGCCACTTTCAGTTATTTCGGACCCAGCACCCAGACAGAGGAGAGCAGTCCCACAGCAAGGAATCATGCGTCATTTCACCCACCACTGGAGAAGGCCACTTTCAGTTATTTCGGCCCAGCACCCAGACCGAGGATACAGGTCCCACAGCAAGGAATCATACGTCATATCACCCACCACTGGAGAAGGCCACTTTCAGTGATTTCGGCCCCAGCACCCAGACAGAGGAGAGAGGTCCCACAGCAAGGAATCATGCGTCATATCACCCACCACTGGAGAAGGCCACTTTCAGTTATTTCGGCCCAGCACCCAGACCGAGGATACAGGTGCCACAGCAAGGAATCATGCATCATATCACCCACCACTGGAGAAGGCCACTTTCAGTTATTTATGCCCCACCACCCAGACAGAGGAGAGAGGTCCCACAGCAAGGAATCATGCGTCATATCACCCATGACCGAAGAAGGCCACTTTCAGTTATTTCGGCCCCAGCACCCAGACAGAGGAGAGAGGTCCCACAGCAAGGAATCATGCGTCATATCACCCACCACTGGAGAAGGCCAGTTTCAGTTATTTATGCCCCAGCACAAAGACAGAGGAGAGAGGTCCCACAGCAAGGAATCATGCATCATATCACCCACCACTGGAGAAGGCCAGTTTCAGTTATTTCAGCCCAGCACCCAGACAGAGGAGAGAGGTCCCACAGCAAAGAATTATGCGTCATATCACCCACCACCGGAGAAGGCCACTTTCAGTTATTTCGGCCCCAGCACCCAGACAGAGGAGAGAGGTCCTACAGCAAGGAATCATGCGTCATATCACCCACCACTGGAGAAGGCCAGTTTCAGTTATTTATGCCCCAGCACCCAGAGAGAGGAGAGAGGCCCAACAGCATGGAATCATGCGTCATATCACCCACCACTGGAGAAGGCCACTTTCAGTTATTTATGCCCCAGCACCCAGACCGAGGATACAGGTCCCACAGCAAGGAATCATGCGTCATATCACCCACCACTGGAGAAGGCCACTTTCAGTAATTTCGGCCCCAGCACCCAGACAGAGGAGAGAGGTCCCACAGCAAGGAATCATGCGTCATATCAACCACCACTAGAGAAGGCCACTTTCAGTTATTTCGGACACAGCACCCAGACAGAGGAGAGAGGTCCCACAGCAAGAAATCATGCGTCATATCACCCACCACTGGAGAAGGCCACTTTCAGTTATTTCGGCCCCACCACCCAGACAGAGGAGAGATTCATTCAACTTTGGGTTGCACCGCAAGATCATGGTAAAGTTAAAAAAATGAGGATTCAATAAAGAAGTGCCCCGGAGTACAAGAATACATGGTTGAGGGGGAGGCAGATATGAATGTCTATTCTGCACAAGGGAGGCACAGGTCCTGTGGGATCCATGCCGGGTTCATTTTTATGAACGTCAGCTTGTCCACGTTGGCAGTGGACAGGCGGCTGCGTTCGTCAGTAATGACGCCCCCTGCCATGCGGAATACACGTTCAGACAAAACGCTGGCCGCCGGGTAGGCCAGCACCTCCAAGGCATAAAATGCTAACTCTGGCCACGTGGACAATTTGGAGACCCAGAAGTTGAATGGGGCCGAACCATCTGTCAGTACGTGGAGGGGTGTGCAGACGTACTGTTCAACCATGTTAGTGAAATGCTGCCTCCTGCTAACACATTCCGTATCAGATGATTGTGCAGTTAGCTGTGGCATGGAGACAAAACTTTTCCACATTTCTGCCATGCTAACCGTGCCCTCAGAGGAGCTGGCCGTGACACAGCTGCGTTGGCGACCTCTTCCTCCTCCTCTGCCTTCGCCTTGGGCTTCCACCTGTTCCCCTGTGACATTTGGGATTGCTCTCAGGAGCGCCTCTACCAGCGTGCGCTTGTACTTGCGCATCTTCCTATCACGCTCCAGTGCAGGAAGTAAGGTGGGCACATTATCTTTGTAACGGGGATCCAGCAGGGTGGCAACCCAGTAGTCCGCACACGTTAAAATGTGGGCAACTCTGCTGTCGTTGCGCAGGCACTGTAGCATGTAGTCGCTCATGTGTGCCAGGCTCCCCAGAGTTAAGGACAAGCTGTCCTCTGTGGGAGGCGTATCGTCATCGTCCTCCGTATCCCCCCAGCCACGCACCAGTGATGGGCCTGAGCTGTGTCGGGTGCCACCCCGCTGTGAACCTGCTTCATCCTCATCCTCCTCCACCTCCTCCTCATCCTTCTCGTCCTCCAGTAGTGGGCCCTGGCTGGCCACATTTGTACCTGGCCTCTGCTGTTGCAAAAAACCTCCCTCTGAACCACTTCTAACTGACTGGCCTGAAAGTGGTACAAATGACCCCTCATCCTCCTCCTCCTCCTCCTGGGCCACCTCCTCTTCCATCATCGCCCTATGCGTTTTCTCAAGGATACATAGTGGTATTGTAACGCTGATAACGGTGTCATCGCCACTGGCCATGTTGGTGTAGAACTCGAAACAGAGCAACAGGGCACACAGGTCTCGCATGGAGGCCCAATCATTGGTGGTGAAGTGGTTCTGTTCCGCAGTGCGACTGACGCGTGCGTGCTGCAGCTGAATCTCCACTATGGCCTGCTGCTGCTCGCACAGTCTCTCCAGCCTGTGCAAGGTGGAGTTCCACCTGGTGGGCACGTCGCATATGAGGCGGTGAGCGGGAAGGCCGAAGTTGCGCTGTAGCGCATACAGGTGAGCAGCGGCAAGATGTGAACGCCGGAAGCGCGCACAGACAGCCCGCACTTTATGCGGCAGCTCTGACATGTCGGAGTAGTTGTGAATGAACTTCTGCACCACCAAATTCAGCACATGCGCCAGGCAAGGGATGTGCGTCAAACCGGCTAGTCCCAGAGCTGCGACGAGATTTCGCCCATTGTCGCACACCACCAGGCCGGGCTTGAGGCCCACTGACAGAAACCACTCGTCGGTCTGTTGTTCAATACTCCGCCACAACTCCTGCGCGGTGTGGGGCCTGTCCCCCAAACATATGAGTTTCAGAATGGCCTGCTGATGTTTACCCCGGGCTGTGCTGAAGTTGGTGGTGAAGGTGTATGGCTAACTAGATGAGCTGGTGGAAACAGAAGAGGAGGAATCCGAGTAGGAGGAGGAGGCTACAGGAGGCAAAGAATGATGCCCTGCGATCCTTGGTGGCGGAAGGACGTGCGCCAAGGAACTCTCCACCTGGGGCCCAGCCGCCACTACATTTACCCAGTGTGCAGTTAGGGAGATATAGCGTCCCTGGCCGTGCTTACTGGTCCACGTATCTGTGGTTAGGTGGACCTTGCCACAGATGGCGTTGCGCAGTGCACACTTGATTTTATCGGATACTTGGTTGTGCAGGGAAGGCACGGCTGTCTTGGAGAAGTAGTGGCGGCTGGGAACAACATACTGTGGGACAGCCATGGACATCAGATGTTTGAAGCTGTCTGTGGCCACCAGCCTGAATGACAGCATTTCAAAGGCCAGTAGTTTAGAAATGCTGGCATTCAGGCCCAGGTCTCGAGGGTGGCTAGGTGGGAATTTACGCTTTCTCTCCAAGGTTTGTGAGATGGAGAGCTGAACTCTGCCGTGTGACATGGTGGAGATGCTTGGTGACGCAGGTGGTGTTGTCGGTGGCACATCCTCTGTTTGGTGGGCGGCAGGTGCCAACATACCTCCCAAGGCGGAGGAAGAGGCCGAGGCAGCAGCAGAAGAGGGAGCAGGGGGAGCCAGAGTGAGTTCCTTGCTTTTAAGGTGTTTACTCCACTGCAGTTCATGCTTTGCATGTAGATGCCTGGTCATGCAGGTTGTGCTAAGGTTCAGAACGTTATTGCCTCGCTTCAGGCTCTAATGGCACAGCGTGCAAACCACTCGGGTCTTGTCGTCAGCACATTGTTTAAAGAAGTGCCATGCCAGGGAACTCCTTGCAGCTGCTTTGGGGTGCTCGGTCCCTGGTGGCGGTGGCCAGTAGCAGGCGAACTCTCTTGGAGGCGGCTGTTCTGCTTTTGCCCCCTGCTCTATATTTTGCTACGCTGTTGGCTCAGTCTCACCACTGCCTCTTCCTCTGAACTATGAAAGTCAGTGGCACGACCTTCATTCCATGTCGGGTCTAGGACCTCATCAACCCCTGCATCGTCTTCCACACAGTCTTCCTCCCTGACCTCCTGTTCGGTCTGCACACTGCAGAAAAGCGCAGCAGTTGGCACCTGTGTTTCGTCATCATCAGAGACGTGCGGACTCCGATGAGGTGGTATTTCCATGTCCTCATCATCAGAAAACATCAGTGGTTGTGCATCAGTGCATTCTATGTCTTCCACCACTGGGGAAGGGCTAGGTGGATTTCCCTGGGAAACCCTGCCAGCAATGTCTTCAAACAGCATAAGAGACTGCTGCATAACTTGAGGCTCAGACAGTTTCCCTGATATGCATGGGGGTGATGTGACAGACTGATGGGCTTGGTTTTCAGGTGCCACCTGTGCGCTTTCTGCAGAAGACTGGGTGGGAGATAATGTTGTGAACATGCTGGATTCACAGTCGGCCACCCAATTGACTAGCGCCTGTACCTGCTCAGGCCTTACCATCCTTAGAACAGCATTGGGCCCCACCAAATATCGCTGTAAATTCTGGCGGGTACTGGAACCTGAGGTAGTTGGTTCACTAGGACGTGTGGCTGTGGCAGAATGGCCACGTCCTCTCCCAGCACAAGAGGGTACACTAACACCACCACAACCGCGTCCGCGGCCCTTACTAGATGTTTTCCTCATTGTTACAGTTCACCAAGCACCACAATTAGAAAAAAAATATTTGGCCCAATGTATTGATTTCAAATTCAGGCCTTTTTTTACAGGCACCTAACAATATCTGCCTATTTATTTATTTAGCGTATTACACTAATCCAGGCACAGCGGTAACCACTGATTTAGGGGAATATCTGTTTTTGGGCTAGTATTTAGGCCCTGGATGAAAGGTATCCTTTTATGGACAGATTTACAATTGGCCTGCAACAGCTCGAACACCAGATTCAGGGTATTGCTATTTTGGCAATTTAATTTAACCCCAGAACAAAATATATGTTTTGGCAGACACTATTATACTTTGCCAGCCACAGCTGAAACCACTGATTTATGGTATTGCTATTTTGGCAATTGAATTTCACCCCAGAACAAAATATATGTTTTTGCGGACACTATGAAACTTGACCTGCAACAGCTAGGACACCAGATTCAGGGTATTGCTATTTTGGCAATTGAATTTAACCCCACAACAAAATATATGTTTTTGCGGACACTATGAATTTGGCACAGCTGAAACCACTGATTTATGGTATTGCTATTTTGGCAATTGAATTTCACCCCAGAACAAAATATATGTTTTTACGGACACTATGAAACTTGGCCTGCAACAGCTGGGACACCAGATTCATGGTATTGCTATTTTGGCAATTGAATTTCACCCCAGAACAAAATATATGTTTTTGCGGACACTATGAAACTTGGCCAGCCACAGCTGAAACCACTAGATTTATGGTATTGCTATTTTGGCAATTGAATTTCACCCCAGAACAAAATATATGTTTTTGCGGACACTATGAAACTTGGCCAGCCAACAGCTGAAACCACTGATTTATGGTATTGCTATTTTGGCAATTGAATTTCACCCCAGAACAAAATATATGTTTTTGCGGACACTATGAAACTTGGCCTGCAACAGCTGGGACACCAGATTCATGGTATTGCTATTTTGGCAATTGAATTTCACCCCACAACAAAATATATGTTTTTGCGGACACTATGAATCTTGGCCAGCCAAACCTGAAACCACTGATTTATGGTATTGCTATTTTGGCAATTGAATTTCACCCCAGAACAAAATATATGTTTTTGGGGACACTATGAAACTTGGCCTGCAACAGCTGGGACACTAGTTTCAGGGTATTGCTATTTTGGCAATTGAATTTCACCCCACAACAAAATATATGTTTTTGCGGACACTATGAATCTTGGCCAGCCAAAGCTGAAACCACTGATCTATGGTATTGCTATTTTGGCAATTGAATTTCACCCCAGAACAAAATATATGTTTTTGGGACACTATGAAACTTGGCCTGCAACAGCTGGGACACCAGATTCAGGGTATTGCTATTTTGTCAATTGAATTTCACCCCACAACTATAGATAAGCGAACACCTGGATGTTAGGGTTCGAGAAGTTCGGCCGAACTTCCCGAAAATGTTCGGGTTCGGGATCCGAAGCTCAAACCGAACTTTATCCCGAACCCGAACCCATTTGAAGCCAATGGGGACCCGAACTTTTAGGCACTAAAAAGGCTGTAAAATAGTCCAGGAAAGGGCTAGAGGGCTGCCAAAGGCAGCAAAATGTAGATAAATCCCCTGCAAATAAATGTGGATAGGGAAATGAATTAAAATAAAATAAAATAAATAAAATTTAACCAATATCAATTGGAGACAGGTCCCACTGCAAGAAATCATGCGTCATATCAACCACCACCGGAGAAGGCCACTCTCAGTTATTTCGGCCCAGCTCCCAGACAGAGGAGAGAGGTCCCACAGTAAGGAATCATTCGTCATATCACCCACCACTGGAGAAGGCCATTTTCAGTTATTTAGGTCCCAGCACCCAGTCAGAGGAGGGAGGTCCCACAGCAAGGAATCATGCGTCATATCAACCACCACCGGAGAAGGCCACTCTCAGTTATTTCGGCCCAGCACCCAGACAGAGGAGAGAGGTCCCACAGCAAGGAATCATGCGTCATATCAACCACCACTGGAGAAGGCCACTTTCAGTTATTTCGGCCCCACCACCCAGACAGAGGAGAGGTTCATTCAACTTTGGGTTGCACCGCAAGATCATGGTAAAGTTATAAAAATTAGGATTCAATAAAGAAGTGCCCCGGAGTACAAGAATACATGGTTGAGGGGGAGGCAGTTATAAATGTCTATTCTGCACAATGGGAGGGACAGGTCCTGTGGGATCCATGCCTGGTTAATTTTTATGAACGTCAGCTTGTCCACATTGGCTGTGGACAGGCGGCTGCGTTTGTCAGTAATGACGCCCCCTGCCGTGCTGAATACACGTTCAGACAAAACACTGGCCGCCGGGCAGGCCACCACCTCCAAGGCATAAAATGCTAACTCTGGCCACGTGGACAATTTGGAGACCCAGAAGTTGAATTGGGCCAAACCATCATTCAGTACGTGGAGGGGTGTGTAGACGTACTGTTCAACCATGTTAGTGAAATGCTGCCTCCTGCTAACACGTTCCATATCAGGTGGTGGTGCAGTTAGCTGTGGTGTGGAGACAAAACTTTTCCACATTTCTGCCATGCTAACCCTGCCCTCAGAGGAGCTGGCCGTGACACAGCTGCGTTGGCGACCTCTTGCTCCTCCTCTGCCTTCGCCTTGGGCTTCCACCTGTTCCCCTGTGACATTTAGGATTGCTCTCAGGAGCGCCTCTACCAGCGTGTGCTTGTACTCGCGCATCTTCCTATCACGCTCCAGTGCAGGAAGTAAGGGGGGCACATTATCTTTGTACCGGATCCAGCAGGGTGGCAACCCAGTAGTCCGCACACGTTAAAATGTGGGCAACTCTGCTGTCATTGCGCAGGCACTGCAGCATGTAGTCGCTCATGTGTGCCAGGCTCCCCAGAGGTAAGGACAAGCTGTCCTCTGTGGGAGGTGTATCGTCCTCCGTATCCCCTCAGCCACGCACCAGTGATGGGCCTGAGCTGTGTCGGGTGCCACCCCGCTGTGAACCTGCTTCATCCTCATCCTCCTCCACCTGCTCCTCCTCGTCCTCCAGTAGTGGTCCCTGGCTGGCCACATTTGTACCTGGCCTCTGCTGTTGCAAAAAACCTCCCTCTGAGCCACTTCTAACTGACTGGCCTGAAAGTGGTAAAAATGACCCCTCATCCTCCTCCTCCTCCTCCATCATCGCCCTCAGCGTTTTCTAAAGGAGACATAGAAGTGGTATTGTAACGCTGATAACGGTGTCATCGCCACTGGCCATGTTGGTGGAGCACTCGAAAGAGTGCAACAGGGCACTCAGGTCTCGCATGGAGGCCCAATCATTGGTGGTGAAGTGGTGCTGTTCCGCAGTGCGACTGACGCGTGCGTGCTGCAGCTGAAACTCCACTATGTCCTGTTGCTGCTCGCACAGTCTCTCCAGCATGTGCAAGGTGGAGTTCCACCTGGTGGGCACGTCGCATATGAGGCGGTGAGCGGGAAGGTCGAAGTTCCGCTGTAGCGCAGACAGGCGAGCAGCGGCAGGATTTGAACGCCGGAAGCGGCCCTCACTTTATGCAGCAGCTCTGACATGTCGGGGTAGTTGTGAATGAACTTCTGCACCACCAAATTCAGCACATGCGCCAGGCAAGGGATGTGCGTCAAACCGGCTAGTCCCAGAGCTGCGACGAGATTTCGCCCATTATCGCACACCACCAGGCCGGGCTTGAGGCCCACCGGCAGAAACCACTCGTCGGTCTGTTGTTCAATACCCCGCCACAACTCCTGCGCGGTGTGGGGCCTGTCCCCCAAACATATGAGTTTCAGAATGGCCTTCTGACATTTACCCCGAGCTGTGCGGAAGTTGGTGGTGAAGGTGTGTGGCTAACTGGATGAGCAGAGGAGGAGGAAGCCGAGTAGGAGGAGGAGGCTACAGGAGGCAAAGAATGATGCCCTGCGATCCTTGGCGGCGGAAGGACGTGCGCCAAGGAACTCTCCGCCTGCGGCCCAGCCGCCACTACATTTACCCAATGTGCAGTTAGGGAGATATAGCGTCCCTGGCCGTGCTTACTGGTCCACGTATCTGTGGTTAGGTGGACCTTGCCACAGATGGCGTTGCGCAGTGCACACTTGATTTTATCGGATACTTGGTTGTGCAGGGAAGGCACGGCTGTCTTGGAGAAGTAGTGGCGGCTGGGAACAACATACTGTGGGACAGCCATGGACATCAGATGTTTGAAGCTGTCTGTGGCCACCAACCTGAATGACAGCATTTCAAAGGCCAGTAGTTTAGAAATGCTGGCATTCAGGCCCAGGGCTTGAGGGTGGCTAGGTGGGAATTTACGCTTTCTCTCCAAGGTTTGTGAGATGGAGAGCTGAACGCTGCCGTGTGACATGGTGGAGATGCTTGGTGACGCAGGTAGTGTTGTCGGTGGCACATCCTCTGTTTGGTGGGCGGCAGGTGCCAACATTCCTCCCGAGGTGGAGGAAGAGGCCGAGGCAGCAGCAGAAGAGGGAGCAGGGGGAGCCAGAGTGAGTTCCTTGCTTTTAAGGTGTTTACTGCACTGCAGTTCATGCTTTGCATGTAGATGCCTGGTCCCTCAGAATAGTGAAATTGCAGTTTTATGCAGACTGGTTGCTAAGGGCTGAATCTTATTAAATATGGGCTAAGTAAGTCTAATAGTTATTGATTCAGAAATATTATGATATTAGTAACTACATATATGAAAACTGAAATTTGGGTCTAAATGTGACAGTTATCCTTTAACCTGTTGCCGACCGCCTCACGCAGGATTGCGTCCTGCGGGCGGTCGGTTTATTCCTCCTTGACGCGCGTTTGAGCCCGGTGGAACGCAAATGGAACTCACCGCTCAGGAGAAGTGAGTCACCAGCCTGCCAGCCAATGATCAGCGCTGGCAGGCTGGTGATTTTCAAAATCGCCTATGGAAATAGGCGATATAAGTTATATTTACAAATATATGTGTTTTATAAGGGATCTGTGCCATGTGCTGGGTCCTTTTCATCGGTTGGACCCAGCACAGAGCACAGATCCCAAGTAAGTGCACAAATCACTACATATCAGGCCCTGATCACCCCCCCCATCACCCTAATTAACCCCTTGATCACCTGTCAATACATAGTGAAAGGGAAAAAAGTGATCAGTGTCACTTTTGTGAACTGTCACTTTTTTTTTTTCACTAGGATTGACTGTTAGGTTTAGCTTAGTTTAGGCCCCTTTGGTAGGTAGTTAGCGTTAGCGCCAAGCCCACCGCACCGCAGTCACTGATTACGCTGATTGGCGTAGCGCTAATCAGCGTTTGTCTTTATAGTATCTGTAAGTGATCAGAACTGATCACGGTCAGATATATAATAGTACTAGTGTCACTTTAGTTCGCCCTCCACCCCAAGCGCAGTGTTTGCCCGATCAGACCTGATCGGTCGCCCACACCTGCGTTCACCCACGCCCGCCCCGCCGCAGTGACAAAAATTTATTTTTTTGTATCACTGCACAATCACTTCACAAGCGCTGCGGCGATAAAAAAATCAGTTTTGATATTTTTATCAATCGCAGCGGCTTCTGTACTTCGCTACACTCCCATTTGTAAGACAGGCTTGCTTTTTTCTTGGGTAGTCTCAGGGAATACCCCTAAATTTAGTCGCCCAAATGTCAAACAAGGGGTATTCCTCTGAAGAGGCCTACAGGATTCTGACCCAGTCGGATGAGGAATGGGAACCCTCATCTGACGAATCTAGCGGGTCAGAATACGAGACCTGTAGACAGCAGTGGCAGTCTGACCCAAAGTTCGGACGAGGAGGTTGAGGTCCCTGATACCACCAGGCGTACCCGGCCCGTGTTGCTAGACCGCAGGTTGCGCAGGATCCGCTTCAAGGGCAGCAGAGTGGGGCTGGCGCTGCCGGATTACGTGGTGAGGCATACACCAGCAGCGCAGCCCGTCCTGGACCTAGTACCAGCACTGCCGTACAACATGGTGAAGTGGCGAGCACCAGAAGGGCAGTAGAAGCTGGTACGGTGGCACGTGCAGTAGTTTCCCCGTCGCAGCCACCGCAAAGACAGGCCCGTAGAGCCCCTAGAGTCCCTGAGGTGCTGGCAAATCCTGATTGGCAGCCCCCAACTTCAGCCGCACCAGTAGTTCCCCTTTCACCGCCCAGTCAGGAGTTCGGGTGGAGACAGCTCAGATAGGATCGGCGCTGGGGTTTTTGAGCTGTTCTTCACTGCGGAGCTCTATGACTTAGTCGTGGCAGAAACAAATCGGTATGCCACTCAATTTATAAGCGCCAACCCGGGAAGCTTCTATGCCCAGCCTTTCCGGTGGAAACCAGTCCAAGTTTCCGAATTTAGAACTTTTCTGGGCCTTCTCCTCAACATGGGCATTACAAAAAACATGAATTGCGGTCATATTGGTCCACGAACCCAATTCATCACATGCCCATGTACTCTGCTGCCATGTCCAGGACACGTTTTGAGACCATCCTGCGTTTCCTGCACTTTAGTGACAACACCACCTCCCGTCCCAGAGGCCACCCAGCTTTTGACCGGCTCCACAAAATTCGGCCCTCATAGACCATTTCAACCTGAAATTTGCAGATTTGTATACCCCTGCACAAAACATCTGCGTAGACGAGTCCCTAATACATTTTACCGGGCGCCTTGGCTTCAAGCAGTACATCCCAAGCAAGCGCGCCCGGTATGGGGTCAAATTGTATAAGCTCTGTGAAAGGGCCACAGGCTATACGCACAAATTTCGGATCTATGAGGGAAAAGATCAGACCCTGGAGCCGGTCGGTTGCCCTGACTACCTGGGGAGCAGTGGGAAGATAGTCTGGGACTTGGTGTCACCCTTATTCGGCAAGGGTACCATCTTTATGTGGACAACTTTTACACAAGTGTGGCCCTCTTCAAGCATTTGTTCCTAGAACAGATTGGCTGCTGTGGCACCGTGCGACCTAGTCGCCGGGGCTTCCCCAACGGCTCATTACCACCAGACTTGCAGGGGGGCAGAGGGCTGCATTGTGTAACGAAGAACTGCTCGCGGTGAAATGGAGAGACAAGCGTGACGTTTACATGCTCTCCTCCATTCACGCAGACACGACAGTCCAAATTGAACGGACAACCAGTGTCGTTGAAAAGCCCCTCTCGGTCCACAACTATAACCTCCACATGGGAGGGGTGGACTCCAACGACCAGATGTTGGCCCCGTATTTGATTTCCCGACGCACCAGACGCTGGTATAAAAAGGTGTCTGTATATTTATTTCAATTGGCTGCCTATAATAGTTATGTTCTCTACAGTAAGGCTGGGAGAACAGGATCCTTCCTCAAATTTCAGGAAGAGATCATTTCGGAACTCCTGTATCCAGTAGGTTCCGTGGCCCCATCCACCAGTGTAGCTAGCCGTCTACACGAGCGGCACTTACCCAGCATTGTGCCTGGTACCCTAACCCAACCGCCACCCCGAAAAAGATGTTGTGTCTGTAGCAGGAGTGGAATAAGGCGTGACACCCGTTATTTCTGTCCTGACTGTCCTGACCACCCTGCCCTATGCCTAGGGGAGTGTTTCCGGAAGTACCACACTCAGGTACACTTAGGGACCTAGGGATTGCAGGACACAGGTAGTTTTTACAATCAGGCTCAAGGGTCTCTCAGGATACTAGGTTGTGAGAGATCCTAACACATAGGGGACGGTGCTGCTGTGTTGCTGTGCTACTGCAGAAGTGTGAAACGGTAGAAACCTCTCCTTTCACTTGGGATAACGTGTATAGTGTACTTCTCACCATCTCTGTGTGATTTACACTTTACACATTGTCCCATGGGAAAGGAGAGGTTTCTGCTAGGAAAATAAAGAGTGAAATGGTTAAAAAAAATAAAAAAAATTAAACAGGTAGCAAGAAAAGAAAAATCTTGAGTTAGTTCAGGTTTTAAAAGTTCCGTTTTTTTTTCATGTTCAGGTTTTATTCATGATTTATAAAGTTTGTAACGTTCAAGTTATGTGCCTGCTGCCTGTTTTTTCTTCTTTTTATTTTTTTTTCCCCCCTAACCACCCTTTATTTTCCAGGTAGATCAATGGACCAACCGATGAAAACGCCGCAGCACTGATGTGAATTCTGAGAGAAGCATTGCGCTGCTGTCAGAAGACACGTGAAGTCGGTGTATGCGGCGCTGCAAGACGAGATTTCTCCTCTGCAGGACAGGTACGTTTGCCCAGGCATATGAGCTGAGGAGAGGTGTTGGAGTTCATATGCTTTGGCAAACACTTTGTATCAAAAATCTGGCAAAGATGTCTTCCTCCACACCGATCGTTTGATCGATGTGAATGGAGAAATCACGTTTGCCAGGACATAGGAGCTGAAGTGGGTATGGATGTTTGGGCGGAGCCCCTATGTCCTGGCAATCGCCAGGCGCCTCTATTTTTTTTGCATATTTTTTGGCAGAGATTTTTTCATCCACATCGATCGATGCGAATGAGGAAATCTGTGCCGTTCATTTTTGATTCCAGCCCAGAAGCTGAACGGAAAAAAAATCTCATTACCCGTATGCTCAATATAAGGAGAATAGCAGAAACTCCTAATGCTGGCCATACAGGTGATGATTGCGGAGACCCTCAAATGCCAGGACAGTACAAAAACCTCACATGTGACCCCATTTTGGAAAGAAGACACCCCAAGGTATTCGCTGAGGGGCATATTCAGTCCATGAAAGATTGAATTTTTTGTCACAAGTTAGCGGAAAGGGAGACTGTGTGAAAAAACTAAAAAATCAAATTCTGCTAACTTGTGCCAAAAAAAAAAAATCTTCTATGAACTCGCCATGCCCCTCACAGAATACCTTGGGGTGTCTTCTTTCTAAAATGGCGTCACATGTGGGGTATTTATACTGCCCTTGCATTTTAGGGGCCCTAAAGCGGGAGAAGAAAAATGCGTAAAAATGCCATCCTAAAAGGTACTCATTGGAATTGGGGCCCCTTTGTGCATCTTGGCTGCAAAAAAGTGCCACACATGTGGTATCGCCATACTCAGGAGAAGTAGGGCAATGTGTTTTGGGGTGTATTTTTACATATACCCATGCTGGGTGAGAGAAATATCTCTATAAATTGACAACTTTGTATAAAAAATTGAAAAAGTTGTCATTTACAGAGATATTTTCACACCCAGTATGGGTATATGTAAAATACACCCCAAAACACATTGCCCTACTTCTGCCAGTACGGCGATACCACATGTGTGGCACTTTTGCAGCCAAGATGCAAAGAGCCTAAATCCAATGAGTACCTTTAGGATTTCACAGGACATTTCTACTCATTTGGATTCCAAACCGCTTCTCACGCTTTAGGGGCCCCTAAAATGCCAGGGCAGTAAAAATACCCTACAAGTGACCCCATTTTAGAAAGTAGACACCCCATGGTGTTCTGTGAGGGCATAGTGAGTTCATGTAAAATTTTATTTTTGTCACAAGTTAGTGGAATATGAGACTTTGTAAGAAAAAAAAAATAAAAAATTTCCGCTAACTTGTGACAAAAAATAAAAACTTCCATAAACTCACTATGCCCATCAGCGAATTCCTTAGGGTGTCTACTTTCTGGAATGGGGTCACTTGTGGGGTATTTTTACTGTCCCGGCATTTTAGGAGCCCCTAAAGCGTGAGAAGGAGTTTGGAATCCAAATGCGTAAAAATGCCCTGTGAAATCCTAAAAGTACTCATTGGATTTAGGGCCCCTTTGCACGTCTTGGCTGCGAAAAGTGCCACACATGTGGTATCGCCATACTCAGGAGAAGTAGGGCAATGTGTTTTGGGGTGTATTTTTACATATACCCATGCTGGGTGAGAGAAATATCTCTGTAAATTGATAACTTTGTATAAAAAAATGGAAAAAGTTGTCATTTGCAGAGCTATTTCTCTCACCCAGCATGGGTATATGTAAAAATACACCCCAAAACACATTACCCTACTTCTCCTGAGTACGGTGATACCACATGTGTGACACTTTTTTGCAGCCAAAATGTGCGAAGGGGCCCTAATTCCAATGAGTACCTTTAGGATTTCACACGGCATTTTTACGCATTTCGATTCTCACGCTTTAGGGGCCCCTAAAATGCCAGGGCAGTAAAAATACCCCACAAGTGACCCCATTTCGGAAAGTAGACACCCTAAGGTATTCGCTGATGGGCATAGTGAGTTCATGGAAGTTTTTATTTTTTGTCACAAGTTTGCGGAAAATGAAATTTTTTGAAAAAAAAAATAAAAAATTTCCGCTAACTTGTGACAAAAAATAAAAACTTCCATGAACTTACTATGCCCCTCAGTGAATACCTTAGGGTGTCTACTTTCCGAAATGGGGTCATTTATGGGGTGTTTCTACTGTCTGGGCATTGTAGTACGTCAGGAAACAGGACAGGTGCTCAGAAAGTCAAAGTGCGGAAATTCACTTTTTTGCACCATAGTTTGTAAAAGCTATAACTTTTACCCAAACCAATAAATATACACTTATTGCATTTTTTTTTTATCAAAGACATGTAGAAGAATAAATTTTGAGAAAAATTTGTAGAGAAATGTAGTTTTATTTGACAAATTTTCAAACAGAAAGTGAAAAATGTCATTTTTTTGCAAAAATTTCGGTAATTTTTGATTAATAGCAAAAAAAGTAAAAATGTCAGCAAGAATGAAATAGCACCAAATGAAAGCTCTATTAGTGAGAAGAAAAGGAGGTAAAATTCATTTGGGTGGTAAGTTGTATGGCCGAGCAATAAACTGTGAAAGTAGCGTAGTGCAGAATTGTAAAAAGTGGCCTGGTCATTAAGGGTGTTTAAGCTAGGGGGGCTGAAGTGGTTAAAGATGCACCAAATTTCAAACATAATGCCACATTTGATATTTGCAACAATGCTGAACTTAAAATTCTCTTCCTGGTTTTAACCTCTTTTAACATTGACAATACAATACATTTAACACATCAGAGCC
The DNA here is from genome assembly GCA_033119425.1 of Bufotes viridis. Taxonomy (NCBI): domain Eukaryota; kingdom Metazoa; phylum Chordata; class Amphibia; order Anura; family Bufonidae; genus Bufotes; species Bufotes viridis. The sequence continues at coordinate 264,016,463 of CM065591.1, read as the reverse complement.
TGTTAAAGATGGAAGACCTTGGTGCAATCTATTTAACATACTTGTAACAGTATACAGTATATCTGAAAAATCCATAATAAAAGCTCTAATAAAACCTGACTAAGCTTTATGCATACCCACCACCAGTAGTATATTAATTCTGTTTGTTTTCCATAGACTAACAACCTGCTGAAGTATTCCAAATTTAATAAACAGAATAAAGCACCCAATCTCCTTCATTTATTTTCTGTGCCTTGGATAAAGATGACAAACTAGGAATTAGTGAATATATTCAATTACATTAGAAGAAAGGGGTTGATTAAGTAACCGTGTACAACATAAAGTTATCATTTTTCATTTTAAAATATTGCAGGAAATCAACAAGTATAACTGCTGATTATCTCTCATATCACTGTGTGACCAATAAACATTACAACGATTACCCAGAGGAGAGGCACAGAAAATCAGAGTCTTTTGTCCCAGTCATTTCTTGGTTAGGATTATGACTACCGAATGAATTATAGGCCAATTTCCATGTTAATTGTGAGAATGCATAGCACTAAACACAAGCATATTTTAATATATATGAGTTAATTTACATGTATGTGTATAGTATGTAATACTGTAAGTGCTCTTGTGTCCTTTTCAGCTTATTTATAAAGTTTATATATTGTTATAGAGGCGTATAAGGTCTGATTGCAACATTATAACGTTCATATTCTCCAGTGTCATGTTTGTTGATGGCAAGGCCGCCAACACAACACTCGTTCCCTAAGTGTTAGTTAGGCACAAGTCATACATCACCACCCAGGTCTTTTTATGCTTTAGCCCTGCAACTTATAACTTTCTTTGAAATATTTTTTATAAAATCTGCACATTTGTCACCAATAGTTTAACCCCTTAGTGACCAACCTGTTTTTCCTATAACTTTTTTATTTTTCCATCGATATAGCCGTATCACATAAGTTGTTGTTTTTAATGGTGCCATATTGGGGATTGGGGTACATGTGACTTACTGTGTGACTTATTAACTCTTTTTTTTTTTTTGGGGGGGGGGGTGATTTTGTAGCATAAATAACATTATTACTTTATTTTCTGGGTCAGTACGATTACATAGATTTTTTTACGTCTTACTACTGTACAGCAATTCACCAATTGTTTTTACTGTTTTAACCTACAGGATAAGTTACATGATGATTGTGTAGTGCAGGTCATTATGGATGCTTAATACCAAATATATCTATGGGATTTTATTTTAGCATCTTTTTCTATTGAACAACTTTTTTTAGTGGTAAAAAAACGCATATTTTGATCCCTTCTATAATACATTGAAATTGATTATGCAATGCAATGTATTATTCTGTCAGTGATATACTGACATCCACAGCAGAATGCTCCAGAGAGGTGCAGCCTGCTAGGATACAACACAGCTAGGGCTGGGGCCTTAATTAAGTTCTAGCCTGACGTACACAGACAGTGGCACTCCATAATCTCAGTGGTGGGGCGCCGATGGGAGACAGAGAAAGTCTACTCCCTCTGTAACTGCTTAGATGCCACTGTCACTAATGAAGGCACCACCTAAAGGGTTAAGTGGTTCGAATCAGGGCCTCTTAGTGACCGCTATAAAAAGTGTATTGGTGGTCACTAAGGTGTTAAAGACAGTCTGTTGCCTCCAAAATTAGTTTAAAAGTAAGCATACTGCCTAATAGGGAAGGCACTTTAAAAGAAAACAATACCTTTCTTGTGAAAATTTACTTCTCTAATTCTGAGAAATGCTTCTTTTTATTTGTATGTAAATTAGATTTTTGGTGCAACAGGGGTGAGGACTCTCCCTTCAGTGCACCAGGCTATCCCAGCATCATTACTAACAGCTCTGAACTCTCAGGATATGTCAATCAAACAAGGGGAGTACTGAGTGGTGTTACTGGTGGAGTGATTTTGCATCACATGCAGTGGCCCCATCCATGGTGCACACAGTATTTTTTCTAAATATGAAGAAAGCATTTCTCATGATTACAGGACCAGTTTTTCACAAGAAAGGTATGGTTATGTTTTGGGGCATATACATGGCAGTATGCTTACTTTGAAACCAATTTTAGAGGTGACAGGCTCCATAGGTAACAGCTCATTAAGAGCTTGGTATACTATAAAGATGCTACTGCGGTTGCTGTAATGCCATTGCCCCTTTAAACCACTGACTGGCAGAGTTAAAAAGCATTGCCTAGTTAAGTTGTCAGGGGAAAATATATTTGTTTCAATATGAAGCTCCAATTTTGGACCATCTTTACCCAATTTCTTGAACCTACACCTTCAATAACATGCATGTGGCCAGTTGGGTCTTTCTACTCTGCCATAAACATACATGCTCAATTAGGTTGAGCATGTATGTTTTTCAGTGGGAAAAGAGGAGAAAGCCACAGCCATATATCTTTGGTGTTGGCTTATCTCCCGAGAAAACTAAAGTATTGGACAGTCTTCTCTACCAATCTTCTCTACCCCAATATCATTTGCCAGGGAAGAGTCAGAAGCCCCCTGTATTATCAACTAGAGTTGGTTCAGCTGATAATAGACTAATGTGTTTGCAGGCTTTTAATGTGTTATTTAGTGTATTATTTTGTCAGAAGATAATACTGTGTTTCTGCTAAAGGCGGCAAACATACTGAACATAGGAGATAAGTGATTGACCTCTGTATCCTCCATTCCATAACCTGCCAAGTGTGTATATTTGTGTAGAACATGATGCTATATGTGGATCGTGCTAACTGCTTTCTTATTAATATGCTTAAATAAATTGTGCCAAATTCTTGAAATTTGTTTTAGGTCCAGTTGGCAGATTCAATTCAGCTATGAAAAAATTCAACTCAAATCAAAAGTGCCCTGATTGCACTGAAAAGGTGTGTAGGACCTTGTATGGCAGCCAGTTTAAAAACACTCGCAAGAGTTTAGTTTTAAATTAAAACCTGGTCCAAAAATTATCACTTTTTGGTTGCTGATGCCTTCTACTCTGTCTTTTGACCTCTACAATAGTGGCAGAAAAAGAATGGGGAGGTGATCCTTCTTAAAACGTAACTTTGAATGTATTCGATAGAAAGAAAGAAATGTTAGTATTGATAAAAAAGAGTGCACAATAACACAAAAATAAAGTGGTGCACGACGGAACCTAAAATAACCGGTAGTCCTACCGTTTCCTCAGAGTCTTCCGGTCTTTGTAGATAATCAGTAGATGTAGTTTCACTGAAAAGTAAATAGAGCAACAGGCACCAGACGGGAGTAGTAGTGGGCTCTAAATCCCTAGACAGCCCTAAGATATGTGTGCTAGCGTGACCCTAGTATCCTAGTCATGGAGCACCCGTTCTGACAAAAATGACCCCCGTCCGGGAACCTTGTCCTTACGCTACCGTGGCCCTATTGTGCCCTTTGCAGCTAATCCCTACACGCATGTTTCGCATCAGGGGAATATTGAGCACATACAGAAGGGCAAATATCACATATGATGTTAGTATAGGTAAATAGATGACCAACACTAAAGAGTATCGGATGTGAGAAAGAAGACACATAAGTTCAATACAGGTGGTAGCCCCTGTTCTAGGCTCCACTTAGTATTGGGGCTCAGTACATACCTAAAGATATAAGGCAGTGTTGGATGGGCAGCCTAGTGATAGCCGACTCCCTATCTAGGAGTGCCACGATATGTCCTGAGGCTGTGGTGTAGCCTGCCTGAGGAGGATCGCCCGCTCTTATTTAACACATAACTTCACTTCAAAGCGACGCTTGGAGTGCAGCACGGTGACGTCAACAGGGCAGTCAATGCGACCGCGCATGCGCCGTCCACGCTAAAGATAGACTGCATTTGTGGAACTAGGAGAAGCGGAAATGGCACGATCAAATGCAAGTACGTCATCGCTAGTGGCCATGTGTTGTGTCATCAGCCCAAGACACATTCCATCCACTGGCCATCGTTGAATATGTTGCCCGGCAATCGGGACTGTTTGTGGCAACCATCAACGTTACAGCACAATCTATAGCAAAGGATAGTGCATATTATAGTGGCATATTATAGTGACATTGCAGCCTTCTTTATTGTCCCACAAGCAAACAGGGAGGTTACTGATGAAAGAAAATTTAGAATAATCGAAAATACGAATATATATCAGTATATTCTAAATATTTGCGAATTCTCGAAGTTGCGAAGTTGCTATATTCGCAATTTAAATTCACAATTTGAATATTCGTGCCCAACACTATTCATTACACTGTGATTAAGCTTACTCCAATAAGGTCTGCAGATTTGGAGATTTATTACGTAAGGAAGCTGAAATTGTGAAATTTATTGTTGTGTGGCATGTACGCAGTGAGTATTATACTCTTTAGTATTTTTCATCACATAAATTGTGGTAAACAGTATTTCAGAACAAACTGTTCGATTCAAGGGTTCAGAGGGTTAAGAAAATATCAGAGCATTACCTTTACCTGCAACAAGACTCATGTTTATCGGCTCAGACTGAAGTCTTCAATCCCATGTGGAAACGTAATTCCAAGAGTGACAAACCAAATGTGAACTTTAGGTCAGCCAGAAACCCTATAAATATTCAAAAGATTGGCTATTCATAGGATTTGTAGTGAATTGTTTAACTTTGGCTAATAGGGTCACTTTGAATATACATGCCCTGCGTACTGATTGAACTAAATCCCTCATTATAACTGTGGTCCTCTTTAATACTGGAACAATAAGGTAATGTGTTATTATTAAGAGCAGATCGACATGTCTTCATGCTAAATTGTAAGGTTTTTGCTCCAGGAAATCAATGAATGCTAAGTATAAAACTTAATAACGTACCTTTTTCTACAGGTTGAAGAACAGTAGACCACTGTGCTTAAAGCCTATACAGCAGTATACAGAGGCAGAGTATGGAGGCAGACAATCTTGGTGCACTTTTAAACACTAGTATCAGCATTGCATATGGCCTGAGGCTAGAGCTACATAAATAAATGTATGTTACACTTACAGTCAAGATTCTATTCGGGTCCAATTAATTTGACCCCAATATAATGTGTTCCAATTGAGACAAGAATTTCACCCAAACAGCTTTTCAGGGCAGCTTTTGATTCGGGTCCAAATTGAATTGAATGGTCAATTTGGTCTAGTTGGACCCAAACTGAATTTACAGAAATCTGGTCATCTCTTTTCTTTGTGTTCTGACCTGTAAAATGATGGGTTCCATTTTGAGGGGTTTGCCTGAAATGAATCACAAAAGTTTCAGTTTTTAAAAATTCCAAATGAATTCAATGAATTTAGATTCAAAACGTGCATCTCCAACCATAGATTTTCACTGCCCAAATTAAATTTTTGCATTACTGTTTTTAATGCCTAAATATTTTTTGCAGTGTAAGTTTGCATAACTCCTTCATGACTGCCATACTTCTATAAACGTGCTATCTGCACATACCCTGTGCAGATAGCACGTATATAAATGTTATGTCAGCTCTTTAATCCAAGCGCTGCAAAGCGCTTGGATTAAAGCTACTGCCCCTGCACTGCCAGTGTCAGGGACAGTACAGAGTCCAGTAATGCCGGCTATGAATCAATCAGAGAGGTCCCTTGATGGTGATCGCTCCAATTGGTTAGTCTAGGCAGACTAACCAATTTGAGAGCAGCAGTGTTAAAGTGGCGGTTTCAGGCTCTGATCTGCACTCTGAAGATCAGAGCCTGAAATCAGGCAATAGTTGATCTGTGCCCCCAATCTGTGCCCCCTACCCCGATCTGAGCCCCCATCTGTGTGCCATAATGTATCCTGCCAGCCCCTTCTGCGCCCTCTGCACGATCAGTTACAGCTGCCCATCTGTGCCCCCTGCTTTTAACTATGGCGGACATGCTCTGCACGTGCCGGCCCCTGGTTCTAACTGTCCACTGCCCCCATCTGTGCCCTCTGTTGCGGTTCTGCTGAATGTGATGGCAGCGGCTCAGTTCCTGAGTTCCTGTATGCTGACACTCTGCTATAACCCCTTTGATGCCGGGGGTTAATAGATAAAGTGGGCTACCTACCTAGAGCATTGCAAAGTATATTACAGCCATCAGCCCCACTGGATCTTCAAGATCCAAGTGGGACTTAATTAAAAAAATAAAGTAAAAAACTAAAAATGTCAATTAAAAAAAAATAAACAGTCTTTTCACATATGCTCTCATTTATAAGATTTATTTATTAAAAAAATATAAAAAATTTGTAAAAAAAACTACACATAATTGGTATCGCTGCATCCGTAATAACGTGATCTTTTTTTTTTTTTTTTTTTTTTTTTTACGCCGTTTATCGTAGGGGATAATTTACATGATATTTATGTAGTCTGGGTCGTAATGACGTGGCAATGTCAAACATATGGGGAAGATATTTTTTACATTGAAAAGCGTATTTTCAATGGAAAAAAATGCATTATTTTTTTAATGGATTTTTGGGACTATAACAGATAGCTTTTTTATTGCTTTATAGTGCATTGCATTTTAATGGCAATGCTATTCCAATATTGACCAACAGGCTGCGCCAGAGAGGCGAGACCTGCTGGAAATTACTGAAGGCTGGTCTGGGGCCTACATCAGACCCCAGGCAGCCTTCACACAGATCAGCACCCCGCGATTTCATTTTCGGGGTGCCGATGGGAGACAGAGGGAGTCTGCTCCCTCTGTTAGCACTTTACATGGCAATTAAAACTTGTTTTTTTATGGAGATATAATTTAACAGGCTTACACTTCACCTACCTATGGCTGTCCGCAGATTGATGGGTAAAAACTGCTGGCACACCTCCTTTAACAGAGCTCCAAATGCCCTGTATATAAAGAGTTAGCAGTCTAGATGCCTTCAGCTGTCATAAGGAGACTCTTGTTGAGTTTAATATATAGACTGTATACAGTAAGTTTCTGAGTTCTTCCTAGTGACAAACAGGCAGCTAGATGATGGAGATAAAAAACACTTGTAAAGCAGTTATACAAATTCAAATTGGAAGCCATGCTTTCTCCGACATAAACAAAAATATTTTTGACTATTTTGTCTGCCTTTGTCATCTATAGACATGTTTGGAATTCAACCTTGACTATATTGAAGCATATATTTGTCCCATTCTGGTATGAAGCAGCTATCAGTCCCAGATTGACTTTACGGTAAACTGTTGTAGATAGCCCAGGAAACGATTATTTTCCTGAATTACTTCTTTTTAAAGGATTTCAATCAGTTGTGACTTTTCAGCGCTTTGAATATTTAGTTTAGTGTTTAAATGCCTTCTTGCTATTGATTTTTTAATCCTTTCCCCTAATGGATGTGAGAATTGTCTTACCAAAAATTACTAATCGTTCCATGTATTTACTTATAGTATTACTCATAGTATAATGATAAAATAACTTAGCTGTAAGACAATGTGATCATCATTTATCAACTTCATCGATTGTACAAACGATTAGATTAAATTCTTACAGGTGTCAAAAAATGATGTCATTTTCAATTAAAAAACAAATCAGCACAGAATATTGCTCAATTGACTGCCCCAGAAGGGTTGCTGCTGCTGATGAGCTGTGATTCATCTGTGAGTCACAAGTTATATTACAGAAATAACCATTACCCATGTAGAATAAGGTGTCTGTGTAATGATGCATAATAGTAATATTAATAATATGGCCATTTAAAATGCAGAATAAGAAAGTATACTACAGCTAATGGCTAAAAGTACTCTACAAACACAACTTTTTTAATTGTACTGTAGTGACAGCCAAGTTAATTTAGTTCAAGTGTAAACACGCAGTCCATTCACATTATTATGACCACTAGCTAATATCCAGAGTACCTGGCGTGTGCAGCATGACAGCAGCTAGAAGACTGGGGGTGACTTAATAAGCCCCTAGGTTTTAACGAAGTCATGCTGACTGCAGTACATCCCACAACTACTGGAGGGTATGTGGGGGAGGACCCATAGACCAAACATGAAGATTAAAAGTGGTCCCACAGATGCTCAGTAGAGTTGAGCGAACACCTGGAGGTTCGTGTTCTCCGGGTTCGGCCGAACTTCGTCGCAAAGTTCGAGTTCGTGACCCGAACTTGACCCAAACTTGATCCCGAACCCCAATGAAGTCAATGGGGACCCAAACTTTGGGGCACTAAAATGGTTCTAAAAAAGTAATGGAAAGGGCTAGAGGGCTGCAAATGGAAGCAAAATGGGGATAAGAGCTGGACAATGGCCCTGCAAACAAATGTGGATAGGGAAATGACTTAAAATAACATAAAATACATAAAAATAATAATCTTGAACTAGGAGGAGGAGGTCCAGGAGGCGGTGGACGTGGTGGGGTAGGTGGAAGCGGTGGTGGAGGAGGTAGTCGCCAACAACACTGTTTTTATTTTATTTGGGTAGACGCCAAAACATTGGGAAATATAGAAAAGAAAACAAAGAGAAAGTGCGCTGGAGTATAACAAAGGCTGGGTGAGGCCGATATACATGTCTATTCTGCAAGGTATGGACAAGCCTTGTGGTATCCATGCCTGGTTTAATTTAATGAACGTCAGCTTGTCCACATCGGCTGTGGACAGGCGGCTGCCTGCCGTGCTAAACACACGTTCAGACAATACACTGGAGGCAGGGCAGGCCAGCACCTTCAATGCGCAAAGAGCAAGCTCAGGCCATGTGCCCAATTTGGAGATCAAGAAGTTGAATGGGGCAGATCCACCAGTCAGTACGTGTAGGCGTGTGCACACATACTGTTCCACCATGTTGCTGAAATGCTGCCTCCTGCTAAGACGTTCCATATCAGCTGGTGGTGCTGGTTCTTGTGGCGGGCTGACAAAGCTTTTCCACATCTCGGCCATGCTAACCCTGCCTTCTGAGGTGCTGGCGGTGCCCCAGCTGCGTTGGCGACTTCTTCCTTCTCCTCTGCCTTCGCCTTGTGCTTCCACTAAGGCCCCATGTCAGGTAAGAATGCCATCAGCAGTGCATCTACCAGTGTGCAGAACATATTTCCCAGTCAGGCATACAGTGCAGTGGTAGTTTGAAAGAAAAAAGTGGTGCAGATCATCCAACACTTAGAGTTGAGCGAACCTGAACTGTAAAGTTCGGGTTCATACCGAACATTACGATGTTCGGCCCCCGGACCCGAACCCGAACATTTACATAAAAGTTGGGGCAAAGCAGCCAACAACAAGCGTCATACTACTTGCCCCAAGAGGCCATCACAGTCATGCCTACTATTGGCATGGCTGTGATTGGCCAAGTGCAGCATGTGACACAGCCTCTATTTAAGCTGGAGTCACGTAGCGCTGCCCGTCACTCTGCTTTGATTACTGTAGGGATAGGATGCAGCTGCTATGAGGGCGAGATCAGCACAATAATTTAATGAAGTGATCGATCTACAGCTGTGAATCATTCAACTTCTGTTGGTTCAGTGCTCACTGGTTTTTAGGCTGCCCAGAGCATTTTTCTGTCACTTTTTTCTGGGGAATCGGCAGCCATTTTATGATCTTTTGGTGCACCAGAACATGTTTTGAGCTGTGAAAAGCAAGTTCAATTTACATTTTTGGGTTCAATAAAAGCCTTTTTTTTGCAATACCCTACATCAGGGGTTGTGCTTATTTGTCACACCTTGAAACACAGGATAGAAATTGCTATATTTTATTGAGGAGTGAAATTCAATTCCCAAAATACCAATCCCCTAAATCTGGGGTTTCAGCTGTGGCTGGCCAAGTGCAATACTGTCCGTAAAAGGATATTTGCACATGCTGCTGTGCATCTGCAAGTGTATTTCTGTCTGTAAAAGGGTATATTACGATCAGCATCTAAATCCAAGGCCTTAAGGTTAAATCCTCTATATTTGCGCACGCTGCTGTGCATCTGCAAGTGTATTTCTGTCCGTAAAAGGGTATATTCTACTCAGGCTCTAAATACAAGGGCTGAAAGCTAAATCCTCTATATTTGCACACGCTGCTGTGTATCTGTAAGTTTATTTCTATCCGTAACAGGGTATATTACCCTCAGCATCTAAATACAAGGCCTGAAAACTAAATCCTCTATATTTGCACACGCTGCTGTGTATCTGCAAGTGTATTTCTGTCCGTAAAAGGTATATTACACTCAGCATATAAATACAAGGCCTTAAAGCTAAATCCTCTATATTTGTGCATGCTGCTGTGCATCTGCAAGTGTATTTCTGTCCGTAAAAGGGTATATTACACTCAGCATCTAAATGTCACGGATGAAGTTACAGATAGCTGGAACTTATAAATAAACAACTGACTGGCTTGATCCAAACTAAGGAGCAAATAGGTGAGCCCTTTAAAACCCTAAGAGCTCTCCCTGACTGCTACACATGCAAAGACCTCAATGGTAGACGATTGCATGCCCACGTACCTAAGACTGTGTGACACCTGAAAACCCTATAGTAGTGAGGGGACACGGCCACTGGCTCCCTGCACTGAATACGGAGGGAGTCAGGGTCACCTAGAATCAAGCCAGCAAGGAAACACAATAAAGGGAAAAGACTTATCTGAGCAAACAGGATCAGCAGCCTCCAGCAGTGAACACTTTATCCAGGAAGTAGTATAAACCGCAAGGAGAAGCAGTAAGGGAGAGAATAAAGAGCAAACCAATTAATCAAGATAAGAGGCAGCTGAGGGAGAGAAAGGAACTGAGCAAAGTGAAACCAAAATAAAGAACGTCATACACAAGACAAGGAGGAACCTCTGACCGACCGTCTCCCAGAACCGGCGGTGACAGTACCCCCCCGTCTACGGGTGGACTCCGGACACTCATGACCGACCTTCTCAGGATGAGACCGATGGAAAGCCCTGATAAGACGAGTGGCCTTAATGTCTGCCAGTGGGAGCCACATCCTCTTCTCAGGACCATAACCTTCCCAATGACAAGGTACTGAAGAGAACCACGGATAATGCGGGAATCCACAATCCTGGAGACCTGAAATTCAAGATTACCATCAACTAAAATCGGGGGAGGAGGCAAAGAGGAAGGAACAGTAAGTTGGACATAAGGTTTCAATAGAGACTTGTGAAAAACATTATGGATCTTCCAAGTCTGAGGAAGGTCAAGACGGAAAGCAACGGGATTGATGACGGATAAGATCTTGTAAGGCCCAATAAACCTAGGACCCAACTTCCAGGAGGGAACATTCAGTTTGATATTCTTTGTAGACAACCACACCAGATCACCCACATTCAGGTTCAGACCAGGCACACGTCTCTTATCTGCCACACGCTTATATCTCTCACTCATTTTCTTTAGATTACCCTGAATCTTTTGCCAAATAAGTGACAAGGACGAGGAAAATCTCTCCTCATCAGGTAAACCAGAAGACCCCTCTCCAGAGAATGTCCCAAACTGCGGATGAAACCCATATGCACCAAAAAATGGTGACTTATCAGAGGAGTCCTGACGACGGTTATTTAAAGCAAACTTCGCAAGGGACAAAAAAGAACACCAATTCTCCTGATTCTCCGCAACAAAACATCGCAGATAAGTCTCCAGATCCTGATTGACGCATTCGGTCTGACAATTCGACTGCGGATGAAAAGCAAAGTGCCCCTATCAGAAACGATGTCAGAAGGAATGCCATGTAATTTAACAATATGATCAACAAACGCTTGCGCCAGCGTCTTAGCATTGGGTAACCCAGGAAAAGGAATAAAATGCGCCATTTTGCTAAAATGGTCCACTTCCACCAGAATCACAGTCTTCCCCGAGGAGCGAGGCAAGTCCGTAATGAGGTCCATGGACAGATGCGTCCAAGGACGGAAAGATATGGGTAAGTAGAGGAGAGATCCCAATGGCCGTGAATGAGGGACCTTGGCACAAGCGCAAGTCTCGCAGGCTGCCACAAACCCCTCAACCATCTTACGAAGAGCTGGCCACCAGAATCTGTGAGCAATGAGATCCACTGTGGCTCTACTCCCCGGGTGCCCAGCAAGAACACTGTCATGGTGCTCCTTAAAAACTTTGTGTCGCAAAGCGAGCGGCACAAATAACCTCCCAGGAGGACAAAGATCAGGTGCCTCTGCCTGGGCTGCCTGAACCTCTGCCTCTAAATCAGGATAAAGAGCAGAGGCGACCACCCCATCAGCCAAAATGGGACCTGGGTCCTCAAAGTTCCCCCCTCCCGGAAAACAACGTGACAGGGCATCCGGCTTCACATTTTTAACCCCAGGGCGGAACGTAACAACAAAATTAAACCTAGAAAAGAACAAGACCATCTGGCCTGTCTCGGGTTCAGACGCTTGGCTGATTCCAAATAGGCCAGATTCTTATGGTCGGTAAACACGGTAATTGGGTGTCTGGCTCCCTCCAACCAATGATGCCATTTCTTTGATGGCCAACAACTCCCTATTTCCCACATCGTAATTTCTCTCTGCGGCTGAGAGCTTTTTTGAGAAAAAGGCACACGGTCGCCATATAGCAGGAGAGGGACCCTGAGATAAGACCGCACCCACCCCCACCTCAGAGGCATCCACCTCAACAATAAAAGGTAGAGAGACATCAGGTTGTACCAAAATGGGAGCGGAAGCAAAACACTCTTTAATACTAGAAAAGGCTTGAAGCGCCTCTTCCAACCATGAGGAAAAATCCACCCCCTTTTTAGTCATATCAGTGAGTGACTTAACAACAAACAGAGGAATAATTCAAAATGAACTTTTTGTAATAATTAGCAAAACCCAAAAACCGCATCAGCGCCTTCTGATTTTCAGGAAGCTCCCAATCAAGCACGGCGCGGACCTTCTTTGGGTCCATCCGAAAACAAGAAGCAGAGAGAAGAAAACCAAAAAATTGAATCTCTGGAACCGCAAACACATTTTTCCAGTTTAGCGTACAATTTATTCTCCCGCAAAATCAGCAAGACCTGACATAGGTGGTCCCGATGAGTCTTGAAATCAGGAGAAAAAATGAAAATGTGATCTAGATACACCAGTACAAATTTCCCAATTAAATGATAGAAAATGCTGTTCACAAAATGTTGAAAGACAGCCGGAGCATTCATCAAACCAAAGGGCATAACCAAGTTCTCAAAATGACCCTCCAGGGTATTGAAGGCCGTCTTCCATTCGTCTCCCTTCCTGACCCTGACAAGGTTGTATGCCCCTCTTAAATCCAACTTAGAAAAAACTTTAGCCCCCACAATCTGGTTAAACAAATCCGGGATCAGAGGAAGCGGATGGGGGTCACAAATCTTGATACGGTTATACTCCCTGAATTCCAGACAAGGTCTTAAAGAAGTTTTTTTTTTTTAACAAAGAAAAAACCAGCGGCAAGAGGTGATTTCGAGGGTCTGATATGTCCCTTTCTCAGGCTCTCAGAGATATATATGTATGCATGGCGTCTCTCTCAGGTTGAGAGAGATTGTATAATCGTGATTTAGGCAGCTTGGTGCCTGAAATAAGATTAATTGGACAATCATACTCCCGGTGAGGGGGCAACTCCTGGACGACACTCTCGGAAAACACATCAGAAAATTCTGAGAGAAAAGAAGGTACAGTCTTGGTAGAAACCTCTGCGAGAGTTGCCGTGAGGCAATTCTCTCTGCAAAACTCACTCCAACCATTTATTTGCCTTGCTTGCCAATCAATGGTGGGGTTATGTTTAGTGAGCCAGGGTAGCCCCAACACTAGAGGAGTAGGTAATCCGCTTAAGACAAAACATGACACATCCTCAACATGAGTGTCACCCACAGTCAAACGGATATTGTGAACTATGCCCTTTAACGATTTTTGAGAAAGTGGAGCGGAATCGATAGCAAAAACAGGTATAGCTTTTTCCAAAGTGCACACCTGGAAACCATGTGTTGTAGCAAATTGACTATCAGTGAGATTGACAGCTGCTCCACTATCTACAAAAATCTCATAAACAATGTTCTTGCTGTCTAGCGCCACTCTGGCAGGAAGGAGAAAACGGGAACTACAAGCAAACGGCAAATCTTCAATTTCCGCATTAACCTTGCCAATTGTAGCAAATGGAAAGTTTTTAGAGGGTTTATTTTCCCTTTTCTTTTTATTACCCTCAGAAAACCCCATGAACCTCCTAGAATGGCAAACATTAGCTAAATGGTTAATACCTCCACAACAGAAACATATGCTCCTCTGAGGGCTGAATCCTCTAGTATCAGAGGCAACTAAACCCAGCTGCATGGGGTCCTCCACGAAGGGGATCGAGACCCCTGCGCACTGCATGAGACAACTCCAGTGTTCTTGGGCTGAATATGACAGGAAAGAGTAGTCTCCTCTCTCTCAGACGCCTGTCAATACGCACAGCTGGAGACATGGCAGACTCTAAGGCCTCTTTCACACGGGCGTCATGTTTGACGCCCGGATAAGAGGCAGGTGCGTTGCGGGAATATGCGCGTTTTTCCCGAGCGGGTGCAAACGTTTGTAACGCGTTTTGCACGCGCGTGAGAAAAAACGCCATGTTTGGTACACAACCCGAAGCCGGACTTCATCACTGAAGTCCGGTTTCGGGTCTTCTGGAGAATTGATTATTTTCCCTTATAACATGGTTATAAGGGGAAATAATAGCATTCTTAATAAAGAATGCATTGTTAAATGAAGTGGAAGGGGTTAAAAATAATAAAAGTTAACTTACCTTAGCCACTTGATCGCGTAGTCGCGATCTCTCCTCTCTTTCCCTGCAGCATCTAAGATCTACAGGACCTGTGATGACGTCACATCACATGGTCCAATCACATGGTCCATCTTACCATGGTGATGGACCATGTGATTGGACCATGTGATGTGACGTCATCACAGGTCCTTAAGATCTTAGATGCTGCAGGTAAAGAGAGGAGAGATCGCGACTACGCGATTAAGTGGCTAAGGTAAGTTAACTTTTATTTTTTTAACCCCTCCACTTCATTTAACAATGCATTCTTTATTAAGAATGCTATTATTTTCCTTATAACCATGTTATAAGGGAAAATAATAGAGATTGGGTCCCGTTGCTAAGCAACAATGCGGGAAAATCGCAACGCATCCGCACTTGCTTGCGGATGCTTGCGATTTTCCCGCAGCCCCATTCACTTCTATGGGGCCTGCGTTGCGTGAAAAACGCAAAATATAGAACATGCTGCGATTTTCACGCAACGCAGAAGTGATGCATGAAAATCACCGCTCATGTGCACAGCCCCATAGAAATGAATGGGTCCGGATTCAGTGCAGGTGCAATGCGTCCTCCTCACGCATTGCACCCGCGCGGAAAACTCGCTCGTGTGAAAGGGGCCTAAAGACACTGGCCTCTCATGAAACGCAAATGCATCTTTTAATCTCTCAGAAAGACCATAACAAAGTTGACTTCGGAGTGCAGCGTCATTCCAAGCAGTATCAGCTGCCCATCTCCGAAATTCAGAACAATATATCTCTGCGGACTGTTTACCCTGGCATAAAAGACGCAGTTTAGATTCAGCCAGAGCAATACGATCCGGGTCATCATATGTCTGACCCAGGGCTATAAAAAATTCATCTACCGATCGGAGGGAGCGAGACTGAGCATCATCCCTGAGCAGCGAGATGATGATCCCCAACCTCTGCTCCTCATCACCAGAGGAATGGGGACGTAAGCCAAAATGGAGTTTGCAAGCCTCTCTAAAACGAACAAAATTCTCACTACCCCCGGAAAACGTATCCGGAAGAGAGATCTTAGGCCCGGAACAAACTCCATGAACGCCAGCAGAACCGGTCACCTGAAGCTGAGAAACAGTTTCACAGGGATCTGCTACCGCCAGAGAAAGACCTTGCATGCGGTCAATCAAGGCTGAAACCGGATCCATGCTTGAGACGGTTATGGCGGTTTATAATGTCACGGGTGAAGTTACAGATAGCTGGAACTTATAAATAAATGACTGACTGGCTTGATCCAAAACTAAGGAGCAAATAGGTGAGCCTACCTAAGACTGTGTCACACCTGAAAACCCTATAGTAGTGAGGGGACACGACCACCGGCTCCCTGCACTGAATACCGAGGGACTCAGGGTCACCTAGAATCAAGCCAGCAAGGAAACACAATAAAGGGAAAAGACTTATCTGAGCAAACAGCAGCAGCAGCCTCCAGCAGTGAACACTTCATCCAGGAAGTAGTATAAACCGCAAGGAGAAGCAGTAAGGGAGAGAATATAAAGCAAACCAATTACTCAAGATAAGAGGCAGCTGAGGGAGAGAAAGGAACTGAGCAAAGTGAAACCAAAACAAAGAACACAAGACAGGGAGGAACCTCTGACCGACCGTCTCCCAGAACCAGCGGTGACACTAAATACAAGGCCTGAAAGCTAAATCCTCTATATTTGCGCACGCTGCTGTACATCTGCAAGTGTATTTCTGTCCGTAAAAAGGCTATATTACACTCAGGGTCTAAATACAAGGGCTGAAAGCTAAATCCTCTATATTTGCACATGCTGCTGTGTATCTGCAAGTATATTTCTGTCCGTAAAAGGGTATACTGTATTCTACTCAGGGCTGAAAGCTAAATCCTCTATGTTTGCACATGCTGCTGTGCATCTGCAAGTGTATTTCTGTCGGTAAAAGGGTATATTCCACTCAGCATCTGAATACAAGGCATGAAAAATAATTCCTCTATATTTGCACATGCTGCTGTGCATCTGCAAGTGTATTACTGTCCGTAAAAGAATGCCTTTATGCCAGGGCCTAAATACTAAGCCTAAAATTGATGTTCCCTTAAATCTGTGCTTTCTGCTGTGCCTGTATTAGTGTAATACGGTACATAAATAGCTAGATAGTGTTAGGTGCCTGTAAAAAAAAAAGGCCTTAATTTAAAGGGAACCTGTCACCGGGATTTTGTGTACAGAGCTGAGGACATGGGCTGTTAGATGGCCACTGGCACATCCGCAATATTCAGCCCCCATAGCTCTGTGTGCTTTTATTGTGTAAAATAAAAAAAACTATTTGATACATATGCAAATGAACCTGAGATGAGTCCTGTCCCTGAGATGAGTCCAGGGACAGGACTCATCTCAGGTTCATTTGCATATGTATCAAATCGTTTTTTTCTACACAATAAAAGCACACAGAGCTATGGGGACTGGATATTGCAGATGTGCTTGCGGCCATCTAGCAGCCCATGTCCTCAGCTCTGTACACAAAATACCGGTGACAGGTTCCCTTTAAACTCAATACATTGGGCCAAATTAGTTTTTCCTTATTGTGGTGAATGGTAACAATGAGGAAAACATCTAAAAAGGGACGCGGACATGGTCGTGGTGGTGTTAGTGGACCCTCTGGTGCTGGGTGCGGACGTGGCCATGCTGCCACAGCTACATGTCCTAGTGAACCAACTACCTCAGGTCCCAGTAGCCACCAGAATCTACAGCGATATTTGGTTGGGCCTAATGCCATTCTAAGGATGGTAAGGCTTGAACAAGTACAGGCGCTAGTCGACTGGGTGGCCGACAGTGGATCCAGCACGTTCACATTATCTCCCACCCAGTCTTCTGCAGAAAGCGCACAGGGCTGTCACATCACCCCCATACATATCAGTAGAGATGTCCCGAACTATTCGCCGGCGAACAGTTCCCAGCCAACAAAGCCTGTTCGCGTTCGACGTGGCGGGCGAACATATGCGATGTTTGGTCCGCCCCCTATACATCATAATTGAGCAAACTTTGACCCTGTTCCTCACAGTCAGCAAACACATTCCAGCCAATAAGCATACCCTCCCTCCCAGACCCTCCCACCTCCTATCAAAAAGCAAGGACAGCATCCATCTAAGATTCATTCTGAAGCTGCAGTTTTAGTTAGAGCATGGAGAGTGCTGCTGCTGCTGAATTAATAAGGAAAGAGTTAGCTAGGCCAGTGTTATGTGTCCACTCCAGTCCTGAAAGACTCATCTGCTGTAAGGACAGCGTCCTGATAGCACCCCAAAAAGCCCTTTTTTGGGCTGGTACATCAGTCTGCTGTTATTTATTTTTTCTATATATATATTGCAGTTGCCTGCCCGTGTGTGAGAGGCCGCAGGCCCACAGACGTTATTGTGGGCTCAGTACCTTGCAGATAAAAAAGAAATTTAATTTTTACCCTTTAATATAATTGCAGTTGCCTGCCAGTGTGTGTCAGGCCTACTGACTGTACTGTGCCCACTGCCCACCACTCATATATGGTGGCACAATACCTTGCAGATAAAAAAGTCATTTAATTTTTACCCTTTAATATAATTGCAGTTGCCAGCAAGTGAGTGTCAGGCCCACAGACTGTACTGTGCCCACTTCCAGTGCCCACCACTCATATCGGGTGGCACAGTACCTTGGAGATAAAAAAGTCATTTAATTTTTTACCCTTTAATATACCGTATTTTTCGCCCTATAAGACGCACCGGCCTATAAGACGCACCTGGGTTTTTGAGGAGAAAAATAAGAAAAAAAATATTTTTAACCAAACGGTGTCTGTGCATGACAGTATTATGGGGGGGATCTGTGGATGGCACTGTTATGTGGGGGAGATGTGGATGGCACTGTTATGGGGGATCTGTGGATGACACTGTGATGGGGGGATCTGTGGATAGCACTGTGATGGGGAGATCTGTGGATAGCACTGTGATGGGGGATCTGTGGATAGCACTGTGATGGGGGATCTGTGGATAGCACTGTGATGGGGGATCTGTGGATAGCACTGTGATGGGGGATCTGTGGATAGCACTATGATGGGGGCATTTATGAATGACACTGTAATGGATTGGATCTGTGGATGACACATATATAGCATCTTATGCTATATGTGTCATCCACAGATCACCCCAATACAGTGTCATCCACAGGTGCCCCATTACATTGCCATCCAAAGATATACCATTTATAATCTTTAATCATGTTCCTTATTCCCTATAATCCCAGTACAGTAGCTGTATGCTAACCTGCTATACCGATCCTCTAGCAGGCAGAGCGGTGCGACGGCAGGCTGCTGTGTAACGTCCTCACTGACGTCATCTGCCTGCTCCTCCTGCTTCATTCATAAAGTGAAAGGAGCAGGCAGATGACGTCAGTGAGGACGTTACACAGCAGCCTGCCGCAGCACCGCTCTGCCTGCTAGAGGATCGGTATAGCAGGTTAGCAGAGCGCTACTGTACTGGGATTATAGGGAATAAGGGGACATGAATAAAGATTAAAAATAGTATAAAAGCAGTAACGCTGTGAGCGGTGGGCCGCCCGCCGCATGTTGACAGGCTCCGCCCCCTCCTCCTTCCATGCTGATACATCGCAGGCTGTGCGATGTATCAGCTTTAACTATAGGAAAATGGTAGTATTCGCCATATAAGACGCACTGCCATTTCCCCCACTTTTGGGGGGGAAAAAGTGCGTCTTATATGGCGAAAAATACGGTAATTGCAGTGGCCTGCCAGTGTGTGTCAGGCCCACTGCAGTACTGTGCCCACTGCCCACCACTAGAGATGAGCGAACACCTGGATGTTCGGGTTCGAGAAGTTCTAGGCACTAAAAAGGCTGTAAAATAGTCTATGAAAGGGCTAGAGGGCTGCCAAAGGCAGCAAAATGTAGGTAAATCCCCTGCAAACAAATGTGGATAGGGAAATGAATTAAAATAAAATAAATAAAAATTAACCAATATCAATTGGAGAGAGGTCCCACAGCAAGGAATCATGCGTCATATCACCCATCACTGGAGAAGGCCACTCATTTAGTTCGGACCAGCACCCAGACAGAGTAGAGAGGTCCCACATCAAGGAATCATGCTTCATATCAACCACCAACGGAGAAGGCCACTCTCATTTATTTAGGACCAGCACCCAGACAGAGGATACAGGTCCCACATCAAGGAATCATGCGTCATATCAACCACCACCGGAGAAGGCCACTCTCATTTATTTTGGACCAGCACCCAGACAGAGGATACAGGTCCCACAGCAAGGAATCATGCCTCATATAACCACCAACGGAGAAGGCCACTCTCATTTAGTTCGGACCAGCAGCCAGACAGAGGAGAGAGGTCCCACATCAAGGAATCATGCGTCATATCAACCATCAACGGAGAAGGCCACTCTCATTTATTTTGGACCAGCACCAAGAAAGAGGATACAGGTCCCACAGCAAGGAATCATGCGTCATATCACCCACCACTGGAGAAGGCCACTTTCAGTTATTTCGGCCCAGCACCCAGACCGAGGATACAGGTTCCACAGCAAGGAATTATGCGTCCTATCACCCACCACTGGAGAAGGCCACTCTCAGTTATTTCGGCCCAGTACCCAGACCGAGGATACAGGTTCCACACCAAGGAATCATGCGTCATATCACCCACCACTGGAGAAGGCCACTTTCAGTTATTTCGGCCCCAGCACCCAGCTAGAGGAGAGAGGTCCCACAGCAAGGAATCATGCGTCATATCACACACCACTGGAGAAGGCCACTCTCAGTTATTTCGGCCCATCACCCAGACAGAGGAGAGAGGTCCCACTGCAAGGAATCATGCGTCATATCAACCACCAACGGAGAAGGCCACTCATTTAGTTCGGACCAGCACCCAGACAGAGGTCCCACATCAAGGAATCATGCGTCATATCAACCACCAACGGAGAAGGCCACTCTCATTTATTTTGGACCAGCACCCAGAAAGAGGATACAGGTCCCACAGCAAGGAATCATGCGTCATATCAACCACCAACGGAGAAGGCCACTCTCATTTATTTTGGACCAGCAGCCAGACAGAGGATACAGGTCCCACAGCAAGGAATCATGCGTCATATCAACCACCAACGGAGAAGGCCACTCTCATTTATTTTGGACCAGCAGCCAGACAGAGGATACAGGTCCCACAGCAAGGAATCATGCGTCATATCACCCACCAACGGAGAAGGCCACTTTCAGTTATTTTGGCCCAGCACCCAGACCGAGGATACAGGTTCCACAGCAAGGAATTATGCGTCATATCACCCACCACTGGAGTAGGCCACTTTCAGTTATTTCGGCCCCAGCACCCAGATAGAGGAGAGAGGTCCCACAGCAAGGAATCATGCGTCATATAAACCACCAACGGAGAAGGCCACTCTCATTTAGTTCGGACCAGCACCCAGACAGAGGAGAGAGGTCCCACATCAAGGAATCATGCGTCATATCAACCACCAACGGAGAAGGCCACTCTCATTTATTTTGGACCAGCACCCAGACAGAGGATACAGGTCCCACAGCAATGAATCATGCGTCATATCAACCACCACCGGAGAAGGCCACTCTCATTTATTTTGGATCAGCACCCAGACAGAGGAGAGAGGTCCCACAGTAAGGAATCATGCGTCATATTAACCACCAACGGAGAAGGCCACTCATTTATATTGGACCAGCACCCAGACAGAGGATACAGGTCCCACAGCAAGGAATCATGCATCATATCAACCACCACCGGAGAAGGCCACTCTCATTTATTTTGGACCAGCACCCAGACAGAGGAGAGAGGTCCCACAGCAAGGAATCATGCGTCATATCAACCACCAACGGAGAAGGCCACTCTCAGTTATTTCAGCCCAGCACCCAGACAGAGGAGAGAGGTCCCACAGCAAGGAATCATGCGTCATATCAACCACCAACGGAGAAGGCCACTCTCAGTTATTTCGGACCAGCACCCAGACAGAGGAGAGGTTCATTCAACTTTGGGTTGCACCGCAAGATCATGGTAAAGTTAAAAAAATGAGGATTCAATAAAGAAGTGCCCCGGAGTACAAGAATACATGGTTGATGGGGAGGCAGTTATAAATGTTTATTATGCACAAGGGAAAAAATATGAAACCGCGGCACTCACGTAGCATTAATTCTTCTTTATTTTCTCCCAAGACGCGACGTTTCGACTTAACACAAGTCTTTTTCAAGCATACATTATGCTTGAAAAAGACTTGTGTTAAGTCGAAACGTCGCGTCTTGGGAGAAAATAAAGAAGAATTAATGCTACGTGAGTGCCGCGGTTTCATATTTTTTCTGCTATAACGGGGATCAGACCAGGATCCAACATCGCTGGCACCGCCGGACATACTTAAAAGCTGAAGCTAAGGTAGTGCTGCCCCTTACTTATTTTTTGTTCTGCACAAGGGAGGCACAGGTCCTGTGGGATCCATGCCTGGTTCATTTTTATGAACGTCAGCTTGTCCACGTTGGCTGTGGACAGGCGGCTGCGTTTGTCATTAATAACGCCCCCTGCCGTGCTGAATACACGTTCAGACAAAACGCTGGCCACCGGGCAGGCCAGCACCTCCAAGGCATAGAATGCTAACTCTGGCCACGTGGACAATTTGGAGACCCAGAAGTTGAATGGGGCCGAACCATCAGTCAGTACGTGGAGGGGTGTGCAGACGTACTGTTCAACCATCTTAGTGAAATGCTGCCTCCTGCTAACACGTTCTGTATCAGGTGGTTGTGCAGTTAGCTGTGGCGTGGAGACAAAACTTTTCCACATTTCTGCCATGCTAACCCTGCCCTCAGAAGAGCTGGCCGTGACACTGCTGCATTGGCGACCTCTTGCTCCTCCTCTGCCTTCGCCTTGGGCTTCCACCTGTTCCCCTGTGACATTTGGGAATGCTCTCAGGAGCGCCTCTACCAGCGTGCGCTTGAACTCGCGCATCTTCCTATCACGCTCCAGTGCAGGAAGTAAGGTGGGCACATTGTCTTTGTACCGGGGATCCAGCAGGGTGGCAACCCAGTAGTCCGCACACGTTAAAATGTGCGCAACTCTGCTGTCGTTGCGCAGGCACTGCAGCATATAGTCGCTCATGTGTGCCAGGCTCCCCAGAGGTAAGGACAAGCTGTCCTCTGTGGGAGGCGTATCGTCATCGTCCTCCGTATCCCCCCAGCCACGCACCAGTGATGGGCCTGAGCTGTGTCGGGTGCCACCCCGCTGTGAACCTGCTTCATCCTCATCCTCCTCCACCTCATCCTCATCCTCCTCGTCCTCCAGTAGTGGGCCCTAGCTGGCCACATTTGTACCTGGCCTCTGCTGTTGCAAAAAACCTCCCTCTGAGCCACTTCTAGCAGACTGGCATGAAAGTGCTAAAAATGACCCCTTATCCTCCTCCTCCTCCTCCTGGGCCACCTCCTCTTCCATCATCGCCCTAAGTGTTTTCTCAAGGAGACATAGAAGTGGTATTGTAACGCTGATAACGGTGTCATCGCCACTGGCCATGTTGGTGGAGTACTCGAAACAGCGCAACAGGGCACACAGGTCTCGCATGGAGGACCAATCATTGGTGGTGAAGTGGTGCTGTTCCGCAGTGCGACTGACGCGTGCGTGCTGCAGCTGAAACTCCACTATAGCCTGCTGCTGCTCGCACAGTCTCTCCAGCATGTGCAAGGTGGAGTTCCACCTGGTGGGCATGTCGCATATGAGGCAGTGAGCGGGAAGGCCGAAGTTACGCTGTAGCGCAGACAGGCGAGCAGCGGCAGGATGTGAACGCCGGAAGCGCGCACAGACGGCCCTCACTTTATGCAGCAGCTCTGACATGTTGGGGTAGTTGTGAATGAACTTCTGCACCACCAAATTCAGCACATGCGCCAGGCAAGGGATGTGCGTCAAACCGGCTAGTCCCAGAGCTGCGACGAGATTTCGCCCATTATCGCACACCACCAGGCCGGGCTTGAGGCCCACCGGCAGTCTGTTGTTCAATACCCCACCACACCTTCTGCGCAGTGTGGGGCCTGTCCCCCAAACATATGAGTTTCAGAATGGCCTGCTGACGTTTACCCCGGGCAGTGCTGAAGTTGGTGGTGAAGGTGTGTGGCTGACTGGATGAGCTGGTGGAAGCAGAGGAGGAGGAAGCCGAGTAGGAGGAGGAGGCTACAGGAGGCAAAGAATGATGCCCTGTGATCCTTGGCGGCGGAAGGACGTGTGCCAAAGAACTCTCCGCCTGGGGCCCAGCCGCCACTACATTTACCCAGTGTGCAGTTAGGGAGATATAGTGTCCCTGGCCGTGCTTACTGGTCCACGTATCTGTGGTTAGGTGGACCTTGCCACAGATGGCGTTGCGCAGTGCACACTTGATTTTATCGGATACTTGGTTCTGCAGGGAAGGCACGGCTGTCTTGGAGAAGTAGTGGCGGCTGGGGACAACATACTGTGGGACAGCCATGGACATCAGCTGTTTGAAGCTGTCTGTGTCCACCAGCCTGAATGACAGCATTTCAAAGGCCAGTAGTTTAGAAATGCTGGCATTCAGGCCCAGGGCTCGAGGGTGGCTAGGTGGGAATTTACGCTTTCTCTCCAAGGTTTGTGAGATGGAGAGCTGAACGCTGCCGTGTGACATGGTGGAGATGCTTGCTGACGCAGGTGGTGGTGTCAGTGGCACATGCTCTCTTTGGTGGGCGGCAGGTGCCAACGTTCCTCCCGAAGCGGAGGAAGAGGCCGAGGCAGCAGCAGAAGAGGGAGCAGGGGGAGCCTGAGTGAGTTCCTTGCTTTTAAGGTGTTTACTCCACTGCAGTTCATGCTTTGCATGTAGATGCCTGGTCATGCAGGTTGTGCTAAGGTTCAGAACGTTAATGCCTCGCTTCAGGATCTGATGGCACAGCGTTCAAACCACTCGGGTCTTGTCGTCAGCACATTGTTTAAAGAAGTGCCATGCCAAGGAACTTCTTGAAGCTGCCTTTGGGGTGCTCGGTCCCTGGTGGCGGTGGCCAGTATCAGGTGAACTCTCTTGGCGGCGGCTGTTCTGCTTTTGCCCCCTGCTCCCTCTTTTGCTATGCAGTTGGCTCGGTCTCACCACTGCCTCTTCCTCTGAACTGTGAAAGTCAGTGGCACGACCGTCATTCCATGTGGGGTCGAGGACCTCATCGTCCCCTGCATCGTCTTCCACACAGTCTTCCTCCCTGACCTCCTGTTCGGTCTGCACACTGCAGAAAGACGCAGCAGTTGGCACCTGTGTTTCGTCATCATCAGAGACGTGCGGACTCCGATGAGGTGGTATTCCCATGTCCTCATCATCAGGAAAGATCAGTGGTTGTGCATCACTGCATTCTATGTCTTCCACCACTGGGGAAGGGCTAGGTGGATTTCCTTGGGAAACCATGCCAGCAGAGTCTTCAAACAGCATAAGAGACTGCTGCATAACTTGAGGCTCTGACAGTTTCCCTGATATGGATGGGGGTGATGTGACAGACTGATGGGCTTGGTTTTCAGGTGCCACCTGTGCGCTTTCTGCAGAAGAATGGGTGGGAGATAATGTTGTGAACATGCTGGATCCACTGTCGGCCACCCAATTGACTAGCGCCTGTACCTGCTCAGGCCTTACCATCCTTAGAACGGCATTGGGCCCCACCAAATATCGCTGTAAATTCTGGCGGGTACTGGAACCTGATGTAGTTGGTTCACTAGGACATGTGGCTGTGGCAGAATGGCCACGTCCTCTCCCAGCACCAGAGGGTACACTAACACCACCACGACTGCGTCCGCGTCCCTTACTAGATGATTTCCTCATTATTACCATTCACCAAGCACCACAATAAGGAAAAAAATATTTGGCCCAATGTATTGATTTCAAATTTAGGCCTTTTTTTACAGGCACCTAACACTATCTGCCTATTTGTTTATGTAGCGTATTACACTAATCCAGGCACAGCAGTAACCACTGATTTAGGGGAATATCTCAAATAGGGCTAGTATTTAGTCCCTGGATGAAAGGTATCCTTTTATGGACAGATTTACA